>OU612066.1:33489900-34114900 GCA_914767715.1 Membranipora membranacea | reverse complement strand
TCTGACTAAAAGTGAAGACAATCACATTTATTTACATTACTTTTCGCAGGTAGAGAAGATTTATCCATCAAAGGGCCCAGTACTGGAGTTTGACTGTTCCGAGGCAGGTACAAGTTGTATATGGTCCCGGCTAGGTAAAGGTTACGGTGTAAATTTGGGCAAAGAGGATGTTGGTATGGCTCTTTCGCACTGCTGTCTTAGGAGCTTGATGAAAGGTACAAAGCTGGTCCTCAAACACTGTAAGGTAATTCATTTCTCCTCTGATCATTTTCGATGATAAGCATTGATCAATACAGAGGACTATGTCCCTCTTTTGTGCGTTGATTTAAAAAGGATTTGAGAAATGAATGGATCTGGCGACAGAAATATGAGGGTGTTGAGAGTATTAGTGATGGAATGAAGTGGTTATATTTTATACATTTCACTTATAATAAGTTTAAATGTTTTAATGGCAACTTCGTCATTTCCAACTGAAATGCTGTCCGTACAGTGCCAAAAGTAATTCAAAGAGAAAAATAGAATTAATTAGATGAAATATAGGAAGTACTCTGACTTGTTGTCTTAGTTACCGAGTCTTAGTTATACATGATGAGAATTGGTACTTTCAGGAGGCAGGACTAATATGTGAGTTACAGGAGGGAACATTACTGGGTGCTCTCAAGTTTAATGGTCTTCTTCCCTGGGAGATAGACTCGGATATAACATTGGAGTATGACAACAACACTGCCTTCTCCCAATTACTCAAACCCATATTGACAAATGCCGGATATCATTTCGTAAGCAAATTTGTTTCATACTCGTAACTTTCATTGTGGTTTGGTAGTCTAAAACACCCAACAACACCATCTTATTACCCTGCTATGGATTGGAATCAATTGATTGCGTTGCTTTTGCCAACTCGTAAATATGAATATCACTTTAGTACCATGATAATATTATGAATTTGGCAATATTCCTAGAAACTACGCAACTTTCCAACTAGCGTTGGATGTCATGCTATTGCAACAAAAATCTCCGAACAGGCTGAAATAATGAAACTTAAAAATGACTTCCTGATAGAAGATAAACACTAATACACCATACCTTGTTTATTCCATCTCGATACCTTCTCGCTCACCAATCATTACAGAATACAGATCTGTGTGTGTTATCAATAGGATAGGAGAGGCCAAAAGTGACTCATCTTACTGCTCATTGAAATGTGAAATTCTACAAACTCAATGCCTTGTTTTTTTCTGTCAAACTTTACCTTTCTTTGTTTTGTATACAGTTTTAATGAGAAAGATAAATGCAACAAAATGAAGTCTTTTTATGTGTATAATAACATCGTGTTAGCGTAAATGATTGTAGAGAATTTAAAAAAATCCCAACTTTATGAGAAAGTATACTTGAATATATATTTACTGAGTTACAGCAAATCTTTCCGAAGTATTATGAAGTGAGATCGATGGACTGGTTTGTGGAGGTTTTCACTCAGCAACGCTCAGGATCTGTTGAGCTCCTTGAGCAGGGTATCACTCCAACTCATGTATATTATGACGGTACATATGTCGCCACTCCAATCAGCCCTGGCTTGTACGTAAGGAACCGGTACGTTACTAAGGAAATAATGTCAGTAACTAAAATACTAAAAAGAGAAAAAATATCACCCATCAAGGGCTGCACTAGTAGGGAGGGATGTTGGCCAGAGAGTTATTGCCTTTCTTGGTAATTAAAAATATTATTACTTTTCAATTTATTAAATATCAGTTCATTCTATTGCGGTAAATTGTTGGGAGTAAACATTTGTGTGTTCTACTAATTTATGTCAGGTGAACTTTTAATGTGGTTGTCTCTGTTTCCCGCTTAGTTTTCAAAGCTTAACTAGACTACAGAACCCGTCCAACACCCACCCCTCATATTTGGCCCTGACAACTCAAAACACATTGAGGTGGCCCTGGTGATCAATCACTAGCCTTTTCACGCGACCAGTGGCCGTGTGACAAGGCTGATCAATCACCATTGTACCATTTATTGCAGTCATCAACCTTTGTGATATATATTATATATATATTATATATTATATATATATATATATATATTCAGCTTGTAGACTAATGTATTAGTTCACCTTTGTTTTCTTCCACTAGTATAGTTGCCGTTCACCCATCTTTTGTTATTTAGTTGCTTTTTCATTTCCATTAACAGGTACGGTAAGGAGATATATCAACATGCCCAACACTGGAGAAATACTGGTGGCACCTCGGGTTGGGTATTTTACACTGCTGGAATGTTTCTGCCATGTTCTAAGCCCGGACATAGTGCCTGTCTCGACCAGTTTGTACCTGACGGCAATCTTCAATTTCGCCAAACTGGTCTCTAATGATCTCAAGGACTCAAATGGTAATATATGATATATATCAATCTAATATAATATCAATCAATATAATATCAATATCAATCAATATCAATCAATATAATATCAATCAATATAATATATATCAATCAATCACATACTGTAAAAATTTTTCTCCCAACTGATTATCATTTCTGTCCATATCTATAAATATTTTTCTTTCTTTTTTGTTTTGTTTATGAGGTCAAAAAGTTGTTATTTTCCTTTGTTTATGACATACTTATGCATATGAAAACCTCAATAAAAACATTATAATAAAAAATAAATATGGTGCTCAATTAAATATCAAAATAATGCTGACCGAGTCACTCGGAGAATTATCTCTTCAATGAACAACGAAGATTCGCTGATGGTGCTTTCTGATATGTCTCAGCTATATAAACTACCTACACTCAGGGTCCTAATCCGTTTAGGTACTTTTCTTACCATGTTAATGTTTTCTGGTTTTATCACTTCTGTTCTATTGCATGACATGGCATCATGAAATGATGTTTTTGATGTTCGCGTTATTTATTCTTGCTTTTTGTGAACCTGACACATATTAATTGGGTTTTTTGAGAAATACCTGTAACATGGCGCTAGAGTTCTTTCTTGTTCATAATAAATTATTTTTAGTCAAAATTTAGTCAACTACATCTTGTATCATGCATAAGAGTAAGATTGATGTGTTGGATTTGAAAATGGTAACTGAAATTCCCTTCAGTTTTTTTCAAGTGCTGACTGTCCCCGCAACAGTCTATATTGGCTGTGTTTTTGTTTCGCTCATACTAAAATGGTAACAGCTCATAGTCATTAAAAAACAATCAGGCATGAGGATTCATTCAAACCCATTAGATGGGATGATTAAAATATAAACGGAAGTAGCGACATGAATCGTTCTAATCCCAAGAAGCAAAACAGCAACATGCTTGAGGTTCCAATGGTCTTGCGCTTAGGCCATAAACCCAGAGATGTTTGCGTGCTTATTTCCTGCTTATAACTTGCAATTTTTTTAAACACAAGCATAAAATAGTATGTTATGTTATTTCTCGCTGAGCAGCCATAATGGTGAATTGGGGAATAGAATAATGCCTTTCATAGCAAAGCCTGTCTTGTAAGGAAGTATATCTTAACTCTGTGCGAATCGTAGAATCACAACTGATTCAGTTTATCCAGGGAGGGTGGTTTCTCCACCCATCCGAATAGGCCGCATCATCTTCTCATTGAGAGTTGCCCCCTCAATGATTGTGAACCACTCATGCGAAAACGAAACCTGCAAATATCAAGTTTTTACATTTTTTTAGTTAATGTTTTTCCATTTTTGAAAAGAAGGAAAATAATTTCAGTTTTTAGTCTCCTCCTGTCATTGCGTTATTTCTTCCACTTTAGATAGGATTAAACAAGGAGTACTCATTGGCAATGCCCAATGTAGTCAATTTTGACACTACAGATTTTGTTCGTGACGAACAAGGTTTTGTTTGTAAGAGTTATATTCCCAAATTGCTGGGTCCAGTGTTGTTTTTGGTGTATATATATCATTCAATGATCTCCCCAGTCATGTTGATTGCTCTGCTGGCCTATTTGCTGATGATACCCTGATGTACCAAAATGTAGACAACACAAATGATGAGGAGAGATTTCAAGCCAACTTGGAGTCACTGAACACCTGGGCTAAAACCTGGGGGATGAGTCTTAATGCTAAGAAGTGTAAGAAAGATTACTGCCTTCCATCCCCAGAGAACAACAGTCCCAGAGTACACTATGGACAATATAGTGCTGGAGCACACAGATCACTGCAAATACTTGGGAGTGATACTGAAGTCAGATCTAAAGTTCACTGACCACATAGCCGACAAAATCTGCAGCGCCAGAAAGCAGATTGAGATGATCAGACGAGCTCTCTACTGGGCACCGGAGAGAGCCAGACTGATTGCATACAAGTCTCTCTGCCTTCCTCATCTGGAATATGCTTCCTGAGCCTGGGATCCTTCCACAGAGAGGGAGATCGAGGCACTCGAGATTGTGCAAAACCAAGGTGTGAGAATGATCTGTGGATTGAAGGGGAGGAGGGGTGTTACGGAAGCAAAGGAGAAATTGCAGCTGGAACAGCTAGTTATTCGGCGGAAGAACTCCAGGGTAAAGCTCCTACATAAGGTACTGTCAAGAGAGGAGGCCCACCCTGCACTCTGCACATCCTAAGATGAAATAATAAACCAGCCCCAGTCTCGACAAGATCACAAACACGGAACGAGCCACGCTCTATCGCTGCCACAGAGTACTGTTTTCATAACAGTTTTCTGCCCCGGACAATACGGGATATGAAAATCTAAGGACAATCAGAGGAAAATACTACCGATGCCCTACTGGATGGGTACATGTACCCACTCTGAACCCAAATGCCCTACCCATGGGATGGTATTCTGGAACAATGTCCAAACCTTATGTATTTATGTCCAAAAACTGAGGCACGCCCCTTACGCCCCCTAGGCGGTCTAGCGTGATGTCGTCTTTGATGTAAGTTGATGTAAGTGCTATAGAATTCATTCCATCGACTGTTAGTGTGTTAGGATAAATAGGGCTGAACAAATAATATAAGGTAACAGTAGCTACTGCAAATACTCAACACTCTCATTGTTAACATGCTCTATTGTGCAATATTTTTTCTGTCACCCAACTTGACAAGGTGTCCATGTTGCCTCAATGGCCATGAATTGGGACTACTCAAGATCGACATTGCAGACATGACTGGCTGACTGCCCAACAAAACCCGGCAGCAGTTGGCTGAAGGGGTATCAAATCCAATAATATTAGCTTAGCGATGACCTTGCACTCTAACATAAATGGGAGGGGGATAGAGGTTACTCAAAAGTAAGCACTCTCTAACAAAGGTTCAGTCTGAGCTAAAAATTTTTATCGATGCTTGTGGCTTGATATGGGAATCCACAAGCTACCTTTTCGATTTAATTTTTGTTATGAGAATTAGAGAAACACCATCATTTCAATCAATCCTCAAGATTATTGCCTATGTAATTAGGGATAATCTTGATTGGAATGTGATATTGGCACCAGTTTAAACTCAAAGGTATCATTCATTTTTTTGGATTATGAGTTAGTTACATTGTTCTGAAAGCAATCCTAGAATCATCTCTTTTGGGAAGAGTATGAGGTGGCTCAGTTGATTAGAGCGCCGGACTCCAGCATGCACATGTTGAAGGTCTAGGGTGCGAATCCCACTGCGGTCCATCACCTACTTGTGCATTGGTTGGCCCCTAGATGTGCTTCGACCTGCCTGGAAACAGAGCCTCGCCGATAAGGCACTAAAATTTCGCCGCCCATGCTCCGGGATGTGGCAAGTGATAAGACATGATTTGAATCATCTTTTTTTGATCAAGACTTAGTTAGGCTTGCCTACAAATCCGTGCAATGTTTGTTATGTTTGAATTATGCGCTGTGTATCAGGGTTCCCATACAGAAACACCATTAGCATATAAATAACAACAGGGAGTCACAATAAAATCAAATATTTCATCATATTTTTGATTTTCTGTAATTTTAAAACAGCTTTCATATAATCACGAACATATATGACAGGCATCTGTGTCACCTCAATACCAGGGAATCGCGACACAATATGCGATGTGAACGAAGCGACAGCAGCTGGTCACGGACAACAAATGGCGCATAAGAATTATAATGCTAGGGCTTTATGCAAATGTACCAATTCAAGAGTAGTGCAGCTTTTCAAACACCATTCTTTATCACCCAAAAACACCTACAAAAACTCATGAACTTCAACAGTTGTGTGCTTATTAGCTACACCACCCTACCCCTGCCCGCCCTCAGATTTCAGTTTTCAATGTTGTATGGTAGAGAAAAAGGTTGCAATAGCAGCACTATTCTCCCACTTCATTATATTGTACAAGAAAGCAAATACTTTTGATTCAAAATTCTACTGACAGGCATCAAATTACACCCAATAGTTGAAGCCGGTTGAGATAAATATCCTGCCCTGATCCCGACTGTTCTTAACAGCTTTTTTAATTTTCTGGTCTATTATCACACCATAAAGTGATATATTCCCGCAATTGATAAGTTTGATCAAATTCTTTTAGTAAATTTCAGTTTCAAAGTTACAGATTTTTGTAACTAAATGCTTGCAAGGCGAAGTTTTGGGCAAAATGGTGCAATTACAGGAGAAAATGTATTCAGAAATGATTTTTTTGATCATGATTCCCTGTTGACATTAATGTTCTAATGGTTTTTCTGTATTGGGAACGCTGATATACAGTGCAGATTGCACACATAGCATCCACTTCATGGATTATAAGGCAAATCTGGCAATGTCTTCTCAAATTAGTATTTGACAAACAGATTAGTCTAGGATTGCTTTCAGAACAATGTGACTAGCTCATAATCCAAAGACATGAATGATACATTTGAGTTGAAACTGGCGCCAATATCACATTCCAATCAACATTATTCCTAATTATAAAGGCAATAATCTTGAGGATTGATCGAAATGAAGATGTTTTTGTAATTCTGCTTCCAAAAACTTGTTTGTGAGTAGATTCCTAGCCAAATCGGAAAATCCTATATCAAGCCTCCAGCGGTGGCCTGAAAGCCTTCTAAGTAGCTAATATTAAGTCTTTAATCGCCTACGCCCGCCCTGCCTGGTACAGTCTGCTATCAGACACTGACAAAACAAGATTTGAGAGGATCCAGCGCTCTGTTAGTCAGATTTTGATGCCCTTCACTGACAACTATGAAAGTGTTTGTAAAGGATCAGGTTTTTTGGTATCATTCTAGAGATCTCAGTCTAGTTTAGAACATCATTCTATGTTCAAAAGCAGCCAGTGGCCCAGTTAAGACTTATTTGCCCTCAAAGTTGGGATGAGAAGGTACTAAAAAGGTACTATTTTTTTCCTTTGGAGTTGTGATCACTTGTTGAAAATAGTACCTTTTTAGTACCTCAGATTATAATGGGAATATACAGTACTTTGTAACTAAGGCGTATTGTTATGACACAGTGGTTTTGATATTCTGCATGTGATATCAAAACACAAAGAATTTATCTATTGAATGAATGAGTGAATACAATGCATTATATATCTGTCCCACAGTAAAATGGGATAGTGTATGACATTTCATAATTCAATGACAAAGCTAACGATCTAAATCAAACATGGCAAAAAATTACAGCTCTAGCTCATCCGACAGTGAGAATGAAAATTACAGGGAGATTAACAGCTCTAGTGAGAGCGAGATTGAATATCATTTAGGAGGCATTTGTAGCAAATTGACGTCGAGTCCATGTGATAATCAGAGGGAAAATATCTCTGAGGTAGTCACACCACTCAAGTTTAAATCTGTATGATTTAGGCCACTGGAAATAACCCACAGTGCTTTGGCAGATACAACATTTTCTGTTAACCATGGTTACTGCTCGAGATGGAAATTGGCAATATAAAGGCAGATCAATACATCGCTAAGTATTTCAAGGTTTTGTTTACATTAATATGATGAATAAATGAGATTGTGGCTATGACATTCCGATCAAACTCCGTCTTCAGCCCACATGAAAACCAGTGATATGCTTCAATTATTAGCTTCATGAATAGCGGCATTCAATAGAATTTCAATGGAAGATACAAAATTTACACAGTTAGATTGTGTGTTTTTCTTGAAAATATGTATATCCAAAATCGCGCAGATATCTAAAATAAATTCTATGTAAATCTCGACATTTCAGGCATTAGGATGATGTTGAAATCCAAAGAATGTAATGATTAACACTGAGTTTTTTGAGGTTTTGACAATCTTTTCAATAATTTTTGCAAATATTCTGATGTTTAAACACTCAAGGTTTTTTTGGGTAAACTGTGTTGTTTACATTGTTTAAAAACTAGAAATTACAAGTCACAAAGTAAATTCAACTCAATAAATTTGTCATCTAGTTGTTTCGGACTTCAGGGTGATGTAAAATGTAAATGAATTTGACTGCCTCCTAAAGAGGAGTATTGATAATCGTGTTAGCAGTGAGATACCTGGAGAAACTTTCTATTTTTTCATTAGATTTTGTCCATCTGTGTGCATCACAGATACTCAGCACATCTTAACATAGACTATCAATATTACTGACTGAGTGCAGCAGGTCTTATGAAAGCACATGCCACTGCACACAGCAGTCACGTAGGAAATTAACTTGTCGAGTTTTTGAGTTATTTTGTCAGTATGGATCTGATTTCGGAGGCTAGTGTTGGGTAAATTGCAAGATTTGGTACAAACTATAAAGCATTGCATGGACCATTTTTGGGTGAATCTGAAATAAGCAAGGCTTTGTCGGCAGGAAGAATCAATTGCTCCACTATAATCTTATTTTAACAGAGCAAACAAGCGCGTCGGTCTGAAATGAAAATCACTCATTTTCATGCCTGAAAAACAGCTGACAGGGAGTGCGTCAAAGTCATCTGTCATTGATTGTAATGTACAGTGGTTATTCTAATCTTTTCTTCGACATGGGCTCATAACAGATATAAAGGTTGTTTTGATTAGCGGTCTCAACTCATCAAATAGTGTGTATACAAATTATAGAACTTTCTTTTGAACTTTTATGTCATCAGACAGACTTGTGAGTGACTTTGTCATTTATTTGCAAAAGTTGTTATCTAACCACAATAGTCACTAATATTACAGTATTTCCCCAATAACAGGCTCATCACAAATCGCCTGGACAAGTTGGGCGGTGCATGAGGAGGCAACTCAATGTTGTTAACTTATAACCCCCAAACCTACCAGACCAAATAACCCTGATGACTAATTTTATATGCATGCAAATGGATGTGTGATAGCTGTCTTAATCTGATTTCAAGCTCAAAAATGGTACCAAGCAAGAAACCTGTTCCTTTACAAACACTTGAACAGAGGCTTGGCAATGTAGCACTGCAATTCATCTCAACTTTCCTGCACGCCTCTTGCAGTGAAAACTTCACCAATATAGCCGAAGACAATCATCACCACCTGAACTCTCGTATTAAAATAAATACAAAGAAAAAGTCTGCTCGTAGAGCAAAAATAGATAAATACAGGCCATCCATGTGTAGAACCACAAAGAGACAAATAACCTTTTCCCTCTAGCTGTTTTGCGATTTGTCACCAAATAAATATTACAGGAGTGTATAATTTATATAAATTGACAGGAATATTAACAGATTAATATTGATCTTGTGTCGATCTTGAGTGGTCCCAATTCATGAACATTAAGGCAACATGGACACCTTGGAAAGATGGCTGAAAGGGATAATATTGCACAATTAACAATGAGAGTGTTGATTGTTAGCATTTGCTACTATTATCTCAAATTATTGGTACAGCTCTATTCATCCTAACAGTCAATGTAATGAATTTTATAGCAATTTGGGAAGATAACTCTTACGAACAAAACCTTGTTGGTCATGAACAAAATCTGTAGTGTAAAGTGCTGCAGAGTTCGTCTTTTAGAGGAAGGAGTCAAGTTTGACTCCTTGCTGTTCAGAGAAGAGCTGCCAGATTGGTGCACACAACATAATAATAAAACGCTACTAGCACGACCCAATTCATAAGAGAACTGTAATGGAATAATCTGAAAACACGATGAGTACATCCCAGACTTGAGCTCCGAGCAATGTACATTGATGAGGTTGCAACCAACATCAGCCACGATGTGACCAATGAACTACCTCTCCCTGAGGGAGAGGTAGTTTATTGGTGGGACTACGTCAATCAATCCGATGATGAACTCCCTCTTAGAGTGAAGAGGGAGTTCATTGATCAATCAGTGCCCAGCCAATGATCGGCTTCTCCAGAAGGTGTCACCGGCAGCAGTATACATGACACCTCGCTGCGACACCAAGTTCCATCACAAAAAACTTCATGCTGAGCACGGCTAAGCGGTGGAACAGTCTCTCCCCACTGGCGGATGCCCCTGGTGATTGATGACCCAGACTGGATGAAAAGCCATATTGCATCTAACTTCTGGAATAAGTTGCAATTACTCGACAAGTAACAAGTGTAAATTGGGCATCCTACAGTCATTATTAATTAGGCCTATCTAAATCAACTGCTAGGGTCATCTCTTCTTATTTATATTGATTGGTTTACCCGCTCCCTACAACTAATGAACAGACCTGCCGTTTCGTTAGGCCCTATATATATACGTAGGCCCTATGCATATCGTAAACTGCCATAAAGTCTACTCGCTGTTACTGTAGTGCACTAAGAAAAGCAAAACTCATGTTCCATGTTACTGTGTCTACCGGTTAACCTGCATGTGAGCAGGTTTCAAACTGCTAGCTGTGATGTGAAAGCACCTAAAGTATATTGAACTGGACTTCTGATTAATGGTCGATCAGAAGTCTGGTCTAAGAGGTCCAGCCCTTCTTTACATAGACCTCAAGCCTGTTGGCCAGACTAGCACTCACATGGCCCAAAGCTGCAAAATCGTATCTTGACACCGGTCTTACGAGCTGGCGGCATGCATTCTCTTTCACAGCTTCAGAAGTGGTTAGAACATTGGCAGTGACGTTGCTTATAAAAGTTTGCCAGGTTAACCTGCCGGCAAAGGAACAGCTCTAGATATTTTGAGCTAAGCTCTTGGTATATCAGTGTGGTGTAGTGACTGGCTCTGCATGTATCTGATGTTTCCTGGAGAAAGTAATGTCTTGACTTTTTATGGGATAGAACTCCATGTCAAATCTCTTGTCCCAGTTTGAAAGGGTTCTAAGATCATCCTGCAGGTCCTGGTGGTTTGGGTTGTGTTACATAACCTTTGCCAGTGGCTGTGCAACCGGGTCTGTTATTTCTTTGAGATCTCTTGGACTGATACCTTCTGGTCCTGGCGCCTTATTGACTTTCGAATGTCACCTGTTTATGTACGCCCCTGAGGTCAATGATGATACCGGGCATCTTAGTGAGGAGTGTGAGGTGATGGTACGGGACGAAGTCTAAAAGGCCTGGGAATACCAATATTGTGTACTGTTCATTTATAATTTTTGCCTTGTCTTTCGCTTATGTAAAGACTTGGAGTGCACCTCTTCAAACTCAATCGAAGCATGCATTTTTCTTAAGACCTCTTTATTTTTTATCAAGGTGCCTGATATTTAGCAAGCATGTAACTTTTTTAGGGGGCAGAAGGATTATCATAGGGACTCAGTAGTGTGCAACTTATATTAGCCATGGTTTATTATTTCTCTTTTATCATTATGAAGCGGGTGGATAATTTTAGGAATCATCATTTATTTCGTTAAAAGCTACATTGAACGCTAGCAAGGTCTTGTAAACCTGCCTATGGTCTGAGATTGTTGATTGATATATGATATATTGATATATGGGGCCTACACTGTCATCATTATCTGGCTACCATCATCATTACTAAAACTGTATTAGTTAGACAGTGAGATCTTGATTGGTGAATTCTAGATTCTATTATTGAAATGTGAATTGAACCACAGATTACATAACAATGCAGAATCAGTTATAAATAAACAAACAGCTGAATGAAAGTTGCCATGTTCTCTCATATGCCAGCAACAATCCAACTAATGCTGTGATGTAGGGGGGCCGGGGGGGGGGGGGCGTTTGGCAAAGTCTGGGGGCTCAGATTAGTGTGATGTGCTGTGATGTAATGGTGAAAATAACATTGGGAGCTCCTTATCCTTGGTAGTGAAGTAACGTCAGCCTTTTTTTCTGTTTCTAGGTTCATCATAGATTGTGGTCACCATGTATGCTAGCAAGGATGTGCGAGATCATCCACCATTAACCACTGGAGGGGACGCCTATAACAGGCCCTCGTAAGTTCATTAAACTCGCCCCATTTGGATGTCCCAATGTTTTCCTGAGATGCTAAGAAAGCTTGTATTCTTTTCAACCCATGAAGATTACAATATCACTTACCAAGAGCCTGTAGTTAAATGAGGCTTATATTTTGAGAAAACTTAAAATGATGTTTTAGCCTACTAGAACCCAGCGGGAAAACTGCCATTGAATTGATGGAGATTTGGCGTTAATGCCGGTGAAGGTTGAGGGTTGGTCATGAGGTGAAACGCCGATCTACATTGATGTAACATAGAAATTGACCGGTGATTTGATATAGATTGAAGGTGTATGCAAGGGTGAGGTAATGTAGATGGGCGGACATCATATTGATGATGAATTTTCATACGCTAGTTTGATGTCATTACAGGGAACTGTATGACAATTATTATTCAGTTTTGACTCTTGTTTATTTCTGAAGACATGAGTATCTAAGACTGTATATTTGTTCTCCAGATACTCACTAGATATACATACTCTGTATGTGAAGTGCCTGCCTAAATCTATGAATGATGAAGCGGTGAGAAATCTCTTCTCACCCTACGGCGAGATTATAAGCATGAAGATTCTGGAGAACATGGGGGAATTTCCTACCAATCGAGCGTAAGTAGTAACTGTTGTTTGCATCTATTTAGACCTCAACCTTTAACCTCAAGAATCTGGATAGTGGTCCAATCGCAAGTTAAAGCCATAGATATAAAACGGCAGGCTATTTGCAATATCTATGGTTTAAGCTGAAAAAAACCAAATCCGTTATATATCCGATAAATATAGATACTGTCTTGCCTGTTGTATCAAACAGTGTGTATTAAATGATGTATGATAAAATGTCGGATCACTAAAGTTGAATAAAATGCTGGTGTTATATTATGTTATGTATCAACTTTATTACTCATCAAAACTGAGGAGAGCACATAGGATCATGTTTACAGTTTTATGGGAAATGCACAAGATTGATTATACAAGGCGTACAATACTTGAATATCTCATACATTGAATAAAGATGTGTTATCTAAATAATGGTGAAAAATATTGAATTAAATTATAAGTTACAAATTATCTCTGAAATAGTGACTTGGGGGATTCAATACGGGGCATTATGGTGTGTGGTATGAATATGATGGGCCATGATCTTCACAAAAACATAAGAAAAGCAATCATATTGACTCGCCAAGCCAGGAATAAGGTCCTGGCCTCATTGTAGGAGTTGTCGAGATTAATAATTATCACGCAGTAATACCTCGGATGGGCCTATTTCAATATGAGATAAATCATGCATAGCCTGCGAGCTGTACCTGATACACTAAACAACAAATACTTCCTTAATCCACTAGAGAGAACATTTTAAAAGATGGTTATTCCTTGTTTTATTTTCATATTGTCAATCACTCGGAGATAGCTATCTTGTTTTCTTATTGTCTTAGATACATTGGTATGAAGAGTACCGCTGCTTGTAACGCCGCGATTGAAGCACTCAACGGATGGGATAATGGACTGGGTAACAGAATGTATGTCATGATGAAGGAGCCTAAAAATACACCACCTGGCAGAAACTTCCAACACAGAAATCACCCTGGGTTTGTTAAAGTGACATGCTGACGACATGACGTTTTTTTCTGTAAGAGGATAGTGACGTAGGCGCCTGCCGCCTGTGTGCCATATGCCCTTGTATATGGAACACAAACGTTTTGTTTCATTAATTACTTTAAAAAGCGTACGAATTGCAATTATGGAAATATCCACTCCAAGCCACTGTTGTTTAAGGTAGAGACACGGGGGTCAGCAAAATGTTGTCTTTCTATACAATGTTGGGAAACTGCCGAGTTACTGAATGTTAATAGCTTGACAAAGATGTGATTGATGCATCAGTTTATCAGTGAAACGAGGCCAAAAAGTTTTTGGGAGTGGATGGAGGAGGCAAATTGATTGTTAGAAGTTTAAATGCAGGGGATGGTCATTCTTAGATATTTGTTTCATCATAAATTTTGGTTTGTTGCGATTAAAGTGGCTCTTCACGTCATATGCTTAGTTTTTGAGTACATAGTATTATGTGAAAATGTAAGCGATGCTTCAGATCAGAGGTGTTTGAGCTACAAATTTCATTAGCTTTGGCCTCTTTGATTAGATGATGCGACGCAACAAATTTTTGTCAAACTGTCAACACTGAGCAGCTCAGCAGTTTTCTGATGATGTACACATTATCAATATTTGCTGGCCCCACGTCTCCACCTTATGTTAGAAGGGATACCACATGGAATAGGGGAAGATTTTTGCACTTGGAGCTGCATAGATTTTGTCATCACCTTCAAACAACTAGATATCTTTTGTTTCACAGTATGAATGGAAGCAGTCTAAGTGTGAACACTGAGAATGGTGAACCAGGTGCACTCAGTGCAGGGCGGGGATCTTCTCTTCTAAAAGCTGCTGCTTTCTCTAACCATCCATCTCAGCGAGGATTTCATCATCAGCCTCGACAGGGGTCACCTCAAGGGTACGCCATGCCAAGATACGATACACCAGGTGGAGGCTTCTCGCACAGAGGCAGAGGGGGTTACAATCAAGGTTACAATAACCAATACTATCGAGGGGGTCCTGGAAGGGGTAGGGGACAGTACAGAAACCCAGGCTATAGGTATCATAACCCTCATCAAGGTCACCAAGACGAGGTGGACATGTTCAACAATATGCATCTCCATCAGCAGCATACACCTAACGCTGCCGGAGGTCAGTGTCACAATATGTGGTTACAGCTGATTTTCTCTATTAGCAGTTTAATATAGATGCTTTAGACTCTGTTTTTTGGGTGAAGATGCCGTGCATGTTGATAATATTATGTATCATTTCATGTAAATTGCTCTATAACTAACCTGAATTTGAAATTTTTTATGAAATATTTTGCTCACCCTGTGAATGAAGCTGCAATTTGCAAATGTGACTAATTTCAGTTAATTTTTCTCAAATATAGACAACGGAGCCAGTTCTGGTGCCCCACCCCCACTGAGAAAGGTCAAATATTGTTCATACTGCTCTACTCCAGCTGAGTTGAACTGTTCGGGCTGTAGAGTTACCTACTACTGCTCTGCAGAATGTCAAACTCAGGACTGGAAACAGAAACATAAGGATATGTGCAGTAAGCTGTAAGTACAGTTAAAGTGGTAAACCTCCTTTGTTGTAGATTAGACTAGAGTTTCTGTGCTTGAGAGGCCTATATGACTCTATGCAAGCTGAACTCAGCATAATTAAACTGTGAAGAGCACCAGCAGGGGGAACTACACAAATACACTAAAACTGGGCTCAAATTTGTCTATATAAGAAAGTGATGAAGACGATAAATATTTAATGTTTGGAAAATACAGAAAGTGGTTCATGAAACAGTAGACTAGCAGGTTTGAGCCTTACTCTGGTGCTACATAGTCTCACAAAGGTGTAATCATCTGCTGCATAGTATTCAGCAGATGCAATCTGTTAGACTAGTACATTGAAAAATAATTACTACTAATGCAAGTTATTGTGTAAGACATGATGATGTTTATTTTTTATAGCAAAGAAGCAGCTTTAAACAATCGAGATCTATCTAAGTTTGATGTACATATAAACACAAATATAATCAAGGCTATCAAGTCAGATAAGACCACCATGAACGCTCTGAGCGACCTCAACGCTACAAAAATACCCTCAGTGCCTGATTCTGATACAGAATCGCTATCCAGTAGTATCACTGCTGCTGAAGAGCTTAAACTTCCCCTGGATAGCGCTCTACAGGTAAGCTGCTGACGTGTTATCATTTTTAATGTGATCATCTTTATTATTTGCATCCTATTTAGTTCTGAATATCATGGCTGTTTGGAGTCATATGTCTGTGTACTCCAAGACTTAGCTATGTTGGTTGTGTTAAATAATAGGGTCAGGGTTTACAGCATCTGTTGAAATACCTCTACACCATGAGCAGATCCGACAGTTGATGTCTTATTTAAGACAGACTGTATGGGAAGGTGAAATTTCTGTTGAAAATAGTAAAAGAAAGGCTGCCAAACTTGGCTTCTTGCTGCCTTTGTCTATGAACTAAATAAATGTCATCATTAATGACACCAATGCAGTACATGTGATGACACCTTTATGCTTATATGTGAAACTGTTACAGTTCATTTGCTGTAAATGTTGCTAATATATAAATGTTCCCTCTGATCAATGTTCTGATGTTTCAGGTTAAACTAACGGACTTCATATCTCCAAATCAGTTCTTCGTTCAAAGAATCCAGGAGCAATCCTCAAATAAACTACCTCGGGTAAGGATGGTGGCTAAATACACAGAGTGGGGGTAAAGCTTGAAGTAACTGGAATTGAATAAAATTCCAGCAGCCAACATTGGTATCTCAAAGAACAATTTGTGTTTGTCAAGCTGGGCATTGACCTCATCACTCTCATGAGTCAAACCATATAATATATATCTCGTGTCTTGTATATATTGCACAGGTGTATGAATGCGCGCTGTACGGTGTCACGTGTAGTACAGATGGTATATGGCCTGAGTCGACCATGTCTGTATGCTCTAGGGCTGGTCTGGCTATAGGTATGCCGTGTACTGTCACGTGTAAGAAGAACAAAGCTGATATTAATCTAGTCAAACTAATACTCAGAAGTAAGTATATCAATGTAAAAATGATATAAATCACACTTACTGATAAGGGCTATAATGCTGTGTGGCTCTGACCGGTACAGCATTAGACAGTGCCTGACACTACATGGTGCCGACAAGTCAGATGTGAAAATAGACTAACTTCTATGTATGTCTTACCTGTAGAACTCATAAGACAATAGTTCATTTGTGTAATTATAAACTATAAAAAAAGTTGACCATCATATATCCATCAGTACATGCTTACCTTGCTCCTCATACTCATATTTCAGTTGAGCAACGCGCAATCAGATAACATAAAACGTTAACAAAGTACATCCCCATGCCTACTGTATAAAAACTTGCGTCAGGCCATGACTCTAATCCTAATTCATACTTTAGCCTATAAAATATGTAGCTAGAAAATTATATCGACATTTTTATTTTGTAGATGGTACAGATTTATCTGACCACCTTATTAATGCTGAACTTGCCAAAACATCTCCAGCTAAAAGGTACGCTTGCTTGCTATTGTCATAGCTGAAGATCAATATTGTAATATTTAAATGTTCTTGCTGTGTTGTAATATCGCTCATCATGTATCAGTAATCCAGATCAGTTGTTGTACACTTGATGCTGATGAGGACTTGGCAAGGGTGTATGGTCTGTCTGTAAATGGCATTCAACATCCTTTCTAAGTTCAATTAAGTTTTGTTGTTGTTGGTTGTTGTACTTTATAAGAACAACCGATGCCTGACAACGTACTCTGATTTCAACAGTTTTCAATTTATTTTGACCGAATCTCTGTCCACAGTACACAAATTTCAATAAGTTCCATTCTAAACACTTTGTGCAGTTTCTGATGAAAATCTGTAGTGACTTTCATACCGAGCACTACTGCCCCTCAAAAAAGTTAAGGTAGACCTGGATATGAATTAACCATACTCAGTAGGTGTTGTGATGCATACTGTCTTTTTTGTAAGTGATGTGAGTGATGCACAACCCTTGCCAGATATTGAAGATGTCAAGTGAGTTTATGTTTTGTTCAGTGGTTGAGGGTAGCTAAGTGGTGATTGGTGTTTGGTACGAGTTGTTTTAATATGGTTGCACAACTGTTGACCTATCACTGAGGGTTGCCCCAAACTAAACAAATTGAACGCCCTGTTTAATGGTAGTTAATGGCAAGAGCTTACTTCACTATGTCATAGTTGGCCGATAGATGACGGACAATATCACCAACATGTCCATTATCACTTTCCATCTTACTAAAATGTCTGCATGGAAATGTATTTATGGGGCAACTGGATGCCTCACCTTCCTCTAGCTTACTTTTCTATCTCTGTGTATTATTAATTACTAACCAGGCCATCTCATTAACACACTCTCATGTCCGCTGTTTATTGAAAGGTTATAGTTTGTTCTGGGATACTGTCAGCGTCATTCTATGATCAGTCAGTGTATTCATAACAGAATTGGGGATCGAAGGTTAACTCATCATTTTGTTTATTAGGTTATATCCCCAAATGATGTCAAATGTACCTATCATCAATCTCAATTCTGATTAATTAGCAGAAGATCCAAAAAAATCCAGAGCTCATGCCGTGTTGAAAAAGTTATGAAACAATTTCAAAACCAATCACACAAGTTGTAAACAACTATCCCTGTAATTACTCCTTTTGTCTATTTGGATAAATATATCAAAACTTTTTTGCCTAGCCCCTCCTTTGTTGATCAGATTGATTACATGTGTTACAAGTGTTTATGGAGCAATTGTGAGGCTCCAAATCTACCTTGGGTGCTGGTGGTGGTTTTCTATGTCATTGGCATTTGTTAATATTGGAATGCCACTACCAGCAACCTGACTGTGTTTGAATGCTCAGACTACTTTTATGGCCCATTACCATTGATATATTGATCATTTAGCTCAGCACAGATGTGTATTAGTGGCTCGTTTATTATTGTCATAATCACTGTAAAGCTTGTTTTATATTACACCAGGTGTCAGGTTGATGGAAGCCTACACACTAAACTCTCGCCTGCAGATGAGATAGATGTTACCATCGAGAAGTCATCTGTCAAATCCATCAGCGACTTCTATGTGCAGGTTAGACGTCTGTGATCTTATGTTGGCATCTGAGTCAACAGCTTCTTCTAAATACTCTATGCATTCAAAGCTTTAACAATGACAGCAAGCATTTTAAGATAGGTGCAAAATTGTGATCACAATCAACAGAACATCTAACGAGACATGTAGGACCATGCTAATTACATGGTTTTTCAAACCTGTGCCCTGAAATGTTGAAGCCATTCAAGCAGTGCCTGATTCATCCATTGGTAACTAGAAAAAGTTTGATCCAGTTTGCCTGCAATTGGAATTGCTCCCCCAATAAACGAACCGACAAGCGGCAGGCAAATAGGTCTTTTTGACTGCGGCTAGATCTAATTATTAGTTTAGTTACTGTTTCTGTTCATGTTTCTCTAGAACACTAAGGAAAGCTTGTGGTCATACTCTGCTCTGTTTATAGGTCGGAGGGTCAATCTTAAAAGATGATCTCTCAAAGTTTGCTGAGATGGATCCAAAGCTAAGCAGCTACGCAGGTCACATAGCTAATAAGCCCCCTCCGAATTACAAGTAAGAAATGTTTTCTCTTTATTGAACTTTCTACTATCACAATCAATTCAAATGATTGAGTCAACATTTTATTGGATGTTGCAAGCCTGGGGACCATAGACGGCGTAGGATTAGTCAAAAATTGTGAAAAGGCAGACTATAGATTTTTTTTTGGTAGCTCACATATTTTACTGGCACTGGGTGTACAAAGTGAAAAGTGTGTCAACAAGTAATTAGGAACATTAGAAATGATACTTCGGTTTCTTTCTGTCAATACTAGTTGCCGACTCACACCTATATTTTCTGTATGCCTGTGATCAGATGATTCAATTGGTTTCTCACGATTACATCATTTAGTGATTGATTTCTATGTGCTTTGTGATGTCTTCAGAAACATGTTGTGTGGTTGGCAATAGGATCCTAACCCACAGTACATTTCTGCAAATAAACCTTTAAATCGCATCTTATATTATTTTGCGTGGATTTGGAATTCGTTATGACTCAAAGTTGAGTGCAAACAACAACAATAGCCCTTTGCCTTATTTTGCATTGGGTTCTCTGTATGTGAACTGTGTGTGTATATTCCATGTCGAGCTTAGTATGTATGTATCAGTAGCTATGACTGATGTCTTTTAACCTAGAAAATGTCGACAACTGACCAAGATAAGTGAAGGGAAGGGTTGCCAATCAACAAATACCCTTGTGTCGACATTACTTGTGTGTGTGAATGTTACCCGGATTTAGAGTGGCTTTTACTAAAAATAATGTCTTTTTAGGCCGGAAGGTTGGCGGTGAGTCCTAATTATCAGCGGTAGAACTACTCTACAGGATAGGAAATTTCATTGTTGCTTTCTTGTTTATTCGCTGTTGCCCCCTTGAAATAAATAAACATGTCATTCAATAAATATTGGGAGTTGTCCGTTCCTAATGTAGTAAGGGACAACTCTTGTAAAAGGTCGAAATATTTTATCCTGTGGTGTATCGTTGTATCTAGTGTAGTAAACTTAGATTCCCTCCTACCCATAACCAAATTTCAGAAGAAAATATAACAGTAGTTGGGGTACAAGGTTAACAAATTTACCATGAAAAACTCTTAAATATTTGTCGTTGCTAAACACTATAAGTTATTTAGGCGATCAATAACTATGTCTAGGCCTGTGTGTTATGTGCATAGTTACCTCTAAAGACAATATTCATAATGCAGGTCTTGGGCATTCTTGTAGTTAGTGGCTTTTAGAACTACTGTCATATGCACACCTGCAACACCATATCCTTAATTGTAATAACATATCATTATCAGCAGACCTTGCATGATTGATTATTATAAGCCCTTACTCGTTGGTGGAGGTGATGCTGTCTCTGATTGTCGTCTTGTCTTGCACGTGATACATTAAATGTTAGTGATCATCTTTTATGTTACATTGAATATTTGCAGCAAGTCTCCGTTTTTATCCGATCCTCTATGATGTATAGGTAGCTCAAACGCTGTGAATGGCGTTCAGTCATCATCTGATGGAATAGCATCACTATAAACTTTTCGCTGAATATTTGGGTTTGCAGGTATTTTTCAAAGTCCATATTGTTCTTACCTATATTTTCTTACGATTTACAGAGCCGAAGAAGGGGACTTTGTTTTAGCACCCTTTGAGAACTGGTGGTACCGTGGTCAGATCACCGCGTGTAATGATAGCATGGCTGTGGTGGCGTTCATAGATTACGGTAATGTTGATACAGTTATGCATCAGCAGCTGATACCGATACCTCAGCAGTTCTGTGGCGTCCCTGCCTGGTCTACCCTCTGTAGACTTCATGGTATCACTCCTACTGAGAACAAACAGTTCAACCAACTAGCTGCTGAGCAAATCCAGGTACGAGGCGTTCTAATATAGATCTTTGTTGCATTTCAATTGGTGTAATTGGGGTCAATTATGTGCTTGATGCGAGATTTCTCGAAATACTCCTCCCTACAACCTAGTGTTAGCTAGCACTAAAGTGAGTCTAGTCTATAAAGAAAACAAAGAAGGTGTGGATATGTCAGCTAGGACTTGAAATTGTTAGCTGTTTAACTTTTTGCCTTTTAATGCGTATGGGAAATGGTGTACCTACTTCAAAAACTTTACTCTTCTAGGGTAGATTGGGTTGCGGTTGTTTTATTAATCCATCCATTGCACATTCGCACAGTCATATGTCCTGACCACTGTGACTGTGTAAGTGTTCAAATCCAACCAATGCCCATATATTGGATTAAAAGCTGCGGCCCAGTCGGAGGGTATGTATCATATATTGGGTTTAGTCAGTCAGTCAGTCAGTGGAGCCTGTAATAAGTCATCATCACTACTATTTATTTGACAGGCGTTGGCAGGTGATAGAGTTAGAGCTGTTGTAAGGTCTGTTACTGCAGATGACCTTTCTGTAGATCTGTACAATGAGGAAGGTGATAGCATAGCAGATATCCTCACTAGATTTGGTTATGCTATTAAAGACGGAGCTAACGGGGACACTGATGATAGCATGCCTACTCTTACTCAAACAACTTCTAGTCCTGCATCTGCTAGTCACCAACTAGTTAGTACTACATAGGATTTTAATCCTCAAAATAATAAAACAAAGTATTGGACCAGAAGTAATTATCAGGTTATTCCTAGTGCGAAAATTTTGAGCTATCAAATACCGGAACCGACCAAACTGACCAAACCAACCAAAAGTCTCAAGGCCGTCAATATTGTGTTTCTTTTCTGTTATATCAGTTATTCATCTGGCACTTTCTGCATCAATATTATATTATAAGGTGTAATAAAGATAACTCCCAGCTGTGATATCTGTTTATTATTTATTTCAGGCTGATTCCACCAGTGTTTCTGATTTATCTGAGGAGAGGAGTGCAGAGATTGCTCTCACCAATGGTAATTATTTACTTGACACTTCTGTCCATACTGGCAGGGCTACTTTCGATTCCCATCATTGATGTATTCTGTTTCTACCATAAACACATGATTAATATATATAGATTTATAAATAGTATTTGTATGTTAATTATTTCTACAGTGCTTCTTTTCGATAGGCCCTAGATTATGTGCCCACATTCAATCCGAGTCTCAACTTTATTTCTTTGGGAGGTACCGTTGACTCTTTTAAGAGTAAATCATCAAGATTATTGATTTAAGAAGTTGTGTCTGAACAATTTTATTCCTATATTTTTAGGTGCTGATGCCTCAGCTCACAACGGACATAATGGATACGGGCAGCACGACACGGCAGCTAGAATCGCTCAACTAGAGGCTCAGTTCTCTACTCTGCTCCTGGAGAAACAACTCCTAGCCAAGGAAATACAAGAGCTTAAATCTACAGCTCCTCCACCTAGTAATGGTGGAGACTGCGATGAGTTTGTATTGTAATTATCGATGCAAAGCCGAGAGAAAGGTTGTAAAGTACTGTACATTTTGTTCAAATCTTATTTATCAAATTTGCATGTAGGTGTAGATTTACTTGATCATAATGCACCCAAAGAATCCTATTTCACGGAAATTGAATATATATTGATAACTAAATCCATGGTAGCTCACTGTTAGTGGATGATTGTATGGATGATGTCGAACACTTGATATCATGTTATAATATTTCAAAAGTAATTTCAATATCGCCATAATGTAAGACAGTCTCACAAGACCAAAGAAGCTTGAATGTCTGCAACTTAAAAAGGACAGTAGGGTCAAAATAAGATAGTATTATAAAAGATAAATAAAGCCGCCCAACCAAACTCATAACAGCAAAACAGAAAAACATCAGCAATGATTGCTTATATTATCCGCTAGCAAATATAGATAACAATAAACATAATTTTATATGGTAATAAAGGATATACTAAAATTATGGATTTTGGAGCATTACGGACAGTTATCAATGTGCTTGGGGAGCGAAATGGCTATTTAGTCACATACCCCAAATATCTGGCTGCTAATCAAAGAAAAAATAAAGATGTATTGCCCATATTTATAATGTATACTTAAAAATGGATTCAATCTTGTTATGATTCTAATCAATCATGCAGACATTCTTTACCCCTATAATAAGTCTTAATATAATGATGGTAATGGTTAAATTGTCATAAAATGGCCAAAATAATAGCTATAATTTCTGATCATTTAAACAAATAACGATTTCTCCCTAGTTTTTATAGGGAATTAATATGATTAGGAACCCTATCCTAACACAAAATCCATGAATATGCTGAAGTTATATGAAAATAAATACATAAGAGCGGAATTTCTAACAGTGCAAACTAAGTATTCGAGAAAAGCATTATTATCCCTTCCATTATTCAATTAAAAGGCAATATCTCGATAATTAATATAACTATATCTAGCAAAAAAATATAGTATCTAAAAGGATCGAAACATACTACCCTAACAACAGAAATTAATTTGAAGAAAATGATAAGATAACTATTATATATGAAACTACTAGCAAAACAAAATCTTCATATGATATTTCCGAAACAAAAATTGATAAAACAAATACGATTAAGATGCAATGGTAATCGGAGCTTTTATTTTTAGTTCTGTGGTTATTATTATTCTTTACATACCTTTTTTTGGTTTTTTGCCATAAACTGTTAGCTTTGTGTTTCTGTTTTTGTTTCTAAGCCCAGTTGTGAGCTTATTGGCATGCATCGTTTGAGCCGTTTGTCATGTGACCAACAGCAGCATTTATGTTACAAACATTTACGTTTATAATTGATATTGCTTTAAACCTAATGTAAGAAAATTGTTGATGGCTTAAATGCAGGATTTAAATTGAATAAAGTTAGTAAAAAATATACTAAACATTATACTGTATCAGTTTTCCTGTAATATAAGATTGCTAGTATATCAACACCGTTGTTTAGATACCCAAATATTACACCCATTGTAATTGATGATGGGGGGGGGGGGGGGGAGGGGAGCTGGAGGATCCTTGTGTTGATGTCATATTTGTAAGGAGTTGTCTATTCACATAACAGTGTGTGTCACACATGGTGACCTAAGGGCAAGGTTACCCGGGTAACCTTGGGCCTCGTGTTTCCTTCAGTGCGGGCAAATCTGATTCTCTCATCATGCAAATGGTCGTTTATATTTGAGGTTGTTAGTACAATATGGTAAATTAGCCTGTTTGATTGAACTATGAAAAGAGTTCCAAGAATGCATTTAAATCTGGCCATTTCCGGCCAATGTAATCTCCTTAGTCTGTAATTGTTAAACAGCCAGCTGGCCTCAGCCCTCGCACATGGTTGTATTTGGATCTTCTCCGCTTGATCTACTGGTCTTTCTCATTATGTCATGTAAAACTCGTGTAAAACCTGATCCAGGAAGTTACTGCTCTTGGTTTGTCATCAAACTCCAAATAACGTAGTATCATCAATGAACTAAACATTGGTATAATATTACACAAACTGCCTTGTAACATATCAGGGTAAAATCCTCAAACTTGAGCAAGGTACTTGATGGTATAGAACTACTGTACTTACAAACGAACACTTAGCTAGAACCAACACAGTAAGCTCATCAAAGTGCCATTCAAAGTGCCAGCAATTACACTGTATTTCGCGATTCATTTTTTCTTTTAATAATGCTGTCAGTGATAGTAATAAAATCCATCCATCCATCCATCACCATGGACGTGAGTTGTATTTCGGTGTTTTATTCTGAGCTTGCCTGGTGTCAATGTTTATGTACCTCATAAAATATTTCAGACAAGGGTTTTTCCTGCATGGTCTTGCATGTTCGATGTTAGGACAATTAATCAATAGCAGGAAGTGGGACAAAAACGTTGCCCAGCAATTATTTGTTTGGAGTTCTATTTATTTGAGATTGAGAACATGTTAATTTGCCACATTTTTAACAAGAATACAAGGAATTAATATCAATAATCTTTGTTAATTTAACGCTGATGCTGAATGACTTGATCCCTGACTCTATGATATGAACTTTGAACAGCTGACTTGTCTCCAACAGAAGCTGCGAACGAACGTGATATCAGGGATTGATCGGTACCATCCACAGCAGTGTTATTACATAACAGTACTTTATCTTTCATTTGAAGTTAAAGCTGTGATATATTTTTGCACAAAACAGGTGGATCCCGATAAATAGGTGGCTTTCTGCCAGTCATAACATAGATTTCTTTTATGACATACAAATTGAAAACCCGTGTGTTTCTGGTTTTTAGATTCAGCTTCCATGTCATTTTCCAGCAGAGTCCTGGATACTCCCAGATGCCATGTAAACAATCAACTAGTTTTGAGTCCTGTCCAGGTGTTCTGTTATCATGGTGTGTTCTAGGAAATTGTTTATTGTTTCTGATAATGCGAACAAATCACCCTACAATTTTAGGACTTTAGCTTGATTTGATTATTTGAGATCCAGGGATTCATGTTGCTCACAGCCCGACACAGGCTGATATTACATGCACATGTTGTATGTTATAACAACAACTTTCTCCTTGGATATCCTGATGATGACCAACACTGCTATGAGCATGGGTAAATAACTTTGGCTGTGACATATCTTAGTATAAGAGAATTACAAAAAAAAAGAAAACAAGTGCAAATATTTAAATCTAAGATTTTTGGCCCAGGTGGCTAGTGTTAGTCTGGAAAGAGCTACATGCTCGTTATTGTCCTATGGTTGTAGTAACCATACATGATGATCTCAAAGGGTACAACGCGTAAACGCTCAAGCAGACTGGTTTGGTTGCAGGAGACTTGTTTGATTGAAGAAGGAGAATTAGCTTCCTTAGATAATTAAACTGTCGTTTGTGGAAACAGATACACCTGAGAAAAACCTCCTGGAGAGTCTCGCACCCACAAATCCTGCAGCCCCAATGTGCTGGCACAATGGCCTAGTCAGGTTGGCTAGATAAGGTGAAATGGGGAATAACATTGACACAACCTCGGGATTAAAAATTTGTGACTACAGTCGCTGCTGGTATAAGAGTATTAGAGAGACTTTGCTCCAAAATAGATTCTGTAAACACTGCAGCGAGAATCTTCTACACAAATATTAATTAAACTTTGTTTGTGTTTGAAGCCTCACTATCAAAGTGAAATCAGACTGCTAATGCATAAGGCATATGGCTTTTATTGCTGACAGAGCTATTGCCAGAAAACATAACTGCTTCTTATCTTTGATTTCCGAATTCTTTGGTTCGAAAATTGAAATCAAACATAAACATTAATGTGAGTAATAGAGCGATTTGGAGCCACACAAAGCAAATCCTACTGACAGGACTGCTTAGGTTGTGAACATATCAAGACTAAAAAATGTGTCATGATCACAACAAACCTGTTACTCGTCTTTATTGTCAGTCGAATGAAGGTTATAAATAAGTATCCTGAACCAGATTTGTCTCTCAAATCTCGTTAGTTATTATACGAGTTTAATTAGATTAAGTGTAAGCACAGAGTAAGAATCTCAATTATCTGTGAAGCTATAACTGAAGTCTAGCCAGCCAGGTTTTCATCAGCGCCACTCCAGGCCTGTAAAAAGTGTTGGGCCATTTCAGTGATAGTTGTATGTTGTACCATCTGTCAACACAGAAACTTGTCTAGTGCACCTATTAAAGACATTAACTGTTCTATTATGCTATCTTGTCAGGGAATGCAGCTGAACTTCCCAGCTGGCATACCTGATTTTATTCTTGGCAAGTATTCTAATGTCCACATATCCCTGAAACCTAATCCAGCTTCTCTCAATATCCATTTGTAACTTTTTATAATGTAGGTGAGATTAATATGGGAAAATAAGATTACGAAATCTATTTATAGGTTGCTAATTGTGCTGTGTTTCTGTAAACAAAGCAGTTCTAAAGTAGAAAGACCTACAGTACTGAGAATATTCATTCTAAATGATATAATGAAAGTAATTAATGAGACTGTTAAATACAGCTTTGAGATGATAATAATAGTAAAACTTTACTCTATCAACTGATGGTGAGTCAGATAAGACACATAATTCATAAAAGACTTTAGTTTTAAAGGTGTAGCTGACAATATTTATTATTTCGTGGAACAATTACCTTAGATAACTGCCCATTGAACCTGAAATCAAGGACTTATGTATTATTGTGAAACTTGACTGTGTTTTGTTAACCCCAATTGGACATCAATGTCTGTGTCTCTAACCAAAGCTGCCCAACTCATCTCAGATGAGAAATCAATCACAGGAAATATCTCTGATGACATTATGTGGTTACTTTTTTCTGACACAAACATCTTTTCATCTTTTAAGATGTTGGTTATGATCACTGCTACAGCAGTGTCACATTTTTGTAACATCATTTTATTTGTATGCCAAAGGTTTAGATTGTGTACTCATTCTGTGACCCTCACCATGGATGTGATTTTACGGCCAGATGGCGCTTAATTGACATGGATCTCCAATATACTGATACCAGAGACTATAGATATAGACTATAGACTATAGTCTCTGCTGATACTACTTAGCTGTCAAATAATCGGACCCAGAGTGGACCCAAAGTGTCCGGTAATTATGAGCTCAGAGTCACAGTCAGCATAATTATGGCATGGCAATACTGGTACAATCTGATACCACTAGTCGGATGTGAATGTCAATCTGCCGGCTGATATAACACTCAGATTGGAGCAATCTTTGACCCTAAAACCCTCTTGTCTTAACCGGCCAAAGCCGGCTGAAAACAGTTCTCTTCAGTGTTAAATTGCATTTGGTTACAGGTTCATCGCAGTTAAGTAACATGTCTTATTTATGATTCATGAGCCATTTTACTGCATGAACCTGTCACCAAATGCAGTTGTGTTTTTGTTTCCATTTTTCAGATGAAAGTTTGGCAAAAGTGTACGCAGCATGCTCATAGTGCGACTATCTCCTTTCGTTATTTAATCTAGAGAGGAGAAGCTGACAAAAGTAGGCAATTAATTATTTTTTGCTGCCACCCACAGGAACACCCAACCTTACAGCAACCCTTTATTCGAAAGAGGTGGTCAAAAGGGTGGATGCAACTGCTTGAGTAGTCAGTATAGGCTGAAGCGTGTTAGAGGCCTGGTGCTCTACCCAACTGAGCCAACTAAGTGAAAAGAGCAGGTGGAAACAACACATATTGCTGGTTGGTTGTTTTACGCATGATAGCCTAGATAGCTGAACAAAATTTCTCCAAGGACTCAAAGAACAATGCTGGCTGAGTGAAAAAAGGAGGAATTTTACAGGACAGACTAGATTGGGTAGTGCTTTCCCGTTTTGCTTTTAACAAACAGCTCTTTGCCATGATTGGATGTTGGAAGGCAAGTGTCAACTGCTCCAAGACAAAAGTTATGGGGTCCGTCCACTTTCCATCTGTTGGCTACTTTCCATCTATATACATCTGTTATTCGCTCATTGTGTACATTTCAAAAGGGCTGTCAAAAAGTATCCAATGATGCAATTCTCTGGAAATTCCGAGTCAGGATAATAATCCTAACTCTCTGATGATAGGTATTCTAGGACTGATTTTAACACATCAATTTATCTATTCATATCAGCAGTACTTAGTGATTGGTATATCTTTAGCTGACTCTCATTTTTCTACCTATCAGTCTGAGCTATAGATTCTCACTGTTATGTTAAAATTTGCTTCAAATTTTATTAGATGTTCTGTCACAGGGTGTCATATGTCATAACTCTCTTGTCAAAAGTACAGAATGCCATTCAGTTATGATTGGCACTGAGATAACCGAGGTGAAAAACAAGAGAAATTACTCAAATTGTTAGCAGGTATCATTTTTGAGAAATGATTGGCAAGTTTGTTCCGTCATCAAGTATTACTACGACTTAGCATTTTTCTTAGGATACAGATGTACGGTATGTTAATTTATTCAAAGTTTACATTCCTGAAAACATCCCTATTCAGCCATTATATATATATATATATATATATTATATATGGAACAATATTGGGAGTTAAAAATAAATTCCAGTCAATATAAACTGTAATGTGTAGCAACCATTCAGCCAAAGAATGTATGCATGTTTTAGCGATCGCCCAGATGTCAAATTTTGACAACCTATCATCAATGCATCATGTTGTGTAGATTATTTATAGCTCATTAGCGGACAAGTTGATATGTTTTCCAGTTGTGTGATTGTGGTCACTAATTGGGAATAATCACAGACCTAAATAATAACTGGTGTTTTTACTTGGAATATATCACAGAGTAAGGCTATACCCTTACTCTGTGAATACTATCTCTGCATTGATGACAGACAGTCTGTACCAGACTCATCACTGTGAGAAGCTGAGGCGAAACCTGTTTGTCTCTCCAATGGCAAAGCCTGAATCCAGATTGCTGCAACATGATTGGTTGTAGCCACCATATATAAAAGTATAGTCCACTGGATCAAGATCATTTGCATGTGTAGGTTCGGCCGCCCAGCACAGATATCAGTGATTACAGACGACTGGAGTTATCATGGCTCCACAAATGAATAACAACACTGCTGTCTCAGGTAACAAGAAAATGTGATAGTTTATAATTATCTACTGTGTGATTATTTGTTACTAGAGTCATGTAAATTATGGGAGTTGCAGCAGAGTACATCAAATAAAATACTCTTTTATCTAGTGTATCGTCTCTTGCTGGATGTTAGTAAGTGTCTCAATCTTTGCCACATTTGATACACTTCAGATTGTACTTACTGATCAATCACTGCAATCTATTAGTAAGTGGGGGTGAGTTTTACTGTCATTGTCTTCGTTTCTTTTGTTAGATGACAGCAAAAGTGGCATCGCTTATGACTACGATTATGTGATAGTTGGCGCTGGGCCTGCAGGTCTACAGATGGCTTACTTTCTACAGAAATCCGACCGACGCTATGTCGTCTACGAGGCAGCAGATAAGGCAGCATCATTCTTCTCTCAGCATCCACGACATAACAAACTAATATCACTGAACAAGAAACATAATTTATACTCTGAAGATGAGTTTAATCTAAGGCACGACTGGAATTCTCTTCTCTCTGACGACCAGCAGATGAGATTCACAGAATACTCTGATGATTTGTACCCCAAACCATCAGACCTCTACAAATACCTCAATGATTATGCGGACAGATTTGAGCTCAATATCAAATATAACACCAGAGTTACCAAAATCACTAAAAGAAGCGATACGTTCAGCATAACCACTGCATCAGGCGACCAAAATGGTGGAGCTGCCACTTCCTGTACGACTCGATGCGTTCTTATGGCTACGGGGGCTGTGGGAGAGAACATCCCTGAAAACATTCAAGGTGAGCCAATTCGATGTTTTGTGCATTTGGCAACTGCACAACTCCCAAAGGGAAATTTCTCGAAATTGAAACCATAAGAAAGGACTTCTGGAACACGCCCATAGCATAAAATTTTCAATGTTACTTATTACCAATATAAAATTTCCCACCTTTAACAAATGCACCGCTAAGCAAATTACTCATTGCAATGCGAGTGCCATCTCCTATATGGTTCTGTCACAGAGCCCAGTTTTATAACCATTTATTCTTGATTTGCGTTATACCTAATTGAAGTTTCAGTTGTATGAATTTCAAACTTGGCTGCACATCAGTAGGCAGTGGCTTCCTTGACCATCAGGTAATCCTGCAGCTGGGTGTTTGTCTTTCTGCAGTTTACATTAGCATTCCATGTTTGAATATTTTACTTGACGATAAATCATTAGTGCTCATCAAGCCTCATAAATTCGCCCAACATCTTTACTATCATAATCCATAATTGTGATAAAAATGCAATAAATTCCTTTTGTGCAGAGATTTTTTTTATTGGCTGATCCACAAGATAGAATTGTTGGCTGAATAGAAATAGCCAATTTCAGGGATATAATTCCATTTTATGAAGCGAGCTATTAACTATTAACGTCCTGTGATCTTGGTGGTGTTAACAGCTTGGCACACCTCCGTAGCCATTGCCATGTCTACCAATCCAGGTACTTTGGCACCGGGCGGATCTCAATTCTTTGTTCAAGTTCTCTATTTGGCATACCTCTTGAAGTGCTTCCCCTTTCAAAACTTGGTTTCCGGAGATTTTTTCAATCGCCAAAACCAACATCTTGACTTCATTCAATTTCGGATTGGTAGATTGTTATGCCTGATTATCTGCCTGATTGGCTGTGTAGCTGTCACGCTTTGAGAAGTTGTCTCATACAAATATTATAACTCAATCTTTTTCTAAATTAAATTTCTGAGCTAGGAATGAGTTCTTAAGCTTAAGTATCAAGTATGCTGTCATGTGATTATTTGGGCATTGAATGTGAGATTAAAGGCAGCCACAACTATGCCCCAAGACTCCCACAAGGTGGGGACCCTGTTTCATAAACTCTTCCAGCATCATAAAGAAGTCATGTACTTATTGGATAGTCAAACTTTATGCTATTGAAAGGTTACCAGTTATAATCATCAAAGTCCATGGTTTCCGCTTGCCTGGATACACTTGGTATATTTTTGTGAAATCACATTGTATACCCATGTATGGAATCTTCTTTCACACAGGCTATTTTCACATGCAAACTCTAGCTGTTTCTTAATTGATGTTGATTTAACTGAAATCTGTCTTATCAAAACACAATTAATGCCTTCTTGATCTTAGAAAGTTCATTCACCGACACATAATGCCTTCATGAACTTTTCACTGATTATCGACCCTATGTGTACAACATATGACCTGCCTTTTTCAAACATTAGCCTGAAGTGGAATAAAGATCATAAAAAGGTGTAAAAATACATTAAAATTACAATTTCAAACAGCATCGGAACCATTCAGTTTGGCAATACATATTATAAACGGCGACAGTAATGTGATATATAGTTATGAAATGTTTTCATTTCAACCAGATAGAATTTCAAGCTGTTTTGTGATGTCTTTGTAACTTTAATGTATTTGAAGGGATTCTGCAGACATTAAGACTGCAATTCAGACTTTTCTTCATAAAAGTATCATTTCGAGGTGCCAAAAAAGTCAAATTCATGCTTTGAATAGCTGGTTACAGTTGCTTCCTGTCTAAGACCTGATGTTTCGCATTTAAAAACGGGATTCGAAATCGAAACATGCTGTCAAACCCTGGGATTATGGAGCAGCTATTAATCATTGAGCAATATTTTGTAATAGCTAGTCTTATACACTGACCACCTTCTCCCTAATGATATTCTTTTACACATTATTGCAATAACATACCCAATGATTATAGCTAATGGGGTATCTAAACCTTGTGTAAATGCTTAATATTCAATAAACATTGATGTTACTGTCAGAAACATCCATCATTGACCAAAGCCCTCCATGCAGTGCAGAAATTAATGGAGAATGGCACTAATGGCCGTTTTGGCTAAAGTTTAAACTGTACAATTAAACTCGCCCTAGTGTATTTATTTTGTATTTTATCCATAACAAGTTTTACCAATTTAACTGTTTCGCTCTGCGAAATCTATCTCACCATATTATTCTTGGCCAGGTAGTTGATGATTGCCTAATCGTCCAGATGCTGCATAATTTTGTGGTAGGGTTGAAGTTGTCACACATCAATACAGGTATTCGTTTTTTTCGGTCAGGTTTAGATATGGCGGACACATACAGTAAACACAGCCTAGATAAGGAGATATATAAGAATAAGATGGTGCTTATAGTCGGAGGAGGTAACTCTGCTTTTGAAGTCGGAGATCATTTATCAGGAGCAGCTGCCATTGTTCACATTGCCTTCAATAAGAGAATACAGTTTGCCTGGGATACTCATTATGTTGGTAAGTTTGATTGGGTGAGAACGAACCATAGAATAAACAATTCGAGACTGGTTAATTGGATTGGACCTTAAACTGTTGACATTAATAGGCCGCTGGAGTATATTTCCTCAAAGTATGTTTATTGGTTCCGCAACACAAAATGTGCCTGTTCTATTCTTGGACAGCAACGAAGGCAATTAACTTTGTCATGCCCACTAAAACCACTAAAACCACTAAAACCCACAAATATGGTTACACACACAGCATTTTAACTTCATGGACTCTTGAACAGCCAATATAAAATTTTCGCATAACCCTGAAAAATTAATTTTTAACTTGTAATGTGGTGGTCGTTGTTTTAAAGGGAAACCTTTTACACATTGTTTTTAATGACCAATGAGTAAGATAACAGTGACGATAAATTGTAATGCGAATTCCAGAAGAGTTCAAACATGATTTGATGGGTCTTTTCAACCAGTTATCATAACACTTAATATCGGAGCAAAACCAGGGGAAAACGCACACACAAATATTTGGCTTAAATTAGCAAATTCAAATTGTTGTGTGTCCCTGTTCCTGCTTGATGTAACGCATACTCAGGGTAACTGCACTCAATGAGCTCTAAAGAAGTTGGATTGACATTTCAGTAAAGTATTAGTTCAAGACATTATATATTATACTGTAAACATTATATATATATCACCAATTCCATTTTTTTGTATTGCAGGTGATTTGCGAGCGGTGAATAACAACATCATTGATATGTACCATCTGAAGTCTCTACACTCTACTATCGGTAGTCATGTGGTGAAAATTATAAAGAACGAAGCCGGAAAGTTTGTGGTAACTTTCAGAGATCTGAACACACACTGGGATGTTCCAGGCTATCTCTACTTTGATATGGAGTATGATCATGTCATCAGCTGTATGGGATGGAGATATGTGAAACCTGAAATCTTTGATGACACCATCAGAATAGGTAAGAGCTCGATAAATAAGCACTTCCATATCCTGCCTTGTCTTTCAAGCAGGTATGATTGATGATAAAAAGTCCTTAACACCATTTTGATGCCCTGATGTATGTATTAAAATAGGGTGTGAGTGGTATCAAAATACTTTTTTGTATTTTGATACCACTACCACCCTTCCGGACATCAGTTGTGAATGTGATCTATTAATCCTTGGCCATTCTGGATCAACATTTACGTTAAACTTGGCAGACATCCGATTTGACAGCACTATGGGAATGAATGTATTGATAAAATACTTACAGACCTGTTCTGTAACCAAATCCATCTATATGTCATCTTTATAGCCTTTGAATGACACATTTGTAGAGACTATGAGGAATGATAGATATCCTTCTCTGAGTGACTGCTGGGAGACAGACACAGAGAACCTCTTCTATATCGGAGCAGCGATGGCCGCTAAAGACAGGCAATCAGCATCTGGTTTTATTCATGGATTCAGATACAACATCAGAACTCTACACAACATACTAGAGAATAGGTTCTTTTCTACTTCTCTACCGCATCAAACAATCACGGACAGACAACTCCAAACTATAGCCGATAAAGTTATTGGTAAGCAGCAAACTAACTTAGCATCGATGTTCGACTGCTTCGAACTGCAATGTTCACAATTATTGGCATAATTTCTGTAATTTGTCTATGGAGCTTTGTGGTCGATTTCGGTGAATTTTACCAGGACTGTATCGGGGATTTTATGGGCTTGTAGATCGCTCGTCAATCAGTGACTCTTTGTATCAGATGAATGGATTTATGTGTGATGTCATGGTCTGCGATGATGAAGGCAAAACTACATACTACACAGATCTACCCAGAACCTATGTGATGAAGAGAAAAGAGTTAAGAAACGCCAAACATGTATTCATCTTACACCTCTCATATGGATTTGACAAGTGAGTAGCAGATTCTTATCTTGATTATAATGTCAGACTGAGCTCAAGGGCTTGTAAAAAAATTTGATTGACAGCTGTCTCATCATTGCTGCCAAGTTCACATCATTTGGTTCCTTGTTCACAGGACATCTTGAGTTACAAAACTATTGCAATTGGATAGGAACAAAACTCAAGGTAGTCACAAACATAAGTTTTGGTCCTCGTCTTCTGATACATATAATTTATCTTGGTCAAAGTTTGTGCCCCTAATGACCCCTTTTGGGTGCTCAGGCTAAATGGATTGTCATATTATGAATATCTGTATAAGCACTTCCGACACTGGCATGGCATCTGTTTCAAAAGACTTTTTCTATCATTTCAGGTTTGGAACCACAGCTAAGCCAGTAGACAATGTACACGCTCCAGATTTCTCTAGTAATAGATGTGCCTCATTCCTACATCCTTACATAGAGTATCACAGCTTTGGTAAATACGTCGACCAGATGGAACTTCAGGAATCGCTCATTGTCAGATTTGATGCCCACCCTTGCAGCACGTTTCCACAATGGCCTCTCAATGCAAATGAGAACTACATCAAGTATTATATCAATGAGAAGGTTAGTGGTTATATCTCACCTCGATCTGTAGAAGTTGTTCTCTTATTTTACCACCATGCATTGCTGTTTACTGTATGCATAGAGTTATATAATAACTCTATGACTGTACGTCACCCAAAGGTTCTGGTTTTTGCTAAATTTTAAACCCTTCATCAAGGTCCTCTCTTTATTTACCTCAGTTTCTCTCTTGCCACCTTTGAAACTAAAGTTTGACTATAATCGATAATATCGTCTAATGTAGATGAAATGGACAGGTGAGACCTTCAACCTGATGCCTCTACCCGAACACGTCATCAAACAGATATTTGTCCCTTTGACTGAGGAAGAGATGAAACGACTTCCTCCTCTATGGGAGAACTCAGAGTGTAAACCTTCACAGGAACTTTTACCTCGTAACCCTGTACCTGAACAACAAAGAATACTCAAACCTACCAGAGGAGACATCTTGGCCTCAATTCCTACAAACAGTTACAGTGACAATACCAAGGGTCTTCCAACACCTCCCCTCTCCCCTCAAACGAAGCGACTTGAACAACTCTCAGTTGCAGATTCTATGACTTCCATGCGACATTGATTTTTCTAATTATATATTTTTCAATTTTTATATATATATTTTTTGGCCAAATTCCAGCTTGTATGACGAGTAGGTCAATGCATGATGACCTGACAAGGTTAGTTTAGCTCTCCGATTTGGTAACAAGATTTTGAAACCATTTTTTCCTGATACGTTTTTCCTCCCTAACGATTTGAATTGTAAATAAGCATGGCAGAATACCATTGACCGAACTACAACAAGTTTTAGTTTTTAAATTTTTTGAACAGAATAATTCTCTCAAAAAAGGATGTAGCTCTAAGCTGCGACTTATAAGCCAAAAATGCTACTTTGCGTTCTAAGTTTTCATATTTCAAGACTTAGTTATTTATAGTTTAGAATTTGAATGATTTCCACAATTGTTGTCTGGGTTGATGGTTGTAGCATTGCATGATTTTTATCACCAACACATTTCTAGCAAAAAGGAGATGCGGTTGATGAACTGCTGCTACCATCAACCCAAGGCAATGGAAATGATCATAAGAAGCTCAATAATGTTGATAATATTGCTGACAATATGCTTTTATGTTAGAGCATCCCTTTATAATGTTAGCTACTATTGTTTCAGTATAAAAGATGCTGATGATTGATGATCAAAATTTATTGTGATATAGACAGTATTAACTTTTGTTCTGGTGCTCGGTACAGGCCTTGCAGAAACAATGATATATAAAATTTATTGTCGATTCAGTTTGTCTTGTCTGTTCATCCATAATGGATATAACCCTGTTCTTTGCTTTGTCAGAATAGCAAATAGGTTTGTTTGTTATGAATACATTACTCGAAACACTGTTTGGCTATGCTGACTGATACCCCTGCAACTAATCCATCTTGTGGCTACATGGTAGTCAAAAATGATGATAAACATGTCACAAGTCATGCCAGAGACTTACTTGGGCCAAATGAGTTTTTGAATGAAGAAGGTTGCTCTTCTGTTTTATGTCAAAATCCATTTTAATAAAATTCCCACAATGCAACTTTCACCTGGAATTCCCCAGGTTTTGAGAACCATCAGCATCTTATTATGGAAATTGGCTCTTAGTGTTGTTGTCTTCCATTTTTTTATTGATATTCTTCTACTGTGGATATTGGAAAAATACAGTTATCCAGAATTTTTGAACCAATAATGTCTTCCCAGTAATTTGATACCAAAGAAGACAAAAATCGTCCCAAACTAGGACAAAGTCCATCCTCTTGCTTGCTTTTCTAATTATAAGAGACATGCACATGGTTCCACTTCTTGAGGCAAATTGAAACCCAGCAGCACATATCCCGTTTGTCAAGCTAATAATCCTACAAACAATTTTCAGGCAGTCAGCACTGGACTGCCAACTTCTTTTATAGTTGAACGGTCAATTACTCAACATGTACAGAGTTATCAATTTCTGTGGGGTATCGCATTTATGTTAAACTTTCGCCACAGGAATTAAAAGGAGTTTATGGGAGGCGCAACAAAGGTTCTAGATGAGAAGTGATTATCTTTCAGTGGATTGGATTCCTAATCAAAGTCAAGTGGATCTGGAGATTTTAAGCTCAGACCTAATAAGACCACAATATCAGTGGTCGTCAGATGATTCCACCAGTGTGGTTTGTCTGTCTGGGACTCTGGGTCATTTGGTCATTAGATTTTTGAAATAGAGAGTGTTAGAATTTTTCTTACTGAAAATCATTTAGGTTGTAACAAAATTAAAGTTAGAGAATGTAATGATTTGTGTTAGACTGACCTCAAATGAGGTATTTCATTACAGGATGATGTTTGTGGTTTGTTGGCTGCTGGTCAGAGTGTCTTGGTGTTTATCATTTATTGTTTGTCGATTCGGTCTCAGATGAAAAACCAACATTGTAATTGACTGTAATCATGGTTTGCGGTTTCTCTTTGGCAGCAGCCACCCTCTCTCACTGTCATAAACAGTTTCTGTCGAGATTGAGTAGAGATTTATTGTGCCATGCATTTTTTGCTCTCACTGATGTCACATTTTTCTGAGTGTAACCTATAATATTTTGAATTTCTTAGACATCTTTTATGTAATTCGATTCAAGTATACTATGATCGATTGACCAAAGGGTTAAATTCGGACAGGCATATATGTGTTGATGAATGCAAAGCTAAACATTGGTCTTTAGCACGATAATATATTGCCTTTTCAGTTTTTCATAAACTATTATTGGAAGGGGTAGTAACAGCTATAGCAACAAGCTTATTCATTTTTTGAATTTATTCATCAATAAATATCTAATTATAGAAAATTCTATACTCAACTATTTCAGTAAATTAACTAAAATATTTTGAAATGATTCAACAAATAATAGTATTGCATTGCATGCAAGATATCAAGATTCAGGTATGTATATCTGGGAAACAGTTGAAGAATGTATACAAATTGTTTGTCAGTCAGCACATAGAACTGTTTTAAAACATCTGTAGATGCCAAGTTTTGGCTACTTTCCATCATTCTATCAAATCTAGATGAATGTTGCATAATAAGGTATATTTATTTTCAAAGAGATTCCTAGCTAGGATGTCAGAGATGTCATTTTATAGTCATGGTATTTATTTCGGGCGATGAAGGTTTTACAGTGACCTATTCCCATAGTGTGGAAATCAAACGATTCTTTGGGAATTCCCGAAGAGAGCAGTGTTAGATCCTTTGTTTAAACTTATAAAACCTTATAGACTGCTGATTCAGTCAACATGTGCACCAGTGTCAATAAGAAACCATTTTCAACTGATGTCCAAAATTTCTAGGAATGATGAAGTCGACGACTGAACAACTTCGAGCAAAAATAAATATCTCCTCCATCCCAATAAACTACAGCAGACACTCATAGAGGTTATCTGTGTTAACCACCTCAAGCTTAGATAATTAAATATGGATTATCTATCATACATAAATAAATAATGTCATTTCTAGCTATATTGAGCGCTAGTTTTCCTGTCGTTTCTGTTGTATCTGTTTCGACAAATGAGGGTATTTCTATGGGATTATTTCTATTAAGATATTTCTTAAAGCTTCTTTCAAGTATTTCTGTAGGGTACCTCTGAGTGGCAAATTGAGTTTAGGAGTTTAATATGACTGTTATCCATTCTATATAAACTATCTGACATGACAGACACAACTTATTTTAAGGGTTTTCTTGCCATGTTAACAAAGAGGGCGACTCCTAAGATACATATGCTATTGTTTTATCATAAAGCTATTCTCCCTAACTCCCTTGAATGATAAACTCGATAAGCAATACAACTATGTTTGTTCATTGTGAACGTGAACACGATACACTTGAATTAATAGTCTGTATTGGGGACTTAGTATCATTCAGTTTGGCTGTTGGGTGGAAAAGCCAGTCGAGCCAACACATTGGCTAACTAATATTGTGAAGATACAGAAATGGTAGGTGACACCTGCACAAGAAAGTTTCTATTGTCTTGCTAGTTAAAACAGATTACATCTTAGTTGCAAAATATCAATAATCTTAAAATTTGGGTGTATAATCTCATTTTTTTGCCTCACCAAAGCTACTTATAAAACTGATCCAGATTAAAAATATTAAATCAATGTAATTAATTAGTGATCTCTGAGCAGCTGATTAGAATCACACATTACGTAAGTGTCGGATTATGTTAATACTGAAAACGCACTGGATCTAACAAAAAAAAGTTGTTTTTGCGTAAGGAAAACCACATATTATTATCTTAGGGAATTAATTAGAGAGAAAACAAATATATGTATAATCTCTTTTTAACCCAAATCTCTAAAAGTGGTTCAAGTTCTGCGTATTGAAAAACAATTGTGGAGTATGTAGAGAGTGTTTGAAGGTTTACAGAATACCACTTTGTTCACTATGTTCAAGTGAATCTTATAAATAAATAGAGATAATACTGGATTTCAGAAAGATAATACTGATATAAAAGTTCAAAGCAGTCTTATAACACCTGAGAATTTGTCTCAAATTGGGAATGTTATCAGTATGCAGTCAGAAGCAATCTAGTGAAGCCTTCAGAGTTATAATTACGAGGAAAGTAGAGACTGCGATGGGGATAATTCCTAATTTCCGTTGTCAGTTATTGAATTGATTATATATGGGTACTTCCTGATTTTAATTAAGTATGTGTTTTTCAGTTTCATCCCTACTCCCTAGACCATCAATAAACTCACTTTTTGCATGAGTAGTTGGCAAGTTTTGACGCATTTCTGAGGATTTAAGAATTACTGTACATATATGTAACAGTCTGTCACAGATCTGTCTTGTGTGATGACCCCATAGACTTAATATACTAGTATATTAAGTCTATGGATGACCCTCACAACATTTTGGAACTTCAAACTTGATCTAAATTCTTGTATGGATTTGAATAGTAAGAAACAAATAACGGGTAGGTTGAACTGATTTGACCATTCTATAATTGAGGGCATAAAACTGCAAAACTTGAAAAAAAAAGATTTTAAGTACTGGCAGATGAGATAAATTTCCCATCGTATGGTTCATTTTCTTTCTCGGAACTCTATCTCCAACGTGACGAGTTTTGATTGTTAAGACCATTTGTGCCATCAAAATATGCGAACGATTAAATTGGAGCCAGCATCGATTACCTTAAACGTAACACCTGCCAGCAGAACCACGCCGTCAAAGCAGATTGGTAATATCCTTGAATTCTGGTCAATGTTAAGACAATGGGCAGAGAGAGTAGAATGTAGGTGTTAGCCTTTACCACCAATTTAAAATTACCCCATCCTTCTGTCTACAGAATAAGAATGAGTTAATCCCATTGGCAGATCTACTAGATCATTATGGTTACACAACCCCAGGGGATTAGGTCTATTCTCAAGTATTTGTTTTCTTATGTTGAGTGGTGTGTGGTCCTATAATGGTAATTATATTATGTTTGGAGGCAAAGTAAATCCAAACGTTGAATACATTAATCTATGATGCGAGGTCCTCATTATTTTTTAGTTAACTCTTGGGTACTCTAGTGATCTTAGGAGATCAAGGGTTCTACATATCTTAAGGCTGCTTTGTATTGAATAGGATAAGTTTGTTACTATAATCATGAGACCCTAGTCTTGCGGGTGTATTGTATGTTGGTAGACTCATAAACACAATAGCTGATGGGGAGACTTTTCCAGACTCTCAACAGACGTTAGTTCGGGTAACTATCCCCTTTGTTACGCACCTCTTTCGCTCAAATAGCGCATGACTACAAATTATTGGTTAATGTCATCGAGACTCCTTCCTGCCAATTATCCTCAGACAGCATTTTATTTCACCCAAGGCATCATGGCAGACAACATGCTATATGACAGGAATGAGAGTACTATATATGAACTTTAATTTAAATTTCCTGATCGATTCGATGTATTTTGACTAAAGCAAAGGGTGGTGGGTAGCTGTGTTCTATTTGTATCATAGACAGCTGTTAGAAGTGAATGCAGCTGATATAGACCTTTTAAAATTTATCAAAATTGTGTATTTTGTTCTCATTCATCTGTATGAGCAAGAATTTCATCATATGGTCTATTTATTACCGCCCTCCTATCAATAATCATGTAATACCTCAGTATAAAAAATATAAATATAAATAATGACACATAGAAAAATAGAGAAATAAATAAAATAATATAGAACATCTGACCGTTGATTGACTGGGCTTGGCTTAACAAAGGGTGTCTAAAACACTTTGCATGTAATAAATTTAACCAATCAATAATTTGGTATTATGTGTAGTCAGCGTTTTAGCACAGTACAAGTTTTTTTGGCTTTTTTTTACAGCTTAATTTTACATATTCACTGCACATTCATTGAAGTCAGAATAAGCAGTTGGATATTAGTAGTAGAAATCATACTGTATGACATGGAAATGGAAAATACGAACTCTTTATGATGCTAATTTCTCGTGGAGCTCAAATTACCACTTTCAAATGGTTGCTCTATTCGCTTTGTTTGAGGGGAGAGGGGCGGAGTGGGAAGACTCCCGATATTGTCATTTTCACTCATAGCCAGAACTGAGGCCATGATGTCTCCTCTGGTAGGTTTGAGTACTCTTTGTTGTTCAGATACAGGGTTAAGAGGTAGAAGTTCTTGGGAAGGTTTACACTCTGATTTCTCCCATAGAGGAGGGAGGCGTTTCATCTCTTCTTCGGTCAAAGGTACAAATATCTGTTTGATGATGTGTTCTGGTAGTGGCACCAAGTTGAATGTCTCTGTGGTCCAGTTCATCTGTAGAACAGAATCGGATATAGTTAGGCACTGTTCAAGTTCAATCATGTGTGCTAAGAATTCAAACAACCTTCCCTCATAATACTTGTCTAAAAACAGCGTCCACTCATTCTGTATATCAGTGTATCTATGCCATACATCAAATTGACCATCCCTGGACCAGACTCGGCAATATATTATTGACTAACTGAATATGCTGGGCAAACTTGCAGGAATTATTTTCCCATGTTTAATGATAAAACAGCTCTGACAACTAAAAATATGTTCAAAGACATAAGGCACGCTATAGATGGTATATCTTGTCTTGGCAAGCTTTGCTCAGCCCCCCCCCCCCACCCGATCATCAAGTTTTGCTCAGCCCCCTCTCCCCTCCACCCGATCATCAAGCTTTTCAAGACAGGCAATGTAGATTGTAGGTGCAAAATTAATCGATTTGCGACAAATAACCAAATGGCAATATTGGGCCAATGTCAAATACTCCTACTAAATATGAAAACTAACCTTCTCATTAACATAGTGTTTGATGTAGTTCTCATTGGCAGTGAGAGGCCATTGTGGGAACTTGCTGCATGTCCAAACATCAAATCTGACTATTAGAGCTTCCTGAAGTTCCATCTGGTCGATGTATTCACCAAAGCTGTGATACTCTATGTAAGGATGTAGGAATGAGGCACATCTATTACTGGAGAAATCTGGAGCGTGTACATTGTCTACTGGCTTAGCTGTGGCTCCAAACCTATAATATCAAACAGACTCATGGAAGATCAATCACTTACACCTGATAAATCAGCTATTTTGAAAGGAGTGGTCATGATGCAATGGGTAGGGCATGGGTCTTTCAAATGAGAGGTACTGTGATCGATTCCCGGTGGATCATGGTGGTATAAGGAGGGCATCCGACCTCAAATTCTCCTGTGCCAAATTAGGATACAGTTCGTAGCCCCATACTGATACCAAAAACAAAAAACAAAAAACAAAGCAACATCAAGAGTTTCACACACGGTATCCCAGGGTATTGAGACAAAAACGGACGTGTTTTCATTTTGGCTTTCTCAACGTTTGTTGTTAAAAATTAATTTAAACATTTTAGCCTATTCCAGCAAGCCAAAGAATTTTCAAAGAAACTCAAGTGTTTGACAATCGGCCTAACTTTCACTCTGTTCTGTTTTGGAATAACATGAAAAAATTTCATTGCGGTACCGTTGAAGTTGAGCTGAAACCCAGTTTGACAGCACACTGCATCAATGTTATAAGCTGACGTACTTGTCAAATCCATATGAGAGGTGGAAGATGAATACATGTTTGGCGTTTCTGAACTCTTTTCTCTTCATCACATAGTTTTTGGGTAGATCTGTGTAGTAAGTAGTTTTGCCTTCATCATCACAGACCATGACATCACACAGAAATCCATTCATCTGATACAGAGAGTCACTGATTGATGAGCGACCTACAAAGATATTCAGTGTTTTAAAATTGACATTATGTTATGTCATAACTCCTATTTTGCTGAAACTAAGTCAATCAGAATGACTGATATTTGGCCAAAATAATTTTCAGGTTTCAAAATCTTAGCATAACAATTTGAATGTTGAAAACTCACCAATTATTTTATCAGCGATGGCTTGAAGTTGTCTGTCTGCGATTGTTTGATGCGGTAGAGGATTAGAGAAGAATCTATCCTCTAATATATTGTGTAGGGTTCTGATGTTGTATCTGAATCCATGGATAAAACCAGAGGCTGATTGCTTCTCATTGGCCGCCATAGCTGCTCCGATATAGAACAAATTCCTTGTATCTGTCTCCCAGCAGTCACTCAGCGAAGGATATCTATCATTCTTAACTGTTTCTATAAATTAATGTAAAAATTGAGCCATGATTATTCTTCACCATTTCAAAGATAATCTTGATTCTTTTTGATACAGTAAGGTTATAAAAATTTAGTGAAGATTGCATGAGCATGCTAAGAGATTTAAATGTCATAATTCTTTCTACATAGTCAAGACAAATGTGTATAAAAATGTTTTTCCATCACCAGCAATGGAACGATATCTATTTCGTATTGCTATCCTTCCTACTAAAGGTTATTCAGGATATGGAAGTGATTATTTAACGAGCTCTTACCTATCCTGATGGTGTCATCAAAGATTTCAGGTTTCACATATCTCCATCCCATACAGCTGATGACATGATCATACTCCATATCAAAGTAGAGATAGCCTGGAACATCCCAGTGCGTGTTCAGATCTCTGAAAGTCACCACAAACTTTCCAGCTTCGTTCTTCACAATTTTCACCACATGACTTCCAATAGTAGAGTGTAGAGACTTCAGATGGTACATGTCAATGATGTTGTTATTCACCGCTCTCAAATCACCTGCAATAGAAAACAAAATTTGGTGTAAGTGTTGGGCAATAGATCAGAATTTACATCAGCAAAACCCTAAGTTGTAGAATTTCTAATAATATAATCCTTTTTTTATCTGAGTAGTTGTACAGTTATGCAGGTATTCTCTGATGATCATAAGATAATAAAGAGATAATGTATTTAAGTAAGAGATAAAATTACCGCTAAATGGTGTCAAAACTGTGAGATGGGTTCAACCAAACCTATTGTTTTCTTTCTGATAACATACAGTGGTGTATTTATATGAGTAATACTACATGTGTTTTATTAATTTTAGTTTTTTGTTCCAGCAGATTACAATCTGTTTCTTAGATACCGAGACATTTCATAGTCAACAATCAAGAGGCCATGACTTTTTTTATAGACATTGTGTGATTATGGTCATTAAAATAGTTTAAATATTGCAAAAGATGATATAATGTACACGTCCAACTGGGTTTTTTTCTCTTGCATTGTAATGGATCCAAAATATTAGCTGCGAGGCAAGTGATTCAGGCCTCATTTTTTCAAAATGAGTCAGTAATGGGGGAATAATCATCGTCTGTTTTCCTGCTTTGATGGCTCCTGCAAATCACATCACATCTTATGACATAACAACTTTTAATTCTTTTGAAGATATCGCTGTTGCGAGAATAGTTTTGATGGTACAGAGAGGAAATAGCTTGTGAAGTTATAGTCTTGAGTTCATCTACAAATTGCCTGAATTCTGAGGTGCAACACCCATCTGCAATTCATTTTAAAAAATGCAATAGCAGATAACACATTGGTCAAATTAAGAATGAAAGTTATTCACTTACCAACATAATGAGTATCCCAGGCAAACTGTATTCTCTTATTGAAGGCAATGTGAACAATGGCAGCTGCTCCGGATAAATGATCTCCGACTTCAAAAGCAGAGTTACCTCCTCCGACTATAAGCACCATCTTATTCTTGTATATCCCCTTATCTAGGCTGTGTTTACTGTATGTGTCTGCCATCTCTAAACCTGACCGAAAAATTATCGGGTTTATTTGTTAAATTGGCGATCACAGCAAATATGGTGACAATATGCATGATTAATCAAAAAGCTGTAGCCAGCTGTAGCCAATTATCAAGGAGCAAGGCTGCAACTTTGCATTTCGACATGCTTTCATCTATAAGTCTTCATTGCTGCACAGGTGAATTCAAGTTTTGTTGTGATTTTGTAATTTGAATTCCTTAAATCCCCTTAAGAGTTAGAGATATGTAATGGAATGTTTGAGGTTGGCTACCAGTTATTAAATTATCATATTTGGACAGTCTGTGTTCCTCAATTGATTGCCATTACGCAGGTCATAAACTTTTATTTTTGCTGTCCAGAATTGCCATTGAGGTTTTTACACTGACGCGTTTCAGTTATATAAATAGCAGCTGAGCTCTTAAGAAAAAAGGTAATTCTCCGGAATTATTCTTAAAGAGGAATTGTGCATTGCTGTGATTTTCATGTTTGTTATAATGGTTAAAACTCGCAACAGGGAATGCTACCAACTAGATTCGGCAGCCTGGAGGATGTCACAGTTTTAGGCGCTTTGTTGGTTGATTATAGCCAAAACCATAAAAAATTTTAACGGTCCATTGTACAATCATTTATAAATAACAATTGATTTCAAAGGTAAGTTATGGCAAGAATCTTTGGCCATGGTTGAATTATTATGTCATGTTTCCAAAATGTTCCCTAAAAGTGAACTTTGCAGGCGCCTCATCAAAGGGAGTAAAGACAGACTGATGCCAAAAATAAAGGTGGAAAGACATTTTTGACGCAGTCGGAATTCATAATAGTTCTGCAAGACCATTTATCTCAGGATGTTTAAAAAATTAACATTCGACAACTACGTATGCTTACAACATGTTATCCTCTATGATCTACAGCGACCAAGTGGAATTAAATAGTATTTTATACACATTCTCAATGATAGAATCGAACCACCAGAACGTGAAAACTCAATTTTAGGGTGGTCAAAGGGTTAATGTATACAAGTCGTATTAGCTGTCGCCAGCAAAGAACTGCAGCCTCATTGATTTTACGGTTGGATGAAGTGAAGAAGATCTCACCTTGAATATTTTCTGGTATGTTCTCTTTCACAGCTCCTGTAGCCATCAGAACACATTGTGCTGTACAGGAAGCCACATTACTGCCATCTTGGTTGTCTGTTGAAGTTTCAATATTGAATACATTGTTAGTTTTGCTGATTTTGGTAACTCTGGTGTTGTATTTGATATTGAGCCGGAATCTCTCAGCAAAGTCATTGAGGTATTTGTAGAGGTCTGATGGTTTGGGATACAAATCATCTGAGTATTCTGTGAATCTCATCAGTCGATCATCAGAGAGAAGAGAATTCCAGTCGTGCCTCAGATTAAACTCATCTTCAGTGAATAAATTGTGTTTCTTGTTCAGTGATATCAGTTTGTTATGGCGTGGGTGCTGAGAGAAAAATGATGCTGCCTTATCTGCTGCCTCATATACAACGTAACATCGGGAGGATTTCTGTAGAAAGTAAGCCATCTGTAATCCTGCAGGTCCTGCTCCAACTATTACATAATCATACACATGTGTGCTGTCCATACTGCTAGATGGCTGGTGATCTGAAGTATGAAAAAAAAACAATTTATTGATAATTGATGAGATTTTATGAATAGGGTCAAGAATCAGTATCATTACAAAATAAGAACTGAACAGCATTTGTTTCTCATCTTAATGCGCTGATAAAGACACTTAGCCATATATAGGAATAAATATCATATACATTTTGCTTACCATTAGATAGAATCTCTGATAGTTGAGGTGCCATATCACTCCCAAGGTTTAAGTCTTAATGGAAGAACTGCAAAGTTTTAGAGTTAAATCAAGAATGTTTCTTCAAAGAGAGAATAGCAGCTTTATAAGATACCTGTAACCAATCAGCATTCAATATAGAACTTTTAGGCTATTTCATTGGCTTGTCTGAATCGATGGAAAAGATGATGTTATTATTATGAATCAGGCTGAATAAATGATGATATTCTTCGTTGGCTTTGATGGATGTTCACCGCAGAAATTTAATAAACACATCTGTTATTCTTCTAATGATGGATTGCATTGGCTGTCTTCTAGGTGATGGCTTAATTTCACTTTGTTTCAATCATAGCTGCAGGAGCAGTAGATCCATCGCTCAAAACGAACACCATGTAAATCTAGATGCAGTTGTTGAAGTCTCCTAATAGTATGAAATTTTAACCGCCAGTGGCTTTAATTGCTGCTCAGTAAATTGACCAATGGGCAAACCAAAACACTGGCAGGTTATGCTACATGAGCAACTCTTCTCTCAAGCCTTCCTCTGAACTCAGCTGTAGCTTAGAAGGTCTCTGGCTTGGGACAATAGTCCGGAAGCAAGTGTCCGGTGGTAGGGGTGGGGGGGGGGGGGCGCAGGCCAAACTTTGTATGCCATTTGTGGTTTTGTACAGGATGGGCAAGGTGCAGCAACTTGTCATTGCTTTTAGAATGATCAGATTTCTGAGGGGAACAACAGTAGTGGTCACATCAGCACCATACTTTCAATTGGATTGTACTGGTTAACATGAGTTCCTCTGGAGAATTTTTGAATAACCAAACTTTATTTATGTGCTTGGATGAGCTGAGGTTTTCTTTAATCACTCTCTTCCTTTTTTCACTGTCTACGTGTTGTCAGACGTAAATAGGAGTTCTTGGTTCCTGGTTGAGAAGGTTCTCCGGATTTGTGACCAAAACTTGGCAAAAAAAATCTGAGTAAACACCCAAAACTTAATGAAAAGGAGTATTTGGTATGGATTATATGCATTCTAAAACCATTAACTACTACCAAACATAATTTTGTATATTTAAATCCCAGCCAAACCCTTGAATTAATTACGTAAGCTAGGTTTCATTAAACCGATTTGCAGATTATATGACATAAGATTTTATTACCGCAAGAGTTATAAAGTATTGCAGGAGAGTTTTGGTTCATTCTTGCTAAGTACTTGAAACATACCAACCAAAGACTATGTCGGACGATTTTGACAGTGCACAAGAGGTAACACCTGCTCTTTCATGATTGATTCACGATTGAGTACCACCTGCTAACAAATACTCTTAACAGCAGAGGGGGAGGGGAAAATAGTCTCAGCATTATAATCAGGTCTGCCAAGCCATATCAGCTCTGATTAGAAGTTTTTACAATCGCTGGGTAGGTCAATAATCTATCGATACCATGAACAAGTATTATGCACTCATAAGCGTAACAGATGTCTAAAAACAAGTGTTAATTTGTTATTAAATATTTACTATCAACAACAATCTTGTGTTGTGAACTGGAAATAAAAGATCAGCTTATTATTATGTCATCATCTCAGGTTTATATTGCTGCTTGTAGGTGCGTCCAAGGCAGCTAATTGAGGAAAATACATAAACAAATTATATTCTGTAGATAGTTGCATAATATGGTTTGATTAATTGGGCTATATAGTAATATATTATTCACCTATGAGGAGTAACCATTCCTAGAAAGAACATGTCACCAGTTCGCCCACAGTTGTATTAGCAAAATTTATGACTAGCTAACCTTGCTTAACCTAGCAATTCCTCATAGTAAGTGAAAACTGGTGCTAGCTAACTTTAAGTCATCCCCAAAGTAGTGAAATTATAGTCTAGGGTACACTTACACCTCTAGGATATGGAGTTATAAAGTAGCAGATGTGGGATGGAAATTCTCTTCTTCAATCAATTCATAAGAAACCACAGACTTTCCTTATAAACCATGACAGGCCACATTAACTCGTCTTTAAACAATGAACCTTACCAACTTCATCAATGAAATTAACCAAACAACCTTAATTTATACATTAATCCTCACCACCTATGTGTACTTTTACAACTTTATCATATTGTCATTCACCAACTATCACTAGCTGTCACCACTTTGTGGGTTAAGAGGTATCTTAAACACAGACCATAATCTCTATTGTTCTGTAACCAAAACGATGTTATAGTCTGTTTTTCCCTGATAAGTGCATTCCTGTTTTGGCCAACCGAAATTCTGGAATCTTAGTTTGGTGTATCAGCAGGAGTCGACCAGGAACCATCTGTGTGTAAACAGGATGACAGATGATCGTCACTCATCATATAGATCACTAATCTCTACATACCTGAAGCATGAAGACATCATTGGTGGTTTTGGTTTGACGTCTGCTCACTTCCTATGTTTTACAACTAGACTTGTGTTTATTGAGACAAAGTTTGTTTTAAAAAAAGGAGTGCAGGCAATATAACTCAGCTGCAAATGTAGAATGTCATTGCCATTGATGAATCAACTTGTAAACAAACTCTTGATTGATTTATTGTCAAACAGACTATCAGAATGCGAGCATTTACATTGTTCAGATCAAGAGGCAAACTCATACGGGAAACCTGATACAAAAACTATTTTGTAGCCTTCCCTGAAACTTGAAAGAAACCATATTTTACAAAAGTTGCAAGTCCGGTATGCTTCCTTGTAGATGGGAAAAAAAGAGGATTGCTTGGTTGCAAATGAATGATATGGTACAAGTCATTGAGCAGTTAGGAAAATTATCAAAACCCATATACTTCTCTTCTTCAGTATTTGCATAAGTACAGCATGGTCGTACGTTCATCACGCACATAATCAAGTCATCATCAAGACATAAACAAAATAGATTGGCTAAGTGCCAAATAGCTTACTATTTTAGCAGTATAAAGGCTACTGTGAGAAACAGAATCAATGGGAGTCAATGAGCCAACATGACTATTAATTCTTCAGAAAAACAAAGATAGACGAAGCTGCATACAGTAGCACACATATGAATGCTTTGATTTTCCTAAGCATATAAATAGTTTTTGTCAGCGCAGTTTGTTTTTAGTCGAGAGATCAAACTTTCCGGATAGAGAATCAGGAATGTAAATAAGTTTCACCTGCGGTCACCCTCGGGTTACCCAGGGCCAAATTCGGGATAATCCGAAAATTATGTTTTGTTTATGATTTGCCTAGAATGATTTAGAGTTCAACAACACAGGCGTAATGTGCAAATATAGAAGATAAATGACAAATTACATATTTTTGGGAGTTTTGGATGAGTTTCATCAATGCTAGGTTTATAATCTCTCTGACAGGATAGTTATTACGGCCGTTGCGCATTGGAGATACGAAATTCAGAAAATTTGGTTAAGTAGTTACGGCTTTACCCTTTTTCACGAAGATGGATTGCAGAACCCTAATGGCCACTTACCGACCACCGTAAGACTTCTCTTTATTACTTTGAATTTAAATTGGCTTGTGGCGGAAGTATTTATATGAGAAGTTGTTTCCCCATGGGCTTTGTGAAATTGGATCAAGCTAGGTTGAAGTAAAACTGTTATACATACATGCATCAACCAAAGGAAGCAATGATTGATAGTATATCGCTATTATTTCGACTTAACTTAGCAGGTGCTTGCAACATACATATAGGTTCAGTTTAGTCCTGTCACGCTGCTGCTCTCTTGTTTTGGGGAGTAGCTGCGAGACAAGGTTAGGTTCAGTTAACTTCTAATTGAGACCTAGGTTACAGAGGCATTAGATTTTATCTCCCCTCTACTTTGGTTTTTCTATTCATTCATTAGTTAGAGGTGATATAATTCAACTGTACATCCAAATATTCAGACTAAGTTTTAAAATGTCCTCGAAGTACTATCAAATCATTTAACAATGATGAAAAAAAATCCAATCCAATTCTCATGTCTCCAGTGTATGATCTGTGTCTCCCTGCTAAACTGTTGAACTGTCAGCTCTACCAGACAATGACATGAGCACAGTAACGCAACTAGAAGGGATTAGAATTTACCTAATAGTGTATATATATACTTTAGTACTTGACAGACCAATGGGGAACAGCCTTTCTGGTTCTGTGTCATATCACTCCAAATCTGTGATAAGTGATCTATGAGGTTAAACTTCCTCAGGCTTTAATTTTGTATGCTTGATGGTAAGGAAATCTTTCCTTGTCGATTGGCAGTCAAATGTAATGGGGGAGAGATTGGTACTGTTTTTAGCAAACCTCTGAAAACATTATTTAAATCACTCAGCAAGATGCAATAACGGTAAGCAAAATAGTATAAAAAGCCTCTATGATCGGCCTACCAGTTATTGGAATCAATAGTATCTTAGAGTTATGATTTATGAGAAGAGGCTTGAAGGAGTATGAAGAGGCTCCGCTGGTAAGAGCACCGGTCCTCTAGTGCGCAAGGGCATGGCCCCAAGTTTTTTATCGACATGTACTATTGTAATTTCCATATAAAAAAATTCCACATTCTATATTTGAAATGCAAACATTGTTGTTATAGTTTAAAAGTCGATAGGCCTACACCGAGAAGAGAATCTAAAGCATAAATTTCTGGCTGCTCATCTTATGAGGTCAGGTGTTCAGACCTGAAGGTGCCAATACACAGGTCGCTGAGCAGAGCAATTCATTGCTCAACAGGCTAAAAAGGATGGTTTTCTAAATTAAGATGTAAAGATTTTTTTTGCAATATTGTCCGTCATTGTACAGCTGCAAAGTTCTGCAAAGATGAGGCTGCTATCTTCTCCCATTGGAGGACATACACTCATTCAGTACACCAGGATAAACGGAGCAAATTCCCTGGTTGAGTGAATCTCCTCCAATGTGTGATAATAGAGTAGACTATAGGTACTGTTAATGCTATTCAATAGAGTTGTCTCCTTAGTATCAAAGAGAAGATAATAGTAATTTTGTTCATCTGAACTTTTAGATAGAGAGAGAAAATGTAATTGTACAATAGGGGAAGGGACGCGTACAATTTGTACTTGATCCATTTTTTTGCACTCCATTTGGTGTGTGGTCCATTTGAGAGGGTACAATCATCATCTCCTCTTCTTTATTTCCTCCTATGTCTCTCATCCATTCTTCTGTGCTTGTTTTCAACAGGAATTTGGTTGGGGGTCCATGTTTATGTAGTGTAGTGGACCATACTACATAACACTGTCCCCCCTCTATCGCAAACTGTACCCCCCCCCTCATTGTAATGGTAAATGGTAAATCAAGGAGATAAAGACTCTGATGTATATAACCGAAGCAACCCTTCTTTTGTCCTTTAAGCTGCAGCCCACTTATAACCTCAATGTATCATAATGTAGTCGTAATGAGACAGGCTTTGGCAGGTGACAGAGGTAGAGCTGTTGTAAGGTCTGTTACTGCAGATGACCTTTCTGTAGATCTGTACAATGAGGAAGGTGATAGCATAGTAGATATCCTCACTAGATTTGGTTATGCTATTAAAGACGGAGCTAACGGGGACGCTGATGATAGCATGCCTACTCTTACTCAAACAGCTTCTAGTCCTGCATCTGCTAGTCACCAACTAGTAAGTACTGCATATCTTTATAGTCCTCGAAATACTCTAACAGAGGAGTGGAACCAAAGTTATCATTTAGGTTTTCCTAGACCGGAAGTTTTGAGCTATCATAAACCATAAAATTTTTGAATCGAACCAAACGCTCAATTTTATTACTCTTCTTGGTTCATATATTTTAACATGAATAACTTTTCGCGCTTTCTGCATCAATATTATATTATAAGGGATAATAAAGATAACTCCCAGCTGTTTATTATATTTCAGGCTGATGCCACCAGTGTTTCTGATTTATCTGAGGAGAGGAGTGCTGAGATTGCTCTCACCAATGGTAATTATTTACTTGACACTTCTGTCCATACTGGCAGGGCTACCTATGATTCCAATAATTGCCGTAATCTGTTTCTACCACAAACGTATGAATACTATTTATAGATAAATATATATTATTATATTATATTTATAGGTGGTGATGCATCAGCCCACAGCGGCATAATGGATACGGGCAGCACGACACAGCAGCTAGAATCGCTCAACTAGAGGCTCAGTTCTCTACTCTGCTCCTGGAGAAACAACTCCTAGCCAAGGAAATACAGCAGCTCAAATCTACAGCTCCTCCACCTAGTAATGGTGGAGACTCAGATGAGTTTGTATTGTAATTACTGATGCAAAGCCGTCAGAAAGTTTGCAGAATGTGTACATTTTGTTAAAAAACTATTTATTAAATTGCATGTAGATGTAGATTAATTTGAACAAAATGCAACCAAGGAGTCATGATTTGCCTAAATTATAAGAATATTATTATTATCAACCTAAACCATGGAAAGTGAATGATTTCATAGCTGATTTCAAAAGTTTGGTATCATGCTATGAAGTTCCCATAGGTATTTCAATATCGACATAATGTAAGATGCGTCTGCCAAGACTGATTACGCCGCAATGTGTCTGTAACTTAATAATGACAGTAGGGTAAAAATAAGATAGTATTATAAAAGATAAATAAAGCCGCCCAACCAAACTCATAACAGCAAAGCAGAAAAACATCAGGAATGGATGCTTATATTATCCTCTAGCAAATATAGATAACAATAAACATAATTCAATACATGGTTATAACTAGTATACTAAAATTTTGGATTAAGGATAAGAAAACTATTATATATTAAACTAGCAAAACAAAATCTTCATATGATATTTCCGAAACAAAAATTGATTAAGCAAATATGATTAAGATGCAATGATAATCGGAGCTTTTATTTTTAGTTCTGTGGTTATTATTATTCTTTACATACCTTTTTTAGGTTTGTTGCCATAAACTGTTAGCTTTCTGTTTTTGTTTCCAAGCCCAGTTTTGAGCTTATTGGCATGTATTGTTTGAGCTGATTGTTATGTGACCAACAGCAACATTTATGTTACAAATATTTTTGTTTATGTTTGGTATTGCTTTCAACATAATGTAAGAAAATTGTTGATGGCTTAAATGCAGGATTTAAAATGAATAAAGTTGTTAAAAAATGTATCAGCCCTCAGACACGGTTGTATTTGGATTTTCTCCGCTTGATTTACTAGTCTTTATCATTATATAATGTAAAACTTGTGTAAAACCTGAACCCGAAAGTTTGGTTTGTCATCAAACTTCAAATAACGTAATATCATCAAGGAGCCAAACATCGGTATAATATTACACAAACTGCCTTGTGACATATGGTAAATTCTTCAAACTTGAGCAGCGTATAGAGTTACTGTACCCACACTTTGAACACACCAAACACCAAACACAGTAAGCTCATCATCATCATGGGCGCCAGTTTTATTATGGTGTTTATATTTACGTACCACACAAAATATTCAAGACAAAGGTTTGTCTTCCGGGTTCGGTGTAAGGACAAAGAATCAACAGCAGGTAGTGGGACAAAAACTCCGTTGCCCAGGGATAATTTGTTTGAAGTTTTATTTATTTTGGGTCAAAAGCATGTTAATTTATTTTTTTAATAAAAATACAAGAAATTAATATCGATAACCATTGTTTATTTAACACCAGCGTCTGAATCCTTAACCCCTGACTCTTTGATATGGAAGTTGAACAGCTGACTTGTCTGCAACAGAAGCTGAGAACGTGATGTCAGAGATTGATTGATTGATACCATCCACAGCAGTGTTATTACATAACAGTAATTTATTTTTCATTTGAAGATGTGATATAATTTGGCACAAAACAGGTGGATCCCCGCTAAATAGTTAAGACAATGGTGGCTTTCATCAAGTCATAACATATATATATATATATATAATCTTTATTACTGAACCAATGATCATCTTCTAAAAATTAGAGACAACCTTTAGAGGTTTCATCACAATATAAGTAAGGAAGGCAACCTGGGCATGAAAATAAAAACAGAAAAAAATTAATTCTCAGACTTTATAATTTACACATCCGGCATTGCTGTAACACATGAGTAAAGTGTTGCCTCTCAATTCAGTTCGTGAGCTGGTGTTGAGGCGCGTTGTATGTCTACTAGGTCTGCGAGCACTCGTTTGAGGTAGTAAATGATGCAGACAGTGCCCAGGTGTCTTGATCTTGTCGATGTGTTGATGGCACATAGAGTCAATATATTCGCCTAGTGGTATGATGTTTAGCAGGGCTGTCCTTTCACTATACTCGTCACAGCCTGGGGCTATAATTTTCAGTGAGAGTTTTTCCAGCTGGATTACTCGTTTCTTCTGTTGGTCGGTCATCATGCAGAACCAGGCTACGCTTCCATATGTCATACGAGGCCGTATACATGTAAGGTAGAACCTCGTGAGTAACCGCTGAGGTACGCCAGAGCGTTTGAGGTTAAGAAGGGTATAGGTTAGCGGTCTGACGTTCTTCAGGATCGAGTCGACATGGTCTTCAAAAGTCAGATGCTGATCGATAGTGATTCCTAGAAATCCAGTCTTAGTTGTCGGTGGTATTTGTTCTCCATTCAGCTTCAGAGTTGGTGGTTGGAATTGGTATCGAGCGTGTTTGTTAGTCAGATGCATAATAGATGACTTTTTTGCATTAGCCACCATATTATACTCATCGCACCATGTCGATACTGTGTCTAGAGAGGTTTGGAGGTCCAGTTGTTGGTTTAGTGTTTTAGCGGGCAGGCCTGTTAATGTCAGGTCATCTGCGTATTTAATATGTCACATTCAACTTCAAGGCTGTCCACATATAAAAGCCAGAAGACAGGACCTAGCAATGTTCCCTGGGGTGTTCCATTTATAACTGGTAATGTTCGGCTGGTATTGTTGCCGATGCGTACTGATTGGTATCGGTGTGTGAGGGAGCATAGATTTATTTTATGAAATATAAATTGAAAACCCGTGTGTTTCTTATTTAGAGATTCAGCTTCCATGTCAGTTTCCAGCAGAGTCCTGGATACTCGGAGATGCCAGTAATCAGTCGAATAGTTTTGAGTTGAACCAGGTGTTGTATTATCAGGATTTATTCTCGGAAATTGGTTATTGTTTCTGATAATACAAACAAATTACCCTACATTTTCAGGATTTGATTGATTTGTTTATTTGGTTGTTTAATTTAATACTCTCTTTTCAGAGATGTTTACAAATAAAAAGAGGTGCAGGCTTCTTAAAAAAAAAATAAAAACCCCTTGGATGAAGCAGACAGTAATGGTAATCATAAAACAAAAATTAAATTATTTTCAACTAAATATACTTTGAATTTGCAATTATCGATTGTCCTTGCTTAACAGTGAGGGATCCAGGGATTCAAATGCATGTTGCTCAGTCCTTAGGCATTAGTTGGTCTGATTTCACTATGATAGTGAGGCTTTAAACACAAACAAAATTTAATTAACACTAGTGTAAAAGATTCTCGCTGCACTGTTTACAGAATCTATTTTGGAGCAAAGTCTCAATAATGTGAGTGTCCTGGAGTGTGCCTAAGTACTCTGATACCAGCAGCAATTGTAGCAAAACATCTATTATCCCGAGGTTGTGCCAATGTTATTCCCCATATCCTCTCATCTAGCCAAACTGATTGCACCATCTTGCCAGGGCATTGCAGAATTTGTGGGTAAAAGACTCTTTGAGGTGGATTCATGATTGGCACTCTGTATCTGTATCCACAAAGGAAAGTTTATTTATCTAAGGAAGCCATAACTCCTTCTTGAACCGAATAAGTATACTCGAGCGACAACACTTTGTACCCTTTAATATCATCATCCATCGTTACCACTGTATGACCATGAAAATATGGAGCTCTCCCCAGACTACATTTAGTCAAAAGCCCCAAAAATCTAATATTCAAATACAAGCGTTTGTGTTTTCGTTGTTTTTTCATTTATGCAATGATATTTCATGGTTAAAACTGTTTCCCGATGCTCGTAGCAGTGATGGTCATAATTATATAACGAAGGGAAAACTCCTTGTTATAACATACAACATGGGCATGCAATATCAGCCTGCATCAGGACTGCTTAGGTTGCGAACATATCAAGACTAATTAACTTATCATCAGTCGTCGTCGTCGTTGTAGTAGTCGTAGTCGTCAGTCGAATGAAGGTTATAAATAAGTATCTTGAACCAGATTTGTCTCTCAGATCTGGTTAGTTATTATACAAGTTTAATTAGATTAACGTGTAGGCACAGAGTAAGAATCCCAATTATCTGTGAAGCTATAACAGAAGTCTAGCCAGCCAGGTTTTCATCAGCGCCACTCCAGGCCTGTAAAAAGTGTTGGGCCATTTCAGGAATATTTGTATGTCGTACCATCTGTCAACGCAGAAACTAGCCTATTGCACGTTTTAAAGACATAAACTGTTCTTTTATGCTTTTGTCAAGGAATGCAGCTGATTTGCCCAGCTGGCATACCTGATTTTATTCTTTGCAATATAATGTCCACCTATTCCTGAAATCAAATCCAAACTTCTCTCAATACCCATTTGTAGCTTTTTATGATGGAAGTGAGATTAATATGGGAAAATTAGATGACAAAAGCTATTTATCGGACGCTATTTTTCTGTGTTTCCGAACACAAAGCAGTAGAAAGCAAGTAGAGAGACCTACAGTATTGAGAATATTCATTCTAATGATATAATGAAAGTAATTAATGAGACTGTTAAATACAGCTTTGAGATGTTAATAATAGTAAAACTCTATACTCAATCAACTGATGGTGAGTCAGATATATATACTTTTTATTGGCATCAAAAGTCATCTCATTCGAAATGTTTTGCACTCAGTGCCAGAAAACAATTTTTTTTATAACAAAAAAAGAGAAACAGAAGGGAAATAATATCATCAATGATGTTGGTCAATTCGATAATATATGGTTGAAAAGTAAAGTTTTGAATGAACTGAACTTCTCTTTAGATCTCAAATGTAACGGTAAAGAATTGTATGTAGCAGAAACTTTGTATCTTAGATTGTCTGTATGATATAAAAGTAAATGTTTATCACGAAAATTGAACTTGGTAGTGTTTTTAAATCCTCTATATATAAATGGTGGTGTTAAAAAATTGTTTATCTTATGCGCAAAAAGTGAAGTGAAATAACAAACAAGCTTAGGAAGAGGTAGGAGTTGTAATGATTGTGTAATGGATTCGGTTGAAATGAGATAATACGGGATGTAATGCACATTGGCGATAATGCGTAAAGCCCGTTTTTGCAACAAAAATAATCTATTGAGGGCATTATTGCAGGACAAGTTGCCAATGATATGGATACCATATATAAGGTGACAATAGATAAACTGGAAGTAAAATGTGCGGGCACTTGCTATATCCAAGAAGTATCTCAAATTTTGAAGTAGGTAAACATTCCGTTGTGCCTTTTTATATACATACTCTAGATGATCCTGCCATGAAAGCGAGTCATTCAACACAAAACCCAGAAGCCTTGTAGTTCTCTGTCTGTTTAGTTTTTCATGCCCTATGTACAGTTCCAGGTCATAAAGCGGATCTGAGATATTAAGTAGCATGTAATGAGATTTCTGAACATTTATAACCATCCGGTTACGATTGCACCAATCCAAAATGCCACTTAAATCTTCAGATGCCTTTGCCTTTAGTTGCTGAAGGTTTTTATTAGATGACAGGAACACTGTATCATCAGCATATGCATATGATGATGAGTCTGATTTTGATGAAGTTAATAAATCATTTATGAAGATGAGAAACAAAGTTGGTGCTAGGATTGAACCTTGAGGGACCCCTATTGTGATAGGCAATCTACAAGATTCAATATTATTGAGTTTAACAAACTGCCTTCTGTCTGTCAGAAAGGTGTCAAGAAGTTTTAACATATTTCCTCCGATGCCGCAAGCCTTCAACTTATTGTGTAGTAAAACATGGGATACACAGTCAAATGCCTTTTTAAAATCCAGAAAAAGTAATCATAACATTTCCATTAATTTTCTCCACCAAAGAGTCTGAAATAATTTTAAATAAACTGTCTGAACAAGAATGGCCTTTTCTAAATCCACATTGAAGCTCATGGATGATTTTGTTCTTAGTGAGATATTCTTGCAGATGGTGATTTACGTGTTTCTCAAATATTTTTGAAAGAACAGGCAAGACTGAAATTGGCCTATAATTTGATGGGTTATTTATATCCCCAGATTTATGTATTGGTGAAACTCGAGCTAGTTTCCATGTTGAAGGGAACTGTCCTTTGCTTAAAACCCTGTTAAACATATCGGTGACAATATCCACAATATAAGGCCAAACAAGCTTCAACATCTTCACTGTAATTCTGTCAGGTCCTGTACTTTTACTATCAGGAATGTGGAACAATATTCTTGTACATGTGAAAGGGGTGAATTGTGGTATGTCTGTCAAATTATATTTGGATACGGGAAATGTCATCTCATCTGTTACAACAAGGTTTTTTGTGATTGATTTTGCAATGGATGTGAAATGGCTGTTAAATTGATCTGCACTCAAATTTGTCGCAGGGAAAGTCTCCTTCTTTTTATTCTTTAATACATCCCAAACAGGTTTTGTATTACCTTTAGACTCTTTAATAGTATTAGAAATAGCTCTTTTCTTCTTTTGTCTGATCATATTAGTGACATAATTTCGCTGTTTTTTATATCCTTCCCAATCACCGTTTTGTTTGAGTTGATCTCTGATTTTGATGTTCATTTTTACCTCATCATCCAACCATTTTGGAAGATTATGCGTTCTTACAAAACGAGTCTTCTCAAACACGAGTTTTGATATAAGATGATTCAAATGGCTATAGAACTTCTCAAACATTGAGTCTATTGATCTTTCATACAGTACATAACCAAAATTTTCCCTTGAGAATGTGTTAAAAATGTTTTCAGGTGTTGCAAATGAATAATCCAAAAATGTTACCTTACATCTTTGTTTAGATATTTTAACATTTCTATCAATCTCTCTTGAAGCTACTATCATGAAATGATCACTCAGTGAATATTTGATGACACCAGATTTAGCAATATTGTCACTTTTACTTGAATAGATGTGGTCAATTAGTGTCCTTGATGAATTACTTATGCGAGTTGGTTCAGATATAAGTTGATTCAACAGTAGTGGAGAGGTAACATTATCTAACCACCTGTTTTTCGAAGTTGGATTCAGCAAATCAATATTGAAATCACCAAATATTATAATTTCATCGTTCAAACCATAACAACGCTCGACAAACTCTGAAAAGTCAGTGTTCCATGATGCTTTTGATTGGGGAGGTCTATATAAGTATGTGACCAAAAAACTCTTTTGGCTTCTGGGTCTGACCTTGACTGTTATACTCTCATTCATGTAAAGATCTAAATTTTCCAGATGTTCAATGACCAGTGAATCATGGACATAGCAGAGTAATCCCCCACCATTGTTACAGAGCCTATCCCTTCTTATCATCGTATATCCTGGTACCTCATATAGGCAGCTGTCATCATTTTCATTCAAAAATGTTTCAGCCAAACACAGTATACTAAATTTGTGATCACTAAGAATTAAACGAACCTCTTCCAGTTTGCTTGCCAATCCACGGATATTAAGATATGCGCTATAAAAATTCATTGCCATCATAGAAGTTTTTCAAAATGGCATTTAAGTTTAAGTGAGTCTAAAATCATACCTTGACTGAGGACCTTGTTGTATTGGTCCTGAGTGTCAAACTTTACTTTAAAGATGCGCATTTTCTTTTCCCCTTTGTAAATCCTTATAGCTGAAGAGTTGGGGAAATTCTGTGATATCTCTTTTATTACAAGTTCATCATCAGCATCGATAGGAATGCCTCTCAGCATACCAGTGTTGACTTTTGCTGATTCTGGATTGATTGTCTTTCTTACTTGCGAATTTTCAAATAGTAATGTATTCCAAGTGTTTATCAACTTGGTCACTGTCTTTTCATCGCGAAGGTGCAGCATAATTTTTGGAGATTCTGTCTTGAAATTGTAGGTCGTTATGTTTTCTATGATTGTTGGGCCGAATTCACGGTTAATCTCACGTCTGATGTTGTCTTGATTATAGTTTTGGTAGGTTTTTGATGACTTGTTGATACTTATTACGATGCAGTGCTTGGGGTTGAAGTTGTTTGGACGAGCTGTTTTTGTAATAGAGGGCATGTGATCTGGTGTGTTGGATGTAGTTGCCGGTGAACTTGGTGTTGGTGTGTTTTGATGTGTTGTTGATGAAGGAATATTTCTGTGGAGTTGTCTACTGCTGCTTGCAACTGATGACCATTGTTGTGTGGTGTTAAGAGTTTGAGTTGGAAGATATGTTTGTTGTACGGTATTTTTGGAATTTGATGGACATTCCTTTGTACTAGGGCTCTCAGAAAAAGCACTAGTAATTTTATCCAATTTAACCTGCATGCTGTCCATCTTCTCCTGCATGCTGTCCATCTTCTCCATCATAATAGAAAGCACGCCATGTAGAGTTCTGCATGACGCACATTCGGGACTCTCCCCACAATCTCTGTCCCTGGAATGACTGGGAGCGCTGTCGACGAATGGAGCAGAAGTCTCCATTGTCTCAGACAGGGAACACTGAGAAGACTCTGGCAGTGAAACAGTAGATCCCCCTAGAGCACCTTGTGTGCTTTGTTGTTGAGTTGTGCTGCTGTTGGCATTGGTTTGTTTACTTTTTAGCGATTCCATTGCATTTGAGCATGAGGAACGGACTTTCTCGTTTAAATTGGCAATTGTTTCTGGCTGTAGTTCACCTACCAGCTTAGAGTAGTGACTTATAAACACATCCACATCTTTGATAGCATTCACCAGTATTCTAGAGGTGGTATGGTAAAAGTTTGCAGTATAAAGGCGTCTATCCGATTTCTTCTTGTTTTTAACGGTGAATATGGTGGCTGTTGTGTTTTTGTCCTTATCTTTATTCATTTTCCTAGTTACATAAAGATATTGCTCCTGAATGGATGTTTGAAATATAGATCTGACAAGCTCAAAAACAGCTGTGCTGCAGTCAACGACAATTTGGATGTTTCCCGGATTACCTTTTATGGTGATAGACTCATCAGTGGTAGTAGAGTCGATTTTCTTTTGTAATGCCTTCAACTTGTTGAGCGAATAGGTGAAGATATTATCCTCAGCATCATCCTCGTCAGGATCATTACTGGAAATGAGTTTTCTCTTCTTGCCTTTGTTCATTTTGGGTGAAAATTACCCAGATTTATTGTCAATTTTTCTGGAGCTCAGGACACATTTTTCAGGAGATAGGACACATAATTCATGAAAGGCTTTAGTCTTAAAGGTAAAGCTGACAATATTTATTATTCCGTGGAACAATTAATTTAGAAAATTGTCCATTGAACCTGAAATCAAGGACTTATGTATTATTGTGAAACCTGGCTGTGTTTTGATAACCTCAACTGGACATCGATGTCTGTGTCTCTAACCAAAGCTGCCCAACTCACTCAGATGAGAAATCAATCACAGGAAATATCTCTGTTGACATTTTGTGGTTACTTTTTCCTCACACAAACATCTTTTTATCTCTCTAGATGTTGGATGTAATTACTGCTACAGCAGTGTCACATTTTTCGTGACGTCATTTTATTTATATTCGAAAGGTTGAGATTGCGCATCCATTCTGTGTCCCTCACAATGGATGTGATTTTACGACCAAATGGCGCTAAATTGGCATGGATCTCCAATATATTGATACTGTCAAAAATCGGACCCAAACTGGACCCAAAGTGTCCAGTAACCAAGAGCTCAGAGTCACAGTCAGCATTTGGTGACAGGTTCATCGCAGTTAAGTAACATGTCTTATTTATGATTCATGAGCCATTTTACTGCATGAACCTGTCACCAAATGCAGTTATGACCCCAGTATATCCAGTCGAAAGACATTTTTTTTTTCCATTTTTCAGATGAAAGTCTGGCAATAATAATACACAGCATGCTCATTGTGTGACCATCCTCTTTTGTTATTTAATTTAGAGCCGACAAGCTGATATAAGTGGGCAATTAATTCGCTTTTAATTCTGCCACCCATAGGTACACCCATAGGTACACCCATAAACATATAAATACTCTAGACTGGAAACTACTGGCTTAGAGCGTCCTCTCTAATTCAGTGACGTGACGTTACTGCGCTATTCACTTTTTCACAGTTGCGCATTGGCCAGAATAGGAGTTATCTCCACATAAATATAATGTGCGAATATAAGACCTTCTTATTACTAATTATGACCACTACAACTGGATATAACCGGTGAATTTTATAGAACATATAGTAATTAAGTATAAAATGTGATCAGTATATCGTGCAATCAAATATTGTCCGTGCAATAACAACTTACATTATAGCTGTTTCTGGCCTGAAGAGTTTGTATGAAAAATGGTGCATCGACTATTGTAAATTTAAGGTTTTGCTCAGCATTTTCACTGAATTAACTGCATCTGATCTTTCCAACTGTCAGACATGTAACCGTAAGATAGATAATACTGATGGTCCTTGAGTATGGTTTAATTCCAAATGTATTTTGTCAACTAAAGGCTTAAAATCAATGCTCCGAACACTGAGTCTTTGCTCTTCATATCGATTCAGGGATTTTGCATGATAATATTGTTGAAGATTAGCTACTTCTGGATCAATCTTACTGAGACTTTAAACTAGCATAAGCTAGAAGTTTTGGTCTAAGAGTGACATGGTATTCCTACACATCCCTCCCTGATACACATGTATCAATTTGTGTAAAAATCAACAAATTATAAGCAGTGGAATCTTTCAATAACGTTGAGGGTTTATAATCTCACATATGACCTGGATGTCTAGTGTTTCCCCAACATTTGGTGGGTATTGAGACTATATTTTTGAAGAAAATTAACTGGCAGAACATCGCAGAGGAAATAAGATTTGATAAAATACCACAATTTAACTCACCTTGTGGGAATAATCTGCTGGCTTGTGACAGGACATGAATAAAATATTGATAGGGATAAGAAACTGAACTATTATCATGGATGATTTAAATGCAGCCCACACTGGTCCAATCAATCCGAAGAAAAACTTTTGTTAAGTTGAAGACCTTCAAAAATTAAGCAAGATTCTTGTCGATTCAAAAAATGGCCCAGACTGGCTCAATCAATGACATAAATATTGAGTTAAATGTGCATGCTGTAGAGAAAATAAAAGTGGCTCAGACTGGCCAAATGAATTGATAATTTAGTAGCTGTATATTTACCAAGGCATATCTTATCAGACATGGCTGAATATAGGTAGGCGGGTCATTTTGGACCGAATCAGAGTGTTTGCATCCGTTTTCAAATCGGCCTCATTATGAGCCCGGATCCTTAAATAACGATTGATTATTTCCCTCACAATGCTGCTTGCATGCTCAGCACAACTGAATAATGAGAGATGGCCTGACTCTATAATCTTTGATAGACTGTGCAGCCGGGCAAGTTCTGGGAATTTAGGACCCAAACCTGTTTTAAGAAATGATCTGATTACTCTCTCTGACAAAAGACACACTCTAAAAACTGCTTCGGAAGGGGTTTTGAGTCCATCACGATTCTTAAGTTTGATTAGTGTCGACATGTCAACTTCCCTCCCTTTGGCCACATCCTCGAAACAGAGGTTACAGGTTAGTTGCATCGTTCTGGTTATGAAACCTCCTATCAGAGAAAGATGTACGCATTGAGTAATTGATAGTATATTTAATCTATTTAAATATGTCTGCTTATAGATCAAGCCTGCATCTCCACTGTTTTTGCATGCTACTGCATAAAAATGTATGGAGTTTTGAAAAGCGCAGTGACTTCGGTCATGAGGAATGCACTATATTAGGGAAAACCCTGTTCATGCTTCAATTAACCAGTAGTTTCCAGTCTAAAGTATTTATATGTTTATGAGATTACCCCACAGCATGAAAACTTTTATTGAAATTAAAATTTTGCATATTAAGTATTCACAAAAATATCCAAAACATTACATCCCTAATCAAAAAGGTGTTTGCAAAGTTACCGATGATATTATACATTGTGGATTTACAAAATCGATATCATTAATGATTCACTAGTACGTTTTCCTATTCTTGGCCAGGTCGCTAAATTTAAATCAGTGAATATTTATATCCAATAGGGTATTGTAGATATAGGTATAGGGTGCGAATTGCAAATTCTGAGTACCAGCAGCTGGAATCTAACGTTTTATGTTTAATACATTAGGAAGTCGCAGACAGAAGAAAATCTTCCGCCTTTCCTACCTTAGAAAATTTGAATCAGGCGAAGCCGCACTCATGTTGTGTACTTAGGTCCCTGGACAACTTTGTAGATCTTGGTTCAATATAGACTATACATAGGTACAAACTGATTTGATATACAGCTTTTTAAATATCCCTCCACCACCACTGTCCTCCGAGGGAACAAACTAGTGTTATTGACGCACCATTTCTTAACAAACGTTAAGACCAGAAACATGCTATAGCATATGTTGTTATGGCACACACAATATTTGATGGCACGATATACTGATCACATTTTATACTTTATCACTATATTTTCTAAAAAATTCACTGGTTACACCTAGTTGTAGTGGTCATATTTAGAAATAAGAAGGTCTTATATTCACACATTACATTTAGATTGAGATAACTCCTATTCTGACCTATACACTACAGAGAAAAAGTGAATAGCGCAGTAACGTCGCGTCACTGAATTAGAGAGGACACTGAGCCTGTATCAAATAGCCAATAGTTTCCAGTCTAGAGTATTTATATGTTTATGGGTACACCAAACCTTACAGCAACCCTTTAAATGAAAGAGGTAGTCAAAAGGGTGGATGCAACTGCTCGAGTATACTCAAGTCTACTACACTGACTATAGTCAGTGTAGTAGACTGAAGAAGCCTGGTGCTCTACCCGTCTGAGCCAACTAAGTGAAAAGAGCAGGTGGAAACAACACAAAATGTTGGTTGGTTGTTTTACGCATGATAGCATAGATAGCTGAACATAATTCCTCTGAGGACTCAAAGAACAATGCTGGCTGAGTGAAGAAAGGAGGAATTTGACAGGACAGACTAGATTGGGTAGTGTTTATCCGTTTTTTTAACAAATAGCTCTTTGCCATGATTGGATGTTGGAAGGCAAGTGTCAACTGCTCCAAGACAAAAGTTAAGGGGTCCATCCACTTTCTATCTGTTGGCTACTTTCCATCTATATACATCTGTTATTCGCTCATTGTGTACATTTCAAAAGGGCTGTCAAAAAGTATCCCATGATGCAATTCTCTGGCAATTCCAGGTCAGGTTAATAATCCTTACTCTCTGATGATATGGCATTCTAGGACTGATTATAGCACATCAATCTATCTATTCCTATCAGCAGCACTTAGTAATTGGTATATCTTAAAGAGGTAGGAATCGAAGGGGGTGCATGGGGATTAATCATGTGAAGTGACAGGCAAGACCATTGGCTGATCAATGTAATTAGAGGCGGAGAATGGCCTTGGTCTCCGCCTCTAACAGCCAGTCCACGTTGCGTTCTCAAGTGGTCAAGTGTGTTATATAAGAAATTGTGATTCGCAGACACCCATAAATAAAGTTGAATAGAAGCTATGATATAGCTATTGTTGTGTTGGCTCATCACACTTGGGATTATAGGGTTTAATTACAACGGTCAATTTCAATCTTGACAACGGTATCTAGGCAACCTCTAAAACCATAAATCATAACGTCAAAATTGACCAATAAGAGCTCGTATATTTTGAAGCGGATGATTTGAAATCATCGGAACTGGGCAATTTCGTATGACATCAGTCATATTTTCACCACTTTCCAATGCCATTATTGGAATGAAAATTTATTGGGCATGTGTATCACACAATTCCGCATCAGCTTGTCTGATTCCCATTAAAAATAATTCACTGCTTCTCCTCTTAATTCCGAAAAAGCAGGAGGAATTTGAATGCTGCTGACCCCATTTGAATTTGATATGGCTGGGTGATCGCTTTACATTGACTGGCCCTTATATACCGGTCGAGGCACTTTAAGCTGACTCTCATTTCCCTACCCATCAATCGGTCTGAGGTTTAGATTCACAATGTGATGTTAAAATTTGCTGCAAATTTAATTAAATGTTTGATCACATGGGTGTCATATGTCATAACTCTCTTGTCAAAAGTACAGAATGCCATTCAGTATTGATTGGCACTGAGACCATTGAGGTGAAAAATGATTAAAATTACTCAAATCGTTGGCAGGTATCGGTATTGAGAAATTATTGACAAGTTTGTTCTGACATCAAGTAATACTACAGCTTAGCATTTTTCTTAGGATACAGATGTATGTTAAATTATTTAAAGTTTATATTCCTGAAAACATCTCTATTCAGCCATTATATATGGAACAATATTGGAAATTAAAATTCATAAAAACAACTTTTTTGCTTTACATTGCACCTATGGCAGTTAAACTTCCAATAAATTCCAGTCAACCTAAGTTGTAATAACATCCCAAATTGTTAGCAGGTATCATTTTTGAGACATGATTGGCAAGTTTGTTCCGTCATCAAGTATTACTACGACTTAGCATTTTTATTAGGATACAGATGTACGGTATGTTAATTTATTCAAAGTCTACATTCCTGAAAACATCCCTATTCAGCCATTATATATATATATATTATATATGGAACAATATTGGGAGTTAAAAATAAATTCCAGTCAATATAAACTGTAATGTGTAGCAACCATTCAGCCAAAGAATGTATGCATTTTAGTGATTGCCCAGATGTCAAATTTTTGACAACCTATCATCAATGTACGATGTTGTCTAGATTATTCATAGCTCATTAGCAGACAAGTTGATATGTTTTCCAGCTGGGATGAATTGGCATTCATCCAAACTTCGCATCCTTAATGTCGCCAAAATCTTTTGCTCAAATCGTTTTTATCTAAACATGATGACCTGTTACTGGAATGTTTTGATGTGTCATACAAATAAATATTTGAATCAAATGATGCATTTGCAGCCCTTTGACTTAATATGCAGCAATAATTGACATGAGAAAAAATATGCTCATAACTACATCAACTTTGTAGTAGTTTAAAGATTGAGGCCTGGAGATGACAAAATAAAACATGGTGAACAGGATCGAAATGCAATCAGTCTCATCTAATGTTGTAATATTATGTGGAAATGTTAATATTTTCAAATGCAAGATGTAATAACCGACTACAATCCATTAAAAAGGGATAATTCAAAAATAAGTATACCCTGATTGTAACTTGGTTATAGAAGGATTGCAGATGCAGGATAATTCATTCAGGATGATGAGCGTGCCAATTGATTATCACCGACACCTTATCCTTGAACTTGACTCTCAAGGTGTTTCAAACAGTGTTTGGAAAAAATAAATCGATTCCCTTACAAATTGTTACTTTTCCTGATATTATCAGACCTCATTAAGTTGGGAAAAGAAGATTCACTACATATTGACAAATGCTTATAAATTTTGAAAAGGACATGAATAATCCAGTAAGAAAATTGTTTTATCATTCGTTATCATTATATTTCAGACACTACCAGTGTTTGCGTCATAAAATCAAACACAATGGGGTTTTAATGTTTTCAAAACATCCATTCTTTGCCATTAAAGCCATACAAAAATACAGAATATATTTAGCAATGTCTTCTCTAGGACGTTTCTAGGAAAGGCATACATGTTAACCTGTTTTCAATTCAAAATAATAACCAACAATAATAACAACCTGCACATGATGATTTGCAAAGTGCCGAACAAAGACTTCCTCCCTCGTTACCGTATTTGTGTCATCACATGAAATAAAAATGCAATGAGAATTTATTGTTGTCAAATCATCCAGTTCGGTGATTGACTTCATCATTTTCTGGTAGGTTATATACATGATATATTTGAAATTTCTGTGATAAGACTGTTTCCAAAAATGATATTGCATTTCTATCATTTTTCAGCCTGTTCCCAGATCTATGCAATGTCCAGCAATCTACAGATCATGATTTTCAAAATGCTGAACATAGAACATAAGCCAAATTCCAAGCATTAGACTATCCCTGTGTTCAAATACAGAACATCATAACAGTTCTCGGTGAAACGTCTTCAAAACCTACATGATTAACTTTTTTTTTTGTGGCGTATTGCTTGGTGACTCTATGCGAATAGGTCAAAAACTGTGAGGGTGAAAGGCCCATGTCACTAATTAGCTTTCATCCAGATATGAGCAATATCTGTGCACATGTGCTTGAGTGGCTATTTCTGATAGTAGTTGCTATCCATTTGGTATTCAATTTTCCTATGACTATTCAGAAGCTTCAGTCAAGTCAGGGCTCTTTGACTGTTCAGTGGTGAAGTCATCATGGCTTCGCTTTTTTTTATGAAATTAACATTTTGCCATCATTGTTCATTCACTAAAATCTATTGCTACTTTGCCTTACCTTACCTTGCCCGCTTTTCACCACCATGTCCTGATCGTGTCCCAGCTTTTCGCCATCTCACCGATTTCACCAAACTTTCCACCTTAATCAATCACTTGCATCACATCGGCTTAGATCTAGCCAGGGGAGGTTAACATTAATTGTGTCACTACTTATTCTCTAGGATTGCTTGTCATTTACCATTATTCATCATTTACATAAATTTTCTTCGCACAACAAAAGCTGCTCTTGAGTGCACTCAACAAGGCTTCTTTTGTGAATTATTTACCGCCCAAATTGTTGACTGTCCCCAATATTAGATCTACACATACATACCGTTTTCAGTTTCGCAAGTCTACACCTAGCATGATGCATAACATTTTTCATCTGTATCCCCTAGGTAGCTGGCATATGTTTTCATTAGTGATTAGATAAGGGGGATGTCACTTGGATCTTAAGAGCTTTAAAGCTTTGGTTATTGACTGAAATTTTCACATCCTAGAATTTGAAGGTACAGCAAAACATATATGCAGCTAACTTTACCAACAGGATCAGATTCTTTTAAGTAATCTGTAAAAAAGTCAGCCTAAGATTTGAAGTTGACGGGAGCCCTGACTACAGGCCAGGCAGCAGAATAGTGATGATGTAGTTTTTGAATATTTAGAAATTACGGTGGCTCTTGCTACCTAATCTCATCTCACTTTATCTATACTGGTAAAAACACCAATTCATCCTCTGACATGATGCACAAGTGGGATCAGAGCTCATAGTCAGCAGAGCTCGCATTACAAATTGCAAAAAAATTCCGTCAACAGAGGCCTGAGAAAACAGAATGTAAAGACAATTGTAAAGAAGTATTTGACGGATGTTTCATTCTACAGTCTACAGAGCTAGATTGACAATTGACAATCGGATAGTTTAGAAATTGATTTTGATACTCTGATCTTTAAGTGGTGATCCAAGGCTAGCAGATACAGAACAGATAACCACAGTCAACATATCCCTGTAATTAACTCTTCAAGTCAACAAAGGAGTGTAAGGAAAAAAGAAAGAACCCCCTTGCAACGTGTTGCTGTGATTGAGACTAAGATTGAGCATTGGTATAAATATCCGGTTAAATTTCAGTCTATGAAAATTGTTGTATCGTTTTGATTTTATTGTGTCCATTTTGGTTCCCTTAAAGAGTTTTTAAGATCAATAATAATCATTGACACCCCATTCCCTTGTCACAGATTTTGCGTCATCATAATACAAATTAAAATGCTATTTCATTTTCCCGAATCATCTAGTTCTATGGTTGATTTTATCATCTTGAGGAAGTCAGGACAGCTGATGTTTAAAAATCACCATAGATTATCAAAGGCAGATGCATTTTACAGCATTTTAATTGGTCGAAATGCTTTCAAAAAGACTGGTAAAAATATCATGATTGACGCAAGTGGGAAATATATATCATCATCTGTGAACAGAATAAAGATGGTTTCCTTGTATAAGTATACAACCATATTATCACCATATAAGATAATATCAAGTATTTAAATCCCCATCGTCATACTTTAAATAATCATTAATAATGATTGGCTGAACGACAATTGTTTAATGGCATATGTCAAGTCATGGTGCGATTGCTTCATCTCTGCTACAAGATTGCTTCATCAGACCAAACCTATATAAATGTGGTATGAAGCTTGCTTTGTCACTTCAGCACTATCAGTTGAAGTTATCAGTATTTTCTCACAGAAGAATCCCATCATCCTACAACATGTTCGCTGCTGCTCTTCTCCTTGTTATAGGTTTTCAGGTAGCCTCAGCTATAGGTAGGTTTATACATTTGTTTGGTTATTGCTGCTTTGAAAATAATGTCCGCTTGCTTACATTAATCGATTAGTTGAGTTGCTCAATGATGTTAGGTATTTCTTAAGACACGACTATTCTTCAGATATTTGTTCATGGTCATTGCGCTATTTATTGTTTAAATGCTGGTCTGAGCGATCAGTTTGTTCATTGATCACATGTGAAAAGCTACTACCTCTGACTTTACAATATAATTACCTTGATGATAGGTAAGAATATCAAGACACATGACTGTCGCCCATGTTTCGCCAGTGTTTAGCCTAGTTGATATAGATGCCTGCAATATAAATATTATTACTAATAATTTTATATTTTAATTTACGGTTCTGATGATGTTTTTATAGAGGTATGCCCAGGAAACTTCACCGCCGTCGGGTCTGGTGAAACCAAATCCTGTCTCATTCTCAGTACTGAAAGGGAGTATTATGTGGATGCCAGAGAACTTTGCAGTGAGACCTATTTGGGCTTCATGGTGACTGCTGAAACTCAGTGGAGAAGAGATAACCTCAAGCAATTCCTCATGGAAAACACACTTGGTAGGTCGTTTGACGCATGAATTTTGCAACTATTCACTTTGTTCTTTTATATCAATTCTTATAAATTTTTTGGCCTGGATTTTGTTGAGTATATAAAAAAGATGCATTTTTCTAGCTTCATTTTGCGACGTCGCACATCGCAGCATTGTTTTATTTTGTGAGCCTGAAATGAATTTATATATATAACTATCTCTATAACTGTGTCACATTTCAGACTCAAACTCAGAGTTCATATATATCGGTGCTCAGGAGGATGTCGATCAACAGACATTCTTTTGGGATGGATATAGCACAGAAGCGTTCTGGAACAGATTGGATGCTGAAGAGTTCCCTGAGGTTGCACCTTCATGGAGATCTAGTGAGCCTGACAACACTAACGGAAATGAGTCATGCGTCTGCCCCAAGACAAGCGGAGAATGGAGTGATTGTAAATGTGTAAATGCAAGGAGACTGTTCATCTGTGAGAGAAGATAATATACTGCTTTGACTCTTGGAACTGGCTTCATTTTCACATCCAAATATAAGCAATGATTTAAATTAGTTTTAAACAATGATGAATGTAACACCATTTATTTTACTTTATATTCTAAACAGCCGCAATGTTCTACAATAAAAATTCTTCAACAAAATAAATTCTTCGACAAAACAAGTTCTTCAACAAAATAAATTCTTCTACAAAATAAATCTTAAACATTAAGACTTACCCTGTGATGAATTTGCTATATATGTTAAAATTATAGTCGCTGTCTTCCGTTGATCTTTCTCATGTTCATACCATCAAGAACTGGACTATAAAGTTAATTTTTTCTATGAAGAGGTTGAATCTATTACATCAACCAAGAATGAAGGCTGACAGTTAATTATTTTAAAACACGATCTAGAGTGGGGTTCGGAGGGAGATTTTTGTCTGATGTATTCGCAGGCTCTCTGCAATTAACGTTAGTTGGTGTCTGCTATGTGAGGATCTTATGTTCCAGAGTCAGAGGGGCTTGCCTGCCTGACTGCGTGGGCAGGCATTAGTTCCCAAGTAGATTAATCGGATGGTTGCCTTACTAGTCCCCGACTACATGACCATACCGTTGGACTATTTATTTAGTTGGCCATTCATGTCTGAATCTCAATTTTTACTAGATGCAGGAACCGAATAAAAAAACTCCACCTCTATCACTGTACTCGTTTTTGAGATCTTCTCTTTTTCCACCTTGAGTATTTGAATCGTGTTTGACATCATTTCTGCTTCCTTTCTAGAGTTTACCCTTCATACAAAGATAAATCCTGATCCTTTGTATTAGGTTTTTTTCTCCATTGGGACAACTTCAAGTTGTGATATAAGCAAGGATGTACATTAGATTTGTACATTGATGAATGCAGCACCCATTTATTTTACCTCATATTCTACGCAGCCGGAATTTACCGGAAGTAATTATTTAAATATTGAGACTTAAACTGGGATGAATTATTGCTAAGGATCTATAAAATCAAGCCAAAATCCTCAATACATACATGACGAGTATAAGAAACATCCTTGACATGAGGCCTGCAGATAAGTTCCAGCATTCTGGTAATTTAACCTTTAAAATAGAAGGAAACATGTTTAAATTGAGTATCATTGATGTTCAACTGCTTCGAACTGCAATGTTCGCAATTAATGGTGTAATTTCTGTATTTTGTCTGTGGAGCTTTTTGGTCGATCTCAGGGAGTTTTACCAGGACTGTATCAGGGAGTTTATGTGCTTGTAGATCGCTCATCAATCAGTGATTCTTTGTATCAGATGAATGGATTTATGTGTGATGTCATGGTCTGTGATGATGAAGCCATTACTACATACTACACAGATCTACCCAGAAACTATGTGATGACGAGAAAAGAGTTCAGAAACGCCAAACATGTATTCCTTTTACACCTCTCATATGGATTTGACAAGTGTGTATTAGATTCTTATCTTGACTATTATTTCAGGCTGAGCTCAAGGGGCCTGTAAAACGATTTGATTGTCAGCTGTCTCAACATTGCAGCCAAATTCACATCATTTGGTTCCTTGTTCTAAGGACATCTTGTGTTACAAAACTATTGCAATTGTATAGGAACAAAACTCAAGCTAGTAACAAAGATGAATTTTGATCTCGGTTCTCGTCCTCTGATACATAACCAGTTTGAACACATTATTTATCTTGGTCAAAATTGGTACCGCTATCGACCCCTTCTGGATGCTCAGGCTCAAGATTGTCATATTATGAATATCTGTATGAGCACTTCCGACATGGCATGGCATCTGTTTCAAAGGACTCTTTCTATGATTTTAAGTTTTAACCCACTTGACAAGGTGTCCATGTTGCCTCAATAGCCATGAATTGAGACCACACAACACTGACACTGCAGACTAATGACTCCCCAACAAAAATCGCCAGCAGTTGGCTGAAGGGGATCAAATCCAATAATATTTGCTTGGCGATTACCCTGCACTCTATCATAGATTGGTGCAGGATAAAGAATTACTCACAAGTAAGCACTCTCTAGCACTTAAATTTCTTGCAGCATGAGCAAATCTACCAACTACGTTCAAGATCATAAGCGACCAGAATATAATTCATCCTCAAAAGCTTGATCATTAATTGGAAGCTAGAAAAAGAGAAGAGAAAGAATCAATTATTAGGAAATGTAGTACGCCAGAATCTTTCGAACTTTCCCCAATGCTGTGCTGGATAGATTATAATATTGAGTCTAAATGATTATCACAAACCTCACTCTATGGGCAAGCCATCATCATTATTGTTATCATTTCTAAGTTTTTAAGTTATTTAAATCAACCTTTTAATCAACCTAAACTAATCCAAATGTAGCAGTGTACATCAAGAATCAAATAGAATTTTGGCAAATATACAATTATTCACATCATCTTAAGTTTCAATGTATAGAGTTATATTTCATTGAAACTTGCAGCAGAGTAATATATGCAAAAAATACAATGGTACAAATTGATTCATTCAAGGCATGTTACATATATAATCCAAAGAAAATGCTCACATCAAGAGCGGAGAATTTAGCAAATTTTATCATTCATAGCGGTAGATTATCTTGTCTCACAGATGAAAAATCTCTTTGCATTAACACATTTACAATCACTCCATTCTCCACTTGTCTTTGGGCAGACACATGATTCATTTCCATTGGTTTTGTCAAGCTCACCAGATCTCCACGAAGAGGCAATCTCAGGGAATTGCTTGACAGCAGCTCTGTTCCAGAATGCTTCTGTGCTGTATCCATCCCAGAAAAAACAGCTGTTTACTAAGGTCTTCTTGAGCACCAATGTAAATGAAGTCTGAGTCTACAAATGATGTAAATAGTGGTGAGGTACATTATCATATAGAAACAAACGGAAAGTGTTGGTCAGATTCCACAATCAATGAGCAATGTAGCTGTCAACAGCATGTCATCTACCTGGGATAATAAGCAGCTTCGATGACGATTGACCATAAAAACAAACTCATTGTGTTTTCCAAGAGAAATTGCTTGAGGTTTTACCTTTCTGAACTTAGTTTCTGCAGTCACAATTTGTCCAGAGTAAATTTTACCATAGAGTGATTTGGCTTCAACATAGTTCTCCTTTCCATAACTAAGAATTAGACAGGATTTAGTTTCACCAGACCCGATGGTGGTGAAGTTACCTGGGCATTCCTCTATAAAACATTGAATTAAATCAAAATCAATTACAATATTGACAGTAATAATATTAGTCTGTTCATAAGATATACTGACTGCTCGAACAAGCATGAAAAAAAGCGTCAATACTTTCTTAGTAACAACATCAATGAGTATTACATCAAAAATATAGGAACAACAAAGATATTCAAGATTGAATTTTGAACCAACCCGTAATCTCATTAATATTTACAAAAATCTGAAGCTATGCTTTACATCACTGTCATAATATCGACCTTTTCACCACCATGTCCTGATCGTGTGGCAGATTTTCGCCATCTCTCCGATTCCACCAAACTTTTCACCTTACTCAAGTAGCTGGCATATGATTTCATTAGTGACTAGATAAGGGGGATGTCACATGCATCTTAAGAGCTTTGGTTATTGACTGAAATTGTCGCATCCTAGAATTTGAAGGTAAAGCCAAACATATATGCAGCTAACTTTACCGACAGAATCAGTTTCTTTTCAGTTATCTGTAAAAAAAGTCAGCCTAAGATTTTAAGTTGACTTGAGCCCTGACTACAGGCCAGGCAGCAGAATCGTGATGATATAGTTTTTGAATAGTTATAAATTAAGGTGGCTCTTGCTACCTAATCTCATCTAACTTTATCTATACTGGTAAAAACATCAATTCATCCTCTGACAAGATGCACAAGTGGGATCAGAGCTCATAGTCAGCATAGCTCGCATTACAAATTGCAAAAAACATTCCGTCAACAGAGGCCTGAGAAAACAGAATGTAAAGAAAATTGTAAAGAAGTATTTAACGGATGTTTCATTCTACAGTCTACGGAGCTATATTGACATATGACAATCGACAATCGGATAGTTTAGTTTGATTTCGATACTCTGATCTTTAAGTGGTGATCCAAGGCTAGCAGATACAGAACAGGTAACCACAGTCACCATCTCCCTGTAATTAACTCTTCAAGTCAACAAAAGAGTGTAAGGAAAAAAGAAAGAACCCCTTGGAACGTGTTGCTGTGATTGAGACTAAGATTGAGCATTGGTATAAATATCCGGTCAAATTTCTGTCTATGAAAATGGTCGTATCGTTTTGATTTTATTGTGTCCATTTTGGTTCCCTTAAAGAGTTTTTAAGTTCAATAATAATCATTGACACCTCATTCCCTTGTCACAGATTTTGCGTCATCATTATATAAATTAAAATGCCATTTCATTTTCTCCGAATCATCTAGTTCTATGGTTGATTTCATCATCTTGAGGAAGTCAGGACAGCTGATAGTTAAAAATCACCATAGATTATCAAAGGCAGATGCATTCTACAGCATTTTAATTAGTCGAAATGCTTTCAAAAAGGTAAAAATATCATGATTGACGCAAGTGGGAAATATATATCATCATCTGTGAACAGAATAAAGATGGTTTCCTTGTATTAGTATACAACCATATTATCACAATATGAGATAATATCAAGTATTTAAATCCCCATTCTCATACTTTAAATAGCCATTAATAATGATTGGTTGAACTACAATTGTTTAATGGTATAAGTCAAGTCATGGTGCGATTGCTTCATCTCTGCTACAAGATTGCTTCATCAGACCAAACCCATATAAATGTGGTATGAAGCTTGCTTTGTCACTACAGCACTATCAGTTGAAGTGATCAGTAGTTTCTCACAGAAGAATTCCATCATCATACAACATGTTCGCTGCTGCTCTTCTCCTTGTTATAGGTGTTCAGGTAGCCTCAGCTATAGGTAGGTTTATACATTTATAGGGTTATTGCTGCTTTGAAAATAATGTCCACTTTCTTACATTAATCGCTTAGTTGAGTTGCTCAATGATGTTAGGTATTTCTTAAGACACGACTATTCTTTAGATATTTGTTCATGGTCATTGCGATATTTATTATTTAAATGCTGGTCTGAGCGATCAGATTGTTTATTGATCACATGTGAAAAGCTACTACCTCTGACTTTACAATACAATCACCTTGATGATAGGTAAGAATATCAAGACACATGACTGTCGCCCATGTTTCTTCAGTGTTTAGCCTAGTTGATATAGATGCCTGCAATATAAATATTATTACTGTTAATTTTATATTTTAATCTAATGTTCTGATGATGTTTTTTAATAGAGGTATGCCCAGGAAACTTCACCGCCGTCGGGTCTGGTGAAACCAAATCCTGTCTCATTCTCAGTACTGAAAGGGAGTATTATGTGGATGCCAGAGAACTTTGCAGTGAGACCTACCTGGGCTTCATGGTGACTGCTGAAACTCAGTGGAGAAGAGATAACCTCAAGCAATTCCTCATGGAAAACACACTTGGTAGGTCGCTTGACGCATGAATTTCGCAACTATTCACTTTGTTCTATTATGTCAACTTTTATAATTTTTTTGGTCCGGATTTTGTTGAGTATATAAAAAAGATGCATTTTTCTAGCCTCATTTTGCGAAGTCACACATCGCAGCATTTTTTTTCTTTGTAAGCCGGATATGAATTTAGATATATAACTATCTCTATAACTGTCTCCCATTTCAGACTCAAACTCAGAGTTCATATATATCGGTGCTCAGGAGGATGTCGATCAACAGACATTCTTTTGGGATGGATATAGCACAGAAGCGTTCTGGAACAGATTGGATGCTGAGGAGTTCCCTGAGGTTGCACCTTCATGGAGATCTAGTGAGCCTGACAACACTAACGGAAATGAGTCATGCGTCTGCCCCAAGACAAGTGGAGAATGGAGTGATTGTAAATGTGTAAATGCAAGGAGACTGTTCATCTGTGAGAGAAGATAATATACTGCTTTGACTGTTTGAACTGGCTTCATTTTCACATCCAGATATAAGCAATGATTTAAATTAGTTTTAAACAATGATGAATGTAACACCATTTATTTTACTTTATATTCTAAACAGCCGCAATATTTTACAATATAAATTCTTCAACAAAATAAATTCTTCGACAAAACAAATTCTTCAACAAAATAAATTCTTCAACAAAATAAAATCTTAAACATTAAGATTTACCTCGTGATGAATTTGCTATATATGTTAAAATCATAGTCCCTGTCTTCCGTTGATCTTTCTCATGCTCATACCATCAAGACCTGGACTATAAAGTTAATTTTTTCTATGAAGATATTGACTCTATTACATCAACCAAGAATGAAGGCTGACAGTTAATTATTTTAAAACACGATCTGGAGTGGGGTTCGGAGGGAGATTTTTGTCTGATGTATTTGCAGGCCCTCTGCAATAAACGTTAGTTGGTGTCTGCTCTGTGAGGGCCTTATGTTCCAGAGTCAGAGGGACTGGCCTGCCTGAGTGCGTGGGCGGGCATTAGTTCTCAACTAGATTAATCGGATGGTCGCCTTACTAGTCCCCAGCTCTATGACCATACCGTTGCATTATTTTTTTAGTTGGCCATTCATGTCTGAATCTCAATTTTTACTAGATGCAGGGAACGAATAAAAAAAACCCCACCTCTATCACTGTACTCGTTTTTGACCTTGAGTATTTGAATCGTGTTTGACATCATTTCTGCTTCCTTTCTTGAGTTTACCCTCCATACAAAGATAAATCCTGATCTTTTGTATTAGATTTTTCTCTCCATTGGGACAACTTCAAATTGTGATATAAGCAAGGATGTACATTAGATTTGTACATTGATGAATGCAGCACCCATTTATTTTACTTCATATTCTACGCAGCGGGAATTTGCCAGAAGTAATTATTTAAATATTGAGACTTAAACTGGGATGAATTATTGCAAATGATCTATAAAATCAAGCCAAAATCCTCAATACATACTTGACGACTATAAGAGACACCCTTGACCTGAGGTCTACAGATAAGTTCCAATGGAACTTGTCTGTAGTTCTCAGGTCAAGGGTGTTCCCTGCATCTAGTAAAAATTGAGATTCAGACATGAATGGCCAACTAAAAAAATAATGCAACGGTATGGTCATGGAGCTGGGGACTAGTAAGGCGACCATCCGATTAATCTAGTTGAGAACTCATGCCCGCCCACGCACTCAGGTAGGCCAGTCCCTCTGACTCTGGAACATAAGGCCCTCACAGAGCAGACACCAACTAACGTTAATTGCAGAGGGTCTGCAAATACATCAGACAAAAATCTCCCTCCGAACCCCACTCCAGATTGTGTCTTAAAATAATTAACTGTCAGCCTTTATTCTTGGTTGATGTAATAGAGTCAATATCTTCGTAGAAAAAAATTAACTCTATAGTCCGGTTCTTGATGGTATGAGCATGAGAAAGACCAACGGAAGACAGGGACTATGATTTAAACATATTTAGCAAATTCATCACGGGGTGAATTTCAATGTTTAAGATTTTATTTTGTTGAAAAATTTATTTTGTTGAAGAATTTGCGGCTGTTCAGAATATAAAGTAAAATAAATGCTGTTACATTCATCATTGTTTAAAACTAATTCAAATCATTGCTTATATTTGGATGTGAAAATGAAGCCAGTTCAAACAGTCAAAGCAGTATATTATCTTCTCTCACAGATGAACAGTCTCCTTGCATTTACACATTTACAATCACTCCATTCCCCACTTGTCTTGGGGCAGACGCATGACTCATTTCCGTTAGTGTTGTCAGGCTCACTAGATCTCCATGAAGGTGCAACCTCAGGGAACTCCTCAACATCCAATCTGTTCCAGAACGCTTCTGTGCTATATCCATCCCAAAAGAATGTCTGTTGATCGACATCCTCCTGAGCACCGATATATATGAACTCTGAGTTTGAGTCTGAAATGGGAGACAGTTATAGAGATAGTTATATATCTAAATTCATATCAGGCTCACAAAGTAAAACAATGCTGCGATGTTTGACTTCGCAAAATGAAGCTAGAAAAATGCATCTTTTTGATATACTCAACAAAATCCAGACCAAAAGAATAATAAAAGTTGACATAAAAGAACAAAGTGAATAGTTGCAAAATTCATGCGTCAAACGACCTACCAAGTGTGTTTTCCATGAGGAATTGCTTGAGGTTATCTCTTCTCCACTGAGTTTCAGCAGTCACCATGAAGCCCAAGTAGGTCTCACTGCAAAGTTCTCTTGCATCCACATAATACTCCCTTTCAGTACTGAGAATGAGACAGGATTTGGTTTCACCAGACCCGACGGCGGTGAAGTTTCCTGGGCATACCTCTACAAAAAACATCATCAGAACCGTAAATTAAAATATAAAATTAAGAGTAATTATATTTATATTGCAGGCATCTACATCAACTAGGCTAAACACTTGTGTCTTGATATTCTTACCTATCGTCTTGGTGATTGTATTGTAAAGTCAGAGGTAGTAGCTTTTCACATGAGATCAATGAACAAACTGATCGCTCAGACCAGCATTTAAATAAAAAATAGCGCAATGACCATGAACAAATATCCAAAGAATAGTCGTGTCTTAAGAAATACCTAACATCATTGAGCAACTCAACTAATCGATTAATGTAAGAAAGTGGACATTATTTTCAAAGCAGCAATAACCCTATTAATGTATAAACCTACCTATAGCTGAGGCTACCTGAACACCTATAACAAGGAGAAGAGCAGCAGCGAACATGTTGTATGATGATGGGATTCTTCTGTGAGAAACTACTGATCACTTCAACTGTGCTGAAGTGACAAAGCAAGCTTCATACCACATTTATATAGGTTTGGTCTGATGAAGCAATCTTGTAGCAGAGATGAAGCAATTGCACCATGACTTGACATATGCCATTAAGCAATTGTTGTTCAGCCAATCATTATTAATGATTATTTAAAGTATGACAATGGGGATTTAAATACTTGATATTATCTCATATTGTGATGATATGGTTGTATACTACTACAAGGAAACCATCTTTATTCTGTTCACAGATCATGATATATATTTCCCACTTGCGTCAATCATGATATTTTTACCAGTCTTTTTGAAAGCATTTCGACCAATTAAAATGCTGTAAAATGCATCTGCCTTTGATAATCTATGGTGATTTTTAAATATCAGCTGTCCTGACTTTCTCAAGATGATGAAATCAACCATAGAACTAGATGATTCGGAGAAAATGAAATCGCATTTCAATTTATATTATGATGACGCAAAATCTGTGACAAGGGAATGGGGTGCCAATGATTATTATTGAACTTAAAAACTCTTTAAGGGAACCAAAATGGACACAATAAAATCAGAACGATACAACAACTTTCATAGACAGGAATTTAAGCGGATATTTATACCAATGCTCAATCTTAGTCTCAATCACAGCAACACGTTGCAAGGGGTTCTTTCTTTTTTCCTTACACTCATTTGTTGACTTGAAGAGTTAATTACAGGGATATGGTGACTGTGGTTACCTGTTCTGTATCTGCTAGCCTTGTATCACCACTTAAAGATCAGAGTATCGAAATCAATTTCTAAATTATCCGATTGTCGATTGTCAATTGTCAATTTAGCTCTGTAGACTGTAGAATGAAACATCCGTTAAATACTTTTTTATAATTTTCTTTACATTCTGTTTTCTCAGGCCTCTCTTGACGGAATTTTTTTGCAATTTGTAATGCGAGCTATGCTGACTATGAGCTCTGATCCCACTTGTGCATCTTGTCAGAGGATGAATTGGTGTTTTTACCAGTATAGATAAAGTGAGATGAGATTAGGTAGCAAGAGCCACTGTAATTTATAACTATTCAAAAACTATATCATCACGATTCTGCTGCCTGGCCTATAGTCAGGGGTCCAGTCAACTTAAAATCTTAGGCTGACTTTTTTTACAGATAACTGAAAAGAAACTGATCCTGTCGGTAAAGTTAGCTGCATATATGTTTGGCTTTACCTTCAAATTCTAGGATGCGACAATTTCAGTCAATAACCAAAGCTCTAAAGCTCTTAATATCCAAGTGGCATCCCCCTTATCGAATCACTAATGAAAACATATGCCAGCTACTTAGGGGATGCAGATGAAAAATGTTATGCATCATGCTAGGTGTAGACTTGCGAAACTGAAAACGGTATGTATGTGTCGATCTAAAATTGGGGACCCGGGTCCACATGTCTATAGGCAATGACTCTACCATCTCGCCACCTGGAACAACTAGGTGAACTTGTAGACAATATAGCTCAGTGTTAGCGCATTGCCTGCAAAGCCATTTGGACCTGGGTTCGAGACCGTTACAGATCTGAACATTTTGATCATCAACATATTTATTTGTGCATCGTTATAAGTACGATTGTTGTGATGTACCATAGGGATTGCCGGCTTATTCTTACTGCCGACAACTTGCCGTCACCTTCGAAGTTTGAGAGGCCATAACTTCCTCAATATTTAGATTCTAAAGCTGGAATTCACTCACATGATAGAATAAAATATGGAGAATAAGATGTGATACAAAAGAGCAGCCTCAAACTAAGTCTTTAATGTTCATGAATTGGGACCACTCAAGATCCACACACGATCAATATTAATCTGTTAATATTCCTGTCAATTTATATCTACACTCCTGTAATATTTATTTGGTGACAAATCGCAAACCAGCTAGAGAGAAAAGGTTATTTGTCTCTTTGTTGTCTACACATGGATGGCCTGTATTTATCTATTTTTGCTCTACGAGCAGACTTTTTCTTTGTATTCATTTTAATACGAGAGTTCAGGTGGTGATGATTGCCAAGCCTCCTTTCATAGTTGTCAGTGAAGGGCATCAAAATCTGACTAACAGAGAGCTGGATCCTCTCAAATCTTGTTTTTTCAGTGTCTGATAGCAGACTGTACCATGCGGGGCGGGCATAGGCGATTAAAGACTTAATATTAGCTACTAAGAAGGCATTCAGGCCACCGCTGGAGGCTTTCAGTTTCAGTTTCAGTTTATTTTTCATTCAGTATCAGGATATCAGGACATAAAAAATGGGAAAAAAATTTGGCATGTTTTTGTCTTCGGCATGCAACAGGCCTAAAAATAGTGTTTCGACGAGAGGATATTCTACTGTTTGTATTAAAGTGTACTCTACTAAAAAGTGGATGCTGTGGATCAGAGGCTATTTGGTTAAAGTGTCGTTCGCCAAGAGTAAATATAAAATCACATATATAGGATTTTCCGATTTGGCTAGGAATCCACCCACAAACAAGTTTTTGGAAGCAGAATTTCAAAAATATCTTCATTTCGATCAATCCTCAAGATTTTTGCCTATATAATTTACAAGTTAAGTGGATCTTACCTACGTAGTCCGTAAGTTGAAACTTGACTATAATTCTCATTGAAGCACTGCTATACTATGGGAGACCTTTGGTCTCCCATAGTATAGCAGTGCTTCAATGAGAATTATAGAATTTTATGGTATATGGGTAGAGAGAAGCAAGAGTAAATCAAACAGGCCTATCATTCAATGACACAATAGAACTCGTTTGTACAGAATGTCTGGTGATCACTGTAAATTATAAATCTATCAATGCAACCGATAACAATATTCTGAGAGCTTTGAAAGACTATCTGCTTAAAGGCTGTCCAGGCAATAATTTATCGCTTTAAAATTTAACTGCTGTAATGGCCCTGCAAGCCCCTAATCTGAATTTGTTGAAATGATTGGAATTTCAGGTTGATAGAACCTTAAACATACAAACCTCTTTGATGCATGCAATTAATGGCTACAATGTACAGTTTAATCTACCTGATCATTTTCAATGAGATTAGCTTATTGAATTTGAACAAGATTCTCACAGTGTCTAATTTTCCAATTGTTTATCTTTCACTTGACATCAACATCTTAGCCAAGCATAATTGGATGTATAGTTGGTATCCAAGTTATTTACCCATGAAGTCATAATGTTCATTTTGTTTACACTGGCATTCAAAGGCAACCTTCACAGAACTGATAAGGTACCAGTAAATTTAAAAATGGACAACCCTTTGGGTAAACACACCTATTATCACAGATTATCACATAATGCTGGCTCAACTCTTGAAGTTGACCAAGAAGCGCGGAAAATCAATGAAACTTTTTTGCAAATACTAGAGAATAAGGGCGCCAGAGAATTTAAGGTTTTTTTTGCGAGGCAATCTCATTCTTGGCATAATAACTCTGTACAATGATGAGCTTTGAAGCAGAGTTTGGTGAAATAATTTGATAAAAACATACAGATGGAATTTGGACAATTATCTAGTATTTTGCATAAAATGTTACAACTTCCTGCCCCCTCACTCTTCTGTCAAAGAATGATCATGATTGCACTTACACCCAGACAACCATCATTATAAAAATAAATATTCACGAAATTAAAAACTCACCACATTCATTATCAGCAGACAGGAAGTTAGGTCAGCCTACAATCACTCCTGTCTCTCTGATTCCACTAGTGTGTCATGATGACTTGATAAAAGTGCAATGGAATGTGTGTGAAGGATTAACAAACAGTGTTAATTATACTTAATTGGACAATTAAAAATTTTGACAACAAGGATATCAAGGAAATTATGTAATTATGCCTGTTATTGGCTAACCTCCCTGCTTGTGACATTCAAGCTGACAGATTAAAATTTATTACTTTAAACTGTGTTGCCACTAGTCTAACATTTGAATACTATCTGTACTAGTGCCAACACCTACTAGGGAACTACCATCCAAGAGTGAGAGAGAAATATACCGAAATTGCTTCCTGTACGCCATATAACTGAGATGGCTGAGAATGATATAGTATAACATCAAGAGCTCCTTTGTAGACAGGTAATGATTATATACCAGGCTTACGATAGTTGATTTACCTTTGCCTTCCTCAGCCCACATACCATAACATTCAGAGCTAACTCCATGCTCAGAGCATCTTTGGCCAACAAATAGAAATAGCCGAAAGCCTTTCACTCTCAATAATCACAAGGAGCGTAGTTTAGACTATGCCAATACTCAGTACTCATACTACTTGCTGTGACACCAAGCTTGAGTTTTTTGTTAACTTCAGTCAGCATATCTTCAGTAGTCAGTGGTTCTGTTGAAAATATGGCCTCATTCACATATCACTTCTCTCCACTTAGGCATGTAGGACAGTTGATACAAAGTAATTCCTTGCTTATCTGGGGAGCGATGTTGTACATTTTTATTAGCAGCAAAGTTTTCTGATAACTCTGCTAGCGTAGTTTAGCTGATATATTCTATTTATGCAGTTGCTGCCCATATTAACAGATTGCACAAAATATAACGTAGGGTATGGTACAACACAGAAGAGTTGAACATAAGTATTTTGTCGAGTCATCATACTCATTACTAAGAGTTTTCTGTGCTTACAAAAATTGTGAGCGGACGGAATGGAATGCAAATGGAATGGAATGCTTTCAATTTCCATCATAATAAAACGAAAAGAATAGATTTGCCCCGGCGGGGATTTGAACCTGGGCCTCCTGCAATATAGACTTTGATGCTACCTTGCACCGCAATATCTATTCATTCCAGCATGCTTGCCTGGTCATCTAAATACAAACTCATTGAATACAATGTCAATCAAATTATATAATTTTGACTAGAACTGTAAAGGCTTATACTATAACTATACAATAGCAATAATTAATGTAATTTATTTAGCAGGCAGGGTTAATTACACAATAATGGTTGCTGGTTGGGTAATAATATATAGGTCAGGTTCGAACAATTCTAGAATTGTACAGAATTGTCAGACAATTCTAGGGTATGAAACGCAGTGAGAGTGAGGGAGCAGGAAGTTGTAACATTTTATGCAAAATACTAGGAAATTGTCCAAATTCCATCTGTATGTTTTTATCAAATTATTTCGCCAAACTCTGCTTCAAAGCTCATCATTGTACAGAGTTATTATGCCAAGAATGAGATTGCCTCGCAAAAAAACCTTAAATTCTCTGGCGCCCTTATTCTCTAGTATTTGCAAAGAAGTTTCATTGATTTTCCGCGCTTCTTGGTCAACTTCAAGAGTTGAGCCAGCATTATGTGATAATCTGTGATAATATGTGTGTTTACCCAAAGAGTTTTGTATGTTCAAGGTTCTATCAACCTGAAATTCCAATCATTTCAACAAATTCAGATTAGGGGCTTGCAGGGCCATTACAGCAGTTAAATTTCAAAGCGATAAATTATTGCCTGGACAGCCTTTAAGCAGATAGTCTTTCAAAGCTCTCAGAATATTATTATTATCGGCTGCATTGATAAATTTATAATTTACAGTGACCACCAGACGTTCTGTACAAACGAGTCCTATTGTGTCATTGAATGATAGGCCTGTTTGATTTACTCTTGCTTCTCTCTACCCAAATACCATAAAAATCTATAATTCTCATTGAAGCACTGCTATACTATGGGAGACCAAAGGTCTCCCATAGTATAGCAGTGCTTCAATGAGAATTATAGTCAAGTTTCAACTTACGGACTACGTAGGTAAGATCCACTTAACTTGTAATTTATATAGGCAAAAATCTTGAGGATTGATCGAAATGAAGATATTTTTGAAATTCTGCTTCCAAAAACTTGTTTGTGAGTGGATTCCTAGCCAAATCGGAAAATCCTATATACGTGAGTTTATATTTACTCTTGGCGAACGACACTTTAACAAAATAGCCTCTGATCCACAGCATCCACTTTTTAGTAGAGTACACTTTAATACAAACAGTAGAATATCCTCTCGTCGAAACACTATTTTTAGGCCTGTTGTATGCCACAGACAAAAAAACGTGCCAAATTTTTTTTTCCATTTTTATGTCTTATCTGAACAAGTGATAAGTTTGCCCAGTAGAATTTTTTTATTCTTTACACTGTTAACATTCGTTTTTATCATACAATGATACCGAATGAAAAATAAACTGAAACTGAAAGCCTCCAGCGGTGGCCTGAATGCCTTCTTAGTAGCTAATATTAAGTCTTTAATCGCCTAGGCCCGCCCTGCATGGTACAGTCTGCTATCAGACACTGAAAAAACAAGATTTTAGAGGATCCAGCTCTCTGGTAGTCAGATTTTGATGCCCTTCACTGACAACTATGAACGGAGGCTTGGCAATCATCACCACCTGAACTCTTGTATTAAAATAAATACAAAGAAAAAGTCTGCTCGTAGAGCAATAATAGATAAATACAGGCCATCCATGTGTAGAACAACAAAGAGACAAATAACCTTTTTTCTCTAGCTGGTTTGCGATTTGTCACCAAATAAATATTAAAGGAGTGTAGATATAAATTGACAGGAATATTAACAGATTAATATTGATCGTGTGTGGATCTTGAGTGGTCCCAATTCATGAACATTAAAGACTTAGTTTGAGGCTGCTCTTTTGTATCACATCTTATTCTCCATATTTTATTCTATCATGTGAGTGAATTCCAGCTTTAGAATCCAAATATTGAGGAAGTTATGGCCTCTCAAACTTCCAAGGTGACGGCAAGTTGTCGGCAGTAAGAATCAGCCGGCAATCCCTATGGTACATCACAACAATCGTACTTATAACGATACACAAATAAATATGTTGATGATCAAAATGTTCAGATCTGTAACGGTCTCGAACCCAGGTCCAAATGGCTTTGCAGGCAACGCCGCTAACACTGAGCTATATTGTCAACACGTTCACCTAGTTGATCCAGGTGGCGAGATGGTAGCGTCGTGGCCTATAGACATGTGGACCGGGGTCCCCAATTTTAGATCTACACATACATACCGTTTTCAGTTTCGCAAGTCTACACCTAGCATGATTTTTCATCTGCACCCCCTTAGTAGCTGGCATATGTTTTCATTAGTGATTAGATAAGGGGGATGTCACTTGGATCTTAAGAGCTTTAGAGCTTTGGTTATTGACTGAAATTGTCACATCCTAGAATTTGAAGGTAAAGCAAAACATATATGCAGCTAACTTTACCAACAGGATCAGTTTCTTTTCAGTTATCCGTAAAAAAGTCTAGTCTAAGATTTTAAGGTGACCGGAGCCCTGACTACAGGCCAGGGAGCAGAATCGTGATGATGTAGTTTTTGAATAGTTATAAATTAGGGTGGCTCTTGCTACCTAATCTCATCTCACTTTATCTATTCTGGTAAAAACATCAATTCATCCTCTGACAAGATGCACAAGTGGGATCAGGGCTCATAGTCAGCATAGCTCACATTACAGATTGCAAAAAAATTCCGTCAAGAGGGGCCTAAGAAAACAGAATGTAAAGAAAATTGTAAAGAAGTATTTGACGGATGTTTCATTCTACAGTCTACAGAGCTATATTGACTTATGACAATCGACAATCGGATTGTTTAGAAAATTATTTCGATACTCTGATCTTTAAGTGGTGATCCAAGGCTAGCAGATACAGAACAGGTAACCACAGTCACCATATCCCTGTAATTAACTCCTCAAGTCAACAAAAGAGTGTAAGGAAAAAAGAAAGAACCCCCTTGCAGCGTGTTGCTGTGATTGAGACTAATATTGAGCATTGGTATAAATATCCGGTCAAATTTCTGTCTATGAAAATGGTCGTATCGTTTTGATTTTATTGTGTCCATTTTGGTTCCCTTAAAGAGTTTTTAAGTTCAATAATAATCATTGACACCTCATTCCCTTGTCACCGATTTTGCGTCATCATTATATAAATTAAAATGCGATTTCATTTTCTCCGAATCATCTAGTTCTATGGTTGATTTCATCATCTTGAGGAAGTCAGGACAGCTGATAGTTAAAAATCACCATAGATTATCAAAGGCAGATGCATTTTACAGCATTTTAATTAGTCGAAATGCTTTCAAAAAGACTGGTAAAAATATCATGATTGACGCAAGTGGGAAATATATATCATGATCTGTGAACAGAATAAAGATGGTTTCCTTGTATTAGTATACAACCATATGATCACAATATGAGATAATATCAAGTATTTAAATCCCCATTCTCATACTTTAAATAGCCATTAATAATGATTGGTTGAACAACGATTGTTTAATGGTATAAGTCAAGTCATGGTGCGATTGCTTCATCTCTGCTACAAGGTTGCTTCATCAGACCAAACCTATATAAATGTGGTATGAAGCTTGCTTTGTCACTACAGCACTATCAGTTGAAGTGATCAGTAGTTTCTCACAGAAGAATCCCATCATCATACAACATGTTCGCTGCTGCTCTTCTCCTTGTTATAGGTGTTCAGGTAGCCTCAGCTATAGGTAGGCTTATACATTTATAGGGTTATTGCTGCTTTGAAAATAATGTCCACTTTCTTACATTAATCGATTAGTTGAGTTGCTCAATGATGTTAGGTATTTCTTAAGACACGACTATTCTTTAGATATTTGTTCATGGTCATTGCGATATTTATTATTTAAATGCTGGTCTGAGCGATCAGATTGTTTATTGATCACATGTGAAAAGCTACTACCTCTGACTTTACAATACAATCACCTTGATGATAGGTAAGAATATCAAGACACATGACTGTCGCCCATGTTTCTTCAGTGTTTAGCCTAGTTGATATAGATGCCTGCAATATAAATATTATTACTGTTAATTTTATATTTTAATCTAATGTTCTGATGATGTTTTTTAATAGAGGTATGCCCAGGAAACTTCACCGCCGTCGGGTCTGGTGAAACCAAATCCTGTCTCATTCTCAGTACTGAAAGGGAGTATTATGTGGATGCCAGAGAACTTTGCAGTGAGACCTACCTGGGCTTCATGGTGACTGCTGAAACTCAGTGGAGAAGAGATAACCTCAAGCAATTCCTCATGGAAAACACACTTGGTAGGTCGCTTGACGCATGAATTTCGCAACTATTCACTTTGTTCTTTTATGTCAACTTTTATCATTTTTTGGTCTGGATTTTGTTGAGTATATAAAAAAGCTGCATTTTTCTAGCTTCATTTTGCGAAGTCAAACATCGCAGCATTGTTTTATTTTGTGAGCCTGATATGAATTTAGATATATAACTATCTCTATAACTGTCTCCCATTTCAGACTCAAACTCAGAGTTCATATATATCGGTGCTCAGGAGGATGTCGATCAACAGACATTCTTTTGGGATGGATATAGCACAGAAGCGTTCTGGAACAGATTGGATGCTGAGGAGTTCCCTGAGGTTGCACCTTCATGGAGATCTAGTGAGCCTGACAACACCAACGGAAATGAGTCATGCGTCTGCCCCAAGACAAGTGGAGAATGGAGTGATTGTAAATGTGTAAATGCAAGGAGACTGTTCATCTGTGAGAGAAGATAATATACTGCTTTGACTGTTTGAACTGGCTTCATTTTCACATCCAGATATAAGCAATGATTTGAATTACTTTTAAACAATGATGAATGTAACACCATTTATTTTACTTTATATTCTAAACAGCCGCAATATTTTACAATATAAATTCTTCAACAAAATAAATTCTTCGACAAAACAAATTCTTCAACAAAATAAATTCTTCAACAAAATAAAATCTTAAACATTAAGATTTACCCTGTGATGCATTTGCTATATATGTTAAAATCATAGTCCCTGTCATCCGTTGATCTTTCTCATGCTCATACCATCAAGACCTGGACTATAAAGTTAATTTTTTCTATGAAGATATTGACTCTATTACATCAACCAAGAATGAAAGCTGACAGTTAATTATTTTAAAACACGATCTGGAGTGGGGTTCGGAGGGAGATTTTTGTCTGATGTATTTGCAGGCCCTCTGCAATAAACGTTAGTTGGTGTCTGCTCTGTGAGGGCCTTATGTTCCAGAGTCAGAGGGACTGGCCTGCCTGAGTGCGTGGGCGGGCATTAGTACCCAACTAGATTAATCGGATGGTCGCCTTACTAGTCCCCAACTACAAGACCATACCGTTGCACTATTTTTTTAGTTGGCCATGTCTGAATCTCAATTTTTACTAGATGCAGGAACCGAATAAAAAAAAACTCACCTCTATCACTGTACTCGTTTTTGACCTTGAGTATTTGAATGGTGTTTGACATCAATTCTGCTTCCTTTCTAGAGTTTACCCTTCGTACAAAGATAAATCCTGATCTTTTGTATTAAGTTTTTTTCTCCTTTGGGACAACATCAAATTGTACTATAGGCAAGGATGTACATTAGATTTGTACATTGATGAATGCAACACCAATTTATTTTACTTCATAATCTACGCAGCCGGAATTTGCCAGAAGTCATTCTTTGAATACTGAGACTTAAACTGGGATGAATTATTGCAAAGGATCTATAAAATCAAGCCAAAATCCTCAATACATACTTGACGAGTATTAGAAACATCCTTGACCTGAGGTCTACAGATAAGTTCCATCATTCTGGTAACTTAAGCTTTAAAATAGAAGGAAACATGTTTAAATTGAGTATCATTGAATTTCGACTGCTTCGAACTGCAATGTTCACAATTATTGGTGTAATTTCTGTATTTTGTCTATGGAGCTTTTTGGTCGATTTCAGGGAGTTTTACCAGGACTGTATCAGGGATTTTATGTGCTGGTAGATCGCTCGTCAATCAGTGACGCTTTGTATCAGATGAATGTATATATGTGTGATGTCATGGTCTGTGATGATGAAGGCATTACTACATACTACACAGATCTACCCAGAAACTATGTGATGAAGAGAAAAGAGTTCAGAAACGCCAAACATGTATTCCTTTTACACCTCTCATATGGATTTGACAAGTGTGTATTAGATTCTTATCTTGACTATTATTTCAGGCTGAGCTCAAGGGGCCTGTAAAACAATTTGATTGTCAGCTGTCTCAACATTGCAGCCAAATTCACATCATTTGGTTCCTTGTTCTAAGGACATATTGTGTTACAAAACTATTGCAATTGTATAGGAACAAAACTCAAGCTAGACACAAACATGAATTTTGATCTCGGTGCTCGTCCTCTGATAAATAACCAGTGTGAACACATTATTTATCTTGGTCAAAATTGGTACCGCTATTCACCCCTTTTGGGTGCTCAGGCTCAGGATTGTCATATTATGAATATCTGTATGAGCACTTCCGACATGGCATGGCATCTGTTTCAAAGGACTATTTCTATGATTTTAAGTTTCAACCAACTTGACAAGGTGTCCATTTTGCCTCAATGGCCATGAATTGAGACCACACCACACTGACACTGCAGACTAATGACTCCCCAACAAAAATCGCCAGCAGTTAGCTGAAGGGGATCAAATCCAATAATATTTGCTTGGCGATTACCCTGCTCTCTATCATAGATTGGTGCAGGATAAACAATTACTCACAAGTAAGCACTCTCTAGCACTTAAATTTCTTGTAGCATGAGCAAATCTACCAACTACGTTCAAGATCATAAGCGACCAGAATATAATCCATCCTCAAGAGCTTGATCATTAATTGAAAGCTAGAAAAATAGAAGAGAAAGAATCAATTATTAGGAAATGTAGTACGCCAGAATCTTTCGAACTATCCCCAATGCTGTGCTAGATAGATTATAATATTGAGTCTAAATGACTATCACACACCTCACTCTATAAGCAAGCCATCATCATTATTGTTACCATTTCTAAGTTTTTAAGTTATTTAAATCAACCTTTTAATCAACCTAAACTAATCCAAATGTAGCAGTGTACATCAAGAGTCAAATAGAATTTTGGCAAATATACAATTATTCATATCATGTTAAGTTTCAATGTATAGAGTTATATTTCATTGAAACTTGTAGCAAAGTAGGCCCTATTATATGCAATCGTGATGATGTGGTTTTTGAATAGTTATACATTAAGGTGGCTCTTGCTACCTAATCTCATCTCACCTTATCTTTACTGGTAAAAACATCAATTCATCCTCTGACAAGATGTACAAGTGGGATCAGAGCTCATAGTCAGCAGAGCTCGCATTACAAATTGCAAAAAAATTCCGTCAACAGAGGCCTGGCAAACAGAATGTAAAGAAAATGGTAAAGAAGTATTTAACGGATGTTACATTCTACAGTCTACCACTAGAAGAGGCAGCAATAATTTAGAAATGCACTACTCGTTACTTAAAAGAAACAAAAGATTTTGAAATTGAGTTGTAATTGAAAATTTAATTACTTGTGAAAAGAGTTGTTATCCATTCTGGATCACTGGTAAATAATATACAAGGTGAAATGGAACGTGATTAACCTATTCCAAAGATTATAAATATTCTGCCAGGCAAGATTGCATTGCGGTCAAAATAAAAAAAGCCCCCAACAACAGTCTGTTTATTTATTTTAGCACTATGGTGTAAAATTGTTTGGAATACAGATATATTTGAATACATTTGTATAACGTTCATAGACTGCAAAGATGCCAAGGAAGTTCTTATTCATAAGCTGATTATGGCTAGGAGGTAAACCATCGCTGATTCAAGGTTAAGTGATGGTGAGAGCAATGGTTATGCTCTGGGGCGGCTATAGAGGCTTCCATCAAATAATGATCGGCGTAACAAAGGCAATATTTCTCCTGGATGGCGTCGCAAACAGCCAGCGCAACCTGGAGAGTTAGCTGCTGCGCAGTCGAGATGGGAGGCAAGACAGAGATTGTATGAGCAGCGTATCACAGCTGTAGACTGGTGTCTCTGTAATGGTTGCTGTGTGCCAGGGATGTTTGCCAAAGTTTCTTCAAAGTAAGCTGCTGCCAGGAGTCTGAAGAAATAAAGGCAATGTGTGCTGAGAACGGCTGTGATGCTAAACACACCATTGCATGATAGATGATAAACAAGTCAAACACCTAAAAAAATTGTTGTTATGAATGCAAGTTAATCAGGGACTGGGTTGCTTGTTGGTCAGTTGTTTTACGCATTCTGATAACGAACCCAAACAATCTCATATCATTGAGTGGAAAAAACCAATATTTCTAAATTCTTGGTAAACTTTCAATCACGCAGTAGCTACAGACTCTCAATATATCGAACAGCTTCAATATTGGAACGATCGCATTAGCCTCATCTGATGGGTGGCCTAGTTTGCTAAAATAGAGTTGAGTAAAGTAATTCACATTTTGACGATGATTACTTAACATCGTCTGGGACTATTCTGCAATACTGCTTCAGTTTACTCAGCCAAAATTTAGGCTGTAATATTTTCTAGTTTGCCAAATCCATGAAAAAATACTCACTTTTTTTGCAAAATCTGGAAGCTGAGGTGTTGACCCAGATTGAATATCCTGGTCTTGCATCTCTTCTGGAAACCACTCTGGGTCATCGGCGAGAATATCAGAGACTGTATCACCTGTGTCAGATTCTGGTTCAGAACACCCATCCACTATAATAATAAATTCCTATCATCATATCAAAATATACATTACAGTTTCAAAGACGCTGAAATTTTCCATAGTTGCTTTCAATTCATTATGACCTTCATTCGGGTGGTTGTGCAATCAGGTTGCTGCATAGAATGAATTATAATACAGACCCGGTGCACCCTATAGAGACGAAAACAAACAAAACGGCATTATTTTCTTATGGCAGTTAAAATTTACTATTATGGATAATAGTGTCAAAGATACTAACACAGAGTAAGGATAAACAGAGGGGACACTTCAATGATCGTTATAGTGCCTGCGGTATTTATCCACTGGGGGAAAATCATCAATCTGGCCACCTGCAAATTTCAATAATTATATAAGTTACCATGTGAGGTTTCAGGCAGACATACCTACCTTTGATAGGTCATAATTCATTCTGTATTTATCCCAAAGACTTTTTTGAAATGTCCAACCTTCAAGCTATACACCATATTGTTGTCATTTTTTGCTAGGATACATAGGCTATGAGTTATATGGGTTTTTAAAATGAGTTTTTCCATATAGATTTACATGTGACAATTGATGGATGGCTGGTCATCAAAATTAGGAAATGTCCGTGTACTGACCAAAGCCGCTTGTTAATCTATATGATATAACTCATTTTAAAAACCCATATAAATCATAGCCTATGTATCCTAGCAAAAGATGACAACAATATGATGTATAGCTTGACGGCTGGACATTTCAAAAAAGTTGGAAATCAGTCTTTGGGATGAATACAGAAAGACTGATGGCCCAACAAAGGTAGGCATGTATGTATGAGAAAATCCCTTATTAGCTTATATTATATTTATTGAAAATTGGCAGGTGGCCAGATGATGATTTTCCCTCAGTAGCTCAAAAACCGCAGGCGCTATAACGATCATTGAAGTGACCCCTCTGTTTATCCTTACTCTGTGATACTAATTGATATGTTAGCTCAAGATGAAGACCACTAAGATAACACCATGTCAAAACATGACAAGCGAAATTTTGATTCACGCTACCAAATTTTCTTTACAAATCGAGGGGAGCAATATCAAGTAAGAGTACAATCATGGATAGCACATAAATTATGATTCGTACCTGTAAAGGATGCCTGCGCATTGGAACTTGAATATGGAGAGAGAATATCTCTAACCGTCCGTCTTGAGGCCCTAGTACTACCGCTGCCTTCCTCAGGCACTGCTGGCTCAGGGTTTCGATGGGTTTACCAGCTCGAGGAATAGCATCTTTTTTTAACTTCAATCTTATCAAAAATGAACCAGAATTCAGAAAATGTGATAATAGCAATCATAATATAGTCTTGTCTGTTCGAAAGCGCACAGTACATAGGCACACCTGATGTCATTTCATATAATGTGATCAAAGTGACTGTTTTTTGCATGATAATGCAACACTAGTAGAAATCAGCGCTTTTGTGCTCAAAACACAGCATTAATAGATTGTATTTTAGACGAAAATATGGAAAATATCATACAAGTATTATAAATTGTGATTAACACCAAAGAGTTGAGAGTTTACATAGGCGTCATATTGCTGTCATGACATGCTACAATGCATCTGTTTGGCATACCTACACAACAAAACACAGTGATGGATAAAAAATAAATCGAAGACCAGCATCTTGAGTCATCTTGAGTCAGGGATGTTGTTCGCTTCACTGTCATTTGTTGTTCCGCCCATCAAAAACTATAAATAGCTACTTTTACTGGTCAAATTTGCATTTTTACTGGATTGATTCACAGCCAGCCCTTAAAAGCGTTCGGGATGGCGATCGCCACATCCCGAACGTGTTTAAGGGCTGGCTGTGGATTGATTGCAGTGCAGCACCCATTGTATCATAAACACAATACCAATGTGTCATACTTCTTGACTTGACAAAAAATAATTCAATCTACCATATCAAATATTGTTTTCAATACTTACGAAGAGTATAGGTTGGCTGCTGCTTTGTCGATGTGTTTATCCTAATGCAGAATAAGAGTATATAACAGGTCCGGAAGGAAGCCTATTATCATGCGTATAATATCCTTCTATGTATGTTGACAGATTTTGACATCTTACCTGCTTGGCTTGAACAAGGCTTCCAAATATATCATCAGTTATCGGATTGAAAGTAGCGCATCGTATCATGCTGGTTGACTATTGTTGTTTACCTAGCCTTTGAAAAATCACTTGAGAAATTTGCCCGCTCATCGATAGATAAAGTGTTGAATTTACTATCTAATACCATCATTACCTAAACAGACTATAAAACTGCGTATCAATAGACAAACACAAAATACTAACATGTCATTGGCTAATCCAAAGACCATGCTGTGAAAGCAACCGAACTACCTAGTATATTCATGAGCAATACCAAAACAATGTTCCATTGGGTCACTCAAAAAATAAAGTTTAGCAAAATTGTTTACTTCTAGATGATAGACAATGTTTCAATTAGTGGACACAGAATATCATTTGGAGAAATCCCACTCAGTTTGCGAGATATGAAAATTTGAACGAATTAAGTAACAACACTATAATGCATGAATAGCCATTGTTATTACTGCCTTGAGTCATGGGCAATATTATAAGGACCCTCCTACGTCACAGGGTCATTAACCAGACACATCACTTGGGTTAAATAGAAAGCCATGGGCAATAACTACCTACTGCCCAACCCTTGGTACAGGGAATTTCTGACGCAATGGTTCCTTCAAAATAGAAGGAAACATGTTAAAATTGAGTATCATTGATGTTCGACTGCTTCGAACTGCAATGTTCACAATTATTGGTGTAATTTCTGTATTTTGTCTATGGAGCTTTTTGGTCGATTTCAGAGAGTTTTACCAGGACTGTATCAGGGATTTTATGTGCTTGTAGATCGCTCGTCAATCAGTGACTCTTTGTATCAGATGAATGTATATATGTGTGATGTCATGGTCTGTGATGATGAAGGCATTACTACATACTACACAGATCTACCCAGAAACTATGTGATGAAGAGAAAAGAGTTCAGGAACGCCAAACATGTATTCCTTTTACACCTCTCATATGGATTTGACAAGTGTGTATTAGATTCTTATCTTGACTATTATTTCAGGCTGAGCTCAAGGGGCCTGTAAGAGCTATACAGAGCTATATTGACAATTGACAATCGACTATCGGATAGTTTAGATATTGATTTTGATACTCTGATCTTTAAGTGGTGATCCAAGGCTAGCAGACTCAGAACAGGTAACCACAGTCACCATATCCCTGTAATGAACTCTTCAAGTCGACAAAACAGTGTAAGGAAAAAAGAAAGAACCCCCTTGCAACGTGTTGCTGAGATTGAGACTAAGATTGAGCATTGGTATAAATATCCGGTTAAAGTTCTGTCTAGGAAAGTTGTTGTATCGTTTTGATTTTATTGTGTCCATTTTGGTTCCCTTAAAGAGTTTTTAAGTGCAATAATAATCATTGACACCCCATTCCCTTGTCACAGATTTTGCGTCATCAAAATATAAATTGAAATTCTATATCATTTTCTCCGAAATGTAAATATAAACTGGTAAAAATATCATGATTGACGCAAGTGGGAAATATATATCATGATCTGTGAACAGAATAAAGATTGTTTCCTTGTATTAGTATACAACCATATGATCAGAATATGAGATAATATCAAGTATTTAAATCCCAATTGTCATGTTTTAAATAATCATTAATAATGATTGGCTGAACAACAATTGTTTAATTGCATATGTCAAGTCATGGTGCGATTGCTTCATCTCTGCTACACGATTGCTTCATCAGACCAAACCTATATAAATGTGGTATGAAGCTTGCTTTGTCACTTCAGCACTATCAGTTGAAGTGATCAGTAGTTTCTCACAGAAGAATCCCATCATCATACAACATGTTCGCTGCTGCTCTTCTCCTTATTATAGGCGTTCAGGTAGCCTCAGCTATAGGTAGGTTTATACATTTATTGGGTTATTGCCGCTTTGAAAATAATGTCCACTTTCTTACATTAATCGATTAGTTGACTCGCTCAATGATGTTAGGTATTTTAAGACACGACTATTCTTTAGATATTTGTTCACGGTCATTGCGCTATTTTTTATATAAATGCTGGTCTGAGCGATCAGTTTGTTCATTGATCACATGTGAAAAGCTACAACCTCTGACTTTACAATACAAACACCTTGATGATAGGTAAGAATATCAAGACACATGACTGTCGCCCATGTTTTATCAGTGTATAGCCTAGTTGATGTAGATGCCTGCAATATAAATATAATTACTGTTAATTTTATATTGTAATTTAAGGTTCTGATGATGTTTTTTGTAGAGGTATGCCCAGGAAACTTCACCGCCGTCGGGTCTGGTGAAACCAAATCCTGTCTCATTCTCAGTACTGAAAGGGAGTATTATGTGGATGCCAGAGAACTTTGCAGTGAGACCTACTTGGGCTTCATGGTGACTGCTGAAACTCAGTGGAGAAGAGATAACCTCAAGCAATTCCTCATGGAAAACACACATGGTAGGTCGTTTGACGCATGAATTTTGCAACTATTCACTTTCTTCTTTTATGTCAATTTTTATAATTCTTTTGGTCTGGATTTTGATGAATATATAAAAAAGATGCATTTTTCTAGCTTCTTTTTGCGAAGTCAAACATCGCAGCATTGTTTTATTTAGTGAGCCCGATATGAATTTAGATATATAACTATCTCTATAACTGTCTCCCATTTCAGACTCAAACTCAGAGTTCATATATATCGGTGCTCAGGAGGATGTCGATCAACAGACATTCTTTTGGGATGGATATAGCACAGAAGCGTTCTGGAACAGATTGGATGCTGAGGAGTTCCCTGAGGTTGCACCTTCATGGAGATCTAGTGAGCCTGACAACACTAACGGAAATGAGTCATGCGTCTGCCCCAAGACAAGTGGATTATGGAGTGATTGTAAATGTGTAAATGCAAGGAGACTGTTCATCTGTGAGAGAAGATAATATACTGCTTTGACTGTTTGAAATGGCTTCATATTCACATCCAAATATAAGCAATGATTTAAATTAGTTTTAAACAATGATGAATGTAACACCATTTATTTTACTTTATATTCTAAACAGCCGCAATTTTTTACAATATAAATTCTTCAACAAAATAAATTCTTCGACAAAACAAATTCTTCAGCAAAATAAATTTTTCAACAAAATAAAATCTTAAACATTGAGATTCACCCCGTGATGAATTTGCTATATATGTTAAAATCATAGTCCCTGTCTTCCGTTGGTCTTTCTCATGCTCATACCATCAAGAACTGGACTATAAAGTTAATTTTTTCTATGAAGATATTGACTCTATTACATCAACCAAGAATAAAGGCTGACAGTTAATAATTTTAAAACACGATCTGGAGTGGGGTTAGGAGGGAGATTTTTGTCTGATGTATATGCAGACCCTCTGCAGTTAACGTTAGTTGGTGTCTGCTCTGTGAGGGCCTTATGTTCCAGAGTCAGAGGGACTGGCCTGCCTGAGTGCGTGGGCGGGCATTAGTTCCCAACTAGATTAATCGGATGGTCGCCTTACTAGTCCCCAGCTCCATGACCATACCGTTGCACTATTTTTTTTAGTTGGCCATTCATGTCTGAATCTCAATTTTTACTAGATGCAGGAAACGAATAAAAAAAACCCCACCTCTATCACTGTACTCGTTTTTGACCTTGAGTATTTGAATCGTGTTTGACATCATTTCTGCTTCCTTTCTTGAGTTTACCCTTCATACAAAGATAAATCCTGATCTTTTGTATTAGGTTTTGTTCTCCATTGGGACAACTTCAAATTGTGATATAAGCAAGGATGTACATTAGATTTGTACATAGATGAATGCAGCACCCATTTATTTTACTTCATATTCTACGCAGCGGGAATTTGCCAGAAGTAATTCTTTAAATATTGAGACTTAAACTGGGATGAATTATTGCAAAGGATCTATAAAATCAAGCCAAAATCCTCAATACATACTTGACGAGTATAAGAAACACCCTTGACCTGAGGTCTACAGATAAGTTTGATCCACTGCGTTTCATACCCTAGAATTTTCGACAATTCTGTACAATTCTAGAATTGTTCGAAATTGACCTATATATCATTGCCCAACCAGCAACCATTATTGTGTAATTAACCCTGCCTGCTAAATAAATGACATTAATTATTGCTATTGTATAGTTATAGTATAAGCCTTTACAGTTCTATTCAAAATTATATAATTGTATTCAATGAGTTTGTATTTAGATGACCAGGCAAGCATGCTGGAATGAATAGATATTGCGGTGCAAGGTAGCATCAAAGTCTATATTGCAGGAGGCCCAGGTTCAAATCCCCGCCGGGGCAAATCTTTTCTTTTCGTTTTATTATGATGGAAATTGAAAGCATTCCATTCCATTTGCATTCCATTCTGTCCGCTCACAATTTTTGTAAGCACAGAAAACTCTTAGTAATGAGTATGATGACTCGACAAAATACTTATGTTCAACTCTTCTGTGTTGTACCATACCCTACGTTATATTTTGTGCAATCTGTTAATATGGGCAGCAACTGGATAAATAGAATATATCAGCTAAACTATGCTAGCAGAGTTATCAGAAAAATTTGCTGCTAATAAAAATGTACAACATCGCTCCCAAGATAAGCAAGGAATTACTTTGTATCAACTGTCCTACATGCCTAAGTGGAGAGAAGTGATATGTGAATGAGGCCATATTTTCCACAGAACCACTTACTACTGAAAATATGCTGACTGAAGTTAAAAAAAAACTCAAGCTTGGTGTCACAGCAAGTAGTATGAGTACTGAGTATTGGCATAGTCTAAACTACGCTCTTTGTGATTATTGAGAGTGAAAGGCTTTCGGCTATTTCTATTTGTTGGCCAAACATGCTCTGAGCATGGAGTTAGCTCTGAATGTTATGGTATGGGGGCTGAGGAAGGCAAAGGTAAATCAACTATCGTAAGCCTGGTATATATTCATTACCTGTCTACAAAGGAGCTCTTTATGTTATACTATATCATTCTCAGCCATCTCAGTTATATGGCGTACAGGAAGCAATTTCGGTATATTTCTCTCTCACTCTTGGATGGTAGTTCCCTAGTAGGTGTTGGCACTAGTACAGATAGTATTCAAATGTTAGACTAGTGGCAACACAGTTTAAAGTAATAAATTTTAATCTGTCAGCTTGAGTGCCACAAGCAGGGAGGTTAGCCAATAACAGGCATAATTACATAATTACCTTGATAATTGATTGTTGAATTCTTGAAGCGCAAGGCTGAAAAAATCTGAAGTCCAGAAAAATTGACAATAAATCTGGGTAATTTTCACCCAAAATGAACAAAGGCAAGAAGAGAAAACTCATTTCCAGTAATGATCCTGATGAGGATGATGCTGAGGATAATATCTTCACCTATTCGCTCAACAAGTTGAAGGCATTACAAAAGAAAATCGACTCTACTACCACTGATGAGTCTATCACCATAAAAGGTAATCCGGGAAACATCCAAATTGTCGTTGACTGCAGCACAGCTGTTTTTGAGCTTGTCAGATCTATATTTCAAACATCAATTCACGAACAATATCTTTATGTAACTAGGAAAATGAATAAAGATAAGGACAAAAACACAACAGCCACCATATTCACCGTTAAAAACAAGAAGAAATCGGATAGACGCCTTTATACTGCAAACTTTTACCATACCACCTCTAGAATACTGGTGAATGCTATCAAAGATGTGGATGTGTTTATAAGTCACTACTCTAAGCTGGTAGGTGAATTACAGCCAGAAACAATTGCCAATTTAAACGAGAAAGTCCGTTCCTCATGCTCAAATGCAATGGAATCACTGAAAAGTAAACAAACCAATGCCAACAGCAGCACAACTCAACAACAAAGCACACAAGGTGCTCTAGGGGGATCTACAGTCTCACTGCCAGAGTCTTCTCAGTGTTCCCTGTCTGAGACAATGGAGACTTCTGCTCCATTCGTCGACAGCGCTCCCAGTCATTCCAGGGACAGAGATTGTGGGGAGAGTCCCGGATGTGCGTCATGCAGAACTCTTCATGGCGTGCTTTCTATTATGATGGAGAAGATGGACAGCATGCAGGAGAAGATGGACAGCATGCAGGTTAAATTGGATAAAATTACTAGTGCTTTTTCTGAGAGCCCTAGTACAAAGGAATGTCCATCAAATTCCAAAAATACCGTACAACAAACATATCTTCCAACTCAAACTCTTAACACCACACAACAATGGTCATCAGTTGCAAGCAGCAGTAGACAACTCCACAGAAATATTCCTTCTTCAACAACACATCAAAACACACCAACACCAAGTTCACCGGCAACTACATCCAACACACCAGATCACATGCCATCTATTACAAAAACAGCTCGTCCAAACAACTTCAACCCCAAGCCCTGCATTGTAATAAGTATCAACAAGTCATCAAAAACCTACCAAAACTATAATCAAGACAACATCAGACGTGAGATTAACCGTGAATTCGGCCCAACAATCATAGAAAACATAACGACCTACAATTTCAAGACAGAATCTCCAAAAATTATGCTGCACCTTCGCGATGAAAAGACAGTGACCAAGTTGATAAACACTTGGAATACATTACTATTTGAAAATTCGCAAGTAAGAAAGACAATCAATCCAGAATCAGCAAAAGTCAACACTGGTATGCTGAGAGGCATTCCTATCGATGCTGATGATGAACTTGTAATAAAAGAGATATCACAGAATTTCCCCAACTCTTCAGCTATAAGGATTTACAAAGGGGAAAAGAAAATGCGCATCTTTAAAGTAAAGTTTGACACTCAGGACCAATACAACAAGGTCCTCAGTCAAGGTATGATTTTAGACTCACTTAAACTTAAATGCCATTTTGAAAAACTTCTATGATGGCAATGAATTTTCATAGCGCATATCTTAATATCCGTGGATTGGCAAGCAAACTGGAAGAGGTTCGTTTAATTCTTAGTGATCACAAATTTAGTATACTGTGTTTGGCTGAAACATTTTTGAATGAAAATGATGACAGCTGCCTATATGAGGTACCAGGATATACGATGATAAGAAGGGATAGGCTCTGTAACAATGGTGGGGGATTACTCTGCTATGTCCATGATTCACTGGTCATTGAACATCTGGAAAATTTAGATCTTTACATGGATGAGAGTATAACAGTCAAGGTCAGACCCAGAAGCCAAAAGAGCTTTTTGGTCACATACTTATATAGACCTCCCCAATCAAAAGCATCATGGAACACTGACTTTTCAGAGTTTGTCGAGCGTTGTTATGGTTTGAACGATGAAATTATAATATTTGGTGATTTCAATATTGATTTGCTGAATCCAACTTCGAAAAACAGGTGGTTAGATAATGTTACCTCTCCACTACTGTTGAATCAACTTATATCTGAACCAACTCGCATAAGTAATTCATCAAGGACACTAATTGACCACATCTATTCAAGTAAAAGTGACAATATTGCTAAATCTGGTGTCATCAAATATTCACTGAGTGATCATTTCATGATAGTAGCTTCAAGAGAGATTGATAGAAATGTTAAAATATCTAAACAAAGATGTAAGGTAACATTTTTGGATTATTCATTTGCAACACCTGAAAACATTTTTAACACATTCTCAAGGGAAAATTTTGGTTACGTACTGTATGAAAGATCAATAGACTCAATGTTTGAGAAGTTCTATAGCCATTTGAATCATCTTATATCAAAACTCGTGTTTGAGAAGACTCGTTTTGTAAGAACGCATAATCTTCCAAAATGGTTGGATGATGAGGTAAAAATGAACATCAAAATCAGAGATCAACTCAAACAAAACGGTGATTGGGAAGGATATAAAAAACAGCGAAATTATGTCACTTATATGATCAGACAAAAGAAGAAAAGAGCTATCTCTAATACTATTAAAGAGTCTAAATAAGGTAATACAAAACCTGTTTGGGATGTATTAAAGAATAAAAAGAAGGAGACTTTCCCTGCGACAAATTTGAGTGCAGATCAATTTAACAGCCATTTCACATCCATTGCAAAATCAATCACAAAGAACCTTGTTGTAACAGATGAGATGACATTCCCCGTATCCAAACATAATTTGACAGACATACCACAATTCACCCCTTTCACATGTACAAGAATATTGTTCCACATTCCTGATAGTAAAAGTACAGGACCTGACAGAATTACAGTGAAGATGTTGAAGCTTGTATTGTGGATATTGTCACCGATATGTTTAACAGGGTTTTAAGCAAAGGACAGTTCCCTTCAACATGGAAACTAGCTCGAGTTTCACCAATACATAAATCTGGGGATATAAATAACCCATCAAATTATAGGCCAATTTCAGTCTTGCCTGTTCTTTCAAAAATATTTGAGAAACACATAAATCACCATCTGCAAGAATATCTCACTAAGAACAAAATCATCCATGAGCTTCAATGTGGATTTAGAAAAGGCCATTCTTGTTCAGACAGTTTATTTAAAATTATTTCAGACTCTTTGGTGGAGAAAATTAATGGAAATGTTATGACATTACTTTTTCTGGATTTTAAAAAGGCATTTGACTGTGTATCCCATGTTTTACTACACAACAAGTTGAAGGCTTGCGGCATCGGAGGAAATATGTTAAAACTTCTTGACACCTTTCTGACAGACAGAAGGCAGTTTGTTAAACTCAATAATATTGAATCTTGTAGATTGCCTATCACAATAGGGGTCCCTCAAGGTTCAATCCTAGCACCAACTTTGTTTCTCATCTTCATAAATGATTTATTAACTTCATCAAAATCAGACTCATCATCATATGCATATGCTGATGATACAGTGTTCCTGTCATCTAATAAAAACCTTCAGCAACTAAAGGCAAAGGCATCTGAAGATTTAAGTGGCATTTTGGATTGGTGCAATCGTAACCGGATGGTTATAAATGTTCAGAAATCTCATTACATGCTACTTAACATCTCAGATCCGCTTTATGACCTGGAACTGTACATAGGGCATGAAAAACTAAACAGACAGAGAACTACAAGGCTTCTGGGTTTTGTGTTGAATGACTCGCTTTCATGGCAGGATCATCTAGAGTATGTATATAAAAAGGTACAACGGAATGTTTACCTACTTCAAAATTTGAGATACTTCTTGGATATAGCAAGTGCCCGCACATTTTACTTCCAGTTTATCTATTGTCACCTTATATATGGTATCCATATCATTGGCAACTTGTCCTGCAATAATGCCCTCAATAGATTATTTTTGTTGCAAAAACGGGCTTTACGCATTATCGCCAATGTGCATTACATCCCATATTATCTCATTTCAACCGAATCCATTACACAATCATTACAACTCCTACCTCTTCCTAAGCTTGTTTGTTATTTCACTTCACTTTTTGCGCATACGATAAACAATTTTTTAACACCTCCATTTATATATAGAGGATTTAAAGACACTACCAAGTTCAATTTTCGTGATAAACATTTACTTTTATATCATACAGACAATCTAAGATACAAAGTTTCTGCTACATACAATTCTTTACCGTTACATTTGAGATCTAAAGAGAAGTTCAGTTCATTCAAAACTTTACTTTTCAACCATATATTATCGACTTGACCAACATCATTGATGATATTATTTCCCTTCTGTTTCTCTTTTTTGTTATAAAAAAAAAATTGTTTTCTGGCACTGAGTGCAAAACATTTCGAATGAGATGACTTTTGATGCCAATAAAAAGTATATATATATCCTTGTTGTCAACATTTTTTATTGTCCAATTAAGTATAATTAACACTGTTTGTTAATCCTTCACACACATTCCATTGCACTTGTATCAAGTCATCATGACACACTAGTGGAATCAGAGGGACAGGAGTGATTGTAAGCTGACCTAACTTCCTGTCTGCTGATAATGAATGTGGTGAGTTTTTAATTTCGTGAATATTCATTTTTATAATGATGGTTGTTTGGGTGTAAGTGCAATCATGATCATTCTTTGACAGAAGAGTGAGGGGGCAGGAAGTTGTAAAATTTTATGCAAAATACTAGATAATTGTCCAAATTCCATCTGTATGTTTTTATCAAATTATTTCGCCAAACTCTGCCTCAAAGCTCATCATTGTACAGAGTTATTATGCCAAGAATGAGATTGCCTCGCAAAAAAACCTTAAATTCTCTGGCGCCCTTATTCTCTAGTATTTGCAAAAAAGTTTCATTGATTTTCCGCGCTTCTTGGTCAACTTCAAGAGTTGAGCCAGCATTATGTGATAATCTGTGATAATATGTGTGTTTACCCAAAGGGTTGTCCATTTTTAAATTTACTGGTACCTTATCAGTTCTGTGAAGGTTGCCTTCGAATGCCAGTGTAAACAAAATGAACATTATGACTTCATGGGTAAATAACTTGGATACCAACGATACATCCAATTATGCTTGGCTAAGATGTTGATGTCAAGTGAAAGATAAACAAGTGGCAAATTAGACACTGTGAGAATCTTGTTCAAATTCAATAAGCTAATCTCATTGAAATGATCAGGTAGATTAAACTGTACATTGTAGCCATTAATTGCATGCATCAAAGAGGTTTATATGTTTAAGGTTCTATCAACCTGAAATTCCAATCATTTCAACAAATTCAGATTAGGGGCTTGCAGGGCCATTACAGCAGTTAAATTTTAAAGCGATAAATTATTGCCTGGACAGCCTTTAAGCAGATAGTTTTTCAAAGCTCTCAGAATATTGTTATCGGCTGCATTGATCAATTTATAATTTACAGTGACCACCAGATATTCTGTACAAACGAGTTCTATTGTGTCATTGAATGATAGGCCTGTTCGATTTACTCTTGCTTCTCACTACCCATATACCATAAAATTCTATAATTCTCATTGAAGCACTGCTATACTATGGGAGACCAAAGGTCTCCCATAGTATAGCAGTGCTTCAATGAGAATTATAGTCAAGTTTCAACTTACGGACTACTTAGGTAAGATCCACTTAACTTGTAAATTATATAGGCAAAAATCTTGAGGATTGATCGAAATGAAGATATTTTTGAAATTCTGCTTCCAAAAACTTGTTTGTGAGTGGATTCCTAGCCGAATCGGAATATCCTATATATGTGATTTTATATTTACTCTTGGCGAACGACACTTTAACAAAATAGCCTCTGATCCACAGCATCCACTTTTTAGTAGAGTACACTTTAATACAAACCGTAGAATATCCTCTCATCGAAACACTATTTTTAGGCCTGTTGCATGCCGAAGACAAAAACGTGTCAAATTTTTTTTCATTTTTTATGTCCTGATATCCTGATACTGAATGAAAAATAAACTGAAACTGAAACTGAAAGCCTCCAGCGGTGGCCTGAATGCCTTCTTAGTAGCTAATATTAAGTCTTTAATCGCCTAGGCCTGCCCTGCATGGTACAGTCTGCTATCAGACACTGAAAAAACAAGATTTGAGAGGATCCAGCTCTCTGTTAGTCAGATTTTGATGCCCTTCACTGACAACTATGAACGGAGGCTTGGCAATCATCACCACCTGAACTCTCGTATTAAAATAAATACAAAGAAAAAGTCTGCTCGTAGAGCAAAAATAGATAAATACAGGCCATCCATGTGTAGAACAACAAAGAGACAAATAACCTTTTCTCTCTAGCTGGTTTGCGATTTGTCACCAAATAAATATTACAGGAGTGTAGATATAAATTGACAGGAATATTAACAGATTAATATTGATCGTGTGTGGATCTTGAGTGGTCCCAATTCATGAACATTAAAGACTTAGTTTGAGGCTGCTCTTTTGTATCACATCTTATACTCCATATTTTATTCTATCATGTGAGTGAATTCCAGCTTTAGAATCCAAATATTGAGGAGTTATGGCCTCTCAAACTTCGAAGGTGACGGCAAGTTGTCGGCAGTAAGAATCAGCCGGCAATCCCTATGGTACATCACAACAATCATACTTATAACGATACACAAATAAATATGTTGATGATCAAAATGTTCAGATCTGTAACGGTCTCGAACCCAGGTCCAAATGGCTTTGCAGGCAACGCCGCTAACACTGAGCTATATTGTCTACACGTTCACCTAGTTGATCCAGGTGTAAAGAAGTATTTAACGGATGTTTCATTCTACAGTCTACAGAGCTATATTGACATATGACAATCCACAATCGGATAGTTTAGAAATTTATTTCGATACTCTGATCTTTAAGTGGTGATCCAAGGCTAGCAGATACTGAACAGGTAACCACAGTCACCATATCCCTGTAATTAACTCTTCAAGTCAACAAAAGAGTGTAAGGAAAAAAGAAAGAACTCCCTTGCAACGTGTTGCTGTGATTGAGACTAATATTGAGCATTGGTATAAATATCCGGTTAAGTTTATGACTATGAAAATGGTTGTACCGTTTTGATTTTATTGTGTCCATTTTGGTTCCCTTAAAGAGTTTTTAAGTTCAATAATAATCATTGACACCCCATATCCTTGTCACAGATTTTGCGTCATCATTATATAAATTAAAATGCTATTTCATTTTCTCCGAATCATCTAGTTCTATGGTTGATTTCATCATCTTGAGAAAGTCAGGACAGCTGATGTCTAAAAATCACAATAGATTATCAAAGGCAGATGCAATTTACAGCATTTTAAATGGTCGAAATGCTTTCAAGAAATCTGGTAAAAATATCATGATTGACGCAAGTGGGAAATATATATCATGATCTGTGAACCGTATAAATATGGTTTCCTTGTATTAGTATACAACCATATGATCACAATATGAGATAATATCAAGTATTTAAATCCCCATTGTCATACTTTAAATAATCATTAATAATGATTGGCTGAAGAACAATTGTTTAATGGCATATGTCAAGTCATGGTGCCATTGCTTCATCTCTGCTACAAGATTGCTTAATCAGACCAAATCTATATAAATGTGGTATGAAGTTTGCTTTGACACTTCAGCACTATCAGTTGAAGTGATCAGTAGTTTCTCACAGAAGAATCCCATCATCATACAACATGTTCGCTGCTGCTCTTCTCCTTGTTATAGGTGTTCAGGTAGCCTCAGCTATAGGTAGGTTTATAAATTTATTGGGTTATTGCTGCCTTGAAAATAATGTCCACTTTTTTACATTAATCGATTAGTTGAGTTGCTCAATGATGTTAGGTATTTCTTAAGACACGACTATTCTTTAGATATTTGTTCATGGTCATTGCGCTATTTTTTATTTTAATGCTGGTCTGAGCGATCAGTTTGTTCATTGATCACATGTGAAAAGCTACTACCTCTGACTTTACAATACAATCACCTTGATGATAGGAAAGAATATCAAGACACATGACTGTCGCCCATGTTTCTTCAGTGTTTAGCCTAGTTGATATAGATGTCTGCAATATAAATATAATTACTGTTAACTTTATATTTTAATTTAAGGTTCTGATGATGTTTTTTGTAGAGGTATGCCCAGGAAACTTCACCGCCGTCGGGTCTGGTGAAACCAAATCCTGTCTCATTCTCAGTACTGAAACTCAGTTCATTAAAGTCAATTTGGGCAAATCTTAGGCTAAGAAGTTGTCTTCTCTTATTGTTGAAACTTGGTGGCTCATTTGCAGTATAGAGTTATCACCCCATCGATCTATCGGTGTAAAACATTTTAGTTTCAAGCATGTGGATAGACTGCTTCACAGAGTAAAGGGATTCAGAGTAGATTGTTTAACAATAGTCAAGGAAAGAGTTTTTTACTCCTTGGTCAAGGTACCTGCAAGCTTTGTGTCAAGGGGAAAGTTATGGGAAGCTTGATGCCAAAAACTCCTTTCATCTATTTTTCACAATTATAGGGTTCTGGAGAATGAACTGAATTCAAAGTTTTTGGTTGCAGTAAAAAATATAGAATATGCAGGCTCTCCCGTAAAAATTTCTCTTTGTACAGCCTTACTCCACAATTAGACATGAAGTTTTATGCTTGAATTACACCCAACTATCCTAGCTAAATTGATACGGTGGGTATAGCTAGGAAGGTAGTATTGTGGCAGTTTTTACAATAGGATTAACTATTACAATCCTTGAATGATGCTGCCACAATGTACCCTTGGTCTGTGCAATCATTTGACCTTATATTTATCGAAAGGGCCTCATATCAAATGTATCTGCGGTCCATCGTCTACTGGGCTTTGGTTGGCACCCAGGTGTGCTCCAACCTGCCTGCAAACAGAGAGCAACCTGGCGCAGATATTGTGGCCTGGCCACTAAGGCAACGAATTTTGCCGCTTATGCTCCGGGATGTAGCTTGTGACAAGATATCTGATTTAAATCTACCTTCAGTGTTAATGAGTCTTGAGACACAAAGGTTATCCTCAGGTTTTGATATTCTAATATTACATTGCCTTTAAATCATTTTGAAAAGATAAACAAGGCACAACAGTAACAAATTCTTTCCCTGTAATGAAACACAGAGACTGCAATACAACTGGTTGTTTGCAAATAAGATTTTCTTGAGGGATTAGAAAAATTACTCTGAGAAAACAATGTCTCCAATTGCTCTAACTGATATCTTCATCCAGCTTAGGTCTCAATTGTACTTGGATCGTCTCAATGCACCGCGTGGAGAATTGCTTCAGATTTTGTTTGGAGGCCATCTCAGATTTGTTGTTTACTGAGGCAGCCCACCTGTTTGGCTAACCGAATCCTCAAAAGTAACAACATTATAACTTGTTGCAGTATAGATGCAGTCCCAGGGCACCCTCTACTTGATTGTGCTATAACTCCCGGAAGAAGGTTTACCCGGCGAACCAAGAGTGAAGTGATCGCAACCTTGTATAACTTTTTAGAAGCATGGACCATGTTTTTGTTGAGTAAAGAGAGTGTGGATAACTGAATGTCGACAAGGTGTCATGGTCGATTGCAAAAATGTAAATATATGAGTAGCCAGCCACTAGAGCCTTTTGATTCAACATAATATGTTATGATATTTGAGATGCAATAATATTGGTATAAAAAAACGGGGCACTCAATATGGGCTAAATTTTTTGTATCAGAACCGGGGTTTCGGGCTTGGAATGCTGGTTGGAAAATATATTTGGACTGAGCAGGAATTACAAATTATCTAGCACTGGGCTTTGGTTGGAACCCAGGTGTGCTCCGACCTGCCTGCAAACAGAGAGCAACCTGGCGCAGATATTGCGGCCTGGCCACTAAGGCAACAAATTTTGCCGCCTATGCTCCAGGATGTTGCTTGCGACAAGACATCTGATTTAATTCAACCTTCAATTTTAATCTGATGTAATAATGCTATAATACATTAATATCATAAGAAGCAACAAGTCTTGAGACACAAAGGTAATCCTCAGGTTTTGATATTCTAAAATTACGTTGCCTTTAAATCCTTTGGAAAAGATAAACAAGGCACAACAGTAACAAATTCTTTCCCTGTAATGAAACACAGAGACTGCAATACACTGGTTGTTTACAACTAAGATTTTCTTGAGGGATTAGAAAATTTACTCTGAGAAAACAATGTCTGTAATTGCTCTAACTGGTATCTTCATCCAGCAGAGGTCTCAATTGTACTTGGATCGTTTCAATGCACTGCGTGAAGAATTGCTTCCAATTTTTGTGGAGGCCATCTCAGATTTGTTGTTTATTGAGGCAGCCCACCTGTTTGGCTAACCGAATCCTCAAAAGTAACAACATTATAAATTGTTGCAGTATAGATGCAGTCCCAGGGCACGATTTTTAAAAAAAATGTACAAATTCAACCGTAACATGAATGCTCTCAATAGTTATTTCAGGACTGCAATTCCTTAATGGTGATAAATACACCAAGGTCGAACATACAGAAACCAGCTCACTGAAAATGCAGCAGAATATTTCACATAGAATATCATGTGTGCTATTAAGGGTGAGCCCTCCAGACACACAGTTATCATAATCCTATACGCATCCAGCATAGTTACATTAGTGTTTTTCAATAATAAAAATATTGGGATGACATTCGAGTAAAATTTAAGCTCAAACATTTGGGTGTAGTTTGAAAATGCTATCATTGAACAGTGTCCACTGAAAAAGCCAAATCCAAACCATGTTTCGGAATATTAATAATATTAATTATTTTGAGGTCTATAGTCATTCTGATAGAATTTGATGGGTGACTGATGGGTCACCACGATCTATACTGAAAACTTATATCAACCAACAGAAATATTCTTTTGTTTAAGTTCAGTATAGCATCTCCATTGTCATTTATAAATTGCTCCACTCCTTTGATAAAAGGCAATTAGAATTTGTTTGAAACTGTACACAATGGCATAGAAACTACAAATATATAGGCTCTTTGCACTGCCTTGCGCAACATTGCCACTGGACTGATGGAGAAATAAACACCGTAATGAAAAAGTAAATCGCAATTTTAAATATGTTGAAAAAATATTTCAAGCATGCCCTCAAAAGCTCATTTAGATAATGTGATGAACTGATGCTCCGAAAAAAACCAGATCTCTGTGAGTTACCATGTCGAAATGTAGTTCTGCCCAAACAGAAAAACACAAACTTGGAGATTTTTTGTCAGATTTGGAGTTTTTTGCAGAAAAAGATAAATGAATAGTTAGCTGATTGACTAACGATCCAGGTGACCAAATGTGGTTATTCTGAATTAAAAACTGTAGGAAGGAGATAGCTTTTGGAAAAGTAAGGAGGAGATAACTACAACTGAGCATTTTTGACTTTAAATAACTGAGAAGGGAGTATTATGTGGATGCCAGAGAACTTTGCAGTGAGACCTACTTGGGCTTCATGGTGACTGCTGAAACTCAGTGGAGAAGAGATAACCTCAAGCAATTCCTCATGGAAAACACACTTGGTAGGTCGTTTGACGCATGAATTTTGCAACTATTCACTTTGTTCTTTTATGTCAACTTTTATAATTTTTTTGGTCCGGATTTTGTTGAGTATATAAAAAAGATGCATTTTTCTAGCCTCATTTTGCGAAGTCACACATCGCAGCATTTTTTTTCTTTGTAAGCCTGATATGAATTAAGACATATAACTATCTCTATAACTGTGTCCCATTTCAGACTCAAACTCAGCGTTCATATATATCGGTGCTCAGGAGGATGTCGATCAACAGACATTCTTTTGGGATGGATATAGCACAGAAGCGTTCTGGAACAGATTGGATGCTGAGGAGTTCCCCGAGGTTGCACCTTCATGGAGATCTAGTGAGCCTGACAACACCAACGGAAATGAGTCATGCGTCTGCCCCAAGACAAGTGGAGAATGGAGTGATTGTAAATGTGTAAATGCAAGGAGACTGTTCATCTGTGAGAGAAGATAATATACTGCTTTGACTGTTTGAACTGGCTTCATTTTCACATCCAGATATAAGCAATGATTTAAATTAGTTTTAAACAATGATGAATGTAACACCATTTATTTTACTTTATATTCTAAACAGCCGCAATATTTTACAATATAAATTCTTCAACAAAATAAATTCTTCGACAAAACAAATTCTTCAACAAAATAAACTCTTCAGCAAAATAAAATCTTAAAAATTAAGATTTACCCCGTGATGAATTTGCTATATATGTTAAAATCATAGTCCCTGTCTTCCGTTGACCTTTCTCATGCTCATACCATCAAGACCTGGACTACAAAGTCAATTTTTTCTATGAAGATATTGACTCTATTACATCAACCAAGAATGAAGGCTGACAGTTAATTATTTTAAAACACGATCTGGAGTGGGGTTCGGAGGGAGATTTTTGTCTGATGTATTTGCAGGCCCTCTGCAATAAACGTTAGTTGGTGTCTGCTCTGTGAGGGCCTTATGTTCCAGAGTCAGAGGGACTGGCCTGCCTGAGTGCGTGGGCGGGCATTAGTACCCAACTAGATTAATCGGATGGTCGCCTTACTAGTCCCCAACTACAAGACCATACCATTGCACTATTTTTTTAGTTGGCCATGTCTGAATCTCAATTTTTACTAGATGCAGGAACCGAATAAATAAAAACCCACCTCTATCACTGTACTCGTTTTTGACCTTGAGTATTTGAATCGTGTTTGACATCATTTCTGCTTCCTTTCTTGAGTTTACCCTTCATACAAAGATAAATCCTGATCTTTTGTATTAGGCTTTTCTCTCCATTGGGACAACATCAAATTGTACTATAAGCAAGGATGTACATTAGATTTGTACATTGATGAATGCAACACCAATTTATTTTACTTCATATTCTACGCAGCCGGAATTTGCCAGAAGTCATTCTTTGAATATTGAGACTTAAACTGGGATGAATTATTGCAAAGGATCTATAAAATCAAGCCAAAATCCTCAATACATACTTGACGAGTATTAGAAACATCCTTGACCTGAGGTCTACAGATAAGTTCCATCATTCTGGTAATTTAACCTTTAAAATAGAAGGAAACATGTTTAAATTGAGTATCATTGAATTTTGACTGCTTCGAACTGCAATGTTCACAATTATTGGTGTAATTTCTGTATTTTGTCTATGGAGCTTTTTGGTCGATTTCAGGGAGTTTTACCAGGACTGTATCAGGGATTTTATGTGCTTGTAGATCGCTCGTCAATCAGTGACTCTTTGTATCAGATAAATGTATATATATATGTGATGTCATGGTCTGTGATGATGAAGGCATTACTACATACTACACAGATCTACCCAGAAACTATGTGATGAAGAGAAAAGAGTTCAGAAACGCCAAACATGTATTCCTTTTACACCTCTCATATGGATTTGACAAGTGTGTATTAGATTCTTATCTTGACTATTAATTCAGGCTGAGCTCAAGGGGCCTGTATAACAATTTGATTGACAGCTGTCTCAACATTGCTGCCAAATTCACATCATTTGGTTCCTTGTTCTAAGGACATCTTGTGTTACAAAACTATTGCAATTGTATAGGAACAAAACTCAAGCTAGACAAAAACATGAATTTCAATCTCGGTGCTCGTCCTCTGATAAATAACCAGTTTGAACACATTATTTATCTTGGTCAAAATTGGTTCCGCTATTGACCCCTTTTGGGTGCTCAGGCTCAGGATTGTCGTATTATGAATATCTGTATGAGCACTTCCGACATGGCATGGCGTCTGTTTCAAAGGACTCTTTCTATGATTTTAAGTTTCAACCAACTTGACAAGGTGTCCATTTTGCCTCAATGGCCATGAATTGAGACCACACCACACTGACACTGCAGACTAATGACTCCCAAACAAAAATCGCCAGCAGTTGGCTGAAGGGGATCAAATCCAATAATATTTGCTTGGCGATTACCCTGCACTCTATCATAGATTGGTGCAGGACAAAGAATTACTCACAAGTAAGCACTCTCTAGCACTTAAATTTCGTGTAGCATGAGCAAATCTACCAACTACGTTCAAGATCATAAGCGACCAGAATATAATTCATCCTCAAAAGCTTGATCATTAATTGGAAGCTAGAAAAAGAGAAGAGAAAGAATCAGTTATTAGGAAATGTAGTACGCCAGAATCTTTCGAACTATCCCCAATGCTGTGCTAGATAGATTATAACATTGAGTCTAAATGACTATCACACACCTCACTCTATGGGCAAGCCATCATCTTTATTGTTATCATTTCTAAGTTTTTAAGTTATTTAAATCAACCTTTTAATCAACCTAAACTAATCCAAATGTAGCAGCGTACATCAAGGGTCAAATAGAATTTTGGCAAATATACAATTATTAATATCATGTTAAGTTTCAATGTATAGAGTTATATTTCATTGAAACTTGCAGCAAAGTATTATATGCAATCGTGATGATGTGGTTTTTGAATAGTTATACATTAAGGTGGCTCTTGCTACCTAATCACATCTCACCTTATCTTTACTGGTAAAAACATCAATTCATCCTCTGACAAGATGCACAAGTGGGATCAGAGCTCATAGTCAGCAGAGCTCGCATTACAAATTGCAAAAAAATTCCGTCAACAGAGGCCTGGCAAACAGAATGTAAAGAAAATGGTAAAGAAGTATTTAACGGATGTTACATTCTACAGTCTACCACTAGAAGAGGCAGCAATAATTTAGAAATGCACTACTCGTTACTTAAAAGAAACAAAAGATTTTGAAATTGAGTTGTAATTGAAAATTTAATTACTCGGTTATTTAAAAATATATATGGCAAGTCTGATACTTTTCCAGGCAGGTCTGAACTGGATTCCCCAAAGCTATAGTTGTTGTTGTTACATTGCCATGGTAACACCTGAATGATTCAGCTTCAATGCAAACATTGTGATGTGACGCAATGTTTGCTGCAGACCACAAGTGTTCATATGCAACTCTGATCATACCAAAAGGCTAATATGACATACGCCAGTGCTATAGTTTATATTACCCACAGATTGTTTACATCAACAATTATTCAACATACATCCTTCACTGACGATAAAATGATGAATAGTGTGTCTTGTTCATAGCTTGAAAGCTATTGCAATCATCCTAGGCAAGTGTTTGTATAACTGTAATAAGCTAATTAGATAATTACTAGATAAAGAAACAACTGCTTCTCAATCAGTGAGTTTGATGAAAACTACGATCTGACTCAGATCTGATCTTGGTTAAACACAAACAATTACTGAGCTGGTTCGATGACTCAATGATCCCATGCTGTTCTTATTTTACCAACATCTAATGCTAGGGCTTGTGAAAAGAGTTGTTATCCATTCTGGATCACTGATAAATAATACACAAGGTGAAATGGAACGTGATTAACCTATTCCAAAGATTATAAATATTCTGTCAGGCAAGATTGCATTGCTGTCAAAATGAAATAAGCCCCAAACAACAGTCTGTTTATTTATTTTAGCACTATGGTGTAAAATTGTTTGGAATACAGATATATTTGAATACATTTGTATAATGGTGATAGACTGCAAAGATGCCAAGGAAGTTCTTATTCATAACCTGATTATGGTAAGGAGGTCAACCATCGCTGATTCAAGGTTAAGTGATGGTGAGAGCAATGGTTATGCTCTGGGGCGGCTATAGAGGCTTCCATCAAATAATGATCGGCGAAACAAAGGTAATATTTCTCCTGGATGGCGTCGCAAACAGCCAGCGCAACCTGGAGAGTAAGCTGCTGGGCAGTCGAGATGGGAGGCAAGACAGAGATTGTATGAGCAGCGTATCACTGCTGTAGACTGGTGTCTCTGTAATTGTTGCTGTGTGCCACGGATGTTTGCCAAAGTTCCTTCAAAGTAAGCTGCTGCCAGGAGTCTGAAGAAATAAAGGCAATGTGTGCTGAGAACGGCTGTGATGCTAAACACACCATTGCATGATAAATGATAAACAAGTCAAAAACCTAAAAAAATTGTTGTTATGAGTGCAAGTTAATCAGGGACTGGGTTGCTTGTTGGTCAGTTGTTTTACGCATTCTGATAACGAACCCAAACAATCTCATATCATTGAGTGGAAAAAACCAATATTTCCAAATTCTTGGAAAACTTTCAATCACGCAGTAGCTACAGACTCTCAATATATCGAACAGCTTCAATATTGGAACGATCGCATTAGCCTCATCTGATGGGTGGCCTAGTTTGCTAAAATAGAGTTGAGTAAAGTAATTCACATTTTGACGATGATTACTTAACATCGTCTGGGACTATTCTGCAATACTGCTTCAGTTTACTCAGCCAAAATTTAGGCTGTAATATTTTCTAGTTTGCCAAATCCATGAAAAAATACTCACTATTTTGCAAAATCTGGAAGCTGAGGTGCTGACCCAGATTGAATATCCAGGTCTTGCATCTCTTCTGGAAACCACTCTGGGTCATCGGCGAGAATATCAGAGACTGTATCACCTGTGTCAGATTCTGGTTCAGAACAACCATCCACTATAATAATAAATTCCTATCATCATATCAAAATATACATTACAGTTTCAAAGACGCTGTAATTTTCCATAGTTGCTTTCAATTCATTATGACCTTCATTCGGTAGTTGTGCAATCATGTTGCTGCATAGAAATGAATTATAATACAGACCCGGTGCACCCTATAGAGACAAAAACAAACAAAACGGCATTATTTTCTTATGGCAGTTAAAATTTACTATTATGGATAATAGTGTCAAAGATACTAACACAGAGTAGGGATAAACAGAGGGGACACTTCAATGATCGTTATAGTGCCTGCGGTTTTGATCCACTGGGGGAAAATCGTCAATCTGGCAACCTGCAAATTTCAATAATTATATAAGTTACAATGTGAGGTTTTAGGCAGACATACCTACCTTTGATAGGTCATAATTCATTCTGTATTTATCCCAAAGACTTTTTTGAAATGTCCAACCTTCAAGCTATACACCATATTGTTGTCATTTTTTGCTAGGATACATAGGCTATGAGTTATATGGGTTTTTAAAATGAGTTTTTCCATATAGATTTACATGTGACAATTGATGGATGGCTGGTCATCAAAATTAGGAAATGTCCGTGTACTGACCCAAGCCGCTTGTTAATCTATATGATATAACTCATTCTAAAAAACCCATATAAATCATAGCCTATGTATCCTAGCAAAAAATGACAAGAATATGGTGTATAGCTTGAAGGTTGGACATTTGAAAAAAGTTGGAAATCAGTCTTTGGGATGAATACAGAAAGACTGATGGCCCAACAAAGGTAGTCATGTATGTATGAGAAAATCCCGTATTAGCTTATATATTTATTGAAAACTGGCAGGTGGCCAGATGATGATTTTCCCCCAGTAGCTCAAAAACCCCAGGCACTATAACGATCATTGAAGTGACCCCTCTGTTTATCCTTACTCTGTGATACTAATTGATATGTTAGCTCAAGATGTAGACCACTAAGATAACACCATGTCAAAACATGACAAGCGAAATTTTGATTCACGCTACCAAATTTTCTTTACAAATCGAGGGGAGCAATATCAAGTAAGAGTACAATCATGGATAGCACATAAATTATGATTCGTACCTGTAAAAGATGCCTGCGCATTGGAACTTGAATATGGGGAGAGAATATCTCTAACCATCCGTCTTAAGGCCCTAGTACTACCGCTGCTTTCCTCAGGCACTGCTGGCACAGGGTTTCGAAGGGTTTACCAGCTCGAGGAATAGCATCTTCTTTTAACTTCGATCTTATCAAAAATGAACCAGAATTCAGAAAATGTGATAATAGCAATCATAATATAGTCTTGTCTGTTCGAAAGCGCACAATACATAGGCATACCTGATGTCATTTCATATAATGTGAACAAAGTGACGGTTTTTTGTATGATAATGCAACACTAGTAGAAATCAGCGCTTTTGTGCTCAAAACACAGCATTAATAGATTGTATTTCAGACGAAAATATGGAAAATAATATACAAGTATTATAAACTGTGATTAACACCAAAGAGTTGAGAGTTTACATAGGTGTCATATTGCTGTCATGACACGCTACAATGCATCTGTTTGGCATACCTACACAAAAAAACACAGTGATGGATAAAAAATAAATCGAAGACCAACATCTTGAGTCAGGGATGTTGTTCGCTTCACTGTCATTTGTTGCTCCGCCCATCAAAAACTATAAATAGCTACTTTTACTGGTCAAATTTGCAATTTTACTGGATTGATTCACAGCCAGCCCTTAAAAGCGTTCGGGATGGCGATCGCCACATCCCGAACGCGTTTAAGGGCTGGCTGTGGATTGCTTGCAGTGCAGCAGCCATTGTATCATAAACACAATACCAAAGTGTCATACTTCTTGACTTGACAAAAAATAATTCAATCTACCATATCAAATATTGTTTTCAATACTTACGAAGAGTATAGGTTGGCTGCTGCTCTGTCGATGTGTTTATCCTAATGCAGAATAAGAGTATATAACAGGTCCGGAAGGAAGCCTATTATCATGCGTATAATATCCTTCTATGTATGTTGACAGATTTTGACATCTTACCTGCTTGGCTTGAACAAGGCTTCCAAAAATATCATCAATTATCGGATTGAAAGTAGCGCATCGTATCATGCTGGTTGACTATTGTTGTTTACCTAGCCTTTGAAAAATCACTTGAGAAATTTGCCCGCTCATCGATAGATAAAGTGTTGAATTTACTATCTAATATCATCATTACCTAAACAGACTATAAAACTGCGTATCAATAGACAAACACAAAATACTAACATGTCATTGGCTAATCCAAAGACCATGCTGTGAAAGCAACCGAACTACCTAGTATATTCATGAGCAATACCAAAACAATGTTCCATTGGGTCACTCAAAAAATAAAGTTTAGCAAAATTGTTTACTTCTAGATGATAGACAATGTTTCAATTAGTGGACACAGAAGATCATTTGGAGAAATCCCACTCAGTTTGCGAGATATGAAAATTTGAATGAATTCAGTAACAACACTATAATGCATGAATAGCCTTTATTATTACTGCCTTGAGTCATGGGCAATATTATAAGGACCCTCCTACGTCACAGGGTCATTAACCAGACACATCACTTGGGTTAAATAGAAAGCCATGGGCAATAACTAACTACTGCCCAACCCTTGGTACAGGGAATTTCTGACGCAATGGTTCCTTTAAAATAGAAGGAAACATGTTAAAATTGAGTATCATTGATGTTCGACTGCTTCGAACTGCAATGTTCACAATTATTGGTGTAATTTCTGTATTTTGTCTATGGAGCTTTTTGGTCGATTTCAGAGAGTTTTACCAGGATTGTATCAGGGATTTTATGTGCTTGTAGATCGCTCGTCAATCAGTGACTCTTTGTATCAGATGAATGGATTTATGTGTGATGTCTTGGTCTGTCATGATGAAGGCATTACTGCATACTACACAGATCTACCCAGAACCTATGTGATGAAGAGGAAAGGGTTCAGAAACGCCAAACATGTATTCCTTCTACACCTCTCATATGGATTTGACAAGTGTGTATTAGATTCTTATCTTGACTATTATTTCAGGCTGAGCTCAAGGGGCCTGTAAGAGCTATACAGAGCTATATTGACAATTGACAACCGACTATCGGATAGTTTAGATATTGATTTTGATACTCTGATCTTTAAGTGGTGATCCAAGGCTAGCAGATACAGAACAGGTAACCACAGTCAACATATCCCTGTAATTAACTCTTCAAGTCAACAAAACAGTGTAAGGAAAAAAGAATGAACCCCTTGGAACGTGTTGCTGTGATTGAGACTAAGATTGAGCATTGGTATATATATCCGGTTAAAGTTCTGTCTATGAAAGTTGTTGTATCGTTTTGATTTTATTGTGTCCATTTTGGTTCCCTTAAAAAGTTTTGAAGTTCAATAATAATCATTGACACCCCATTCCCTTGTCACAGATTTTGCGTCATCATAATATAAATTGAAATTCTATTTAGTTTTCTCCAAAATGTAAATATAAACTGGTAAAAATATCATGATTGACGCAAGTGGGAAATATATATCATGACCTGTGAACAGAATAAAGATTGTTTCCTTGTATTAGTATACAACCATATGATCAGAATATGAGATAATATCAAGTATTCAAATCCCCATTGTCATGTTTTAAATAATCATTAATAATGATTGGCTGAACAACAATTGTTTAATTGCATATGTCAAGTCATGGTGCGATTGCTTCATCTCTGCTACACGATTGCTTCATCAGACCAAACCTATATAAATGTGGTATGAAGCTTGCTTTGTCACTTCAGCACTATCAGTTGAAGTGATCAGTAGTTTCTCACAGAAGAATCCCATCATCATAAAACATGTTCGCTGCTGCTCTTCTCCTTGTTATAGGTGTTCAGGTAGCCTCAGCTATAGGTAGGTTTATACATTTATTGGGTTATTGCTGCTTTGAAAATAATGTCCACTTTCTTACATTAATCGATTAGTTGAGTTGCTCAATGATGCTAGGTATTTCTTAAGACACGACTATTCTTTAGATATTTGTTCATGGTCATTGCGCTATTTTTTATTTAAATGCTGGTCTGAGCGATCAGTTTGTTCATTGATCACATGTGAAAAGCTACAACCTCTGACTTTACAATACAATTACCTTGATGATAGGTAAGAATATCAAGACACATGACTGTCGCCCATGTTTCATCAGTGTTTAGCCTAGTTGATGTAGATGCCTGCAATATAAAGCAATATAAATATAATTGCTGTTAATTTTATATTTTAATTTAAGGTGCTGATGATGTTTTTTGTAGAGGTATGCCCAGGAAACTTCACCGCCGTCGGATCTGGTGAAACCAAATCCTGTCTCATTCTCAGTACTGAAAGGGAGTATTATGTGGATGCCAGAGAACTTTGCAGTGAGACCTACTTGGGCTTCATGGTGACTGCTGAAACTCAGTGGAGAAGAGATAACCTCAAGCAATTCCTCATGGAAAACACACTTGGTAGGTCGTTTGACGCATGAATTTTGCAACTATTCACTTTGTTCTTTTATGTCAACTTTTATCATTTTTTTGGTCTGGATTTTGTTGAGTATATAAAAAAGCTGCATTTTTCTAGCCTCATTTTGCGAAGTCAAACATCGCAGCATTGTTTTATTTTGTGAGCCTGATATGAATTTAGATATATAACTATCTCTATAACTGTCTCCCATTTCAGACTCAAACTCAGAGTTCATATATATCGGTGCTCAGGAGGATGTCGATCAACAGACATTCTTTTGGGATGGATATAGCACAGAAGCGTTCTGGAACAGATTGGATGCTGAGGAGTTCCCTGAGGTTGCACCTTCATGGAGATCTAGTGAGCCTGACAACACTAACGGAAATGAGTCATGCGTCTGCCCCAAGACAAGTGGAGAATGGAGTGATTGTAAATGTGTAAATGCAAGGAGACTGTTCATCTGTGAGAGAAGATAATATACTGCTTTGACTGTTTGAACTGGCTTCATTTTCACATCCAGATATAAGCAATGATTTGAATTAGTTTTAAACAATAATGAATGTAACACCATTTATTTTACTTTATATTCTAAACAGCCGCAATTTTTTACAATATAAATTCTTCAACAAAATAAATTCTTCGACAAAACAAATTCTTCAACAAAATAAATTTTTCAACAAAATAAAATCTTAAACATTGAGATTCACCCCGTGATGAATTTGCTATATATGTTAAAATCATAGTCCCTGTCTTCCGTTGGTCTTTCTCATGCTCATACCATCAAGAACTGGACTATAAAGTTAATTTTTTCTATGAAGATATTGACTCTATTACATCAACCAAGAATAAAGGCTGACAGTTAATTATTTTAAAACACGATCTGGAGTGGGGTTCGGAGGGAGATTTTTGTCTGATGTATTTGCAGACCCTCTGCAATTAACGTTAGTTGGTGTCTGCTCTGTGAGGGCCTTATGTTCCAGAGTCAGAGGGACTGGCCTGCCTGAGTGCGTGGGCGGGCATTAGTTCCCAACTAGATTAATCGGATGGTCGCCTTACTAGTCCCCAACTACAAGACCATACCGTTGCACTATTTTTTTAGTTGGCCATGTCTGAATCTCAATTTTTACTAGATGCAGGAACTGAATAAAAAAATACCCACCTCTATCACTGTACTCGTTTTTGACCTTGAGTATTTGAATCTGAATTTGAGTTTACCCTTCGTACAAAGATAAATCCTGATCTTTTGTAATAGGTTTTTTTCTCCATTGGGACAACAGCAAATTGTACTATAAGCAAGGATGTACATTAGATTTGTACATTGATGAATGCAGCACCCATTTATTTTACTTCATATTCTACGGAGCCGGAATTTGCCAGAAGTCAATCTTTGAATATTGAGACTTAAACTGGGATGAATTATTGCAAAGGATCTATAAATCAAGCCAAAATCCTCAATACATACTTGACGAGTATCAGAAACATCCTTGACCTGAGGTTTACAGATAAGTTCCATCATTCTGGTAATCTAACGTTTAAAATAGAAGGAAACATGTTTAAATTGAGTATCATTGAATTTCGACTGCTTCGAACTGCAATGTTCACAATTATTGGTGTAATTTCTGTATTTTGTCTATGGAGCTTTTTGGTCTATTTCAGGGAGTTTTATCAGGACTTATCAGGGATTTTATGTGCTTGTAGATCGCTCGTCAATCAGTGACTCTTTGTATCAGATGAATGTATATATGTGTGATGTCATGGTCTGTGATGATGAAGGCATTACTACATACTACACAGATCTACCCAGAAACTATGTGATGAAGAGAAAAGAGTTCAGAAACTCCAAACATGTATTCCTCTCATATGGATTTGACAAGTGTGTATTAGATTCTTTCTTGACTATTATTTCTGGCTGAGCTCAAGGGGCCTGTAAAACGATTTGATTGACAGCTGTCTCAACATTGCTGCCAAATTCACATCATTTGGTTCCTTGTTCTCAGGACATCTTGTGTTACAAAACTATTGTATTGTATAGGAACAAAACTCAAGCTAGTCACAAAGATGAATTTTGATCTCGGTTCTCGTCCTCTGATACATAACCAGTTTCAACACATTATATATCTTGGTCAAAATTGGTACCACTATCGACCCCTTCTGGGTGCTCAGGCTCAAGATTGTCATATTATGAATATCTGTATGAGCACTTCCGACATGGCATGACATCTGTTTCAAAGGACTCTTTCTATGATTTTAAGTTTTAACCAACTTTACAAGGTGTCCATGTTGCCTCAATAGCCATGAATTGAGACCACACAACACTGACACTGCAGACTAATGACTCCCCAACAAAAATCGCCAGCAGTTGGCTGAAGGGATCAAATCCAATAATATTTGCTTGGCGATTACCCTCACTGCGTTTCATACCCAAGAATTGTCTGGCAATTCTGTACAATTCTAGAATTGTCATAAACTGACCTATATATCATTAACCAACCAGCAACCATTATTGTGTAATTAACCCTGCCTGCTAAATAAATTACCTTCATTATTGATATTGTATAGCCATAGTATAAGCCTTTACAGTTCTAGTCAATATCATACAATTGGATATGCTGTAATGAATAGATATTGCTGTGCAAGGTAGCATCAACATCTATATTGCGGGAGGCCCAGGTACAAATCCCCGCCGGGGCAAATCTTTTCTTTTCGTATCATCGTGATGGAAAATGAAAGCATTCCATTCGAATTGTTGGCTCACAATTTTTGTAAGCACGGAAAACTCTTAGTAATGAGTATGATGACGCAACAAAATACTTATGTTCAACTCTTCTGTGTTGTACCATACCCTACGTTATATTTTGTGCAATCTGTTAATATTGGGAGCAACTGCATAAATAGAATACATCAGCTAAACTATGCTAGCAGAATTATCAGAAAACTTTGCTACTAATAAAAATGTACAACATCGCTCCCCAGATGAGCGAGGAATTACTTTGTATCAACTGTCCTACATGCCTAAGTGGAGAGATGTGATATGTGAATGAGGCCATATTATCCACAGAACCACTGACTACTGAAAATATGCTGACTGATGCTAAAAAAACTCAAACTTGGTGTCACAGCAAGTAGTATGAGTGCTGATTATTGGCATAGTCTAAACTACGCTCCTTGTGATTATTGAGAGTGAATGGCTTTCAGCTATTTCTATTTGTTGGCCAAAGATGCTCTGAGCATGGAGTTAGCTCTGAATGTTATGGTATGTGGGCTGAGGGAGCCAAAGGTAAATCAACTATTGTAAGCCTGGTATATATTCATTACCTGTCTACAAAGGAGCTCTTGATGTTATACTATATAATTCTCAGCCATCTCAGTTATACGGTGTACAGGAAGCAATTCTGGCATAGTTCTCTCTCACTCTTGGATGGTAGTCCCCTAGTAGGTGTTGGCACTAGTACAGATAGTATTAAAATTTTAGACTAGTGGCAACACCGTTTAATGTAATAAATTTTAATCTGTCAGCTTGAGTGCCACAAGCAGGGAGATTGGCCAATAACAGGCATAATTTCAAAACTACCTTGATATCCTGGTTGTCAAAATTTTTAATTGTCCAATTAATTATAATTAACACTGTTTGTTAATCCTTCACACACATTCCATTGCACTTGTAACAAGTCATCATGACACACTTGTGGAATCAGAGAGACAGGAGTCATTGTAAGCTGACCTAACTTCCTGTCTTTTGCCGCTGATAATGAATGCCGTGAATTTTTAATTTCGCGAATATTTATTTTTATAATGATGGTTGTTTGGGTGTAAGTGCAATCATGATCATTCTTTGACTGAAGGGTGAGGGGGCGGGAAGTTGTAACATTTTATGCAAAATACTAGATAATTGTCCAAATTCCATTTGTATATTTTTATCAAATTATTTCACCAAACTCTGCTTCAAAGCTCATCATTGTACAGAGTTATTAAGCCAAGAATGAGATTGCCTCGCAAAAAACCTTAAATTCTCTGGCGCCCTTATTCTCCAGTATTTGCAAAAAAGGTTCATTGATATTCCGCGCTTCTTGGTCAACTTCAAGAGTTGAGCCAGCATTATATGATAATCTGTGTGTTTATCCACAGGGTTGTCCATTTTTAAATCTACTGGTACCTCATAAGTTCTGTGAAGGTTGCCTATGAATGCCAGTGTAAACAAAATGAACATTCTTACTGGCTTATCTTGATTATGACTTCATGGGTAAATAACTTGGATACCAACAATACATCCAATTGTGCTTGGCTAAGATGTTGATGTTAATTGAAAGGTAAACAATTGGCAGATGACACTGTGAGAATCTTGTTCAAATTCAATAATAAGCTAATCTCATTGAAATTGATCAGACAGATCAAACTGTACACTGTAGCCATTAATTGCATGCATCAAAGAGTTTGGTATGTTAAAGGTTCTATCAACCTGAAATTCCAATCATTTCAACAATTCAGATTAGGGGCTTGCAGGGCCATTACAGCTGTTAAATTTTAAAGCGATAAATTATTGCCTGGACAGCCTTTTAACAGATAATCTTTCAAAGCTATCAGATTATTATTATCGGCTGCATTGATAAATTTAGAATTTACAGTGACCACCAGACATTCTATACAAACGAGTTCTATTGTGTCATTGAATGATAGGCCTGTTAGATTTACTCTTGCTTCTCTCTACCCATATACCATAAAATTCAATTAATGGCTACAATGCACTGTTTAATCTGCCTGATCATTTTCAATGAGATTAGCTTATTGAATTTGAACAAGATTCTCACAGTGTCGTCTGCCAATTGTTTACCTTTCAATTGACATCAACATCTTAGCCAAGCATAATTGGATGTATTGTTGGTATCCAAGTTATTTACCCATGAAGTCATAATCAAGATAAGCCAGTCAGAAATGTTAATTTTGTTTACACTGGCATTCATAGGCAACCTTCACAGAACTTATAAGGTACCAGTAGATTTAAAAATGGACAACCCTGTGGGTAAAGACACAGATTATCATATAATGCTGGCTCAACTCTTGAAGTTGACCAAGAAGCGCGGAAAATCAACGAAACCTTTATGCAAATACTAGAGAATAAGGTGCCTGAGAATTTAAGGTTTTTTTGCGAGGCAACCTCATTCTTGACATAATAACTCTGTACAATGATGAGCTTTGAAGCAGAGTTTGGTGAAATAAATTGATAAAAATATATAAATGGAATTTGGACAATTATCTAGTATTTTGCATAAAATGTTACAACTTCCCGCCCCTCACTCTTCTGACAAAGAATGATCATGATTGCAATTACACCCAAACAACCATCATTATAAAAATGAATATTCGTGAAATTTAAAACTCATCGCATTCATTATCAGCAGCAAAAGACAGGAAGTTAGGTCAGCTTACAATGACTCCTGTCTCTCTGATTCCACAAGTGTGTCATGATGACTTGTTACAAGTGCAATGGAATGTGTATGAAGGATTAACAAACAGTGTTAATTATACTTAATTGTACAATTAAAAATTTTGACAACAAGGATATCAAGGTAGTTATGAAATTATGCCTGTTATTGGCCAATCTCCCTGCTTGTGGCACTCAAGCTGACAGATTAAAATTTACTACTTTAAACGGTGTTGCCACTAGTCTAACATTTTAATACTATCTGTACTAGTGCCAACACCTACTAGGGAACTACCATCCAAGAGTGAGAGAGAAATATGCCAAAATTGCTTCCTGTACACCGTATAACTGAGATGGCTGAGAATTATATAGTATAACATCAAGAGCTCCTTTGTAGACAGGTAATGAATATATACCAGGTTTACGATAGTTGATTTACCTTTGCCTTCCTCAGCCCACATACCATAACATTCAGAGCTAACTCCATGCTCAGAGCATCTTTGGCCAACAAATAGAAATAGCTGAAAGCCATTCACTCTCAATAATCACAAGGAGCGTAGTTTAGACTATGCCAATAATCAGTACTCATACTACTTGATGTGACACCAATTTTGAGTTTTTTTAGCATCAGTCAGCATATTTTCAGTAGTCAGTGGTTCTGTGGATAATATGGCCTCATTCACATATCACTTCTCTCCACTTAGGCATATAGGACAGTTGATACAAAATAATTCCTCTCTCATCTGGGGAGCGATGTTGTACATTTTTATTAGTAGCAAAGTTCTGATCTGAACCTGGGCCTCCCGCAATATAGATTTTGATGCTACCTTGCACAGCAATATCTATTCAATACAGCATATCCAATTGTATGATATTGACTAGAACTGTAAAGGCTTATACTATGGCTATACAATATCAATAATGAAAGTAATTAATTTAGCAGGCAGGGTTAATTACACAATAATGGTTGCTGGTTGGGTAATGATATATAGGTCAGTTTCTGACAATTCTAGAATTGTACAGAATTGTCAGACAATTCTTGGGTATGAAACGCAGTGCCTGCACTCTATCATAGATTGGTGCAGGATAAACAATTACTCACAAGTAAGCACTCTCTAGCACTTAAATTTCTTGCAGCATGAGCAAATCTACCAACTACGTTCAAGATCATAAGCGACCAGAATATAATTCATCCTCAAAAGCTTGATCATTAATTGGAAGCTAGAAAAAGAGAAGAGAAAGAATCAATTATTAGGAAATGTAGTAAGCCAGAATCTTTCGAACTATCCCCAATGCTGTGCTGGATAGATTATAATATTGAGTCTAAATGACTATCACACACCTCACTCTATGGGCAAGCCATCATCATTATTGTTACCAGTTCTAAGTTTTTAAGTTATTTAAATCAACCTTTTAATCAACCTAAACTAATCCAAATGTAGCAGTGTACATCAAGAATCAAATAGAATTTTGGCAAATATACAATTATTCATATCATCTTAAGTTTCAATGTATAGAGTTATATTTCATTGAAACTTGCAGCAGAGTGATATATGCAAAAAATACAATGGTACAAATTGATTCATTCAAGGCATGTTACATATATAATCCAAAGAAAATGCTCACATCAAGAGCGGAGAATTTAGCAAATTTTATCCTTCATAGCGGTAGATTATCTTGTCTCACAGATGAAAAATCTCTTTGCATTAACACATTTACAATCACTCCATTCTCCACTTGTCTTTGGGCAGACACATGATATATTTCCATTGGTTTTGTCAAGCTCACCAGATCTCCACGAAGAGGCAATCTCAGGGAATTGCTTGACAGCAGGTCTGTTCCAGAATGCTTCCGTGCTGTATCCATCCCAGGAAAGCAGCTGTTTACTAAGGTCTTCTTGAGCATCAATGTAAATGAAGTCTGAGTCTACAAATGATAATAGTGGTGAGGTACATTATCATATAGAAACAAACGGAATGTGTTAGACAGATTCCACAATCAATGAGCAATGTAGCTATCAACAGCATGGCATCTACCTGGGATAATAAGCAGCTTCGACGACGATTGATCATAAAAACAAACCCATTGTGTTTTCCATGAGAAATTGCTTGAGGTTTTCCCTTCTGAACTTAGGTTCTGCAGTCACCAATTGTCCAGAGTAAATTTTACCACAGAGTGATTTGGCTTCAAGATAGTTCTCCTTTTCATCACTAAGAATTAGACAGGATTTAGTTTCACCAGACCCGATGGTGGTGAAGTTACCTGGGCATTTGTCTATAAAACATTGAATTAAATCAAAATCAATTACAATATTGACAGTAATAATATTAGTCTGTTCATAAGATATACTGACTGCTCGAACAAGCATGAAAAAAAGCGTCAATACTTTCTTAGTAACAACATCAATGAGTATTACATCAAAAATATAGGAACAACAAAGATATTCAAGATTGAATTTTGAACCAACCCATAATCTTATTAATATTTACAAAAATCTGAAGCTATGCTTTACATCACTGTCATAATATCGACCTTTTCACCACCATGTCCTGATCGTGTGGCAGCTTTTCGCCATCTCTCCGATTCCACCAAACTTTTCACCTTACTCAAGTAGCTGGCATATGTTTTCATTAGTGATTAGATAAGGGGGATGTCACTTGCATCTTAAGAGCTTTAGAGCTTTGGTTATTGACTGAAATTGTCGCATCCTAGAATCTGAAGGTAAAGCAAAACATATATGCAGCTAACTTTACCGACAGGATCAGTTTCTTTTCAGCTATCTGTAAAAAAAGTCAGCCTAAGATATTAAGTTGACTGGAGCCCTGACTACAGGCCAGGCAGCAGAATCGTGATGATATAGTTTTTGAATAGTTATAAATTACGGTGGCTCTTGCTACCTAATCTCATCTCACTTTATCTATACTGGTAAAAACATCAATTCATCCTCTGACAAGATGCACAAGTGGGATCAGAGCTCATAGTCAGCATAGCTCGCATTACAAATTGCAAAAACATTCCGTCAACAGAGGCCTGAGGAAACAGAATGTAAAGAAAATTGTAAAGAAGTACTTAACGGATGTTTCATTCTACAGTCTACAGAGCTATATTGACATATGACAATCGACAATCGGAAAGTTTAGAAATTGATGTTGATACTCTGATCTTTAAGTGGTGATCCAAGGCTAGCAGATACTGAACAGGTAACCACAGTCACCATCTCCCTGTAATTAACTCTTCAAGTCAACAAAAGAGTGTAAGGAAAAAAGAAAGAACCCCTTGGAACGTGTTGCTGTGATTGAGACTAATATTGAGCATTGGTATAAATATCCGGTTAAGTTTATGACTATGAAAATGGTTGTACCGTTTTGATTTTATTGTGTCCATTTTGGTTCCCTTAAAGAGTTTTTAAGTTCAATAATAATCATTGACACCCCATACCCTTGTCACAGATTTTGCGTCATCATTATATAAATTAAAATGCTATTTCATTTTCTCCGAATCATCTAGTTCTATGGTTGATTTCGTCATCGTGAGAAAGTCAGGACAGCTGATGTTTAAAAATCACCATAGATTATCAAAGGCAGATGCAATTTACAGCATTTTAAATGGTCGAAATGCTTTCAAAAAGACTGGTAAAAATATCATGATTGACGCAAGTTGGAAATATATATCATCATCTGTGAACAGAATAAAGATGGTTTCCTTGTATTAGTATACAACCATATGATCACAATATGAGATAATATCAAGTATTTAAATCCCCATTGTCATACTTTAAATATTCATTAATAATGATTGGTTGAACAACATGTCAAGTCATGGTGCGATTGCTTCATCTCTGCTACAAGATTGCTTCATCAGACCAAACCTATATAAATGTGGTATGAAGCTTGCTTTGTCACTTCAGCACTATCAGTTGAAGTGATCAGTAGTTTCTCACAGAAGAATCCCATCATCATACAACATGTTCGCTGCTGCTCTTCTCCTTGTTATAGGTGTTCAGGTAGCCTCAGCTATAGGTAGGTTTATAAATTTATTGGGTTATTGCTGCCTTGAAAATAATGTCCCCTTTTTTACGTTAATCGATTAGTTGAGTTGCTCAATGATGTTAGGTATTTCTTAAGACACGACTATTCTTTAGATATTTTTTCATGGTCATTGCGCTATTTTTCATTTAAATGCTGGTCTGAGCGATCAGTTTGTTCATTGATCACATGTGAAAAGCTACTACCTCTGCCTTTACAATACAATCACCTTGATGATAGGAAAGAATATCAAGACACATGACTGTCGCCCATGTTTCTTCAGTGTTTAGCCTAGTTGATATAGATGCCTGCAATATAAATATAATTACTGTTAACTTTATATTTTAATTTAAGGTTCTGATGATGTTTTTTGTAGAGGTATGCCCAGGAAACTTCACCGCCGTCGGGCTGGTGTAACCAAATCCTGTCTCATTCTCAGTACTGAAAGGGAGTATTATGTGGATGCACGAGAACTTTGCAGTGAGACCTACTTGGGCCTCATGGTGACTGCTGAAACTCAGTGGAGAAGAGATAACCTCAAGCAATTCCTCATGGAAAACACGCTTGGTAGGTCGTTTGACGCATGAATTTTGCAACTATTCACTTTGTTCTTTTATGTCAACTTATATAATTCTTTTGGTCTGGATTTTGTTGATTATATAAAAAAGATGCATTTTTCTTGCATCATTTTGCGAAGTCAAACATCGCAGCATTGTTTTACTTTGTGAGCCTGATAAGAATTTAGATATATAACTATCTCTATAACTGTCTCCCATTTCAGACTCAAACTCAGAGTTAATATATATCGGTGCTCAGGAGGATGTCGATCAACAGACATTCTTTTGGGATGGATATAGCACACAAGCGTTCTGGAACAGATTGGATGCTGAGGAGTTCCCTGAGGTTGCACCTTCATGGAGATCTAGTGAGCCTGACAACACTAACGGAAATGAGTCATGCGTCTGCCCCAAGACAAGTGGAGAATGGAGTGATTGTAAATGTGTACATGCAAGGAGACTGTTCATCTGTGAGAGAAGATAATATACTGCTTTGACTGTTTGAACTGGCTTCTTTTTCACATCCAAATATAAGCAATGATTTAAATTAGTTTTAAACAATGATGAGTGTAACACCATTTATTTTACTTTATATTCTAAACAGCCGCAATGTTTCAAAATATAAATTCTTCAACAAAATAAATTCTTCGACAAAACAAATTCTTCAACAAAATAAATTCTTCAACATAATAAAATCTTAAACATTAAGATTCACCCCGTGATGAATTTGCTATATATGTTAAAATCATAGTCCCTGTCTTCCGTTGGTCTTTCTTATGCTCATACCATCAAGAACTGGACTAAAAAGTTTATTTTTTCTATGCAGATATTGACTCCATTACATCCACCAAGAATGAAGGCTGACAGTTAATTATTTTCAAACACGATCTGGAGTGGGGTTCAGAGGGAGATTTTTGTCTGATGTATTTGCAGGCCCTCTGTACTCGTTTTTGACCTTGAGTATTTGATTCGTGTTTGTCATCATCTCTGCTTCTTTTCTAGAGTTTACCCTTCATACAAAGATAAATCCTGATCTTTTCTAATAGGTTTTTTTTTCCATTGGGACAACTTTAAATTGTGATATAAGCAAGGATGGACATTAGATTTGTACATTGATGAATGCAGTACCCACTTATTTTACTTCATATTCTACGCAGCCGGAATTTGCCAGAAGTCATTCTTTAAATATTGAGACTTAAACTGGGATGAATTATTGCAAAGGATCTATGAAATCAAGCCAAAATCCTCAATACATACTTGACGATTATAAGAAACATCCTTGACCCGAGGACTACAGATAAGTTCCATCATTCTGGTAATTTGACCTTTAAAATAGAAGGAAATATGTTTAAATTGAGTATCATTGAATTTCCACTGCTTCGAACTGCATTGCTCACAATTATTGGTGTAATTTCTGTATTTTGTCTATGGAGATTATTGGTCGATTTCAGGGAGTTTTACCAGGACTGTATCAGGGATTTTATGTGCTTGTAGATCGCTCATCAATCAGTGAATCTTTGTATCAGATGAATGGATTTATGTGTGATGTCATGGTCTGTGATGATGAAGGCATTACTACATACTACACAGATCTACCCAGAAACTATGTGATGATGAGAAAAGAGTTCAGAAACACCAAACATGTATTCCTTTTACACCTCTCATATGGATTTGACAAGTGAGTATTAGATTCTTATCTTGACTATTATTTCAGGCTGAGCTCAAGGGGCCTGTAAAACAATTTGATTGACAGCTGTCTCAACATTACTGCCAAATTCACATCATTTGGTTCATTGTTCTCAGGACATCTTGTGTTACAAAACTATTGCAATTGTAAAACTCAAGCTAGTCACAAACATGAATTTTGATCTCGGTTTTTGTCCTCTGATACATAACCAGTTTGAACACATTATTTATCTTGGTCAAAGTTGGTACCGCTATCAACCCCTTTTGGGTGCTCAGGCTCAGGATTGTCATATTATGAATATCTGTATGAGCACTTCCGACATGGCATGGCATCTGTTTCAAAGGACTCTATCTATGATTTTAAGTTTCAACCAACTTGACAAGGTGTCCATTTTGCCTCAATGGCCATGAATTGAGACCACACCACACTGACACTGCAGACTAATGACTCCCCAACAAAAATCGCCAGCAGTTGGCTGAAGGGGATCAAATCCAATAATATTTGCTTGGCGATTACCCTGCACTCTATCATAGATTGGTGCAGGATAAAGAATTACTCACAAGTAAGCACTCTCTAGCACTTCAATTTCTTGTAGCATGAGCAAATCTAACAACTACGTTCAAGATCATAAGCGACCAGAATATAATTCATCCTCAAAAGCTTGATGATTAATTGGAAGCTAGAAAAAGAGAAGAGAAAGAATCAATTATGAGGAAATGTAGTACGCCCGAATCTTTCGAACTATCCCCAATGCTGTGCTAGATAGATTATAATATTGAGTCTAAATGACTATCACACACCTCACTCTATGGGCAAGCCATCATCATTATTGTTATCATTTCTAAGTTTTTAAGTTATTTAAATCAACCTGTTAATCAACCTAAACTAATCCAAATGTAGCAGTGTACATCAAGGGTCAAATAGAATTTTGGCTAATATACAATTATTCATATCATCTTAAGTTTCAATGTATAGAGTTATATTTCATTGAAACTTGCAGCAGAGTATTATATGCAAAAAATATAATGGTACAAATTGATTCATTCAAGGCATTGTACATATATAATCCAAAGAAAATGCTCACATCAAGAACGTAGAATTTAGCAATTTTTATCATTCATAGCGGTAGATTATCTTGTCTCACAGATGAAAAATCTCTTTGCATTAACACATTTACAATCGCTCCATTCTCCACTTGTCTTTGGGCAGACACATGATTCATTTCCATTGGTGTTGTCAGGCTCACCAGATCTCCACGAAGAGGCAATATCAGGGAATTGCTTGATAGCAGCTCTGTTCCAGAATGCTTCTGTGCTGTATCCATCCCAGAAAAACAGCTGTTTACTAAGGTCTTCTTGAGCACCAATGTAAATGAAGTCTGAGTCTACAAATGATGTAAATAGTTGTGAGGAACATTATCATATAGAAGCAAACGGAAAGTGTTGGACAGATTCCACAATCAATGAGCAATGTAGCTGTCAACAACATGGCATCTACCTGGGATAATAAGCAGCTTCGATGACGATTGATCATAAACACAAACCCATTGTGTTTTCCATGAGAAATTGCTTGAGGTTTTCCCTTCTGAACTTAGTTTCTGCAGTCACCAATTGTCCAGAGTAAATTTTACCACAGAGTGATTTGGCTTCAACATAGTTCTCCTTTTCATTACTAAGAATTAGACAGGATTTAGTTTCACCAGACCCGACGGTGGTGAAGTTACCTGGGCATTTGTCTATAAAACATGGAATTAAATCAAAATCAAATACAATATTGACAGTAATAATATTAGTCTACCACATCTATATCAGTGAGGCCAAACCATGTGATATGTTTTTTTATAGTTTGTATAGTTAAACTTTGAAAGCAAGTTCTGAGCTGGTAGGGCTAAATATCTGTTCATAAAATATACTGACTGGTCGAACAAGCATGAACAAAAGCGTCAATACTTTCTTAGTACAAACATCAATGAGTATTACATCAAAAAATAGGAAGAACAAAGAGATTCAAGATTGAACTTTGAACCAACCCATAATATACCTATTAATATTTACAAAAATTTGAAGCTATGCTTTACATCACTGTCATAATATCAAAGAGGTAAGAATCTAAAACCGATTCTGATAGATTATCATAAACTTACCTATAGCAGAGGCTACCTGAACTCCTAGAGCAAGGATAAGAGCAACAGTGAACATGTTGTATGGTTGGTAATTAGATGATGTTTCTTTGGGAGGCTACCAATCACTTTTACTGATAGTGCTGAAGTGATGATAAATATATCTTACAACATTTATATAGGCTTGGTCCTATGAGGAAAACAAGTTGCAGTAGCAAAAATAGCAACAGGATCAAAGCACCACATGCCATAAAACAATTATTGTTGACTCAATCATGTTTTATATCCATTTAAAAAAATAGCCAGTCAAATTTAAAGACATGACACTTATGTGTCCATCAAAGAATCACAGGCACTTTTCACTTGACAATGATATTTTGGTGCCAATGTGCGTCAATGACAGACTTTTTGTCAGTTTGTTCTTATAATACTTCATCCACTTTGCCTTGATTATAAACATAATACAAAATGTTATAGTCAGAACACATTTCATTATGACTGCAATATGGTGAATACCCTTCAACATATCGCAGTCATTGAGAAATGTGTTCTGAAAGTATAATTTTGGCATTTTGTTTATTATCAAGACAGGTTGATGAATGCCGATTCACCCCAGCTGTGACCGTTTGAAAATTGAGTGATGGCAGTGGCGTATATTAGCACTCACGGCTGAATAGCTCAGTGTGTAGAGCGTCTGCCTTATAATCACGGTTACTCAGATTGTTGTGGGTTCGAATCCCATCAAGGTCAGTTTTTTTTCAAATGGGTGCTTTATAACTGGAGCATTTTTACCGTAATCTTCTACTGCTATTGAGTTGTTTTCTGAAAGTACCCAACAGCTCAGTGAGCTATTGAAATACCTCTCTGCTTGCACTATTTTGCTACCGATATGCAGAAATTTCCGTGTTGGGAGGGCGCTTAAGCGCCCCTCCCACACTCTCCCCGCCACGCCTACGGCGTGTGGATAGGGCTGCGCCCGATCATTATGCTCATCTCTAAAAAGTCAGTGAGTGAAATTTTTTAGAATATACGCCCCTGAGTGATCGTTAGTAACACACTCCAAGATAAGTTTCCAAACTGATATATCCAGATTGTGAGGATGATTGGATTATAATCCGTATCAGTATTGATCTGAAATGCGAATGCTTTACTGTAACAGGTGTTACTTTGACACACTATTCACAAGTTTTAAACTAGCAAACACACCATGTACAAAACATTCATCTTTTTATTGATAAGTTTTTGTGACATATAGGGATAAAGCAGCATTATTCTAACGTTACCTTTAAATATTAAATACACTGATTATATGTAAAATCAATTAAAAGTGATTTAATCAGCCATTGTTAACCAATCAATTTCAAGTGAGATTTATAATTTTTCTCCAGTGTCAGATAAAAAAAATATTTAGAGTTATCGTTGGTGGATTAAGTATCTCAAGAACAAGACAACGATATTTGGTGTAGACAGACATACCCTTTCCATGATGACAATTACTAAGTTCAGTAAGATTTAGCCGTAGTATTGCTTTTCAATGAAGCTGAAAGCTATACGGAACTAGCTTAGAGCAACATTGAACATAATAGCGCTACAATCAAACATCTAGATTCCTACTCTTATAACTCCAAAACCTTCGATATTATACCAATGGTCATATCAGGATGTGTGCTAATTATTTAGCACTCAAAAAGTATTGTCCCAAAAGTGAATTTGTTACGGATAAGAAATATTGTTAAGTTTAGCGACACATGTAATTGGCTCAATAAGCACAATTATTTTAACACACTTTGTTTACAATTACCCAAGGAGAAATTAACATTTTGCAAACATGGATTTTGTAGATTGCAATGGTTGTATAGTTTGGAGTTGGCCCTCCTTGATTCAAAGGTCCCCTTGTGATCTGTGGGTCTGTTATGGAGCACAGTCCATTTATACTAGTATCTGTACATTTCCTTTAAAGCATTAAATGTGTTCGTGATTGGCTAACCAACAACATACATATTGAGGTGCCAAGGTCATTTACCGTCCTTTTCAAATGACAGGGGAGCTCAGAATATTGATAAGGGCTCCAGCTTCCCTGACTACTACTCTTAATCTCTGTACTCACATTTTGTTTTGTTTAGTTGTAGATGGTTTGGCAAGAGTGTCATAATAAAAGATTCGAAGACTGACGCTTATCCTGTTTAAAGGCAGATTATCCCCATGATCTGGAGACCAACAGTTGCAGTTGAAGGCCAAACTTGCAGTCAGTGACTTACAATCACTGGGAGCTTAGGGGTCACAGCTTGGGTGAGTTGGCATTCATCACAATGTTGCATCCTTAATGTCGCCAAAAATTTTTGCTCAAGTCGTTGTTTATCAAAACATGATGACCTATTACTGGAATTTTTGATGTGTCATTCAAATAAATATGTGAATCAAATGATGCAGTTGCAGCCCTTTGACTTAATGTGCAGCAATAATTGACATGAGAAATGATATGCTCATAACTACATCAACTTTGAAGTAGTTTAAAGATTGAGGCCTGGAGATGACAAAATAAAACATGGTGAACAGGATCAAAATGCAATCAATCTCATCTAATATTGTAATATTATGTGGAAATGTTAATATTTTCAAATGCAAGATGTAATAACCGACTACAATCCATTAACAAGGGATAATTCATAAATAAGTATACCGTGATTGTAATTTGGTTATAGAAGGATTGCAGATGCAGGATAATTCATTCAGGATGATGAGCGTGCCAATTGATTATCACCGACACCTTATCCTTGAACTTGACTCTCAAGGTGTTTCAAACAGTGTTTGGAAAAAATAAATCGATTCCCTTACAAATTGTTACTTTTTGTGATATTATAAGACCTTATTTAGTTGGGTAAAGAAGATTTGGATTTTGCTTTGATTAACATATATATTTGTTATCAAGCAAAATAAAATTCACTACAGATTGACAAATGCTTATAAATTTTAAAAAGGATATAAATAAACCTGTAAGAAAATTGTTGTATCATTCCTTATCATTATATTTCTGACACCATCAGTGTTTGTGTCATAAAATCAAACACAATGAGGTTTTAATGTTTTCAAAACATCCATTTTTTGCCAATAAAGCCATACAAAAATACAGAATATATTTAGCAATGTCTTCTCTAGGACGTTTCTAGAAAAGGCATACATGTTAACCTGTTTTCAATTCAAAATAATACCCAACAATAATAACAACCCGCACATGATGATTTGCAAAGCGCTGATCAAAGACTTCCTCCCTCCATACCGTATTTGTGTCATCACATGAAATAAAAATGCAATGAGATTTTATTGTTGTCAGATCATCCAGTTCGGTGATTGATTTCATCATTTTCTGGTAGTTTATATACATGATATATTTAAAAATTCTATGATAAGGCTGTTTCCAAAAAATGATATTGCATTTCTATTATTTTTCAGCCTGTTCCCAGATCTATGCAATGTCCAGCAATCTACAGATCATGATTTGCAAAATAGTGAACATAGACCATTAGCCAAATTCCAAGCATTAGAATATCCCTGAGTTCAAATATAGAACATCATAACACTTCTCAGTGAAACGTCTTCAAAACCTACATGATTAGATTTTTCATTTTTGGCGTATTGCTTGGTGACTCTATGCGAATAGGTCAGAAACTGTGAGGGTGAAAGGTCCATGTCGCTAATTAGTTTTCATCAAGTTATGAGCAATATCTGTGCACATGTGCTTGAGTGGCTATTTCTGTTAGTAGTTGCTATTCAGTTTGTATTCAATTTTCCTATGACCATTCAGAAGCTTCAGTCAAGTCAGGTTTTTTGGACTGTTCAGTGGTGAAGTCATCATGGCTTCGCTTTTTTTTATGAAATTAACTTTTGCCATCATTGTTCATTCACTAAAATCTATTGCTACTTTGCCTTACCTTACCTTGCCCGCTTTTCACCACCATGTGCTGATCGTGTGGCAGCTTTTCGCCATCTCTCCAATTCCACCAAACTTTTCACCTTACTCAATCACTTGCATCACATCTGCCTAGATTTAGCCAGGGGAGGTTAACATTAATTGTGTCACTACTTATTTTCTAGGATTGCTTGTCATTTTCCATTATACATTATTTACATAAATTTTCTTCGCACAACAAAAGCTGCACTTGAGTGCCCTCAACAACGCTTCTTTTGTGAATTATTTACCTCCCAAATTGTTGACTGTCCCCAATGTTAGATCTACACATACATACCGTTTTCAGTTTCGCAAGTCTACACCTAGCATGATGCATAACATGTTTCATCTGCATCCCCTAAGTAGCTGTCACATGTTTTCATTAGTGATTAGATGAAGGGGATGTCACTTGGATCTTAAAAGCTTTAGAGCTTTGGTTATTGACTGAAATTGTCACATCCTAGAATTTGAAGGTAAAGCAAAAGATATATGCAGCTAACTTTACCAACAGGATCAGTTTCTTTTCAGTTATCTGTAAAAAGGTCAGCCTAAGATTTTAAGTTGACGGGAGCCCTGACTACAGGCCAGGCAGCAGAATCCTGATGATGTAGATTTTGAATAGTTAGAAATTACGGTGGCTCTTGCTACCTAATCTCATCTCACTTTATCTATACTGGTAAAAATATCAATTCATCTTCTGACAAGATGCACAAGTGGAATCAGAGATCATAGTCAGCATAGCTCGCATTACAAATTGCAAACAAATTCGGTCAACAGAGACCTGAGAAAACTGGATGTAAAGAAAATTGTAAAGAAGTATTTAGTGGATGTTTTATTCTACAGTCTACAGAGCTATATTGACATTCGAGATTGACAGGGATAGTTTAGAAATTGCTTTTGATACTCTCATCTTTAAGTGGTGATCCAAGGCTAGCAGATACAGAACAGGTAACCACAGTCACCATATCCCTGTAATTAACTCTTCAAGTCAACATAAGAGTGTAAGGAAAAAAGAAAGAACCCCTCGGAACGTGTTGCTGTGATTGAGACTAAGATTGAGCATTGGTATAAATATCCGCTTAAATTTCTGTCTATGAAAATTTTTGTACAGCATCGGATAGGGCGGAATGTTTGGCTGGCCCGAGAGGACATCCTGGTTGCAGAGTTAAAAATCAGTCTGTGGTAGTGTGGATGAGACTATTACCCTTTATTTTTGTAAAATGAGAAAAGGAAAGATCAAACATAAAATCAATTAAATGAGGAATGCTTAAAAGTGTGAGCCTCTCGTCATATTCAGCGTCAGGGTAGATTATTCGTGTTGCTGATCGCTGAATTCGTTCCAATCGATCTTTGTTGTGGTTAGACAGGAACGTGAACCAAGCAGGGGCACCATAGCACACTACTGATCGAATGTTTGTAGTGTAAAATAATTTAAGCCTCGAGTTGCACTTGGTGACTAAATTAACGACATGATTGTTAAAAGAAAGCTTGTTATCTATTAATATTCCCAAAAACTTTGTGCAAGGGCTTGGTGTTAAAAAATAATCATCTATATGTAACTGGTTATCATAGGTGTAATGATGACTCAGGGATGTGTTGATAATCTCCGTCTTGTCAGCATTCAGAAGCATGCTATTATTAGCAGACCATGATTGAGTTGATTGTATGGCAGGAGCGATTGCAGATTGATCGGTATGGTTATTGACTGCTACATAGAATATTGCGTCGTCAGCATATTTTACGTGATTGTATCCCTCTGCTTTAAGATCATTTCAATTAATTCAGCCAGAGTATCGGTCCAAGCTTAGTCCCTTGCGGGGCACCAATCTTTGCACTGATATATGTAGATCTGCTATTGCCGTATTTGATGCACTGCATTCTATTGTGAAGGAAGCTGCTAACAAGAGTTATCACCTCATGGTTAAATTCAAATTTTTGCATTTTCTCAACCAATATAGCAGGTTGCAAGCGGTCGAAGGCTTTTGAAAAGTCTAATGCTGCACTCTGAATAAATTTAGTATGAGGCTTATCAAGTTGGGCAGTGAAGTCCTCCATGACCTGAATCAATGCATCTACTGTCCCAATATTAGGCTGGTATGCAAACTGCGACGGATCGATTACTTTATCCAGCTGCGTTCTCAATTTGTTGGTGATCACTTCTTCACATAACTTGCCCAGGTGACAGAGCAGTGATATTGGGCGATAATCCTTGTTCTTAGTAGGACACGATATCTTAGGAATAGGGTTGATCTGCGCTCGTTTCCACCTGTCTGGATATTCGGCACTTGCGAGCATACAGTTGATTATATTACACAGTGGGACGCATATATCCTCTTTCCCTTCCAAGGAGACCCAGGTTGGGAAAGCCTCCTCAGATGTTGCTTTTGAGGTGTCAAGTTTATTGAGTAGATGTTTTACCTCGCCTATACTGAGAGGTTGTAGAGTCTTAGATTCTGGGGTTTTATCCGGATCAATGTCTGAGATTTGTTCACTACCTACAGATACATAGTAGATATTAAGCAGTTCACAGAAGTACTGACTGGTCATAGGACGGCCTTCTATAATTGGTTGCTTTACCTCGCTGGTTGTTTTGTTCGGCTGCGTTATGGAATTTAATGTAGACTACCATTCTTTGGTATTTTGATTTTTGTTGAGCTGATTGTTCACAAATGCTCTTTTACTGGCTCTGATTTTACGCTGAACCAGTGCCCTTAACACTTTCCAGGATTTACATTTGTTCTTATGAGCTTTATCTCTGGCTTGCACTAACTTGGATATGCTATTCGTCATCCGAGCAGGGCGGTCTCTTCGTACTTTGTGAGTTCGAAATGGACAGTGATGATCTATAATCCTATTGATGGTGGTATGCAGAGCATCAACCTTGGTGTGCACATTTGTCGAGAGCAAAACATTGTTCCAGGTCTCTTTGGCTATGTCATGCAGTACTCGGGTTTTCCGCTCTGGTGTAATTAGCTGCTTGTTGGTGCGACTGTACTTAAAAGCTTTCTTGGCTTTGTTGCTTTTTAACAGTATACAACAGCAGTCATTATTTGATATTGGTGCAAGCTCAACTGCTGGCTTATAATCCACTATATTTGTCAGTATGAGGTCCAGTTTTGCTTGTTCGCGTGTATTAAAGTCAACTAAATTATATATATATATCCAGCTGCTTAAACAAACCCTCTACTGGCAGATGTTTGAAATCACCAGCTATTACAAATTTGGGGTGGTGTTTCTTACTTAGCTGTGCTAAAACACCGCCGAGATAATCTAGCGTATCATCAATCTCAGCGTTGGGAGGGTGGTATAAACAGCCAGTTATGATGTCATCGTAATTTTTCTGGGTCCAAACAGCCGAATAGGTGCTGGTTGTATAAGATGACAGAATTGTTGTTGGTAGGTCATTAGCTGTCAGAATTACGACCCCGCCACCTCTGCGATTTTTGTGATTGCAATAGAAATGTTGATACCCATCTAATTGCCGGGATTGTTCTTTTTCTGCTGTTAGCCACGTTTCGGTCAGGCATATTATTTGTGGTTGATGGATTTCCACAAGCACTGCTAACTCGGCAAGCTCCCATTCATTAAGCGACCTATAGTTGGTTTATAGGAGCGACGGTAGCACTGCTTCATTGTCACTATGTGTTAAATGTTGTTTTTCCGTTGGTACAAGCGCAGACTGTCTAGAGCACTGATTGTTTGGCTTTCGTCTTTTGTGCCTACGTCCAGCTTTACGTCCTCCATTGTGTCCATTTTGGTTCCCTTAAAGAGTTTTTAAGTTCAATAATAATCATTGACACCCCATTCCCTTGTCACAGATTTTGCGTCATCATAATATAAATTGAAATTCAATTTCATTTTCTCCGAAATGTAAATATAAACTGGTAAAAATATCATGATTGACGCAAGTGGGAAATATATATCATCATCCGTGAACAGAATAAAGATGGTTTCCTTGTATTAGTATACAACCATATGATCAACATATGAGATAATATCAAGTATTTAAATCCCCATTGTCATACTTTAAATAAACATTAATAATGATTGGCTGAACAACAATTGATTAATGGCATATGTCAAGTCATGGTGCGATTGCTTCATCTCTGCTACAAGATAGCTTCATCAGACCAAATCTATATAAATGTGGTATGAAGCTTGCTTTGTCACTTCAGCACTATCAGTTGAAGTAGTATCAGTAGTTTCTCACAGAAGAATCCCATCATCATACAACATGTTCGCTGCTGCTCTTCTCCTTGTTATAGGTGTTCAGGTAGCCTCAGCTATAGGTAGGTTTATACACTTTTTGGATTATTGCTGCTTTGAAAATAATGTCCACTTTCTTACATTAATTGATTAGTTGAGTTGCTCAATGATGTTAGGTATTTCTTAAGACACGACTATTCTTTAGATATTTGTTCATGGTCATTGCGCTATTTAATATTTAAATGCTGGTCTGAGCGATCAGTTTGTTCATTGATCACATGTCTACTACCTCTGACTTTACAATACAATTACCTTGATGATAGGTAAGAATATCAAGACACATGACTTTCGCCCATGTTTCTTCAGTGTTTAGCCTAGTTGATATAGATCCATGCGATATAAATATTATTACTGTTAATTTTATATTTTAATTTACGGTTCTGATGATGTTTTTTATAGAGGTATGCCCAGGAAACTTCACCGCCGTCGGGTCTGGTGAAACCAAATCCTGTCTCATTCTCAGTACTGAAAGGGAGTATTATGTGGATGCCAGAGAACTTTGCAGTGAGACCTACTTGGGCTTCATGGTGACTGCTGAAACTCAGTGGAGAAGAGATAACCTCAAGCAATTCCTCATGGAAAACACACTTGGTAGGTCGTTTGACGCATGAATTTTGCAACTATTCACTTTGTTCTTTTATGTCAACTTTAATCATTCTTTTGGTCTGGATTTTGTTGAGTATATAAAAAAGATGCATTTTTCTAGCTTCATTTTGCGAAGTCAAACATCGCAGCATTGTTTTACTTTGTGAGCCTGATATGAATTTAGATATATAACTATCTCTATAACTGTCTCCCATTTCAGACTCAAACTCAGAGTTCATATATATCGGTGCTCAGGAGGATGTCGATCAACAGACATTCTTTTGGGATGGATATAGCACAGAAGCGTTCTGGAACAGATTGGATGCTGAGGAGTTCCCTGAGGTTGCACCTTCATGGAGATCTAGTGAGCCTGACAACACCAACGGAAATGAGTCATGCGTCTGCCCCAAGACAAGTGGATTATGGAGTGATTGTAAATGTGTAAATGCAAGGAGACTGTTCATCTGTGAGAGAAGATAATATACTGCTTTGACTGTTTGAACTGGCTTCATTTTCACATCCAAATATAAGCAATGATTTGAATTAGTTTTAAACAATGATGAATGTAACACCATTTATTTTACTTTATATTCTAAACAGCCGCAATTTTCTACAATTTAAATTCTTCAACAAAATAAATTGTTTGACAAAACAAATTCTTCAACAAAATATAATCTTAAACATAAAGATTTACCCCGTGATGAAATTGCTATATAAATTAAAATCATAGTCCCTGTCTTCCGTTGGTCTTTCTTATGCTCATACCATCAAGAACTGGACTAAAAAGTTTATTTTTTCTATGCAGATATTGACTCCATTACATCAACCAAGAATGAAGGCTGACAGTTAATTATTTTAAAACACGATCTGGAGTGGGGTTCGGAGGGAGATTTTTGTCTGATGTATTTGCAGGCCCTCTGCAATTAACGTTACATAGTGTAAGAATGCATCTTTAACTTTCTATGGTACTTTCGACTGTTTGATAGAAACAATTCTAATTAGCTCTCCCAAACCAACAGAACCTTACTGCCTTCCGGGAGGGTCGGTGTCTGCTCTGTGAGGGCCAGAGTCAGAGGGACTGGCCTGCCTGAGTACGCGGGCGGGCAGTAGTTCCCAACTAGATTAATCGGATGGTTGCCTTACCATTCCCGACTACATGACCATACCGTTGCACTATTTTTTTATTTGCCCATTCATGTCTGAATCTCAATTTTTACTAGATGCAGGAACCGAATGAAAAAAACCCCACCTCTATCGCTGTACTCGTTTTTGAGATCTTCTCTTTTTCCACCTTAAGTATTTGAATCGTGTTTGACATCATTTCTGCTTCCTTTCCAGAGTTTATCCTTCATACAAAGATAAATCCTGATCTTTTGTATTAGGTTTTTTCTCCATTGGGACAACTTCAAATTGTGATATAAGCAATAATGTACCTTAGATTTGTACATTGATGAATGCAGCACCCATTTATTTTACTTCATATTCTACGCAGCCGGAAGTTGCCAGAAGTAAGGCTTTAAATATTGAGACTTAAACTGGGACGAATTATTGCAAAGGATCTATAAAATTAAGCCAAAATCCTCAATACATACATGACGAGTATAAGAAAAATCCTTGACCTGAGGTCTACAGATAAGTTCCATCATTCTGGTAATTTAACCTTTAAAATAGAAGGAAACATGTTTAAATTGAGTAATGTACACTTTATTTCATTTATCCTATTGTGTTCAGCTAGCTAAGCGATATGTTGTCATGAGATCTCGAGCTCTCAAACCTCACAGCCAAGACAGTGCATAGTTTCAACAAAGGAAATTGCAATTTAATTGTTTGAACATCTTGTGTCATCTTCTAGCTAATTGAATGACATTTTAATTGCTTCAATATTAATAATACTATGAATAAAACTTAAACTTTTCAAGATGTGACAGAAATGCTTAAGTTTATTGAAGCACAACTTAAAAATTCTTTTAATTGAGGACATATTTCAAACAATTAAAATACTCCTTGATTGAGGTACATTTTTTGACTGGCAACGTGTGAGCATGGACGATATAAAAGGGTGGAGAAAGCAAAACGGGGCAGTTTCTTTTGAGGAGTTCTTAGGAGAGCCCTCAGAAGCACATCATGCTATTCTGTTGAAAAGGTTCACGCCTTTTTTGGACTGGAAACTGGAAACTGGACACTGGAAACTGAAAACTGGAACTCAGTCGTTCACTCGCTAACTCGCTGACTCGCTGACTCGCTAACTCACTCGCTCACTCGCTCACTCGCTAACTCACTCACTCACTCACTCACTCACTCACTCACTCACTCACTCACTCACTCACTCACTCACTCACTCACTCACTCACTCACTCACTCACTCACTCACTCACTCACTCACTCACTCACTCACTCACTCACTCACTCACTCACTCACTCACTCACTCACTCACTCACTCACTCACTCACTCACTCACTCACTCACTCACTCACTCACTCACTCACTCACTCACTCACTCACTCACTCACTCACTCACTCACTCACTCACTCACTCACTCACTCACTCACTCACTCACTCACTCACTCACTCACTCACTCACTCACTCACTCACTCACTCACTCACTCACTCACTCACTCACTCACTCACTCACTCACTCACTCACTCACTCACTCACTCACTCACTCACTCACTTACTCACTCACTCACTCGCTCACTCTGCTGGTATGAGCAATCATTATAACTGACAGTGGCCCTTGTTTAATCACAATGGAGGCAAGTTGATGTAGCAGGCGGCAATATAAAATATTGTGACTGTCAACATTGCATATTATTGTATAATTCTGGTAATTGTTTACTCTTTTATATTGAAGCCAAATCACTCTGGAGTGAGCTCTACCTAGGCTTTATAGTGGCTGCAGAAATTGAGTGGAGAAGAGATGACCTTTAACTACTGCTGCCATCCAGGCAAATTCATGATCAGTGAATTCAGTAAAGCTCCATGATAATTAATTGAGGCTTTTAATCTCAATAATATCACCTGGTGTGCAAATAACTTGGACAAAATGGTGTTCGAAATCAGGCCAGTGATGCATTCTGACACATTTTCATTATAGTAGGTACATTATTTGCTTCGGATAGTTGATGTGCTTTCTTGATTATCATGATGATTGATTGTTTATTGTTTGAGGAAATAGAATATATTATCAACATCTAAACCACTATTTTTTACAGACCATCCATAAATAAAAAAATATTTGTAAACCTATACTAGAATTTAAATTTGGTGATTTTTGCAGCATCTAACAGCTAACAAAATATAATTACCATTATCGAAACAGATTGATCCATGTCGAAATTGTTATTTAATGTTATTGCTTCCATTTTGGAACCCAAATGCAAGTTCTTGTCTTGGAATTTTTTCTTGTATGATCACTATTCTCATTAACATAGTACAGATTGTGGCTAACACTTCTTCGAGTCGTATAGAGATGACAGCTTATAACCGAAGCAAGAGAATAGTTCATAAATTCTGACCATATGTTACAGCTTAACCACCGGGTTCAGTATTTTGCACCTTTATAAACCTCATCCATAGTATATATATCGATTACAAACTATAATATGTTAAAATGGAGGAATGAAACATGTGAATATTACCAATTGATCGATTCATAGGAGCAAATTTTGGAGTTTCAGAAACCATATTGATTCACCGAAATCAAAATGAGTAACGTGGGTGTTGAGGTAATGGGAATCTCTACTTGTTGCTTAATAATGACAGCACTGATTAGCAGATACAGGGTGGAGACATCTCTCTAATTTAATCCAGGTCTTTAAACTTCAGGGCCATTTGAAAATTGGACGAATATAGAATAAAACCTATATAGTTTTATATAATCAAATTATTATTTCTAATGCGGCTGAGGGAAGATAGAGATTGATTCACTTTTGATTCATGTCATCCTTCCAAAATTTAGCCTGACATCTTGAAAAGAATGCCAGATGACAGCCAATGATAACCTTTTCTCCTTTCCTTATAAACTTTCTTCTTCAGTCATTTTTGACAGCATTTTCAGGAAATACCAGGACTAGGCGCCAATCTATTTATGGACTTACGTCAGCATAGGCAAAGAATTTGAACTTGATAATGAATGAACAGATAATAATCTGCATATGACACACAAAAGACTTTTTTCTGGATAGTCTTCATCTTTCCATCTTCCACAAAATGACAAACAGTTGAATTACCTTGGGTGGAAAGCAAGCAGCAAGCAAGCAAGTAGTAAGCAAGCAGCAGCGCAGAGTTGAATAAAAAATATATCAATTTATGTCTGACATTTCATCGAGATCATTACAATCTTTAGCTCTGAAATGCTGAATTTCAGAGTGTGGAGATATCTCGAGCAAAAAGGTCTCATCAATAAACTAGCATAGGCGTAATATAGGTTGATAGGCATTGATTTTGGTAAGTCAGTGTCAACAATGGTTACACAGTAGATATTTCAGTTATGGTCTTCTGCTTTATTTGAACTGAACATAGCTTCATGTGTCTCAAAGGGGATTCTTATCTAGCTGTTCTCTCATTGCGATCGAATTGCAGTTAGATATAATGTGCAAAGTCAAAGGTGCTGACCGGTTTGAAATAGATTCTTGCTCTGTAGAGATGTGAAATACCCATGTTATCGAATCAACCGGGATAAACCAGAGATGTACTTAATCTGTTGACCATCTGTTGTTCACTTAGAAAGAATATATTTATGATCTTCTTTATCCATAAGATTGCACGGCAGTTTAGAAATATCAAGTATTTTTTATAACCAGAATTAAATTAGGATGTCGCTATTTGATTTGGGATACGTAAAAATCTAAAGCAAATGAAAATAAGCCTATCAAAAAGCAATTTATCTAACCTGACACGCATAAAATCTATAATAATATAATAATAATATAATAATAATATAATAATAATATATAATATATGAAATCTTCTTTTTTTCTCATGCAAAGTCTGATTACAGGCTCCCTGAATACATTTCACATACTCTTAAAGAGACTGTGGTCCAATTGCTAATTTTAATTTGAGACAAGAAAATCTAGAAATTTCAAAACAAGCCTATCAAAAACCAATTTTCCGGACCTGACACTCATCATAATTACTTTTTTTCTCGTCAAGGTTTGGCTCCAGGCTCCATTAACTACGTTTGACATATCCTTATAGAGCCTGTGGTCCAGTTGCAAATTTTCTTTGAGACGTAGGACTAGAACTGTGCTTGTGAAAGGTCTAAATTAGTAAGGTTTTACATAAATGTATGTCCCTATTTCATTTATCCTCTCTTTATTTACCTAAGTTTCTCTCTTGCCACCTTTGAAACTAAAGTTTGACTCGAAAGTATCGTCTTATGTAGATGAAATGGACAGATGAGACCTTCAACCTGATGCCTCTACCCGAACACCTCATCAAACAGATATTTGTCCCTTTGACCAACGAAGAGATGAGACGACTACCTCCTCTATGGGAGAAATCAGAGTGTAAGCCTTCCCAAGAACTCCTACCTTGTCACCCTGAACCAATATAACAAAGAATACTCAAACCTACAAGAGGCGATATCATGGCCTTGATTCCTACCAAACGTAGCAGTGACAATACTGAGGGTCACTATTGTATCAGTAATACCCAATTAGATTCTGTTGACTCTGTCAAATATCTTGGTGTTAATATTGACCATAAACTAAATTTTAAAAATCACAGAATTAAAATCTGTAAAAACACTGACACCCTTCACATGCTAATGAGATCACTAAAGAGAGCTCGTACACTTACCAGAATAACTGCTTATAAATCACATTGTCGTTCGATCTTAGAGTATGCTACAATCGTGTGGTCCCCCCACACAGACATACTGATCAAACTTATTGAAGCTGTTATTAGGAAAGCCTTTTGGTGGTGTTATAAAATTCCTAAATATGATAGAATATCCGCTACTATGCTGCTTGAAAATTGGCAAACACTTAAATTTAGGAGAGAGTCAGCAGACATACGTATGTACAGCAGGATAATGTCAGACAAAGCTAGTGTTGACCCACAGCGATTTACTCTCAATCAATGTGTGCATGATACTAGGATGGGAGGAATTAGGGACACAGTCAATACCGATGTGAGGTGCTTCTCCTTTCAACACAGAATACACAAAATATTAAATCGCATTTAGCCATGAGCCAAGTCCCAATTTACTGTTATAACTTATTTAGCGTAGTGATCTTATATAAACCGCTGTGTACAATTACTGACCCCTTATAGACAAACAACTGGATTCAGTTGACAATATCACATCACGCACACCATATATACCACTATACCCACATTCGCTTGAACAATGGCTCTTTCCTTCCTTTGCTTCCAAATTATGTCAAACAGCCCATGAAATATTGTGTATTCTGTGCCTCATGGTGATTACACTCACTCCATTATCTTTGTGCATTATGCTTTTAAATGTTTTTCTTTACAGAACACCAACCCCCCCCCCCCTCGACAGTAATCTCAAAAAATTCTATGAAAATTTAACTGTGGATGCCCTGACGGTGGTTAATTACACTCCATTGTCTTGGCTAGGCAGTCGTTTCTAAGTATATTATTATTATCTTGCTTTTCCTATCTTTCTTTACAGGACCCCCCCCCCCCCCTCTCCAAACAGTAATCTCAACAATTAATTCGCGAAATTTAACTGTGGAAGCTCTGATGGTGGTTAATTACACTCCATCGTCTTGACCAGACAGTCGTTTCTACGTTTATTATTATCTTGCTTTTCCTATCTTTCTTTACAGGACCCCCCCCCCTCTCCAAACAGTAATCTCAACAACTTATTCGCGAAATTTAACTGTGGAAGCTCTGATGGTGGTTAATTACACTCCATCGTCTTGGCCAGGCAGTCGCTACTTCGTTTATTGTTATTTAATTGATATTCTTTAAACATCACATACGCCTCAATCCTGCCTAACACATCACACAAAGTTATGCTGATCGAGCCTTGGTGGTGGTAAAATAACCCCCATCATCATGGCCTGAAAGCTTGTCGGCACACCGCCACAGCTTGTTGTACCCTGTGTTGCCCTTCTCTTGTACGCATTCCATCTTCACTGGCTCAGCCTGATTAATGATAGTTAATGATATTGATCATCCTCGTAAATGAGGTTGATAAAATACGCAGTGGGTAGCACTCATCCACCACATCTCTACTGTCAATATTGTTTTCTTGATCATCCCTTGTCTGTCCATGTTAGCACTGTTATTGCATCACCTCATTCACATGTGCTAATCTCTACCCAAGTGAACCCAAATCATTAGGAACGCCGGGACTGAAATCCGGTTGGATGCGAGACGGTGTCAACGCACTTCAGCCACAACCACAGCAATCTGCCAAATTCTGCTATCGCTACACTGATATCTATAACGACTGGACATTATCTACAGACAAATCTCGCTACAGAATATTGTTATAAGGACCCAGTCGACTACAATTAAAAAGCAGAAGCAGAAGGGTCTTCCAACACCTCCCTTCTCCCCTCAAACGAAGCGGCTTGAACAACTTTCAGTTGCAGATTCTATGATGTCCACTCGACATTGATTTTTCAAATTATTTATTTTCCACTCTTTTTTATATTTATTTTTTTGCAAAATTCTCGCTTGTATGACGAGTAGGTCAACACATGATGACCTGACAAGGATAGTTTAGCTCTCCGATTTGGTAACAAGAGTTTAAAACCATTTTTTCCTGAGGCGTTTTTCCTTTGTAAGGATTTGAATTGTCAATAAGCATGCCAGAATACCATTGACTTAACTAATACAAGTTTTAGTTTTAATATTTTTTCAACAGAATAATTATTTCTAGCTCTAAGCTGCGACTTATACGCCAAAATAAGACTGCTACTTTAGGTTCTAAGTTTTTATATATCAAGTTTTTAGAGTTGGGATGATTACCACAATGGTAGTTCAAGTGCCCAAACGTTGTCCGGGTTGATTTTTGTTGCATTGCATGATTTTTATCACTAACAGTTACTACCAACTATCAACCAAGGCAAACGAGCTCAATGAAGTTTTAATTCAAAAGTTAATCATTGAGCTGAGTTCAGAGAGGTTTTCAGGAACTTGTGTTTAGGGATTGGCCTCTTTATTTTGTGGAATTTTTCTCTTATGTGAATGCTTAGGAGGAATGATCATCTATCTTCAGTATGACCAAAACATTAGAATGAATGTCTCTACAATTATTCTGAACATCTTAACATGGGTAGAGCCTGCATAGCTATCATATTATTGTATGACAGAGCTAGTTTTGGACCAATCTTCTACTTCTTATTATAAGAGACAGGCACATGGTTCAACTTTTTGCGACAAATTGAAGTCCAGCACCATCCTGTTTGCCAAGCTTATGATCTTGCAAATGATAGTCAGGCAGTTAGCGTTGGTTTGCCAAGTTCTTTCATAGTCCATTGATCAATTAATCGACATGTACAGAGTTTTCGATCTTGCCGTATTAATTTTTGGTAAAATTTTACAAATGGAATTAAAAAGGTTCTGGATGAGAAGTGATTATCTTTCACTGGATTGAACTTCTAATCAAAGTCAAGTGAATCTGGAGAATTTAAGCTCAGACTTAATAAGACCACAATATCAATGGCGTCAGATGTATCCACCTGTGTGGTTTGTCTGGGAACCTGGGCTATTTGGTCATTAGATTTGGTTTTAGAATTTTTTTTACTGAAAATCATTTAGGTTGTTACAAAATGTAAGCTGGTGAATGTAATGATTTGTGTTAGATTCTGAGCTCTAATGAGGTATTTCATTACAGGATGATGTTGTGGTTTGTTGGCTACCTGGTCAGAGTGTCTGGGTATTTATTATTGGTTGTTCATTCCTGGCAGATGAAAATTCAATACTGTAATGCACTGTCGTCATGGTTTATGGTTTCTCTTTGGCAGCAGCCACCCTCTCTGCTGTTTCTATATTCAAGATTCAGGTATGTACATATGGGTAACAGCTAAAGAATTTAGATAATTGTTTGTCAATCAGTACTAGAACCTATTTTAAACATTTAGTAGATGCCACGTTTTGGCTTCTATCCATCATTCTAACGAATTAGATCAATGTTGCATAATAAGTTATAATTATTATCAAAAGGATTCCTAGTTAGGATGTCAGAGTTGTCATTTTATGGTCAAAGAATTTATTTTGGGCGATGATGGATTTACTACAGTGACCTATTCCCATAGTGCGGAAATCAAATGTTCTTTTGGAGTTCTGCAAGATAGCAGTATTAGATTCTTTGTTTAAATTTATCTAAAACCTTATAGAGTGTTGATCCAGTCAACATGCACACCGTCATCAATAAGAAACCATTTTGAACTGACGCCCAAAATTTCTAGGAATCATGGAGTCGACGACCGAAGAATTTCAAGCAAATACAATTATCTCTTCCAACCCAATTAATTACACCAGGCAATCATTAAAGGATAGTCTGTGCTTTTTATCTCAAGATAATATAAAAATAAATCATGTCATCGCTTAGGGGCAAAGCTAGATTGAACGATTCCTGTCAGTAACTTATCAGATAGTATCTGTTTCGACAATGATGGTATTTCTATGGGAATCTTTCTATTGAGATATTTCTTAAAGCTTCTTTCAAGTATTGCTGTAGGGTACCTCTGAGTGGCAAATTGAGTTAAGGAGTTTAATATGACTGTTATCCATTGTATATAGACTATCTGACATACATAACTTATTTCAAGGGTTATCTTGCCATGTTCACAAAGAGGGCGACTCCTAAGATACATTTGCTATTGTTTTACCATAAAGCTCTTCTCCCTAACTCCCTTGAACGATAAACTCGAGAAGCAAAGCAACTATGTTTGTTCTTTTTTAACATGAATACAATACACTTGGATTAATACTCTGTGTAGGGGAACAAGTATTATTCAGTTGGCTGTTGGATGGAAAAGCCAGTCGAGCCAACACATTGGCTAACTAATATTTTAAAGATACAAAAAAATGGTAGGTGACAACTGCATAAGAAATTTTCTATTGTCTACCTTATTAAAACAGATTACATCTTAGTTGCAAAATATCAATACTAGTAAAATTGTATAATCTCATTTTATTGCCTCAGCAAAGCTCCTTATAAAACTGATCCAGATTAAAAATAATAAATCCATGTAATTAGTGATCTCTAAGCAGCTGCTTAGAATAACCCATTACGTAAGTGACGGATTATGTAAATACTGAAAACGCACTGGATCTAACCAAAAAAAGTTGTTTTTGCAAAATATTATCTTAGGGAATTGAATCGGGGGAAAACAAAATATTATGTATAATCTCTTTTTAACCCAAATATCTAAAAGTGGTTCAAGTTCTCCGTATTGAAAAACAATTGTGGAGTATGTAGACAGTGTTTGAAGGTTTACAGAATTTCACTTTGTTCACTATGTTCAAGTGTATCTTATAAATAAATAGAGATAATACTGAATTTCAGAAAGATAATACTGATATAAAAGTTCAAAGCAGTCTTATATCACCTAAGAATTTGTCTCAAATTAGAAATGCTATCAGTATGCAGTCAGAAGCAATCAAGTGAAGCCTTCAGAGTTATAATCACAAGGAGAGTAGAGGCTGCGATGGGGATAATTCCTAATCTCTGTTGTCGATTATTGATATGATTATTGATGGGTACCTCCTGATAGTAATTGAGTCTGTGTTTTTCAGTGTCATCCCTACTCCCTACTCCCTAGACCATCAATAAACTCACTATTTGTGTGAGTAATTGGCAAGTTTTGACACACTTCTGAGGATTTAAGAATTACTGTACATATATGTAACAGGCTGTTACAGATCTGTCTTGTGTGATGACCCTCACAACATTCTGGAACTTCACACTTGATCTAAATACTTCTATGGATTTGAATAGTAAGAAACAAATAACGGGTAGGTTGATCAGATTTGACCATTCTATAATTGAGGGCGTAAAACTGCAAATTTTGAAAAAAGAACAAACAAAATTATAAGTACTGGCAGATGAGATAAATTTCCCATGGTTCATTTTCTTTCTCGGAACTCTTGCTCCAACGTGACGAGTTTTGATTGTTAAGAAAATTTGAGCCATCAAAATATGCGAACAATTAAATTGGAGCCAGCATCAATTATCTTAAACGTAACACCTGCCAGCAGAACCATGCGTCAAAGCAGATTTGTAATATCCTTGAATTCTGGTCAATGTTAAGACAATGGGCAGAGAGAGTAGAATGTAGGTGTTAGCCTTTACCACCAATTTAAAATTACCCCATTCTTCTGTCTACAGAATAAGAATGAGTTAATCCCATTGGTCAGATCTACTAGATCATTATGGTTACACAACCCCAGGGGATTAGGTCTATTCTCAAGTATTTGTTTTCTTATGTTGAGTGATGTGTGGTCCTATAATGGTAATTATATTATGTTTGGAGGCAAAGTAAATCCAAACGTTGAATACATTAGTCTATGATGTGAGGACCTGCAGGAGATCAAGGGTTCTACATATCTTAAGGCTGCTTTGGATTGAATAGGACAAGTTTGTTATGATAATCATGAGACCCTAGTCTTGCGGGTGTATTGTAAGTTGGTAGACTCATAAACACAATAGCTGATGGGGAGATTTTTCCAGACTCTCAACAGACGTTAGTTCGGGTAACTATCCCCTTTGTTACGCACCTCTTTCACTCAAATAGCGCATGACTACAAATTATTGGTTAATGTCATCGAGACTCCTTCCTGCCAATTATCCTCAGACGGCATTTTATTTCACCCATGCCATGTGGTAGGGTTTATGTGTAGCTTTATTCTATTTGTATCCTAGACAGCTGTTAGATGTGAATACAGCTGATATGGACGTTTTAAAATTTATCAAAATTGTGTATTTTGTTATAATTCAGTATGAGTAAGAATTTCATCATATGGTTTATTTATTACCGCCCTCCCATCATTAATCATGTAATACCTTAGTATAAAAAATACAAATATAAATAATGACAAAGCGTGAAATAAATAAAGAAATAAAATAATACAGAACATCTAAACGTTGTTTGGCTTTGCTTGGCTTAACAAAGCGTGTCTTAAAAACTGTGCTTGTAATAGATTTAACCAACCAATAAAGTGTAGTCGGCGTTTTATCACATCACAAGTTTGTTTGATTTTTTTACAGCTTAATTCATTTAATTTTACATATTCACCGCACATTCATTGAAGTCGGGACAAGCAGTTGGATATTAGTGGGAGAAATCATACTGTATGACATGGAAATGGAAAATATGTTCTCCTAATGATGCTTATTTCTCGTGGAGCTCAGATTACCACTTTCGAATGGTTGCTCTATTCGCTTTGTTTGAGGGGAGAGGGGTGGAGTGGGAAGACCCCCGCTATTGTCATTTTCACTAATAGCCAGAACTGAGGCCATGATGTCTTCTCTTGTAGGTTCGAGTACTCTTTGTTGTTCAGATACAGGGTGACGAGGTAGAAGTTCTTGTGATGGTTTACACTCTGATTTTTTCCATAGAGGAGGGAGTCGTTTCATCTCTTCTTCGGTCAAAGGGACAAATATCTGTTTGATGATGTGTTCTGGTAGTGGCACCAAGTTGAATGTCTCTTTGGAACAGTTCATCTGTAGAAAAGAATCGGAAATAGTTATGTATTGTTCAAGTTCAAGTATCTGTGCTAAGAATTCAAACAACCCTTCCCTCATAATACTTGTCTAAAAACAGCGTCCACTCATTCTGTATTGAATATCAGTGTATCTATGCCATCCCTGGACCAGACTCGGCAATACATTATTGACTAACTGAATATGCTGGGCAAACTTGCAGGAATTATCTTCCCATGTTTAATGATAAAACAGCCCTGACAAGCTTTGCTCAGTACCCCACCAGATTAAGCTTGTCAAGACAGGCTAAGTAGGCTGTCGGTGCGAAATTAATCGATTTGCGATAAATAACCAAATAGTAATGCTGGGCTAATGTTGAATTCTGAATGAAAACTAACCTTCTCATTAACATAGTGTTTGATGTAGTTTTCATTGGCAGTGAGAGGCCATTGTGGGAACTTGCTGCATGTCCAAGCATCAAACCTGACTATTAAAGCTTCCTGAAGTTCCATCAGGTCGATGTATTCACCAAAGCTGTGGTACTCAATATAAGGATGTAGGAATGAGGCCCATCTATTACTAGAGAAATCTGAAGCATGTACGTTATCAACTGGCTTAGCTGTGGCTCCAAACCTGTACTATCAAGCAGACTCATGAAATTTCAACCACCTATACCTGATGAATGGGCTAGTCATTTACAACGCTGGAAGTAGGATTACAGCTTAAATATCCTCTGGATTTCAAAAATATTCAAGTGGTTTTTAACTGCCAAATGTTCATCCTGATCTTTCTTGAAATTGTAGAAAAAGTAGCCTTGTGTCTGACTTACTTGTCAAATCCATATGAGAGGTGGAAAATGAATACATGTTTGGCGTTTCTGAACTCTTTTCTCTCCATCACATAATTTCTTGGTAGATCAGTGTAGTATGTAGTGCTACCTACATCATCACAGACCATGACATCACACATAAATCCATTCATCTGATACAGAGAGTCACTGATTGATGAGCGACCTACAAAGATATTCAGTGTTATAAAATTTACGTCATATCTCATATTTTCCTGAAACAAAGTCAATCAGAGTGACTAGTATTGTGCCAAAATTATTTTCAAGTTTCAAAATCTCAGCATAACTATTGAATGTTGAAAACTCACCAATAACTTTATCGGCTATAGTTTGGAGTTGTCTGTCGGTGATTGTTTGATGCGGTAGAGAAGTAGAGAAGAACCTATTCTCAAGTATGTTGTGTAGAGTTCTGATGTTGTATCTGAATCCATGAATGAAACTGGAAGCTGACTGCTTGTCTTTGGCGACCATCGCTGCTCCGATATAGAACAGGTTCTCTGTGTCTGTCTCCCAGCATTCACTCAGCGAAGGATATCTATCATTCCTCATAGTCTCTACAAATGTGTCACCCAAAGGATATAAAGATGACATTGATGACTTTTGTGACAGGACAGCTCTGTAAATTTTTATCCTTGCAATGCTGTTTATGTTTATGAATTGGATGTCTGCCAGGTAAAACATAAATTTTGTTCCAGAATGGCCATGAATCAATTGATCACAACCTGGAAGGGCGGACGTTATATCAAAATACATATTGGCGCTGAGTAAGTCCTCAACACCTATTTCGATATTTAAGACTCTTTATCACTATCCTGGCTTGAAAGACATGTCAGGATATGGAAGTGCTTATTTACGAGCTCTTACCTATTCCGATAGTGTCATCAAATATTTCAGGTTTCACATATTTCCATCCCATACAGCTGATGACATGATCATACTCCAAATCAAAGTAGAGATAGCCTGGAACATCCCAGTGTGTGTTCAGATCTTTGAAAGTTACCACAAACTTTCCAGCTTCGTTCTTCACAATTTTTACAACATGACTACCAATAGTAGAGTGTAAAGACTTCAGATGGTACATGTCAATGATGTTGTTATTCACCGCTCTCAAATCACCTGCAATACAAAACAAAACTTAATGTAAGTAAGTATAGGGCAATAGATCAAAATTTACGACAGCAAAACCCAAAGTAGTAAAATTTATAAAAATAATCATTCTTTCTTGACCAGAATATGTTCACTGTTATAGATGTATGCTTTGACAATCATGAGATAATAAAGAGATAATGTATGTAAGTAAGAGATAAAATTACCGCTGAACGGTGTCAGATTTGTAAGATGGGTTCAACCAAACCTATTGTTTTCATTCTGATAGCATACAGTGGTACCTATATATGAGTAATACTACACATGTTTTTATGAATTAAATGTTTTATTCCAGCAGATTACCATCTGTTTCTTGGATACCAACACATTACATAGTCAACAATCAAGTGGCCATGACTTTTTTATAGACATTGTGTGTTTATGGTCAATAAAATAGGTTAAAGATGGCAAAAGATGATATAATTTACACGTCCTACTGGGTATTTATCTCTTGCATTATAATGAATCGGTGTGGATCTGAAATATTAGCAGCGAGTCAAGTGATTCAGGCCTTATTTCTTCAAAATGAGTCAGTACTGGGGGAATTATCATCGCCTGTTTTCTTGCTTTGATGGCTACTGCAAATCACATGACATCTTATGACATAACATCAATTAAGTCTTTTGAAGATGTTGTCACAGAGTAAGGATATATCCTTACTCTGTGATATTGTTGTCGTGAGAATAGTTTTGATGGTACAATGAGAAAATAGCTTGTGAAGTTAGTCTTGAGTTCATCTACAAATTGTGTGAATTCCGAGGTGCAACACCCATCTGCAGTTCATTTTAAAAACGCAATGGCATATAACACATTGATCTAATTAAGAATCAAAGTTATTCACTTGCCAACATAATGAGTATCCCAGGCGAACTGTATTCTCTTGTTGAAGGCAATTTGAACAATGGCAGCCGCTCCTGATAAATGATCTCAGACTTCAAAAGCCGAGTTACCTCCACCGACTAAGCACCATCTTATTCTTATATATCTCCTTATCTAGGCTGTGTTTGCTGTATGTGTCCGCCATCTCCAAACCTGACCGAAAAATTATCGCAATTATTTATTAAATTGGCGATCAACGCAAATATGGTGACAATATTCACGACTAATCAAAATGCTATAGCCAGCTGCAGCCAATTATAGAGGAACTAGACTACAACTCTGCATTCCAGCATGCTTTCAGCATAAGTCTTCTGCACAGGTGAATTAAGCTTTGTTGTGATTTTGTAATTTGAATTCCTTAAATCACCTTAAAAGTTTGAGATATTTAATGGAATGTTTGAGGTAGGCGATCAGTTATTGAATTATCATATTTGGACAGTCCGTGTTCCTCAAATGATTGCCATTACGCAGGTCATAAATTTTATTTTTGCTGTCCAGAAATGTCTTTGATGTTTTTACACTGGCAGGTTTCAGTTATTTAAATAGCAGCTGTGCTCTTAGAAAACAGGAATTCTCCCGAATTGTTATTCAAGAAGAATCATGCATAGCTGTGATTTTCTTGATCATTATAATGGTGAAGACTCACAACATGGAATGCTTCTTACTAGATTAGGCAGCCTGGAGGATGTCAAAGTTTTAGGGGCTTTGTGCGGTGGTTTTCGCCAAAAAACGTAAAACTTTAAGATGTCCATTGTACAATATTATAAAAGACCAATGACTTCAAAGATGAGTTATGGCAAGGATGTTTGGCCATGGTTGAATTATTATGTCATGTTTCCAAGCAATTCCCTGAAAGAGAAACTTGCAGGCGCCTCATCAAAGGGAGGAGAGACAGACTGATATACAAATAAAGGTGGAAAGACATTTTTGACGCAGTCAGAATTCATAATAGTTCTACAAGCCCATTGATCTCAGGATGTTTAAAAGTTAACATTTGGCAACTATGTATGCTTACAGCGTTTTATCCTCTATGATCTACAACGACCAAGAGGAATTAAATTGTATTCTATACACATAATCGATGATAGAATCGACCCACCAGAACATGAAAACCCAAATTTGATGGTGGTAAAAGAGTTTAATGTCTTCAAGGTGTACTAGCTGTCGCCAGCAAAAACTAAAATAACCTCAATCATTTTACAATTTGGATGAAGTGAAGAACCTTGATTATTATCTGGTATGTTCTCTTTCACAGCTCCTGTAGCCATCAGAACACATTGCGCTGTACAGGAAGCCACATTACTGCCATCTTGGTTGTCTGTTGAAGCTTGAATATTGAATACATTGTTAGTTTTGCTGATTTTATTGACTCTGGTGTTGTATTTGATATTGAGCTCAAATCTGTTCGCATAGTCATTGAGGTATTTGTAGAGGTCTGATGGTTTGGGATACAAATCATCTGAGTATTCTGTGAATTTCATCTGTCGATCATCAGAGAGAAGAGAATTCCAGTCGTGCCTCAGATTGAACTCATCTTCAGTATATAAATTGTGTTTCTTGTCTAGTGATATCAGTTTGTTATGTCGGGGATGCTGAGAGAAGAATGATGCGGCCTTATCTGCAGCCTCATAGACGACATAGCGTCGGAGGATTTCTGTAGACAGTAAGCCATCTGTAATCCTGCAGGTCCAGCTCCCACTATTACATAATCATACTCATGTGTGTTGTCCATACTGCTAGATGGCTGGTGATCTAAAAGGTGTAAAACAACACAAGTGTTATTAACTTGTTGATAATTGATGAGATACTTAGGGTAAGTGATTTGATTATTGGGGTCAGGAATCAGAATCACTACACAATAGGAGCAATCGTAGCTCATGATATAACACATTTAGGCTTATGTGGGAAACAATATAATGAATTACATTTATTTTGCTTACCATTGGCTGGAATCTCTGATAGTTGGGGTGCCATGTTACTCCCTGAATTAAAGTCTTAATCAATGAACTGCAAAGTTGGAGAAAATAACCAATATTGTTGGTTTCTTGAGAGAATATAGCACCTTTATAAGATACCTGTAACCAATCAGCATTCAATACATAACTTTTAGGCAATTTCATTGGCCCGTCCGAATCGATGGGTTGGGATTATGTTATTATTATTTGTGAATCAGGCTGATAAAATGATGACATTCTTCATTAGCTTTGATGGATGTTCACCACAGAAATTTAATAAACACATCTGATATTCTTCTTGTGATGGATTACCTGTTCTGTTTTCTTAGATTATGACTTGATTTTACTTCATTTTAATTGCTGTTCCTCAAAGCAGTAGACATATCTCTGTGCTTGTAGTGTCAGAGGGCACTATCGGACTCAAAACAATGCAAATATAGACACAGTTGTTGGTGTCTCCTAATGACATGAAACTTCAACTGCGAAGGCTTAAACTGCTGCTCAAACTTAAGTTGATCAGTAAATCAATAAAATGACCAATGTAAACCTGCAAACTGAAACTCCGGCAGGATATGCTACATAAGTAACTACTATTTCAAGCCTTCCGCTGGGACTGTCCTGCCTTGTAAGTTGCAGCTTAGAAGGTCTCTAGTCGAGCTGTCAGGCAGGGGCAAGTGACAGACTACAACGTAGACTTGTGTGAAATCGAAAAGGTGCAACAACCTGTCCACATTACTTTTTAGAGTATTAAGATTATCAGAATTTGACTCAGAAGAACAGTCTTGGTCGTATCAGCATCACACTTTCAATTTAATTGCACTTGTTAACATAAGTTCCTCCTGATAAATTTTGACTAACCAAACTTTGTTTATGTGCTGGGATGAGCTGAGGTTAACCCTACTCACTCCCTTCCTAGTTTTATTGCCTACAGGATTCATTTAGATAATCAGGGAATAAACAAATATTTGGTGGTAGCCGGCAACCACTCAGCAGTCAGATGTTCATAAGGGTTTTTGGTTCCTGGCCGAAAAGTTTCTCCGGATTTGTAACCAAATTTTGGCAAAAAAATCTTGAGTAAACACCCCAGGGAGTATCTGGTATGGATTATATGCATGATAAAACCATTAGTTACCGCCAAACATGATTTTATATATTTAAATCCCAGCCAACCCTTGAATTAATTACGTAAGCTATGTTCCATTAATCTGATTTGCAGATTATATGACATAAGATTTGATTACCACAAGAATTATAAAGTATTGCGGGAGAGTTTTGGTTAATTCTGGTTAAGTACTTGAAACATACCAACCAAAGACTATGTCGGACAATTTAGACAGTGCATAAGAGGTAACGCCTGCTCTTTCATGATTGATTCATGTTTGAGTACCACCTGCTAACAAATACTCTTAACACACACCAAAAGCGCAGGGGGGGGGGGAGGGGGGATAGTCTTAATATCATCATCAGGAGGTCTGGCAATCCATGTCAGCTTTGATTAGAAAGTTTTACAAATCCCTGGGTAGGACAATGATGTATTACGCACTCATAAGCGTGACAGATGTCTAAAAACAAGTGTTAATTTGTTATTAAATATTTACTATCAACAACAATTTTGTGTTGTGAATGGGAAATAAAGGATCAGCTTATTATTATGTCATCATCTCAGGTTAATATTGCTGCTTATAGACATTCTGCTTGCAGGATAGCCTTGTGACATAGTCTATCTCTGCAGCACAGCAGTGGTGGCGCTGCCTTCCATCAAGAAAGGCAACTCCCAGGGTTCAAGGTTATGAGATATCATAACCAGTGTTCCATTAAGGCCCAAATATTTCCAAATTATGGGTTTCCATTGTTTTCCCAATTTTGGTACTCAGACTAGGTGAATTAGTTCAAGCCCTATGCTGCAGAGACGAACGTATGCCTCAACAGTTCGCACATGCGCAGACTGGCTTATAGATGGGCCAAGGCAGCTAATTGAGGAAAATATATAATCAATTAATATTCTATAGATAGTTCCATAATATGGTTTGATTCATTGGGCTATGTAGAAATAAATTATATTTACCTAAGAGGAATAACACATTCTCAGAAAGAACATGTCACCATTTCGCACAGGGTCGTATTAGCAAAATTTATGACTAGCTAACCTTTTGAAGTCACCCCCAAACTAGTCAAGTTATACTCTACCTAGTTCTTTTGCCTCTAGAATATAGAGTTATATAGCAGCAGATGTGGGATGGAAAATTTCTTCTTTATTCAATTCATAAGAAACCACAGAAACCATGACAGGCCACAACATATTGTCTTTAACCAATTAGCCTTACCACCTTAATCTATAAAATAAACCAAACACCTTAATTTATACAATAATCCTAACCACCTTCCTTTAATTTTACACCTATATCACAATGTCATTCACCAGCCCTCACTAGCTGTCACCACTTTGTGGGATAAGAGTTATCTGATACACAGACCATATTCTCTGATGTTGTGTAACCATAACGATGTCATAGTCTGCTTATCCTTGATTATTACATTCTTGTGTCGACCAACCAGAATGCTGGAATCTTAGTTTTGTGTATCAGCAGGAGTGACCAGGATATGTCTGTGTGTAAACAGGATGACAGATGATCGTTATTCATCATATAGATCACTAATCTCTACATATCTGAAGCATGAAGGCATGGTTGGTTTGGTTTGACTGTCTGATTATTTCCTATGTTTTACGATGGATTTTCAGGTGTTTATTGAGACATATTTACTTAAAAGTAATGTTGGCACAATATAACCTGGTAGTGGCAGGTAGATTGTCAACGCCACTAATGAATCAATCAATAAACAATCAAACAAACAGACTTCATTACTGGAGACAATGTGAATGTGTTTTGTATTTGTTGCCATAAGATTGATATGACTGTAGAACCCTTATCAAATTATCTTCGCACATTTCTCTTTTACACTGCATGGTTGGGTTGATGGCTATGTATGTCCTGCATGATATTATTAGATAGGTCATATTTCCAAGAGTTATGTACCTCATTAGTCAAGATCAAGAGGCGAACTCATGAGAAATAGGCTGAAGCTATACGGTAAATCTGATACGAAAACTCCTCTGTATATATCCCTCTAGAGTCTAGAACATTGGAAGAAACAGTATTTTACAAAAGTTACAAGCCCGGATACAATATTTATGCTTCATTGTAATATTAGAAAAAACCAAAGATTGCTAGGATGCTGGCAAATGATGTGGTAAAAATATTTGAGTAGTTGGGGAAATCAACATTAACCATATCATTATTATTCTCTCCGCCATTCTTTGCATACGACAGCGTCATTCACTCATCCTCAAATCAAATGGCTTGATTTTTCTGCCATATATATACTGTGTGAATCAGTACAGTGAGATTCAATGAGCAACATAGCTACTATCAATTCTTCAGAAAAAAACAAAAGATAGATGAAGTCATATACAGTAGCATAAACAGTAGTGATGGCAACGAGACGGGACAATTCCCGGTCTCGCGAGACTTGTCTCCTCGGGACAGTATCTCGTCTCGTCGAGACAGACAACTCTTACTACATGTCGAGACCACTGGCATTGTAAATGGTAGTAGCTGGTCAAAACATTGCCTTCACCCAGACTCGAACCAGTGACCTAGTGATCAGCAGTCCATGCTCTTACCCACTACACCACGGTTTTTATATGATATATGATATATGATATGATGTAATTCTGACTATGATATAATGGAATGATAGTTATTAGTCATGCTTTTGCTGCAATTATTTAACGGAAATGTTATCTGATTGGCTGTCAGATTTGATTGATTGGCTGTCTGTTTTGATTGATAAGTCAAGGCCATATCTATGTAAACAACTTCTGTAAAAAAGTTGGAATGGATGATCAATGTGGAGCTTTCTCATTGATTTGGACCTGGGGCAAGAGGGAGAAGGGATACAATGACTAATGGGGTATCAAATTGTATAAATATGAGGAGATAGTTGAGCCTAAGCATATCCAGAAGCTGAATCACTTGACCGTGGTTGGTATAATAAACAAGAAGAAACAGCTTCTCCTTGGTTTTACTATTTTATTTAGTTATCACTATAGATAGGCCTATGTTTTAGATTGGCTGAGGAGGATTACAGTAGGATTACACCCATAAATCATGAGTATAAATTTGGGCAATGACAATCATGTGTGGCAGGCTGATACTCATACAAAATTTAATTTGCAAGAATTAGTGGAAATCTGCACGAGCGTGTGGCTTTCTATAATTCAATAAATACTTGACAGAATTTGATGAAACTTGGTTTCAACATAGATCCTTATTGCTATAGATCATAAGTTACAACTTGAATCAAATGTACTATAAGCTGATTGCACTAGTGATAGTGAATGAATATCCACCATTCTTTTAAATTGTGATATCTGAAGAATGTTTTATCGGCATCGTTATATGTCTCGGTCTCGTCCCGGTCTCGTCCCGAATTTTCTTGCTGTCTCGGTCCCGTCTCGCCAAAATCTGACAATTTGCCATCACTAATAAACAGGTATGCTTCGATATTCCTAAACATATATAGTTTTCATCAAAGCAGTTTGGTTTTAGTCGAGAGATCAAATTTTCCGGATAGAGAATCAGAATCACTCGCGGGTTACTCAGGGCCAAATTCAGGATGATCCGAAAATTATGTTTTCTTTATGATTTGCCTTGCATTATTTAGAGTTCAACAACATAGGCGTAATGTACAAATATGGACAATAAATGACAAATTACATTTTTTGGGAGTTTTGGATGAATTTCATCGATGCTAGGATTATAATCTTTCTGGCAGGATAGTTATAATGACGCACTGCAACATTGGAGATACAAAATTCAGAAAATTTATCTACGTGGTTACGGCTCTACCCTTATTCACGAAGATGGTATGCCAAACCCTAATGTCCGCCGATCCGTATACATTAGACTCATTATGGGTGACAAAGTAGGCCAATGCGCCAACCCTAGGCGAAACATTTACCGAACCCAGTAAATTACTCTATTTACTATTTAGTATTAACAGGAGCTGATTCAAGAGATTTTAGCTTAAAGCGAACCATTTTGAGATAAAAATGCCTTGAGCAAGGTTCGCCCAACTGAAGACACAATATCATGATACTGTCTCTATAATAACCTCTGAAGGCAAACGTCAAATAGAAATGATGCCATCAGTAGAGAAGATTTCGCTAACCTCACCTGAAAAATATTTTGTTAATATGTAGCCTTATGTAAGCCTCTCTAACACCAATTTGTGACCTGAAACATGACAAAAATATCTATTACATCTGCCTAATAGGGTAGGAGAAAAGTCTATGGTTGATAATCTAGTAATAAGGAATATTAAAAATTTTTTCTGATCAATACATCAAAAACAGGCTGATCGATTTAGTTTCCCAATGTGAGTATCGTCAAATTAACCCGTAGCTGAGATCAGGAGGTTTAGCTGAGTAGGAGGTTTAGTTCATTGCTGAGATATCATATTTGTGAATGAAAGTGTTTAGAAAAGCAAAAATTAACCGCTGTTTGATCGATCAAAGTAATCTCATAGCAATGAACATAAAAATAAATATACTGAATTGAATAATATGACCAAATCTTAATGCAAAAATCAAGGGTCTATCTAGACTCTAGAGTATGTTATTTCCCCTGTTACATATGTCTTTTGCTAGGCTAGCTTCGACCACAACTGTTGGTGATAATATATGGTGAAGGTTGTAGGCAAGACAGGGCTCGGCTTACTGTTATACTGTTAGTGAATAATCATTTTAGTGTTCATCTGTCAAAGGGGAGATAAAATTCTCTAGACCCCTCTAGAGCATCTACTATTAATGTATTTTTTTTCTTTTTCTTTTCATGGCTAATATTGTAAAACATTCTTTGAGAATGAAAATTATGCCAATAAAGTATTAAAAATAAAGACCCTGGGTTTTTGCACTTTGAAATCCATTACATCTTTCAATGATGTCCTTGTGCGATTAAATTTAGTTTTTTGTTCATTGCAAAGAGATGCTAAGGATGCTTTGATGTGAAAATTGGTTGTTTTTTGCTTTCCTAAGCACTTTAAAATGACTATTCACAGTGGTAATAGCATACACTTTGTTATTCAACCTGTGGCTTCCATATCGATAAACATACTGGCATCTATGGCAATAGCAATGTTTCTTCTCATAAGTACAAACATTATTGGTGCCTGAAGTTTTCCCCATGACAGCCATGACATTGTGATAAATATTATACCTGAGAAACAATGCTAGTACACAAATCATTTCGACAAGACTCCTTAGGTTGTAAATTCAGTTTTCAGGTATGAAGTTTATTAACATAAGTAAGTACAAGTCTAGTAGAGAGAAAGATGAGTTAGTATTGCATGTAGATGTCAGTGGGCTAAGAAAAACCTGGTCAGTTGTGTTCTGTATAGCAGGTCTTTTTTTAAGTGTCAGGTTCTCAAATAATAGGAGTAGGCACTGTAGCTCAAAGATAGCTTCATGAAGGTATCGGTTTGAAATGCCATTCTTCATGTTAGTTTTATCACAATTGATAACCAGCCAGCCTGAAGGACGCAAACCACGGGACATACTGAGCTGGCTCCCCTAGCTTGATACATCTGAATCATCAGCAATTTAAATGATTCCCAAATTATCAGGTCAGTGGCTACAAAATCTCATGGTTGAACGTTCTTCGAATATTTGTTTTATCAAAACCAAATGGCTGTTAGAAAAAAATTTGTTTGGTAAAAGATGATATGGGTGGGGCACTTAAGATCTTTGACTGTATAAGAAATCTAATGAGCGGCCTGTGAAGATTGAAGTGCTGCAAGGAAGCCATCTGGGTCCTGTCCAATGGAATATTTTCGTTGGCGATATGCCAGCAGACTCAGCAAGTGTAATGAAGTATGCAGATGACAGCATACTGTGATATAAAAGCCAACAATACTTCAACACTCCACGCTGCAGCTAATGACATCTCAACTTGGAGTGAGAGTAATCTCCTCTCTGTGAATACGAAGAAGACCAAAACCATGATTCTAAATCTCCGCAGTGCTCCACCTGTTGTAACAATTACGATCAGAGATGAGAACATCTCAAGTGTCTTCACCTTCAGACTTCTCGGGGTAATTGTAGACTCTCATCCATCCTTCTCTAACCATGATGACAAACTTGTGCAGAAAGTGCATTGGTCTGAGCAAACTTAAACGTTAAGGAGTATCAAAACCTAGTTTACTGTGTGCCTACAAAGCCAAAACACATCGGAAACTACATCGCATGTATGTAGTTTTGAAACATGGGTCTAACTTGGAGTTACGCTTTCACAATTCTATTATGCAAGTGTCAAAGATTGGATTATATTTGCAAGGAACTGCAAAGTCAACAAACCATTGTCAATTATATGTATGTATAGGTAATGGTATAGGTAATGTGGAATAGGAACATAGAATTAAATGCTCATGACTGAAATTGATAGCTAAAGTTAACTGAGCAAATTATGAACAAGTATAAAAGGTTGTATGGTGCAGCACAAGTGTGATATACTGCATACAAGGATCGATAAGACTCAGATACTATCATGGCCCATATATTTCCTATAGCCTATGACTGCATGTCATAATAAATATAATATATATAAACAATAACTTCAGATGACGGGACACTGCCGCAGGGGACAGACGTAACATCTCAAATATAGATGGCTATTGATGCATCCAGCTCTCTCAACGTGACAACGATGACAAAAACACATCCATCACAACCCTGACAACTACTGATGGCCAAATTTGCCTCGACTGCGCTGGCAGCTTGGCCACCGTTGGGCGCATTGGCTAGACACAGCACCACATCACCCAACTCTGGCTTCCAACAGCACGCTGAGAAGAGCGTCTGCTGCCCAATTGACTGCCAAACAAAAAATCTTCTGGCAAATCAAACTAAAACAATAAACCAGCTAAATGGAGACATCGGCTTGTGTCCAATTAACCCTTCACCTCTGCCTGCCCGCATTGACCAGCGACTGAACTGCATGGCAGGAACATCTGGCCCAACCAACACGGAATCCTCACATGTGTTTGCCTCACCTTTCCATTTGTCCCAGTATTCTATTCAAAGCAATACACCAAAGACAAGTAATATAAATTTCCATATTTTCAAGGACTACTCTTTGGCAGCTTGAGAAAATCAATCCTATGCCCACACCATAATTTCCAAAAGCTGCAAAAGTAGTAAGGACAGTGTTCATGTTCATTCACAATTAAGTGATGATATTTTTTAATGGTGATGGCTAACTGATGGCACTACAGTTGATTATCCCTGAAACCTCTTTTACCTATCCACATCTATTGACTTGCAGTGATGCCTAATACATGTTCATTTATAAGTTAGATGCAGTAATTCATATTGTTCGAATTTGCAGTAGACAATTCATCCCTTAATTACAGAATCAAACAATTAAAAATCAGGAACACTTGATACTGCGACAGCCAAAATTTGGTGTAATTGTTTCATTTTTATGATAATCCAAATAAATCTGTTGATAAACATGACTAAAAACAATGCAGCCAGGTTTTTATCTCGTGAATTTCATCAATTCTCCCCAAAAATAAGCCTCATTTAATTTCGGCAAATTAAATTTCAATACACAGTGTTGAGATAGGTGTATTTCATGGAAGGAATTTTGTTATTACACAATCAGAGTAGGGCTTATGTTTGATAATACCTACATATTGCCATGCCAAAAGCAGATTTGGTGCTTCTCTTAATCATCATGTTTTCTACTACCACAATAAATTGCCGTCTTCTCGCTGAGCGAACATTAATAAGCCGAACTTATATTGGTACATAAATGTACTCAATATCTAGTGATAATTGCCTCAATCCATATTGAAATAGGCCGGTCTTGCATTGTACAAACTTTCTGACAATGTTTGTGGTCTTCCCTTGTACCAACAGGTACCTGTCCATGACCTACAGGTCAATGGTGATCATTTCTGGTCCCTGATAAGAGAGCAAACAGCAATACAATATTTTGAGCTTACTGCAGCTACTCTCAAAAGAAGTTAAGAGCAGGTGACCTTCAGCATCCACTCAAACACCACCCATGATGTTCAGATTTTTAGAGGAAAATAACCCACTGATTGCTGAAGAGGTGATAATCCTACAATTACACAATTGTCAAACCTTGAAAATGCTAAGCCCTCCGTCAACAGGCAAGCAAGCTTAAGGATAAATTCGTAAAGGCTTTCAAATCATTGATTTGCTTATGCTGCTAAGACAGCATGTGTTAGTATTGCATGGGCGAGATTTCCGGACGATTTAAGAAAGTTTCTGGTTGCGTTACAATTTAATTTTGCCTGACAATGCATAGCTTCTTTGCAGAGGGATTTTTCATTTGATTTATTGTCAGTGGTCCTTACCGCCAACCAGGTATGATGTTTCACAAATGTATGGCAGCTGTCCTATTCCAGGAGGCGAAAGTTTAAATTATAGCAATAAAGGCTCTGATACCTGGCATATCAACTCCACTATTTGGTTTTCTTTATATATATTGAACATTTGGCAAGGGCAAACTTTGCTTTTGTGATTAATCTAAAGATTTTAGTTTGATAAAGAGAAATTTTCACTGCATTCATGGAAATAAGTTAATGATAGAAAACTAGTAAAAAATTAAGCCCATTTGACCCTCTCTGATAATGATGTTACTCTCATAGCACTCTACGCTGATTTTCTAAGTTGAGATTGATATCTAGTGAAATGTAACATTGATTGATGGGACAGGGTAATTGAAGACAATTTCAAGAATAGAATTGTTTTAGTTGTGTTGGCATTTGCTGGCATAACAGTTGATAATCCCTGAAAACAATAATAACTTGTAGTTGTGCCTGCTCCATGTTTATGCACAGTATTATCATAGGCAATTGATCAATTGAACTTAAGGTAAATAATTCATTCCTATGGTTACACCTACAACAATTAACTTCTGGCAAGAATCCACAATACCTCAGACAGCCCGAATCTGAGTCAATTGTGTGATAAACCAAATAAATCTCAATGTCAAACATCGTTGATAGCCAAAGACACTACAGCAAGATTTTACTGCGAGAATAGCATAATTCTCCCAGGAAATAGGCTTCATTTAACTCTGGCAAAAATTATGTCGATACACAGCGTTAAGTTAAATGAATTTCGTTGTTACACTCTATAAGAGCTCTGATAGGAAGGAGGTGGCAAAATGTGGAAAGTGTGAGGTAATTCTCAAAGTATCTGATGGCTCTACCACAACATTAAGAAGACATCTAAAGAGGGCTCATGACATGGACTTGGACATAAAAAGATCATCATCTTCTGCCACCAAATCAAAAAAAGTAAAAGAGGACACTGCCCAACCAGCTCTACACTCTTTCATTAAGTCCAAAGGAACCTTAGACAAGAAGTCCAAGAAGTATGAAAGAATAACTTATAACATAGCTAAGACAATATTTCTGGACTTGCAGCCACTGAGTGTGGTAGAAGATATTGGTTTTGTAGGCCTGATTTCGGAAACTACCGATGGACGCTATGTCATTCCTAGCAGAAATAAATTCACTTACAATATTCTGCCAACCTTATACACTAACGCCTCCAAGATAGTATGCCACGAGATCAAATCTTATAGAGAGTTGCATGGGTGCAATTGCATCTTTGAGGTCACCACAGATGCCTGGACCAGTACTTTCAATACCAGTTTCATAACCTACACCCTTCAACTTATAAAGGACTAAGAGATAGTTAGCTTCGCTATTGATACGAAGGAACTTTCTGACCGTCATACGATGGACAATCTCAGAGCAGACCTCCTACAAACACTTTTGAAGTGGGAGGTTGTTGATGATAACAAAGTAGTCCAAGCTGAAGCCAGTGCTTCTTCTGATGAATCTGCTGCTGCCTACGGCGAAGACGGAGAAGATGGAGGTAAGCTAAACTTAGTAAATCACTACTGCATTGTAAATTAAGCTGTGCCGTAGTTGTAGTTGACTGCACGGACATCCGGTCACATGGTTGGTGCTCAGAATGGTAACGCTAGGCGCGGGTGGTGCATGCCTCGCACCAGCCGTTCGAGCACCACCCAAGTGACCTGATGTCTGTGGTTGACTGTGACTCACAATAAGTGGGCCAGGAAGTGGACTATGTTATCTTAGCATCAATGCCCGAATTCCTATGAGTAGTATTGACCTGCTAAAGGTATTATGAACGTATTGGATGATGAAGACCAAAGATTCAATAAATTATTTCGAGTCATATTTGAAGACCCTTAATATCCAAAATTCGCAGGAAGATTAACATAGTCATGTTTATTTTATCTTATTAAACTAACCAATTAATTTTTAATGCTTCAGATATGGTCATACCTACTGACAGTGTGACGGATGATAGTGAGCTGAACATACCCGATATTCCTGTTGACGTTCAACACACAGTAGCAGTTACATCAGATAATGCATCTAACATCACCAAAGCTCTAAAGGACACTGAAATGCATCATGTCAGATGTTTTGCCCACAGCCTAAACCTGAGTGCTCAAAAGTTCACTGCTGCCCTAAATGATCCAATAAGCCGTGTATGTGTGTTAAAGGTAAGTTGAATTTGTGCTTACCTCACACAAATATTACGTTGTCGTTATATTAAAACGATGTCTGTTAGTGTTGGTGCTGAAATTATTTTCTTTGAAGTGAACTAAATGAAATACTATGCTACGCAAACAATTTCGTACATTGGCATCTCATGCATTAGAAATTGCGGCTTCAACTTTTTCTAAAATTATTTTTTCTAGAAAAATCAGCAGGCGGGATCATCATTGAAGCTGATGATAGATGTTTCCACCAGGTGGAACGCTATCTTAAACTTCACCCGGCAGTCTGCTCAAGCCTGGCCGAGCTGAAGGTAAGCTCCTCTGTTCTGTTACTTGCCCATAATTAAAGTTTAACCTTTCAATCCAAATTCAGTCATTGATTATTGTCATAGAATCTCTATTTTATATGTCCTACCTGTACAATGCTGTACTTAATATGCATAGTGGGGAGTTGGGCCGTGGACATGATGTAATTTTAGGCCTATGTAGTTTTGACTTTGATTATTTTTAGCAAAATGATCTGTTTCTGACCCACATGACCAAAATCAAGGTGGAAGTCTTGGAGGATGCCTGTCGTGTGCTAGAGCCATTTAAGAAAGTTACTGAGCTTATGAGCAGTGAGACGTCCACTACTGCGTCATTATTACGTCCTCTTCTTCACTCGCTGATGGTCTCAAGCAAACCTACTCTCCATGATGAACAACCCATGCATCAAGCCAAATCAAACTTGTATCATGACCTTGAGAAAAGGTAACCTGTCGTTATTGTTACATTTACTTGGCTTGATATTATTTAGAGAATAATGTGTTCCACATTACACAGCGTTAGTTTAATAGCTTATCTCCTGATCTATTTATAGTAAGGTAATGAATAATTAGATTGAATTTTTTACTATTTTCTATTTTAACATTACAGATATAAAAGTAGTGACTGTCAAATCCTAGACGTACGTAACTTTGTGGACCAAAGAGTCCGGAGTCTAGCTCACCTTTCTACTACGGATCAACAACGAATCCAACAAGATGTGTTGAGCAAAATCTCCGTCTCCGCAGAACTAGTTGATGTAGAACTGGAAACACCACTAGAAACTTCTACTGCTACCGATACAGAGAGTAATGTACTTTCAACTATTCTGTCAGATTTCTCTAGTGCAGCTGCTAATACTGCTAATAACAGCGATACAGCGAGAATCGAACTGCAGGCTTATCTGAAATCTCAAGTTTGCCCTATGGATTCAAACCCATTACTTTGGTAGAAACAGCATAGCCATCTATAGCCCCTTCTCCATTCATTCGCTGTTTCAGGGAACGTCAGTTCCATCAGAAAGGGTGTTCTCTACTGCTGGGGATGTAGTCACTAAGAAAAGGAACCGTATAAAACCAGATGCAATGAACATGCTTGTGTTTCTAAATAAAAACTATGAAGTTCTTGAATAAGAATAAGATATTTTTCTACGTAAATGGGATTACGATGTTTATAGGTTTCTCCCATAGTTTTAGGCCCTACTTTAGCCGCATTTAATATTCGTATTTTGCAACTATTTTACGAGGTTTTTCTGTTGTGAATAAGAGTTATCTTCCTTCTTTGTTTATGTAGTATCATTTATATTTCTATATTGCGGGGTCACTGCATAAATAAATAAATATTAGTAATAAAATAGTTGTTTTAAAGTTTTATTGACTATTGTTTGACTGTTTGTAGGTTGATGTTATGCAGAACAAGGAGTTATAATAGTCATTATAGTCGCTATAACACCTTGTGCAGAGTTATTCATTTAATCATGATTCTTTTGTTTAAATCGCCAGGAAATCTTGCCCATGCGATACTTGTTGTCTTAGCAGTATATGCAAATCAAGGATTTGAAAGCCTATACGTTTGTATCCTCAAGCTTGCTTCCCTGTTGACTGAGAGCTCAGTATTGTCAAGGTTTGATAATTGTGTGGTTGTAGGATTATCACCTCTTCAGCAATCAGTAGAGTTTTTTCCTCTGAAACTCTAAACATCAAGTATGGTGTTTGGATGGATACTGCTCTTAACTTCGTTTTAGAATAGCTGCAGTATGCTCTAAATATTGTATTGCTGTTTTCTTTCCTATCAGGAACCAGAAATGGTCACCATTAGCCTGTAACTCATGGACAGGTACCTTAGAAAACTGTTTGGGTAATTGTCAAAACCAATTAAGCTAGGTATGCTGAATCATTGGAAAAACCACACACATTGTCGGACAGTTTGTACAATGCAATAACGGCCTAATTCGATTTGAATTGAGGCGATTTCCACTAGATATGGAGTATATTATGTAAGTTCTGTTTATTTATGTTCGCCCAGCAAAAAAACGGCTCTAATTGTGGGATTAGAAACATGATGATTAAGAGAAACACCAAATCTGCTTCTGGCATGGCAAAATGTAGGTATTTATCAAACATAAGCCCTGCTCCAAATGTGTAATAACAAAATTCCTTCCATGAAATACACTCCTCTCAACACTGTTCATTCACTTTAAATTTGCCAAAATTAAATGAGGCTTAATTCCTGGGAGAATTCAAGAAATTCACAAGGTAAAATCTGGTTGTATTGTTTTTACCTCAGTCATGTTTATCAATCAGATTTATTTGGATTATCTCAAATGAAACAATGAAACCAAATTTTGTCTGTCTGACACATTATCGATTCTTGCTGATTTTCAATTGTTTGATTCTGTAATAAAGGGATTGATAGTTTACTGTTAACATAGAGTTATTATATACTGTAGAGAGGACAATGTGTACAAAAATAGCATCAGTTTTTCTCCTACTTAATTAGTGCGAAATCCATAACACAACGCAATCTGGTTGTGCATGGCTAGTGCCTGTATCATATAACTTATCATTGAGAATATACAGATAATTCTTTTAAACACAGAAAAAGAAAAATAACCGGTATGATATCTGATTCTGGTTCACTCAAAGTCATGTTGAGCAGTGACGTTGCAAGACATTGATCAAAAAGGGTGTTTGGATTGATGTAAACTTATTTTGTAAAAGCTCAAATCAGATTCTATGAAGACACATAAAGCAGAGGGCTCACAAGGTTATTCATAACCATGTTGAAGCGTAACTCTATTGCCTATATCTTTTAAAACACTTTGCCTTCGGGTTTCGCATGAGTCATATTTAAAGGCACAGTCAATGTGAGGCTATCACCCAGCCATGCCGTATTCAAGTATGTTATGCAGCACTCAACTTGCTCAGGGTTTATTGGAAATTAGAAGTAGTATATAATTTTCACATACTGACGCCAAATTGTCCAATACATCTATCCAAAATTTACTTCACAATCCAAACTTCCCCTCATTAAGGTAGTGACAGCATCAGGGATCAGCAAGTATGGGCTTTCTATACACCGTTGGAAAGCTGCTGAGCTACTGATCGCGAATATTTCATTAAAAATATTAGATGACGTTGCGTCATTTTATTAAGGAAATGAGGCCGAAAAGGCTGTTTTAGCAAAGTGGATGGCTGAGCTAGCTTGATTGTTAGAAATATCAAAACAGGTTATATTTATTCTACGAGATATAGTTAATCCTAATTTTTGGTTGAAAACAATATGTGATGAGCCCAAAGTGTCTTTCTACATTACGTCATAATGTGCGTGATTTTTTGAATTTGACGAAATGATGTGAAACTTGAATTTGAGATAGATTAAGTAATTAAGAGCCAATTGTTTTGCTATTTTCGTCTGAAGGGCTGATTAAATGACACACACCCCAATTTTCAGAAATATAAAAGATTTATCAAGATCAGCACAGACCATCGAAGGTAGATGCATTATGAGTTGTTTTACCATAACGCCAAACATGCTGTCAAAAGGACCATTACTGAGGCCAGCAAATTTTTTTTATAATTTCTCACATACGAAGCCGCATTGATGAAACATAGTACAAACGGGAGATACCAACAGAATATGGCACTACGCATCAGTTTTCCCCGAATTGCGCACCACAGAATGCCCAAAAACACCTTAAAAGCCCCTAAAATTGGCTGTTTTTGGCATTCTGTGGTGCACAATTCGGAGAATACTGATACACGGTGCCATATTCTGTTGGAATTTCCTGTTTGTATTACATTTTATGAATGCGGCTTCGTATGTGAGAAATTATAAAAAAAAAAAATTATAACCTGTTTTGAAATTTCTAGCAATCAAAGAAGCTCAGCCATCCACTTTGCTAAAAACAGCCGTTTTGGCCTCATTTCTTTGATAAAATGATGCAACGTCATCCAATCACATTTTTGGTGAGCTTTTAGCAATCAGTAATTCAACAGCTTTCCAACGGTGTATAGAAAGTTCATATTTGCAGATCCCCGTGTCTCTACCTTGAGTGGTGCAAAATACATCTAATATCACTCAAAGGATTAAAAAATACGAAAAATATCACAAGTCATATTAAATTCAATTGACGTAATGTAAGTTAGCTATCGATCCCTTAATTTATTGACATATGTGATCATTAAATCAGCATCTTTCTGCAAGCTCACAAATGAACATTTATGGCGTTACTCTTATAGCATTTATACCATTTCTGTCAAACTTGTGAAATATTCACATACCAACATATGTTCTCTCAGACAAGTCCCATACTTCAGCTGTACTGGTTTCACAATCACTTTGGATGAGAAAAAAAATCTCGGAAAACATAAGTTGAAGTAAAAAAAGATAGCAACGATAACTATCCGTTCCAATGTTTTAAAGAACAGATAACTATTTCGGTACTCATTCTCCCAATAACTAGGCGTTCATGAAGTCTATAAACTGAGTATCACAATAGTAAGAAAATACTTTACTTTATTAATTGAATGCACTCCTCTCCTTTACAACCATTTTTCGATTTCAATACAAAGTTGCTAACACTGCAGCATTTGCAACCCGCATATAACTTCAATGCAACAATCCCAAATATAACTGCAACAGAACTTAGGGAATACACAGTCATGGTCCATCCGAAGTTTGTTCTCTTTGTAAGCTCTCCAGAAACAACAGGTCCAACCCATTCTCTACAATAGCAATTATAGGGGTCAACTATTTCATCGGGGACTAAGCAGTGATCGGGTTAAAAAGCGAAACAGATTGACAACTCATGTTCTGCATTTAGAAATGTCCCTAGCCAAAGTGATTAACTACTGTTGAAGTCGGAGTACTACTGAGGCATTAGTAATCAGCGACTTTGACCTTTCTCTTGTGTTCAATTATGATCCAGCTATCTCCAGACAATCGAAGATCATGATAAAGAGTAAATAGAGATTGATTATACATGTTGGTCTCATCCAGTCAAAGAATGAATTTGAAAAACATACCCAAGGGCGTAAGCACTAGACCAGAAAGAGGACAACATGGCATTGGTAGATGTTCTGTTGACTTTTAGTTCATGATCTTCTCTATTCTCATCACTACAATGATAATGGTATATTTTTATCATGTATGTGAGTATGCATTGGAGCTCTGACTTTCTCTGAGTATAGTGAAGTCGCCACTATAAGTGCATAAATAGCTTGGACCTATATTGCGTTTCATGAACAGATAGGTTCTTATAAATCGTAACCGGCTATAGGCAAAACAGTTCAATTTACTCTTCAATATTCTTTTTCTAAACTATGAATTCATAGTTAGAATAATATGCAGATTGATTTCATTCCAAAAAGCAAGAGTGCAAATTCCCTCATTGCAAGGGGATTCAAAGCACATTTATGTTTACGGAAGAGGGCACCATTCTCAATGTTAGACAACCATTGGAAAAATTATGAAGGAGAGCTACAAAAACCACATTACCTTGAGGAGCTGCTGAAGAGAAGTGCAAGGGAAGGAATTATTGTTAATCCAAGACCAATACCTAACACACCAACACAAGTCAGCAACAGCCATAAAGGTCTGTAATATGAATCATTTATTCACTGTCCAATTGTTCACTGCTCATGTTGTTTGTGATATCCTATCGTCTACTTGTTACCAGCAAATTATAGTTTTAAAGTTGGAGAGGGTGCCCAGAGCTGAAAAAATCAACCTTGAAAGCTCGGACCCACAGCTCCTGAGAGACCAAGTAAATAGCAAGCGCTAACCGACTGTGGAATCTCACATCCGAAAAAAAATTGTTTGATGGTGCTAACTGGCATTTCCGCTATTCACTATACAAAATTGTGTTCACTCAACCCATTGCAGCGCCCCCATTGTTAAGAATCGTGTCTAATTTTTTTTTTTTGATGACAAATCATCCCAATTCACAAAGAAATTGATTTTGAATTGATTTAGAAATAATTATTCATAAAATAGAAATGTGACATAATGCGATTGAAGTTTTCGCTAACGAGTCTACAAGTTTTACCAGCAAATTGTAGTGGTTGTCAGAGTACCCTATCACAGATCTTCAAAATGAATCCTTGATATAGACACAGGGTAAGCAATACTGTAAACTGTTTTAAAGCTACCAAATATGGGTAGATCAACCAGAAACTGATTGGATTTAACAACAAAATGAGGCAGAAAATGTGCTCTTTTGATCAAAGTTAGTGGCAGATTCAAAGTTGCTTCAAATTAAACTAACCTACCTGTGCAGCCAGGGAGTAAGTGGTGATGGGCCCATAAGAACAAAATTGATAGCCATAAGTAGGTATCCAAACATCATGACATACAGGCTGTCCAGATTGTTCTATAGCAGAAGAGATCAGTGATATAAGCAGGTTGTATATGGTATTTAGATACATAACAATATGAATATCAATAAACATACGTGAGAGTTTGCCATTTTATGGTATTGAACTCCTTGGATGAGCTTCAATTGACAAGCAAATGAGATCGTCAAGATTTAAATCATGGACTGAATATTGAGTGAATTTAAAAACAGTGATAACACTTCTCAATTGTACAGTCTGAAAGGTGGTCTATATCTGAGAGCCTGAATGAGCCTATTAAAGACCAATATCATGTTGTAGTCAGGCAGATATTTATGATCTAGTTATGTCAGATAAGCATGGTGAAAACATTCAATGCTCTACTTGGCATGGACTATTGATGGTGGAACGAGTGCCCTGGATAATAGAAGATAACTCTTGTTCTCTGCATTATGATGTCACAGTCTTCTGAAAGTGCTTGTATCTTGTATTGCGAATCCGGGAGACTGTGACATCCTAATGAGGAGAATGATAGTTATCCTCCCATCATGATATTATAGCTTTGGATATAATACTGCATTTTAGGGGCTTCAATTAATAATTGATGGGCCTTGTCATAATTTAGTCTATTGGAAGTGCACCATGGATATACTATTTGTAGTTGGGATTTCATCAATTCAAGTCACTCAACTAATTTTATGTAGACTAAAAACGAAAGAGACCTGAAGACTGACCTCTGGGGCACATCAAGTTTTCAAATTCTGTAATTGCGACTAAGTACAATCTAAGGATAAACGTAACTTCCAATTTGTAAAGTTATTTGTAATAAGATTTTGAGAGATTGTTGAAAAACCATAATAAAATATTTGCTGATTAAGGTACCTTGATTAATTGTATCAAAAGCCTTGAAAAAGACCCAAAAAATACCATGAGTGATTCTTCTGCTATTCAATTTGTCATACAACTTTTCCATTTTAAAATATAAAGCATCTGTAGTGCTTCTTGGTTCGAAAATCAAGTTGAAAATCAGTTCAAAGATAGTTCAACTCTGAAATTTCCCTTATATGAAAGGTTAGTAATTTCTCAAAGTTTTTTTCCAGGGCACGTAACACTGAAGTCGCTGATAGTTTGTACAATCATTTTTATCACCTTATTTGTATAGAGCTTTTACACGAGCAATTTTTAGGCAATCAGGCAAAATGCATGTTTTGATAAATCAATTTGTAAGATAAACTATAATTATGATTGAGATAAATTTGCAGTTTTTTCTTCTGCTTATTCTCCTTTCAACTTGACAAACTGTCAAATACTTTTAAAACAACATTAGTATAGATTTCATAGAGTTTTAATTTTTCGTTTATTCGGGTGTTGATTTTTGTCGATATAATTCTCCTCAAAGGTGTTGGGGGTGAGGTTTGATGATATTTCCTCCTCTATCTCAGTAAATTGAGGTATAGAGATTGAAAGCGTTTGTAGTAATTTTTTGTCATACTCCTGCTCAATAAAATAATAGGTTTTTCAGCCTGATAAGTTTTATTTACAATTTTGTTTGAAAATCTCCATATAAATTGATTTTGTTACTACGGGAAATAACATAAGTTTATTTTTTGATACCCAAAGCTTAGTACAATCTATTTTCATATACTTTATTTTATACTTACAATCTTGTCAAGGCATTTACCGACTGTAGGGGCTAATATGACATAAGTGGCAGAGAGAAGAAGAAATGAAAGGGCACTCAACTCTTGACTTAATCCATACTATAAAAAAGAAAACATCATTTTTAATACATTCAATAAAGTCTGACGAATATTTAATACTTTGTTACCATGCAGAGTAGATAAATTATCAAAGAGAACAATAAATTGGAAAGGTATAACTTGTTATAAAGAAATAAAATATGAAGTATACCTTTTTACGTAGTTCTGGTTCGAGAATTGGGTCGATACAAGACCACATCGCTGCACTGTACGCTACCAGAACCAGACCATATATGACATTAACATCTGACAATAATTTGCGTGCAGATACTGTTCCAGGGTTCTCACTTCCTTCTAAGCCTACTGTATAGAATTGAAGGCGAATGATTTGTTGAAGCAGAATCAATGACAAATGAAGCTCTAGCCGAAGATATGGTTTAGTATAATCATGTGAACATTATCGTATTTTTTTGTTAACAGTTTGACAACTCTTCTGTCAGTAATGCAGTAAAATTGAATTTTTGAGTTTGAGATTTAAAAGAAGAAGAGAATGTGATGTGGACATTTTTCTACTATGAAGTCAACAATTTTTTTCCCACAAGGAGAGCACCTTGATACACAGCAGCAGACACATCAAGCTACAGTGATGATAAAATTCACTCACAATTGAATGGTAGTAGGAAGTACATAGAAGCTGAACAGAAAATGATGCAGCCACCATCAGCAGCAAATGTGCCATAGAAACCACCCAGCTGAAATTTAGAATCAAACCATTGCTTAGGTGATGATACCGCTGTGTATTATCTATAATTATGATCAAAGTAAGGTGATGAATCACATCGGTGATAATTTATTGTTAGTTGGCCAAGGTCCACGTGAGATAACTTACCTTGCAAACGAAACAAAAAACAAATACATCAGTGTTCAATTGAAGTGTAGTGGATCTAAACCTTGAAATGAAAGGAGCCTATTGTTCCTGGTAAAAAGGATTAAATTACAGGACAAATCATAGGGGTTGTAGTTAAAAGGTATTAGATTTATGTTAAATTGAGCAGTGTGTTTCGGTGAACATCTCATGGGTACAAGGTGCGATTTGGATAGGATGTGGTCTCACTGGTGAGGGTTGCTGTATAGAATGGTTTGATATGTTTTAGTGAAAGCCTGTCAGGATGGTGGGTTTGGTTCAGTGTTCAATGGTGGTATGCATAGTTGATGGTGGTCATTGAGATGTTGTTGATAAATAACTATAAAATTATATACTACACTAATAAAAATGTTGGTTCTCCAATGATTTGGCCTCACTGGTGTTGGTTACTGTCTACAATGCTTTCGCATGTTTTAGTCCAATAGACTGAGGGAGAGCCTCAGGAGTGTTGTTTTGGCTGTAGTATTCAATCGAGGTATGTTTAGGCTTTACTTGTAATTGGTGTTGTTTAGAAGGTTTTTGGGAGTGCCTATAATATAACATGTTTTGGTATTTATAATATGATGGCGAATGAATGAAGTGTTTGTGGTCGTGGGTGCAATGAGTATAGTAATATTGAGCCACCAACGGGCAGAGGAGAGAGAGTGTTTTGGCACAACCATCACATAGCTGGCACCGTTATACTGTCTGTGTCTCTACGGTAAACCTTGACAGGAAGGTTTCTTTGACAAGAAATATCGAAGTATTTTCATATATATATATATTATGATACCAGATAAGCAGTTTTAAAAAAAAATTCAAATCTCTACAAGCTCAATGAAGTGTATTTCACTTGATCAAATTAGGAAAGCAGAGGGCGTTCTGCCCCAAAGGTTTGCACATCAGTTAAAACCCTATATCGGCAATTTGTTATTGTGAATGGTTGACAATTAACTAGGCAGAGCATATTTTCCTAGCCAAGCCGCTGCTTGGTCAAAAGAAACAATATGTTGTATCAAGGCCTAGTTTTGAGACAGAACTAAGCAATCCTTGCCACTTAACGACATTGAATTCAAACCTTGAAAAATGTGCTCCCCAAAGCGGGTCCGACCATCACTCCAAAGCCAATCATAGTTTCTGAATAGCTCTAAAATGGAAAAATACAACATCAAAATAAAAATATTAATCTTTCAACCAATCAGGCTTCTGTTTTACCTTTAATTCAATTGAAAAGATCATCATCTATGAGCTACACAGCAGGTGTCACAACTGGATTATTCAAAAGACTCTGTATGTGAAAAAACTACGGCCATCAGCATCAAGTAGATATTATTGCCTGACCTACCATTACTGCTGTAGTACTCTCAGAGAAAGTGACAGATAAAACAGTGAGTGTAGCAGTGAGAAATGCAGAGTATCCCAAGCCATGAGCAGTTTGTAATACAAATGCTGTGATAAGGTAGAGTATGTCTGGGTTGTCTGTGTTTTCTATGACAGGAAGGTACTCTAAAACCCCAAACAGCAGGGTGGCACCTCCAACAAAGAACAAACCAAACACTGACATAGTGTGTAGTCCAGTATGTGGTATCTGAAATGGGAGGAGAGAGGATGTATGAGACATTTATTCAATTTCCTTTTGGATTTGAGTGATCGCCAACAAGGGAAAAGATGAGGGTAACAGCTTTGTGCCATCTGATATTGTTTTAATAGATGCAAAATTTATTCAAGTATGAAACAATTGTATCTAGCTACATCACGACTACACAATTTTGTTTGAACAGTGCATAGTAAGACCCACTTATAGCTTCGGGGAAAGATACTGTACAGAACTACAGAGCCAATGTGCTCACACAATAATTATTAATGTGGAGATCTGCTATCTGCCAGGGCGAGGTATGACACAGTTTATGTCAATCCAGATTCTTGGAAACTTTGCCTTGTTAACAACCGAGTTCTGATAAATGACAGGAAGATCTTCGTCATTAAATCCAAGCTGCGTACTAACTTATGAACTTTGAATGCATGGTAATATAAAAATGTTTGGTAGTGATGTCGATGTTGCATGGTTTGATAGATTTATAAGGCGAAACACTCACTAATTTTCCGACAAGAGGTGACGATACAAGCTGAATGAATGATGGTATACCGAGAATCCATCCTGTGATGTCTGAGTTCACACCATGTTTCTCATCCTAAAATAGAACAATCTGAGATGTAAAGACGTTCAACAGTATTTAACAAACTAAAGATTCTGTTTAAACTCAAGAATGAAACTTCATCTGTAAAAATCTCAAAATATAAAACAATACTCTCAAATAGCTTATGGTGATGAGTATGAATTATGACAGGCCATGAACAGCAAAAATTCTTAAAATTCAGTGCCATATTGGGCTAAATATCATATCCTGTTAAAAACTGAATAAAATTAACAGAATAGAAAATGAAATTATCCTGTAGAAATAAGAATAGGTAGTGATAGTGAGTTTATAATGGATAAAAGGCAATATCTAGTTCTTTCGTCAACTTGGCGTAATAGTTAAATTATCCTCGATTATAAAGGAGAAGGAGGTAGCTCAGTCTGCCCTCAAACGCGAAAGCGTTGGAGGTCTCAATTTTGAATCCTGCTGCAGTCTACTGACTACTGGGCTCAATAGAGGCCCCAGGTGAGCCCTGACCTGCCTGCAAACTGAGAGCAACTCGGCGCCTAGTATGGCCGCCGCACCCTTACGGCATCTGTATTTCTCAGTCTTCGGACAGAGACAAAATTACAAATTTTGTTAACCTACATTTAAAAGTACATGCGGATATAACACAAAGATCTGGAATTTTTAGTGGGATCTCCGTCGAAACCGAGCAATGAGTGGTAGGCACTGTAACTTTCTCAGTTTGCCTAATAGGTTCAAAGCAATACAGTCAGGAAAAGCACAAAAAACCTCAGCGACACAACAAGAGATGTTTGGTTTTGGTTCAGTATTTCTCATAGAAAATCTGTGTAGCAATAAAGATCTACACCACCACTAAATTTTAGACCATGCTTTAAAACATGCCATGCTGACAATCTGTGCCGGCCAGTTTTGCACACACTGATTCAGAGAGAAGAATATCACGATTGAATCGGTTAATGCAAGTACATCTGAAGCTCTACAATGTTGTTTGGTGTTGCTTATCTACTCACGAGTTTTGGCAGGAAGGGTGCAGGTATAGACAAACTGGTTGAAGCAAAACACAGAGAGATGAGTATGATTATGAGAATTATCCATTGCTGCCTTGTGTATCGGGCACCTGCAGAAGAAGCGTCAGCGCTTGGGGATACTGTGTTATCTACTGCGCTTGTTGATGTAGATATTGCCATAATTCCAACAGGTAAAAGAATGTCTCATGCAGTTTGAAGTCAATTGAGTGTGCTGTACGTAAGATCAGAAATCCTAGGTATTCTAGATATTTCTGTAATGAGGAATAACCATGCAATGTAAGATAATAGGTTTCTGTTGGCAAGATGATTAACGGTTAGGTCCTTTACAAATTGAAAATGCACCCTTTGTATTCCCTCCCATCTTCAACGGAGTCTCTTTTAATGCAGAAATCGAGCTGTAACCCTAGTTGCTATTAAATTGTGCATTGACAGCATAATAAGTCTGTGTGTTAGTTATCAACAAATTAATTGGATTCAGATATAAAATCCTATCAACATGCACAATCTCTTGGTATATGTGTGTTAGGAGAGGTCAGTTGTTGGGTCAATTATTTCAGTTGTAAATGTATTATAGTCACTCAAGCACTGTCCGGCTTGTGGGTAAAGCATCTAATTATTCTCTCAACTATTCATTGTGCCTCTCACTCAAATTTCATTGTATGCATAATTATAGGGGGCTGTTGAACCCACAAACGTCGCAAACATCAAAACGTCGTAATCTAGCGTTCCTCTAACGTCGCAATCCCAAAAACGTCGCAACGAAGGGTTTTATAACGTCGCAAACCCACAAACGCTGCAACTTTTTAAACGTCGCAATAGCTCGAACCCACTAACATCGCAAATGTCGCAACCCAACAGAAATACTGAGTTGTCTTATCATTTGATGCATATTTGTGATTATAATTTGCTGCGAGTAGTAGATAGGAGCATCAACATCTTGACACAGATATTAAAAACCCAGTTTGTAATGTTTTGATTTGGCCAATGATTGAAGTCGTCATGAGGTATTGACACAGCTTTGGCGTGAATGGTTCTTTATTTGAAAAGGGTGTATGCAATAGGGTCTTGATCGAAATGCTCCGCAGATTTTCTTGGATGTCACTTTCAGATCTTCCGGCAAATCTGCTTTTTTCATTAGCCTCTCCTAATTTTTTTGGTAAGAACTCTTCGACCTCATGTGAGCAAACCCAAATTGTTGGTCGATGAGCAAGTTAACGAAGCTAGACCTGCTAACCTTTATCTAATCTAATCTTTAAGAATGCTCAACAAGTAACCAAATTCACTGAGACCATAAACGAATACACAATAACACCCTGATAAATCCACTTGTATTTATTTGTCACATGTACCATAAAAGCTAGAGCTAGAGCTCTTACATCGTAATAATTTATTTACGCCTAGTAATGACAACACACAACACATTTTGTCAAAAATTAAAACGGAGATTGGTGTCTGTGTTGCGCAGGCATTATTGTATAAATTAATTATTAGTACAACCAAATAATTCAGAGACCGTTTTATTTTTTGACGAAATGTGTTGTGTGTTGTCATACTAGGCGTAATTGAATTACTGTCATCTGTCAGCAATCCCATCTCCGCCTTTTTGGGAGGTTCAATTGCTGCCATATAATTCATGTATAATTTGAATCATTTTTTATCAGACAAAGTCAAAACCCAATCTCCGTTTTTTCAAAAGGAATCCAGTTTATTTGCATTTTATTTTCAAATTAAAAGTGATCGACGGGCAAATGCAATCTCTGTTTTTTGGCCATGCCTATCCACTGTGATGAACTTCGGTGCATATAAGACTGGGGGAACATCAAGGCTGATCAGTTCTTGTTGGAGAGCCCTTGGAGCACGTTTTTCTCGTATGGTATAGATTGATTTTTTGGTTTCTAACTTAATTTGTTTTTTCAAGAATAAAAATTTATTTCAATGTCAAAAACGCATCTAAACTATGTGTCATTAATAAATTGAGTTATCACCTTTTAGTCACAAGATTCAAAAGCAAATATTCTGGATAAATTTGACTTCATAAAGAAAATAATTTTTGTATGGAGTTGCACCCTTCCTCAACAGGAAGGAGTTAACTCCACACAAAATGAACATGAGCAATAATGAGTAAATGAAAGGTGTCTGTTCTGCTTTGGTATTTGGCCCCAAGTGGGTCGAATATGCGACATTAGTGCCTGTGAGAGCAATATGGTTATGCATTAAATTTTACGGAAACAAATCTTAAATACACCATGTGATTTAAAGTAACCTGGAAAGTTTGATCAACGAGTTAGAGACTTGGTTTGAATGACTAATATAAGAATTTGTGAAGACATAAATGTGTGCATGATGACTCAGTGAGTTTCTCTAAACCACCAACTGAAAAAAAAATATCGACATAATTGACAGGTTCTAACAGAACTTCACAAAGCATTTGTGCGTGGTCTAAGAAACATCAGAACACTTAGCGAGGAAGAATATGATATTTTGTGTTGATAGCAATGATCACAGTGAGGTCAAACGTTCCCGTCATCAAAAGGACTAGAGAGCAGTTGGCGGTTAAATGGAGGTTTTGTCCCAACAGACCCAGACACTTAGTGAATTGGGCCCCTTGTATTGTTCATAGGCCAGTTAAGACGCAATAATATTCTTATAGCATATGATATTTCCAAGGAACACTGGTTGTTGTTTCCAATGATCATATTTCACAATAGACACCACCAGAGCTCTCAGATGGTAGTTCTTGTGCATCAGTTTGTTATTATTTCATTTATGTTTAACTAGAGAGACTGGTTTAACCAGGGAGGGTGGGATATACCTCCCACCCACCCTTTAATTAAAACAGGGCCCTAATAATGAATTGCCAATATTATCCGGCTGGCGGGAATAGACGCAGTAAATTGGTAAAAAAAACAGTTACTTCACACCCCAATTTTTTTCTCTATTTTCCGCTTTATACTGTAATATATATATTAAAATGTATCCTAAAATGAACACCATCATAGATTTTTGCACTCAAACCCCTTGTCAATACAATTGGCAATACAGTAAAAATGACCAGCGGTTTATTAGGGTCCTCAAAATAACAATTTTGTGCCCAGTGAAATCCTTGGACTGAGAAAATAATTCAATTGTAATATTTTAAAGATGATGGTGATGGAGAAGAGAGCGATGGTACAAATGATAACAATGGTAGACATGATGACAATGGTATACCTTTATCACTACCAACATTAGATCCAAAGACTGCTTTTGGTGAGTTATAATTTAAGATTTATTCATGAGATAAAATACATTACCAACCTAGAGACCGATCAAAGAATAATTATAGTAGCGGGTCCACCAGATGAATCTGACTCAGAATAGATATAATATTATAATGAAATTCAAGTCGGCCTCTTCCAAAACATCTGATAAAATGATTTGCCATCACTGATTTTGACAACACAATAAAGTAGCCCAGTTTGGTAGCTGGCGTCACAGGAAGAAGTCATCATTATCAGCCAGGTCTACTTTGTTGACATCGTCTTGGAGTTGCAATGTCACGGAAAAGGGGATGACAACTCCAACCATCTATGAGCAACTATACGTTATTCTTTTAGGTATCTGCAATATCAACTAACATCTGTTGACAGTTATTGGCCGAGGTCACTGCAGATTAATCAATTATGTTGCTGGTGATAAATGTGACCAACTTGATCAGAAAAGATACAGTTATTTCCGAAATATAATAGCTCAGTCATGTTTGGTGTTAAAACTTTGGAGTTTGGACCCACTCGCTACCTTTGTTATGAAACTAGATTTGAGCTTGAAGAGACTTATTGGTCGCATTGTCAGCTTAACAATGGTATACTGAAACCACACAACCCTATTTGTAATAAAATGTGTAGATTTCTTATGATTTGCCCCCCCGTCTGTAAAAGCGCTGGACAACTCCTGATTGAACTGTATTGAACCTTGATCCGTAATTTATAGCTTTTATCAGAGTTTGATATGTCCATTATATCATCAATTTTATTTCAGATAGATATTTTAAAATTATGAATTACATGAGATCATATCCTAGTACCTTCTAAGACTTTGAAGAGATAGGTGATATACCAGCTCACAACCCGTTATTCAATCTGAAGTATGAACCTGTATAGGTTTTACCTAGGTATGGGGAAACGAAATTCTTAATTATTCAAAGTTTGTGATTCAAAGGAAGAAAATGATATTGCATTGGCCATAAAGACCTATTTGTGTTGTATCCTCATACTAATTTTTATTGCAGATATATTCACAATTGTGTGTGGAGTTCAGATAAACCTCAAATCAGAGGATTGAAAGTGAGTTGTTTGTATGTTGATAAATATATTAATACTACCTGGTTGGCAGCGACCATTTCAATCTACATTGCTCAGTTTTTTTTAATCTGTCTGTCAAGGAGAAGAGTTTGAGAGAACTTGGTTTAGATAAATAGAAATTACCGAAACTTAGTTGAGCTAGGCTAAGGCCAATCTCTTGCTTTATTAGGCTGTAACTTACTGCCAACACCAACACATTCAGGCACAGTAATTCATCAATCTGACAAAAGTCTTCCTTCACATACAGGACAAAGTACCCCATTATGTTCTTTACGAAAAAATGTTATGTTATGCTATGTTTTACCCCAATTTTGTTTGCCTGCATGCACTGCCTTTGCTGCCTGCTAGTAATGGATATGTCTATCTTTCAAAGGTGCTGTGAGGACACTGGGCTACAATGATACTGTAGTGATCGAGAAGATGGGGGATCTCTATAGGGCTGCACCTAATCAGAAGGGCGACATTAACTTCAGTGTCTTAAAAAAAGATGTAAGTAAACCGGCTAATGGCCTGTCATGCTAACCTTGATGTTGGTTATGTTGGTTGAGGAGGGGGCACCAACAAAGCTTGTCAAGATATGCTATCTGGATCAGTACAATGACATGACACACAGATTTTAAGATTGGCATTTTCAGGTAGTCAAGTTTGCTTGAAACACTAAAGATTGTGTTGGGTCTTTCAAGTAAGTCCTAGCTTAGTTTCTCTGCAAAAATAACAAACAAATAACAAAGGTCATTGCTAGGCAAATTCTAAGTGCGTGATCACTTTCTACTATATGAGCCCTACTTTGAGTGTACCATCTGGCTCTGTTACCATTCAATCTAACGAATCGTTCAACTATTGAGTTGAGACCTCTGAACAAGAGAGGACAACTCCTTAGAATTCAAAGGAGTCACGAAAGAAGCACTATATCCCTTCTGTATCAGTGTAGTTGGACCAAATGCATTGTAGGAAACCAACTGTGTTGTTATTCTCCTTTTTAGAAAGTCATAGAGCTTACTTTGAATGGTGAGAGCGATGACTACTGCAGCAAAGCTATCAAACCAATTAAATTTTTCTCCTCCTCCATTTTTACTTTTGATAAACAAAATTTTTCATCATATGTATATATTTATCATTAAACAGGTATTTTGCAATAAATCAAACAACCTGGAAAATCACCACACTCTTTCCTAATAAAATGACAATGAGTTTAATTTGAAAGCTGACATGCTGCAGCAATGGCTGTTGTCTTACTGTCATGGCCGTACTGTGCAAGTCGCCTAGTCATTTAAATCAAGAAATTTTAATGGAACTCGGAGATGACGAGCTGGATTGTCATTATGATGTTATATAAATGGCAGCACGAAACATCAGGCAAACCATTGCTTTTTGTAGAATTTGGCGATGACAAATTGGATTTTCACCACGGTAGTATTATCTAGACAGTTTCTCCAAATATCGGGTAAAACGCGCTTAGGGAACACCACGATATGGGGTTTCAATGATAATAGAAGGTCCACTGTATGTTTGCACACCCCACATGCAGTAAAAAGATCCCCCTCTGCCTCTTCGATAATAAGAGTAGCCGGAGCTCCGGCGGGCAAAGATATAGGGTGCTGCTTGAGTACCATGGGTCCCTGTACCTGTAATCTAGAGGGGTAACCCTCTCCGCAATGACGACTCAGACCCATACATATCCCAATAATAATGGCAGTTATAATTCTTTATGTCATTTCAAGGGCTTGCCGAACAAGTGCCTGTGACGGCAACCTCGAACCTGAGGGAAGGGATCGACCCAGCCTTCATACGGAGGCTGAGTAGGCATATCCACATTGGGATGCCTGATAAGGTAAGCCAGCCAGGATTAAATCACCTATATTTTGACGTGTGAGGGCTATACCCTGAACTAATAGGTCTTAAAACTATTACGACAGTCAACTCACCTTCCGGGCTGGATCTGTGACACTGACTCTGTGATGATGCACCTGCAACTCTGGTTGGTTATGGCGGCCCATAGCACCTTTATTAATGCGCATTAGCTAACATGCTAACTCGCTAAGTCGCTAATGCGCATTAGTTAACATGCTAACTCGCTAACTCGCTAACTCGCTAATACGCATTACGAGATTAAAGATTTCCAGAAATATTTTTGGGACTGTCTTTATGCATGTGCGGGCTATCACTGTCTTGATATGGCCTCTGTGATTGGTCTTACTTTCAAAATGAGACCAATCACAGAGGTCATACTAATCTCTGCTCTACTACTCCTCCACCAAAAAATGATTTAAACAAAGCAATGTAATTTGTTGTGTTGTTGCTGATGGAGTTTTATTGTAAATGACACCTGTATCCTCATACCATTCATCACTGAGTATGGTAAGGCTATAACTCTCTGGTTTGGTACAACATTAGAGCGTGATGGACAAAGTTTGCAGACTATTCCATCAGTTATATGTACTCAAATGATAACCTTTCAAACTCAGTATGAGTAAGTATATGATCAAGGAGTCCTTGATATAATATTGATTAGCAACTCGCATAGTATAGTAGTAGGCCTACCTCAGATTGATTTTGCACAGTTACTACTACATATTGTGGTGTCAACTGTGTGTTAATGAAGTATCTACTAAGCTGTTCATAGGCCTATGTCACTAGACTAGTGTTATCAGGGAACCAGACACACACAAGGCTGCAACTCATCAAATCAACTGTCAGTGACCTGCTGTCTGTGAATGGACATGTTTTAAGTTGGAAAACATGGTTTTTTGTCAATGGTTTGCTCATGTCGCTCTAATCAAGGTATTAAGGAAGATATATATGTTGGGTTAGTTGTAGGCCAAGACGCAAGGGTCATTGTTGTGGTTCTATTGGTATGGTTTCGTCTCATGATCAATGTGAGAGATATTTAGAAGTATCTAATCTAATGCAACATATATTGGATGTATATATAATTGGAGGACAAGTAAATCCCGGCATGTTAAAAAAGCTAATGCCAACTTAGGGATTTAGTTCCAGTTCTAGAACTTCAGAGAGTGCTTACAATCCCAATCATATTCTTAAAGGCTTAAAAAGAGGTTTCAACAAATGAAGTGCAATGCTCATGCAATGATGCCCAGGTCACACCACCTGGTCGCACACAAATATTCAGCCAAATTATCCTTTATAGCAAGATTTTGTTACATACCCATGGTTTTATGTTTTTTTTGTCTTTTTCTCAAGGTAAGTGGAAATTGCATCACTTTTTCTCTTCAGGCGCCCATGTATTCAGAGTGATTGTCAATGTGATTCACAAACATGAGCCTAGTGGATAATTTTATGGGAGTAGCCTACCCTCCCTGGGATTGTCAGGATGGGACCATTACCGTAACCATACTATGCCATTTATAAGCTTTACCTTCTTCACATCCAAAATCCCAGTCTTCACACCTTGTATTCAGATATTTAGCCTTGATTTGAGCTTTGTGTCTAAGCCTTTACTCTTAGTAGTTCAAAGTTTGGTAAACAATCTGGTCAAAGTATTGTCATTGTAGAGGCCAGCCCAGTTCGGATACAATTTGTCCTCTGCCCCCAGAGAGCATTGGATTTGACCAATAAGATTTAATTATTTTTATTGAACCCCTGACTGAAGACCAGGCTTTTGTCAACTTTAATTAAAACAGGGCCCTAATAATGAATTGCCAATATTATCCGGCTGGCGGGAATAGACGCAGTAAATTGGTAAAAAAACAGTTACTTCACACCTTGATTCACCCTATTTTCCGCTTTATACTGTAATATATATATTAAAATGTATCCTAAAATGAACACCATCATAGATTTGTTGCACTCAAACCCCTTGTCAATACAATTGGCAATACAGTAAAAATGACCAGCGGTTTGTTAGGGTCCTCAAAATAACAATTTTGTGCCCAGTGAAATCCTTGGACTGAAAAAATAATTCAATTGTAATATTTTAAAGATGATGGTGATGGAGAAGAGAGCGATGGTACAAATGATAACAATGGTAGGTATGATGACAATGTTATACCTTTATCACTACCAACATTAGATCCAAAGACTGCTTTTGGTGAGTCACAATTTAAGATTTATTCATGAGATAAAATACATTACCAACCTAGAGACCGATCAAAGAATAATCATAGTAGCGGGCCCACCAGATGAATCTGACTCAGAATAGATATAATATTATAATGAAATTCAAGTCAGCCTCTTCCCAAAACATCTGATAAAATGATTTGCCATCACTGATTTTGACAATACAATAAAGTAGCCCAGTTTGGTAGCTGGCGTCACAGGAAGAAGTCATCATCAGCCAGGTCTACTTTATTGACATCGTCTTGGAGTTGCAATGTCACGGAAAAGGGGATGACAACTCCAACCATCTATGAGCAGCTATACGTTATTTTTTTAGGTATCTGCAATATCAACTAACATCTGTTGACAGTTATTGGCCACCAAGGTTTCAATTTTGAGATGGTTCCTGCCCAAGATGAATATCATGGATCCTATCCGTTGTTAACCCATAGTTACATTATAAGCTGCCACTTGTGTTGTTAATTTTAGAAAGAGTGAAAATGCGACTTCAGAATTAGTACCCGACATTTCACCAATTGATAACACAAAATTATTTTGCTTTAGATGAAGGACTCACTTTGACCCCAAAAAAAGAAAAAAAAAGCCAATAAGTTCTACTCAGGAAGCACCGACTGGTACATGTAAGTAAACATTTTCTTTGCTTAGTCTCAGTACAGAAATCAAGCTCGTTGCAGCAAAGATACAGTATCCAGTTGATCTTGAGACTTGAGCAGTATTGTTTGACTGAAAGGATAAGATTGGGATTGGCCATAAAGACCTATTTGTGTTGTATCCTCATACTAATTTTTATTGCAGATATATTGACAATTGTGTGTGGAGTTTGGATAAACGTCAAATCAGAGGATTGAGAGTGAGTTGTTTGTATGTTGATAAACATATTAATACTACCTGGTTGGCGGCGACCATTTCAATCTACATTGCTCAGTTTTTTTATCTGTTTGTCAAGGAGAAGAGTTTGAGAGAACTTGGTTTAGATAAATAGAAATTACTTAAACTTAGTTGAGCTAGGCTAAGGCTATGTTTTACCCCAATTTTGTTTGCCTGCATGCACTGCCTTTGCTGCCTGCTAGTAATGGATATGTCTATCTTTCGAAGGTGCTGAGTGGGCACTGGGTTACAATGATACTGTAGTGATCGAGAAGATGGGGGATCTCTATAGGGCTGCATCTAATCAGAATCGACGTTAACTTCAGTGTCTTAAAAAAAGATGTAAGTAAACCAGCTAATGGCCTGTCATGACAACCTTGATGTTGGTTATGTTGGTTGAGGAGGGGGCACCAACAAAGTTTGTCAAGATATGCTATCTGGATCAGTACAATGACATGACACACAGATTTTAAGATTGGCATTTTCAGGTAGTCAAGTTTGCTTGAAACACTAAAGACTGTGTAGGGTCTTTCAAGTAAGTCCTAGCTTAGTTTCTCTGCAAAAATAACAAACAAATAATAAAGGTCATTGCTAGGCAAATTCTAAGTGCGTGATCACTTTTTACTATATGAGCCCTACTTTGAGTGTACCATCTGGCTCTGTTACCATTCAATCTAGCGAATCGTTCAACTATTGAGTTGAGACCTCTGAACAAGAGAGGACAACTCCTTAGAATACAAAGAAGTCTTGAAAGAAGCACTGTATCCCTGCTGTATCAGTGTAGTTGGACCAAATGCATTGTAGGAAACCAACTGTGTTGTTATTCTCCTTTTTAGAAAGTCATAGAGCTTACTCTGAATGGCGAGAGCGATGACTCCTGCAGCAAAGCTATCAAACCAATTAAATTTTTCTCCTCCATTTTTATATTTAATAAACAAAATTTTTCATCATATGTATATATTTATCATTAAACAGGTATTTTGCAATAAATAAACAACCTGAAAAATCACCACACTCTTTCATAATAAAATGACAATGAGTTTAATTTGAAATTTGAAAGTATCATTATTTAGCTTTGGAGCAGGGAGAATTCTCCCCGTTGTGAGAAGAAACTGTACAAGTGTTGTGCGGATTTGTGCAGTCTTGGATACTCTCTCTTCATACTTCGACCCAAGTATATAGACATGTCTTATGTTCTGGACTAACCCAACAGTTCTGTAGGCTAGACACTACACTATATGCTGCGGTTTCACTGTGGGAAAAAGATTATCAAAGATTAATGTAATGGAGACATAGTATGGAATATCTATAAAAGATTATTAAAACCGTAAGCGGAAACAATTTAGGTCCCGGAACATTGGAACAATATATCAAACCAAGACAAACGTAATATGAGGTTTGGAGCTGGACTAAATTAGCCATCATGATTTTATTATCAAGAAATAATATCACATCATATGTCACACAAAATCTAAAGATATGGCAACTAAAGGAGAGTTGTCTACTCTTTGGAAGAATAGGGTGATCCACTTGAGATGACAGTAACATGAATAAGGTGAGAAACCAAAATACATATTAAAGTAATCACTGAATGAAAAGTACACAAAACATTGCACATTATTATAAATGCGTATTGCTAGAAATGCGCATTGTTATAACTGCGCATTTCTAGAACTGCGCATTCTTAGAACTGCGCATTCTTAAAACTGCGCATTCTTAAAACTGCGCATTCTTAGAACTGCGCATTCTTAAAACTGCGCATTCTTAGAACTGCGCATTCTTAAAACTGCGCATTCTTAGAACTGCGCATTCTTAAAACTGCGCATTCTTAGAACTGCACATAACAAAATGATTGATGGAAATTTGTCATACAACATTGACTGTAATGAAGTACCAGACCTGCCAAAACTCCAGTCACTAATTTTGAGTCACCCTATTTTCACACCTCAAATAACACAGGTTGGATCACAGGTCTACTCCAAAAACCTGGGATTTTGGAGAAGACCTGTGATCCAACCTGTGTTATTTGAGGTGTGAAAATAGGGATTTTGGAGTGAAATCCCAGGTTTTGGAGTAGACCTGTGGGTTGGAAAGAAAGATTGCAGAGCAGTCTAGGCTAGGGCATCCATCAAGACCCATTCCCATGGGCTGTTGCATGTAAATCCATGGCTATCCATGCATGCAACTTTGGCCAAAATGAGTGAGTGATACCTTGATGTAAAGTAATGTTACCTGGTAAGTGTTCTTCTTGTGGTTCTTTATAGCTGGCCAGCCCTAACTCATTTAACTATCTATGTATAAGTTTCTTCATTAATTTGTCTGCTTCAGGCTCCTCATGGTGATCCACTAACAAACTCCAAAACCAAAGAGCCACAATCCATTTGTGTCCTCCACATAAGAGTGCGATCACATGACCAACATGTGATGTAAATAATAATACAACAGACCTAAGACATTGACTCAATGATTGATCAAGAAGAATTGGCATCTCACAATCTCCCATGTAAGTAGTTTGAAATAGTTCCAGGGTCATGGCAGGTATGGTAGTGGTGTAAGTGCCTATCACAAAGCCCATCTTTGATAATACAGTCATTACCCAAAACAGGTTTAACTGCGAGTTAGTGAGTTAGCATGTTAATTAATGCGCATTAGCGAGTTAGCGAGTTAGCATGTTAACTAATGCGCATTAGCGACTTAGCGAGTTAGCATGTTAATTAATGCGCATTAATAAAGGTGCTACGGGCCGCCATAGGTTGGTTGTGTGTGGAGCTATTAAAATGTTTTGTGATCAAGGATATCTAGTGGATTTTTCAGTGGATGTCTAAGGGGGATGTCCAGCGTTTTGAGTGAGTGGGAAGTTCCCACAAAGAAATATAGAGGGGCAAACTTTAAAATATAGTTCCCATTGGATTCTGTGCAAAAACAGTGTGAAGTTGTGTCTTTTGCCCAGAAATCAATCATACTATTACAGATCCATATTTCTTCATAATTTGATCTAGAAATTGCAAAGAATTCTCAAAACAATTTTCAAGCCAGAGAATTGAGTTCCCACAAAGAAAAAAGTCCACATAGACCACTGGGGGTGTCCATCTAAATAAAAGAAGGTGTTTATACATCTATATAAGGAAGTAAGGTATTCCAGAGATACAGTATGGGTGCTGTGTCTGCTTCTCGCTCCCTGATGTCATGACATCACTAAATTATGATTTCATTGTGTACAGCTTGTCATTAATTATTTATTCGCAATAATTTTAGGAAACCAGAGAGAAGCTCTTAGAGAGATTGGTTCTTGGGTTGCATCACAATACTATTCCGACAGATGTTAGTGGGCTAAATATTAGTGATTTGGCAGAAATCACTGAGGGAAAATCGCCAGCTGACATCGTGATGCAGATGAAGTAGGTGGATTAAGGATAAGCATGCTTTAGACATTGGCCTTACAATTTTAATAAAACTTTGTTCTACCCTCCTACAGTGGTCAAGTCAAGAAATATATAAAAAATTAATTACTTAAACATTTTCTTTGCAGTTAGAAATAAGACAACAATCAGGCCCTGGAATGATATGCCTTCTTATAATCAGGTTTATGCCAATGGAGCAGGTGGTAACCTATAATAGTTGTTGAAAATTTTTTAGTTCTCCTAATATCAGAAGTTAGTTGATTAAATTTTCCATAGGGCAAAACGTGAAGGTGCGGCAGATAAGCCAATTGAAATCTTCAGGAAGCAATTTGCAAGGAAATTATGTTATATTTATGTAATATAACAGTGCCTGATTTCAACGATTTAATTGCATTTGACTCCAGGCTCTGCTGTACTGTACTCGTCGCAGTGTCATAAGATAGTTAATAAAGTAGTCATCACCCCATTGATGAAAATATTCAAGGAGTAGGCAACTCATAATTGAATTTCAAGTAATGAGAAAAGCAACACATTTATATGGTTTATAAATGTCCAACATGTCATATATAAGATAATAATTCGCTGCCTTCATTGTGTATAACTTAGTACAATTCATAAACATGCCATATACTGTACATATACAGCACATAGTTATAACAATATCAATCATTTTGTAGACATGTTGCAAGTGATGTACTTGGAGGCATCACTTCACCTAAATATGCAGTGCTTGTCTATAAAACAGACATGTTTCGGTGACAACATATCAACAAGTCCAGAAACGATCAATTTTGGCATACATATGTATGTCCTATTACATGTGCATGTATTTCTTTACCTTCCTTTGCAAACAATTAGTATATAGTACTTGGCTACCAGAAATTTAACTGTCTGTATAAGAATATAACAGATTGCTCAGAATCAAGATAAAGATATTAGCTAGCATATTTATATTTTTGATAACCTATGGCATTATGTGATCGGACTTCCCATAAAAATCTGACGAGTACAGTTATACTTTCACATAGTCACATTCAATATTTTAATTTTAGTGGATACATGTCAGAAAAATTAAATACTTTTAAGTATTTCTGCAGCTGATCTCAACATGCACATTTAATACATAATATATAAATAACAAATACTACATTTTCCTATGTACGTTTACATATTTTTGTACAGACTATAATCAGATAGCAAGACAATACACAAGTGATGTGCAAATTTGAAAGTTTCTATTTCATGTTTCAAGATTTGTGTGTGTAACTATACATCCCAGAGTATGCATATTATAACACTCGTATTGTACCTTTTAAAACATGTTCGGAAAATTAAAGTTTCAAAGACATGTAAATCCTGTTTTTTTTTAATAAATCTGCACACAACGTGTGAGAAAAAAAACATAGCACCATGTTACATATCTCACAAGAATTGTGTTCCAGCAGACACCTGATTAAAGGCATTACATTTGTTAGAAATTGAAACGGATGGAATCGGGTTTGTGGTGAATGTACCCCTCTTGTGCCTTTTCAGCTCCTAGCCCGACAATTAAGACCGTAACAACGCAATGACATTATCAAACAGGGCAGGGAGTTTGTGACTTACCACAACCATCTAAAGTATTATTATTTAGCTTTGGAGCAGGGAGAATTCTCCCCGTTGTGAGAAGAAACTGTACAAGTGTTGTGCAGATTGGTGCAGTCTTGGATACTCTCTCTTCATATTACGACCAAAGTATATAGACATGTTTTATGTACTGGACTAACCCATCAGATCTGTAGGCTAGTCACTACACTATAGGCAGCGGTTTCACTGTGGGAAAAAGATTATCAAAGATTAATGTAAGGGAGACATAGTATGGAATATCTATAAAAGATTATATTAAAACCGTAAGCGGAAACAATTTAGGTCCCGGAACATTGGAACAATATATCAAACCAAGACAAACGTAATATGAGGTTTGGAGCTGGACTAAATTAGCCATCATAATTTTATAACCAAGATATAATATCACATCATATGTCACTCAAAATCTAAAGGTATGGCAACTTAAGGAGAGTTGTCTACTCTTTGAAAGAATAGGGTGATCCACTTGAGATGACAGTAACATGAATAAGGTGAGAAACCAAAATACGTATTAAAGTAATCACTGAATGAAAAGTATACAAAAGATTTTTGCGTTATAGGACTTGTTTACACTGCACATTATTATAAATGCGCATTGCTAGAACTGCGCATCGTTAGAAATGCGCATTGTTATAACTGCGCATTTCTAGAACTGCGCATTCTTAGAACTGCACATTCTTAAAACTGCGCATTCTTAGAACTGCGCATTTTTAGAACTGCGCATTTTTAGAACTGCGCATTCTTAGAACTGCGCATTTTTAGAAATGATTGATGGAAATTTGTCATACAACATTGACTGTAATGAAGTACCAGACCTGCCAAAACTCCATTCACTAATTTTGAGTCACCCTGTTTTCACACCTCAAATAACACAGGTTGGATCACAGGTCTACTCCAAAACATGGGATTTTGGCAATGTCAAACATTGCCAAAATCCCAGGTTTTGGAGTAGACCTGTGGGTTGGATAGAAAGACTGCAGAGCAGTCTAAGTCTAGGCTAGGGCCATCCATCAAGACCCATTCCCATGGGCTGTTGCATGTAAATCCATGGCTATCCATGCATGCAACTTTGGCCAAAATGAGTGAGTGATACCTTGATGTAAAGTAATGTTACCTGGTAAGTGTTCTTCTTGTGGTTCTTTATAGCTGGCCAGCCTAACTCATTTAGCTATCTATGTATAAGTTTCTTAATAAATTTGTCTGCTTCAGGCTTCTCGTGGTGATTCACTATCTAACTCCAAAACCAAAGAGCCGCAATCCATTTGTGTCCTCCACATAAGAGTGCGATCACATGACCAACATGTGATGTAAATAATAATAATACAACAGACCTAAGACATTGACTCAATGATTGATCAAGAAGAATTGGCATCTCACAATCTCCCATGTAAGTAGTTTGAAATAGTTCCAGGGTCATGGCAGGTATGGTAGTGGTGTAAGTGCCTTTCACAAAGCCCATCTTTGATAATACAGTCATTACCCAAAACAGGTTTAATTAGCAACACACTGCGAGTTAGCGAGTTAGCATGTTAACTAATGCGCATTAGCGAGTTAGTGAGTTAGCATGTTAACTAATGCGCATTAGCGAGTTAGTGAGTTAGCATGTTAACTAATGCGCATTAGCGAGTTAGCGAGTTAGCATGTTAACTAATGCGCATTAATAAAGGTGCTATGGGCCGCCATAACTAGAATTAAAATAAGGACTATCTCACATATTTATTTTTCACCCCTTTTTCACTTAGCTTTAATTCAAAGCCGTTATAATAATACACAATTTTATAACGTTCAGTTGATTTCAAATTATCACCAGTCTCACTTTGTTTGCATTGCAGCTTTGATACCATGCTGCTGCAATTCCTGCTGTATTAGCACTGTCAAAGTGTTTGCTCGATATGATACAATAAAAGATGATAAGGAACAGTATGCCGTAGGATATTCATATAATATGGTAATTATTGTAGTCTCCAATCGCTCTGAAGTTTGGTCATTATAGATCAAAGGAGGAGGGGGGGGGGGGTAAAGCATTATTAAAAACCCAAAACCATATTATCATCAGTTGATTCTCGAAAGTGATAATGCTGACAACCAGGGTTAATTTATAAAATAAAATCAATCACCATATAATAATGCTTTCAACTTAAAATTCTATCTAATGATAGGTTGTTAGTCGTGCTCTGTATACTTAAACCAAGGTTAGTTTTATAACTAAAAAATCCCAACGCCTTTAGAAAATGAAATAATAACAACATCATTATCTGTAGTGGACTTGAATGACGGATATTTCTATATAGGCAATCAGGAATACTTATTACAACTCATCAATACTTGGCAACACAGGCTGATTCCATGTAAAAACTTAATTTACTTCAAAAATGTGTCATCTCCTTGTTATTCAAAATGAGACAAAATTGTGTGAGGGTGCTATCAGGGGCGTATAATCTAAAAAAATTCACTCACTGACTTTTCAGAGATAAGCATAATAATCGGGCGCAGCCCGATCCAAACGCCGTAGGCGTGGCGGGGAGGGTGTGGGAGGGGCGCTTAAGCGCCCTCCAACCACGGAAATTTTTGCATATCGGTAGCAAAATAGTGCAAGCAGAGAGGTATTTCAATAGCTCACTGAGCTGCTGGGTACTTTCAGAAAACAACTCAATAGCAGTAGAAGATTATGGTAAAAATGCTCCAGTTATAAAGCACCCATTTGAGAAAAAACTGACCCACAACAGTCTTATAATCAGTGATTATTAGGCAGACGCTCTACACACTGAGCTATTCAGCCACTCACGGAGATCCGTGGGCCGTGAGTGCTAATATACGCCACTGGGTGCTATTAATTATCTGTCAGTTGGGATGGAAATTTAATGCAAAAAGCAATGAAACAAAACTTAAATCAGCCTGACAATGAGTCATTCTTCTTTTCTACACAGTCATGCTGTATCAATGCCTGGCATTCAAGTTTTAACAGTTGATAGCATCAGTAAATAAGACTAAATGCAGGGTCGATACTGTTTAGTTATGGATGTAATCAGTTAATTAAATCTTATAATCAAATAAAATTCTGGGTCATGGTATTCGGTAATAAATTTTATCAAGTTACAAAATCTCTTAAAGGGCAACCAGGGTTTCAAACAACCTCTCATTGATTTATAGCAGATTGCACCTTCTGCATAGGAAAAAGAGACAAAATCTAATTCGGATGATTGTTCAGCCAGAATTCTTGTGAAACATTTCATCCATCAGGTACTCAAACTCAGCTAAAATAGAATACCACAGAGCAGTTTACTGTTCCTGTTATTATTTAGCCTGTGCTCTATCATCATTGCATCAATGTCTTGGAACCTCCCCTAAACTGAATTGTTACCCAGATTAGAGTCAGCAACTAGTTTGAGTTTTGCATCGCATAATGCAGAAAGCTGATGCTGTCTAGCACATTATTTACTACCCATTAATGCGTTGCTACGAAACCTTGGTTGCCCTTTAATAAAATACAATACTGGGCTATGCTATACTTATCTGATGATCAGTGTTTCAGTTTCACATAAAACTGTTATACACATAATGATCTGAACTTAAACACATGAGGGCTTGTAGTCTGTATCTAAATCAACAATTTCCACACAAGAGCATCTATATGACTGTCATACTAAACACCTTGATTGAATAGGTGTCCAAAAACAAATTATTTGAGATGTACATCAGCCATTAAATAAGGACATTTTTAGTCCCTGACAGCAGCAACTGAAAGAAATTTTGTCATACCGAAATGCATTATGGGTAATATTTTGAGTCATATTCTACTGTTACATGTCAGCACAACTCCTAGGGAGTTATGACTAACTTTCGACAATTTTTCGAATGAGGGATGCCCAACTGAGACAAATACATACACGAGGGTATTATCAATTAACTTTTACACACATATAGAAACCAAAACCGGAATTTAAAATTAAAATTACCTTGTTTACTTAATTTTTTTCTTATAATCTTACCATGCTCTCTATTGGCTACTACATTATTATTTTGATACAAATGCTAACTTCTACGAATTACAAAAGCATCTTTCTGCCATAACTGTCTCATCAACACATCTGCTTAACAAAATACAGATTACTTGTAATTAATCAAATATAAAGTAAGCGCCGGTCATGGCATCTAAAGTTCTGGGATATGTAAGTGATGTATATGCTAATCTGCCATTGTTGCTATCGCAGAGGCTGGGTAACCAACAGTAATAGTTGACTCAGACCAATGTAGTTCCGATAAATAGCTTATATTTACGGTGCAAAAGTGTAGGTACAGTAATAGCTATGAGATAGGGCCATGAAATATCTGAAGCTTAATCGAATTCAAGATTAACGACAGGGTCTTTGCATGATACACAAAATAGCGCTGTAGTAACAATTAACTTACGTCTATTGTGTTGACGATAATATTCCAGCTAGTTACTGTAGTGGTGATTGTACGGTGAGAATTATAGTAGTAGTTATGTATGGTGAGAAACATAGTAAATTGGAGCAAACAAAATCTTCAGGTTGGAATAACGAACAATTGAAGCTAGCCACACTGGCTGACAAAATGCCAAGTGAGGTTTATTGGCTCAAAAATATCAAGTGGAGACAATTCAAAGAAGACAGCTCCGAATACAAGTATTGTGTTTTTCTTTGTGATTTGAAAGATTAATGCTGTTACTTTTATAGCAAGGTTGATTGCTTGCTCGATCATTCCTGCGACCTTAGTTAGGAATGCAGCTAAGCATGCAGTTAGTTCATGGTAAACATTATCAATCAGAACTTAATAAAATAAAATGGGATAGTTTGATGGTAATCTTGCTAAATGCAAGGGTGAGCAGTCCACAAAACTTCTGTTTTGTGTTCATGAGAAACAAACATAAATAAAGAGACACATATCCAGTGCCTTATAAGACATTCTCAAAGTGTTGTTTTACCTGAAATATATATGCATAGCAAATCCAGCTAGGGTGTGGTGTTAAACGTATTTACATTAAATCTGTCAGTAATTCACCAGGAAAGCTACAAATAAAGAGTGAATAATTTACAGTTTGAAATTTTACAAAATCATAAGGATAAGGCCACTCAAGATTAATACCTTGATCTAGATGAAATTATGATGATTTGAAGGTGGAGGGAGGTGTTTTTTTATTTTATAATTTTAGCCCTACAAAACAGCTTGGTTTAAAATATTTTTTTATCGCATCTATGAACCCTGAACTCAAGTGGAGGAACATGCTATTTTATTTCATATTTTTTAATATTTAATGTATGGAAATTCAGTGTTTGCTAGCATCTTCTGATGTAGGTAGTGTGAATACACATGTCACTTTGTGTCACCTTGTGCAGCACCAACCTTAACAGCGACTTTATTGACATCAAACAATTCTCTCTCAAGCCAAGGACTCCTGCCATACAAATGTTCTCTTACTTTATTGTGTTCAACTATATTGATATGAGCCAAAAAAATATCCTAGAGATCAGTAAGGGCTAAAGATTCTAGGTCGCCTCCCATTGGTCAAAAAGGTAAATGCACACTACTGATTGGTCACATAATTGGCCACTCAGAAATGCTATTTGTAAAAGATTCTAGGTTGCCTCACATTGGTCAAGCACATTCTAGTTGGCCAATCAGAAATACTATTGTATTACAATAGTATTTCTGATTGGCCAACTAGAATGAGTGCAAGAAGGACTTTGAACAGGAGAGCGAAAATGATAGAAAGTTTAATTTGATGTTATATTATATCAGTGAGCAGATAAGTACTGACAATAGACATTAACACCATAGTGATTTTGGCATATAATTTGTGGGCAAGCCAGCTACTAACAGTGAAGAATATGTTGACAATTATGGCGCTGGATGGTATGGAGCTCACAAAGGTGTTGATTGTATTTATGACCCAAGAGATGGTGATGATGAGTATCAGTCACTTGTTGCACTTGTACCACCTAACCCTTGGTTGGTGATAGATTCGGAATCAGATTATTGCGTGGAAGCTGTGAAAATTTACACCTGGGGACAGCAAAGTAAGTGAAAACATGGCAAAATTTACAAGATTTGTAAGTTAAAAGTAAAACATTGTAAGATGGTAAATGGTGGATGAGAATAAAAAAAGTGAATTATTAAACAAGTCATATAATAGTTTGGCAAGCAACAAGAGTGGTTTGTTTGACGCACCTCTGGTCTTGTGATATTGACTTTTCCCCAATTCTATCTGCTTCATATGGTTGACTGTAAGATAACGAAAAAAAATAATGTTGCGAAACACTATTGAAACTGAATGAAGCAGAATTATTTGGGTAAACCAGATTAAGATGCGCCTTTAAATAAACTTGGAAGAAAAGCTGATAACATCAAAAGGCAGTGTGTTTTGCAAGCAGAAGCCTTTGTATGTTATATTCCTTGTTGCCCAACCTTTGAGGTTGAGAGCACCTACTGTTTGAGCCAGCAAAGTATGATATCCAATGCATATTTGCAATTTGACTTTCGATGTCTAAGCAATTAATAAAAAATGTCTTCTGTTTGACTAGGGCTGAATTTTCATTGCGCAACAGATTTATTTTTATTTACAACTATCATCGTCAGGTGGTAAGATCTGCAAAGACATGCTGATCGAGATAGCTTCGACTGGTAACCCAGCAGGCTATAACCACTGTACATTAAGAGAGGGAGAGATCCTTGACATAGACAGGATAAACTGTAATCAGCTGATAGTTGGGAGTAATGTTAAAGTCAGCTACACTGCAAGTGTAACACAATATTTCAATGAAATTGAAATAATCGGACATTAATTGATGTCATATTGTCATTAAAATTCAGTAGACATCTGTAATGTCTCAGCATGATAATATTGGGAGGAATAGCTAAAATAGCCTGTTATTCTTAGTTTTGGCAAGCACAGTCTGATGATACATTCCAGATCACCCACTTCAGGCTTGCGCTTACCAAATTATGTGAATCTGCTAGAACCCATTCCCATGATGATAATGAACAATAGAACTTTCATGAGGCTCATAGCACAGTGCACAAAAGAAACCAGCACACCATGAAAAAAGGTAACAAAACATCTTTAAGCATCATTCTAACAACAGTCAAATTTTGCACTGCTTTCCCCTGCTACACCTCAACATGCACCTTTTAACATCATCTGTTGTCAATTTGTCAAATATCTGTTATCGCTTATCTTCTTATCTTCTGGTGAAACCAAGTCTGTGAAAGAGAGGTGGGTAGATATTATCTGCTGAAAAATTGTATAATCAAGCTGAATGTGCATTATTTATTATTTATACAAGCTGTCTCGTAATTTCATAAAAAGGAAACGTCATACGATGGGCCTTTGATTCAAACTTTTCTTTGCCACTTTCCCATCTTTGATTATATCACTGTTGTTTTATGGAGCAATAAAAACTGATGTAGATTTGTTCCAGATATCCAGCTTTAAAGATGGAATGAGGGACAGAAATGTATCAGTTTCGTCCAGTTTCAAAGTCTTGGGAAGGACCACAGCAATATATAGTCTGGCAGCTAGTGCTGCAGTACTTATGCAATATTTTTATATTTAGAAAATTCAGAGTACTTCTGGGTTAAATTATGTATGGTTTTAGAAATTTTCCTCCCATCTCATTTAGGAGCTATGAGGTATTCATGGGGCCTAGCGCAATGCCAACCTCCTACCACTTCAAAATACTTTTAATTACCATTCCTTTCCACATAAGTTCAAAATAAATAATGTTCCAGTGTCAGGAAACATTTTACAATAGTGGATAACACCATTGATGACTTTACCCAGTTTTTGTAAGGAGCTGCTGTGTTGGCCAGGTATGTGATCCGACCTTCAAATATCCAGCATATATATTTGAAAGTTAAACTTCAAATTCAACTGATTTCCAAATGATGATTAATACTAGCTGGTTGTCTCTAATTCCCCTTTTATATCATTATTAAGATTGCAGCAGAAGATCAATCACATTTCAAAACAACTAGACACAATTTTTGTTTTAAAATTTATCACTACAAGAAGTCAACAAGTAGCCGCAGACTTCCCTTTTTTTATATCACTGTGATACTGATCTTTAAGTGATATGTAATTGCAGGATAAGCAACAAAACCGGCACATGGTCGTGAGCACATCAAATCATCAATTATTATCTGACAGATCTGAGACAGGTATCAGAGTGTAGGTAGGAGGTTGATAATTCTGAATATTCATATCTTGAGGCGATTTATCACTTCTAGGACCCCTGAAGCGGGGATTATGCTGGTGTCTCCCCCTGAACTCCGAAAAATGGGAGAATTGGACACACCAACCAGGTCTTCGTGGCGCAATCGGTTAGCGCGTTCGACGGTTAATCGAAAGGTTGGTGGTTCAAGCCCACCCGAGGACGATTGTTTTCTTAACTGCACACTCATACCCCCCCCCCCCTGCAAACCAAGCACCATCAACAAAAATACTTTTACCCAAAATATAGAGGTAAATGGGGATGTAAGGGATCTGGTATGATGCCAAACATTGTATGCCTGATATATGCATTGAGAGACTGAAAATATATCGCGCTGCGCCTTGTGGAAGGTTTACATTCAACTAAAACTCAAGATTGTCTGCCCCTTCTCATAAACTCTCAATGCAGAGAAACTTATAGTTTGAAAAACTAATGGCACAACATAATGGCAGTCATGTGTCTTGACATTTACTGTTAGTTAGCAAAAATTACTCTTGCTTCAGAATTTCTGCTTTCTTGTTACCTGATAACAATGGATTCTATTATCTGCTTTGATGTGACTGTGAGATGTGTAGACAACTCTGTTGAACCAGAATGAGGACCACAAAAATTGCAATCAATGAGTAAAAGAAAGAGCAATTTGTTTTAAATTCCACTGTCTCAGTTTCATTTCATTCCTAATTTGCCTTTGGGTATACTTTAAAATAGCAGACAACCCTGGCACCACAAGAGACGAATCAAGATGCAATTAACTTCACCAGTAGGCAACATACTCAATAATGAAAATCCAAGGTATAAGCTTTGACTCTGCACCTCAACCCCACGGCTGCAATAACCTGAACTAAATTGAAAAACGATGTTTTGCGTATAATCTCAAAGAAAATGCTTAATTTTTGTTATTGAGAGCAATAATACTGTTTTTGTAGAAGATTTTGTAACTGAGATGACTGTTAATGTATCAATGTTGACACTAATCATCATCACACCATCATCCCCCCTCCCCTGTGTGTTTCACTTTTGAATATAAAGGATGAATTTAGACAAGATTTTGCCTTTTTGATGTTGAGCTTTATTATTTTTTCCAACTAAAACCATTTGTGGGTGGTACACTGGAGTGAGATTACAAGATTAAAAAGTTAGACAGGGCTCTAATAAAAACATATAAGTCAGTAAAAACAAACAGTAAGGCATTGTAACACCTTAGACAAATTATAAAATTTTGCAGTTTTGTAGTCCTGCAAACAGGCATATGAATGTCACAAGATACACGGGTACTTCTGCTCTCCTTTCTGATGATCAGCTTGTTTAGTGGGTGGGTGTCTTGTTTACGGATCCGTAATATCAGCTTAGAGCATTGGTGTTGCATGAATAGCTCGATAGGTGGCATACCACACTCACAGATAGCTGCGTCATAGCTGAGATCGGGATAGATGACCTTCAGAGCTTTTCGTTCTACTTGTACAACCTTATCCATTAGATTGTCAGATATTAGCGACGACCAGACTGGACAAGCATAGGTTAGAGCAGAACGGATATTGCAGTATAGTATGTTATGAGCCCATTACGGTTGAGACCAAAGCGCTTTAGAGCGCGCATACCATACAATCGGCTCTCCATGTTTGAGCATACTTTGTCGATATGCTCACCAAACGTCATACATCTATCGATTGTCACACCTGACAGTTTGGCCGACTCTACAGAGGTTATAGGCTGACCATTCATTCTAAAGTGATCAACATATTTTGGTTCTGAGAGGGTGAACTAAATGAGCTGTGTTTTCTTGGCATTGATCAGCATGTTATTGTCCTGTGCCCATTGGTTGACTTCGTCAAGAGAGACTTGGATGTTCTCCGCGTTTGAGGTCTTTTTCATGAATGGGGCGTAAAGTGTCACATCATCGGCGTATTTCATAATACTGCAACTGGCTGAGAGGTCGTTGACGTAGACCAACCATAGCCATGGACCTAGTTTGGTACCTTGAGGGGCACCCATGGTTATGGCTCTGTATTTAGATTTCTCTTTCAGCTTGACACAGCATTTACGATTGGTAAGAAAGTTATCTATCAGGGCTATCAGTCCGTCTTCCACACGAAGACACTTGAGCTTATTCATAAGAATGTTCGGATCCATTTTGTCAAATGCCTTTGACATGTCTACAAAGGCACTGGAAACATGACTGGTCTTCAGGTCATCCAGTTCAAGGCACCAGTTATGGATAACATCTAGAAGCGCATCAGTGGTGCTGAGATTTCGCTGGTAGGCGTACTGGTTCTTATCTAGCTTATCACCTAATGAAGATTGCAAACGCTGAAGGATGACTTCCTCTGCTATTTTACCCAGGTGGTGAAGTAAGGATATGGGACGGTAGTCACTAGGTTTTTCAGTGTTTTTTGTCTTCTTTAGGGGGCGAATCTCAGCTGTTTTCCATACATTAGGATATGTGTTGGTAGCTAGCATGCAGTTATATAATATGTCTGTCACAGGTACACATAAGTCTTCACAGGCTGCTTTAGTGATCCATGCTGGCCAATCCTCACAGTTAGTGGACTTGTTTGGATTGACATTTTTCAACATAGATTTGACTTGGCCTATACTCACTGGTTCCAATTTATGAGGTACAACGGTAGGCGCTGCTGTCAGATCTCGTTCTCCACCAACATTGATGAAATGATCATTTAGCAGTTCTACTAGCTGACCAGTGTTCATCCATTCATCATTGATTAGGTTGGTGACTGCTGACTTCATCGGGAATTCGACCTTCGACAGCTTTCAGAGACTTCCACCAGGCTTTGTTTGTTGTGGCCTGATTCAGTTTATTGTTGACATAGTCTCTTTTGCGTTTGCGTAGTAGTTTCTTAGATAGCTGGCTGAAGAATTTCCATGCTTTGTGGTTGGTATCATAAGCGCAGTCTTTTGCATTCATTACTTTACGTAATGTCGGGGTTATGTAGTTCGGCTTGTCCGCTCTAGTTTTTACACTCTTGATGGGACAGTGTTCGTCTAATATTGAGCTCACTAATTCATTGAGCGTCTCGGTCTTTGTATCCACACAGGGCGCACAGAGGACAGATGACCAGTCTTGAAGTGCAAGATCTAACAAGACACGCTCTCGGCTAGCTGGGCTTATCACACGCTTAGTAACAAAAGTATAAACACATTTCTTTACAGTGGTATTTCCTAAAAAAATGGCACAGTGATCGTCATCATTGCCAACTAATGGAGGAAGCTCAACTGACATCGTATATTGATCAATACCTGATCAAATCTGGTCTAGGATGGCATCGCCTCGAGTGAAAAAATCTACATATTTGTTGAAACTAAATTTATCGCATAGACCATCCAGAGGCATTCTGTTAAAATCACCAACTAATAGAAATTTACATTTATCTTTGGCAGCCAATTTACTGAGGGTGTCTTCGATATATTTCAGGTTTATACTGACCTTATCATCAGGCGGATGATAGATACAGTCGATAGTCATGGATGGCATTGTGGGGTGAGACATGCGCACCCATATAGCAGAGAATGTAGGTGATGTGTACCGTTCTACTACTTTCCCATTGATACACGATCGGAGATAGATAGCAACACCGCCACCTGTGCGGCCTTTCCTATTCGATGTATATAACGTGTATCCGGGAATCTGGGAGTTTTTCTCACGGGCAGTGGTAAACCAAGTTTCAGTGAGGCATACTACATCTGGCTCATGTTTGGTCACAATATATAACTGTAGATCGCCATACTTAGCGTCATTTAGAGATCGACAGTTAGTATAGTATACTGATGGAGCATGCAGCTCATTGGGTTTGTTGTTATTAGCAGTGTCAATCACAGGATGCACTTGTAGGAGGTTACTATAATTAGAAGTAATCATCTGGCTTTCAGTTTTTGTAGGCACATAAGGAGAGATAATAGTCCTTATCTTTGGCTTTCTCGATGAGCGACGAGTATGCTTTCTCATAAGCTCCGGGCATTCAATAAGTGTCGTAGTATTGATTGTAGGCGGAGCTATCCGTATACGATTGACTTTGTTCTAATATCAGATTGATATAAAACGTCTCTTATGTCCAGTAATATCGATCGATCATACCTGATGAATGTATTTTCAGGTAGATCTTCAGGTGACATTGCTGCTGGTAGAATATCAGTGTAATCTAACTGGTATAAATAGCTTAAAATGCGAAAAAACAGCAGAGCCCATGTAGTGTGCATCCTCACTCTATGAAGGCACAACTAACTCTTTTCTTAGAGTTTGTGAGTTACTGTTTTTTTTTCAACAGTTGTCATGAGGCTAGGAATTTTATTTTATATTGTTAGGCAAAGGCGGCAATTTCAGTAAAATATCTGTCTTGAAGACGTTGATATATTACCACATTCTTTCATCACTTCATCCCTATCGATTTTGCTGTATAATTTACTAGGTGTTATTGCGCACTGTCATTTTATCATTTGAGTATTCCATTATTATATTAAATTAAATAATATCCATAGATGTCAAAAAGCATAAATAAATGTCCGTTTGACATTGCTTTTATTTAACCAATCGAAACAAGCAAGGCATCAAGCGGATCACGTATCATTAGTTGTTTTGTCTATACAATAGGTCCATTTGACTCCCCTATTAAACAGAACCCTAAACGAAGCAATTTAATAATGAAAAAATGGGTCAATGTAATGAAGTAATAAAATCAAGAAGAAAATGAGTATGTGAACCCTTACGAACTTGAGTTTCAATCACTCTGTTTAGACAATGAGGTGTTGGGATAACCTGTCCTAGAAATCCAATTATGGAAATAAAGATGCAAGGAAGGACAGGACGTATCACTTTTTTGACAGTGTGAGTCATTGCTAGCCGTTGTTTGGCAGTTTGGGGACCAACTTGTGACCAAGGGTATTTTTATAGAGGAATAACTGTTGCAGTGCATACCAGATAAAATACTTCAGAGCATTTTGTTTCAATAAGAAAACTTAAAATCTATGCCTAAATTGGCAGTCCTTAATTCAAATTGATTAATTCAATTGTCTGCTCCTTCTCGTAAAGTCCTAATCAACTTCAGCTCTTTGTAATTAACTCTTGGGTTGGCCAGGTATGTGAACCAACCTTCACATATCTGAAATCAACCAGACTTATTTCTAAATGATCTTTAGTATTAGCTCTGTGTCTCTAATTCCCATGTTTATCAGCTTAATAATATTGCAGCAGAAGGCCCATCACATTTCAAAACAAAAAAAGGACATTTGTTTTTTATCAGCGTAATCTTTGAGTGATTTATAATTGCTGGGATTAGCAACAAAACCGGCTCATGGTCACATCAAACCATCAATTATCATCTGACAGATCTGAGACAGGTATCAAAGTATAGGTCTGAGGTTAATAATTCTGAAGATTCATATCTTGAGGCAATTTAACACTGTTTGCACCCCTGAAACAAGAGATTACACTGGGTCTCCACCTGACAGCGAAAAATACGAGAATTTGACATCCCAACCAGGTCTTTGTGGCGCAATCATCGAAAGGTTGGTGGTTCAAGCCCACCCGAGGACGATTGTTTTCTTATCTTAACTGCACCCCCCCCCCCCCCATCCCTTCTTCAAACCAAGCCCCATCAACAAAAATACTTGCACCCAAAATATAGAGGATAATGATGTAAGCAATCTGGTATGGTGCCATACTTTGTATGCCTGATCTAGCAACAAAATCGGCACACAGAAATGAGCACATCAAACCATAAATTATTATCTTACAGATCTGAGACAGATATCATAGAGGAGGTTGGAGTTTGATAATTCTGAAGATTCATATCTTGAGGCAATTTATCACTTTAGGACACCTGAAACAAGAGATTATGCCGATCTCTCCCCCTGGGGTCCAAAAATAAGAGAAGGTTTTCACCAATCAGGTCTTTGTGGCGCAATCAGCTTGCGCGTTCGAAAGGTTGATGGTTCAAGCCTCCCCCCCCCCAAAACCAAGCACTCATATCATCATCAACAAAATTACTTGTACCTTAGACCTTCGGTCATTATAAGTCAACTAACAGGAGACGGCCAGAATCATACTGATGTCAGAATTATCACATACAAATGCCATTTTTCTCGATTTGGCTCTGCACATCTTATGAAACTCATAATTTTAACTTCATGAAGTAAAGCTTCAGATCCTCATCATTTTCATCTTTTTGATTATTTAATTTTTTTAAATTGGATTATTAAGAGTTATTTAAAATTTTTTTAATTTTTTGGCATAACACCCATTCGATTAAAATGTTGTTCAAAATCAGCCATCTAAAATGAAAAAAAAATTCATTTGAAATGAAGAAAAAGGTCGTCAGAAAACTTAGGTTTGAATGATTTATGCCGGATGATCGAACACATATTAAATGGTATATTGCTAAAAGTAGCTGCTAAAATATTATTGAAAGCATTATTTGAAGTTGGATGTAGTTTAATGATATCTCTCTCAGAATAAAATTGATCAACAAATTAAAATGATCTTCCAAAAGTGTTGGACATGTCTTGTTTATCATTTGATGTCCAATAATGCCTGTAAAATATGTGGAGCACTGATAAGGGTAAAAGGTGTAACAATCTTGATTATTCATTAATTGGTACCAGGTGATAAGGGATGTTTTGGCTATTAGCTATCAACCTTTTTCGAAGTAAAAATAACTCATTTAGGGTATAGTTTGGTAATAGATTGTAGTAAACATGAATTCAACTTATATTGTAGCAAAAAATGAAATGATGTAAAATGAAAATGAGGTTTTTTTGTCATTTCTATGTTATGCTTGGATTTCTAAAGTGTTTGTGTTTCGATCATGATGAAGACAGCTTCATCTTTATACAGCAAAACACATGCAAATAAAGGAAACTTCAAAAGGTCGTTGAAATTAATCACGAATAGAGTTGATGCTATTATTGTGCCTTCTAATGGTATGTGATCCACGCGGTTAAAATGCTTGATGCAATATTTTTTGCGCTTGGATACATATTATAAAATAAACAATTAGCTTCAGTGTTTGATTCCTAATTATATCACAAGCTTGCTTTTGTCCTTTTTTGTTTTAATTTTTTTTCCAATAATCCAAATCTAATTTTTCTTGGCTGACTGGATTGCAAAAACAAACTAAAGCAAAGGACAATTTGTTGAGCAAGTTAGTATTGACAATCAGAACACCACGTTGTTGATAGTAGAACAAATTTCATTGAACAGGGAGAAGTCTCTTGTGTGACGATTGTGCAAGATACCATGGACTGACAAATCAAGGCATTAAAACAAGTCATAAAATCTCATTCTAGAAATAATGAGCAAAAAATGATAAAATGCGCAAATAGATATATACATATAAAAAACATATATTTAGTTGTACTTTTAAAATCCTACTCAACCTGAAATTGCATTAGCTTGGAAGAACTTGTCTATAATCTATGCATGAAGATCGGAGAGTGTTGTAAAGCATCATAAAAATAGTGGCATCCTTCTGTATGGAAAAATAAATTGATCAGGGTTGCCGAAATATTTTTCTTTTACCTGGTAGCTTATTTACATTCTAATTATTGACACGTTTATTCCCTTTTGATATTATTTTCAGGTATCATACTGCAAAGACAGTGATATCTTTAACCTAATTGCGTCAAGTTCCATCTGATATAGACAAGAATATATCAATGTGTATAGTAATGCATGCCCGACCTTCTCTTGGGATTTTTTTGGGGAGCATAACAGAAAGTTAGCCGGACAACTGTTTTTGAAATTTAACAGAAAGTTAACGGGAATCCCCTTCATTTTCTTTTTTTTTGAACAAGTCGAGAAATGTGTTTCAACTTTTTTTCTTCTGTGGTAACGGTGCAATAGGCCAAACAAACAACAAAAGAAAATTAAAAACTGGGATGAGGCGCTGAAATGATGAAAATATCTGGATACGAAACTTGCTTCATGCTGAGAATTTTTGATAAGCTCCATTTTTTCTGTATAGACAGCTTTTGAGCTCATATTTGAACCTGTTCTAAGAGTTGCTCTCTCTCAAATCGGGTACTCTTTAGCACATGACATGTAGGATAAGGGAGCTGAAATTGAACTTATCTTGAAAAACAACTTTTGTAGGAAAATATATTTTTGATTCAGCATCAATACTATTGAAAACTGGTAAGTAAAGGGGTTTGGAGAAATAAAGGGGATCATAAGACAATATGTGTACATATCTTTCGTCATCATTTCAAGATATTTGATTATACGCCAGTTCTCAGGATGAAAAGAAGGAGAAGCTGGTTAAAGATGTCATCTCACTTTCCACATCACGGTTTTTTCAAGGAAAAGGCTGCAATATTTGTGCATATTTTCCCCCAGTTTGTAGAAGCAAACCTTAGGGAAAAAACAAACTGTAGTGTGGACTTCAACACTTGCACACTGGAGGCCTGTCACTCTATTGACTTAGCCACCAGCTAATCCCTATTACTCAATTGCTGAACCTAAAAGTCACTGGCTGCATAGAAACGATAACCTGCACTCACAGCTACTCAACTTACCTCAAAAAGTAGGTGTGAAATCTCTATAGATCATCTGATAATGATAGTAATTATACTCTTTGAGATAATGATCGCTGTAATTTGGATTTATCTCTTCCTTAATTGTTATAGTGCATCTGAGCCATGATAGTATAGTGGTCAGTACTTCGCGTTGTGGCCGCGAAAACCCAGGTTCGAATCCTGGTCATGGCATGTTTTGAAAAAGGAAACAACAGATACACCCAGGAGTGGGCTGTTGCTTTTGCAAAGGCTGAAATTTCCGACTACTGATATGTGACGCCAAACACCATCTCCTGCAACATGTAGGGATAAAAAGTTCCTACTACTATATGTAATTTATGTTGTATATAAGCTATTTCATTTTATCCTGTTCAATGGTGAGGTTTTTTTAATAGAAGTAAAATTGTGAAAATTTATTTTCGATTTGTTTTATTCAGAACTCAGGTTGGTAAAGAAGAAGTATAAAAAGATCTAGAATCTGAGGAACTGTCAGATTTTAAGTACAGTGATTAAGTATTGTAGAAATATTATAATTTTTAAGGATTTAGTCCTTCTAATGGAAAGAAACTGCTAGTGTGAGTGTGCTTTGGGTTATAGCCCACAGTAGAAATTAAATAAAGAATTTCTGCAAAATGCCATACATGTATAAAAAGTACTGCTGGTTCACAGTAGTAATCTCATCAACTCAACATGCAAAAATCCCTCAAGAGTCTAAACTATGATGAAGCAGTTTCATACAGTGACCTTTTATGCAATCAAGGCCGTGACCTTCAAAGTAAGCAAGGTCGAGTGGTGTAGTGGTTATCACATCTGCATCGCATCACATCACATCTACACGCAGAAGGTCACGGGTTCGAAACCCGTCTTGACCTGCTAGCTTTTGTAAGGAACTGCTACTGTTATATTATATACTAGACACGCAGGGTTCTTGGATTTTCTCGCAAATATGGGGCAGTGATTAACAAGCACGCAAACCAATTGCGCCATGCACTGCCATCTGACCTAATATGCCGTCTTGGATTTAAATAACCTCCTTGAGTTTGTTTTTTACATTTATTTCAAAAAACTGTAACAAAATCGAACCAATCTCATGAATCATTACTATTCAATCCTACGTTATGTTGTGAACTTGTTTCATTGTTTTTCTTACTTTGTAGTATGAACTGCCCTACACCTGTATGTTTTTATTAAAGTCTGTTGTCTGTATATATGATAATGTGTTGAAGGTCAAAAGATGTTTTTAATTCCTTTATTTGATGGTTCTAGCAAACCTCAATAAATAAACAACTGAGTATAATTAAATGTAAAATGTTATTGAACTTAAGAAAGGACAAACTCAAAATTTAAAATGTAGAAGATATAGTAATTTGGCCTATCTATAAAAATCTGCTGCCAAATACCACCTGTTTATACTCATTGCTGCTGCATACAGTATTTGATTCTCATCACCTCTACATGCCAAAATCCTTCAAGGCTCTTAATAATATGATAAGACAATTTCATAATGTGACCTTTAACGCCATCAAGGTCGTGACCAACAATGCAAACAAGGTCGAGTGGTGTAGTGGTTATCACATCTGCTTAACACGCAGAAGGTCACGGGTTCGAAACCCGTCTTGACCTGTTAGCTTTTGTAAGGAACTGCTGCCAAGATATCATTTACTAGAGTAATAGGGTCCATGGAATTTCTCATTAACTGGTGCACTGAGCAAAGCCAGTTCCCTCAACTCTGATCCAAGATTGGATCATTATGTAAAATACTGTTGTTCCATGCAAATTTGTTCTTTTCACAATAGTTACTACACCAAGAGAGTTGTAGAACTTTGTGAATATTATTTTGCTTGCTCCACAACGACTCCATGCTTGGCACAACACTATTTATACAACTATTACAATACCTAAGAAGGAAAAACAAGGAATTGTCTACTATAATTGACCCACTATGTAGCATAGACCACAACTTCATTGGCTTATAATTCACATGGTCCATCGTGTTTGGCTTAGCAAACTCATCTGAGCATTCAGGATTTTCATTCAATAAATCTAATATCAGGGGGAGACACGGCATAATCTCCTGACGCATTGGTCCAAAAGCAGTGATAAATTGTCTCAAGATATGAATCTCCAGAATGAACAACCCCCTACCAACACTTTGAAACATCTCTCAGATCTGTCAGATAATTTTTGATGGATTGATGTGCTCATTTCCGTGTGCCGGTTTTGTTGCTTATCCCGTAATAATTTATCAATCAAAAATGAGAATAGCATTGCCATAAAAGCTCAGTCTATAAATTTGCAAATAATAATAAAAGGCAGAAAACAAATATATACATATATACACATATATAGACAGTTTTCTGAGCTCTAATTTAAGCCTCTATTCGAAATAGTAAAGAGGAAAATAATAGGCTCTAGACCTTGCTCGATAATGAGAATTTGAAATACGTTTCATTTGATCTGTATAGACACTTTTCTGAGCTCAAGTTTGACCCTATACTTGGAGTTGCCCTCTTTTATTTTGAGTTCTTTTGAGTTCTTCAGCACTCGCAGCATAGGCTTAGGAAGCTGAGTTGGGCTCATCAAGAAAAGAAAAATTATTTGTGATTCAGCATCAACTTTAATGAAAATTTTTGATGAGCCAAAATCAACAAAGTAAATTAAATTTGGAAGGACACGCGCAGTCCAAGATAAAACCCTTCCACTTATCAAAGAAAATTAAAAGTTGTCCTTCTCTAAAAAAATTAGTATTTAAAACTTTAGTTCTTTAAGTTTTAAGTTTTCTATAGTTCATTTTTTCCTATCTAAATCTTTTTATTTTGTTTGCATATCTTTAGGTAGAAGCGACTCCTGTAATAAGTAACCATATCAAAACTTAAGTAGGAGGCAAGCATATTAGGATTCTTGTTTCATTATCTGATGAAGAAACGCCAGATATTTCTTTGTTGACTTTTATGAAATCTATGTTAGATCCATCTAGTTTTAAGAACTTGTGTCTCAAGTTTTGCAATACAAAATTCACCTTCAGTCCAATAAATATAGGTATCCCTCAAGACAGTACTAGGACCTCTACTATGAAATGTATTTATTGGTGACTTGTTGCCACCAACACCACAACTTAAGTACGCCAATGACAGAACTTCATACCATCCGCTGCACTAGAATCATGATCCCAATGAGGAAGAATATGCAGAGGGATTTTCATTGTTCAAGCTCAAAGAGCTAAAAATACATCTTGATATTCTGGGTTGTAGATATATTGCAAAGGTTAGGGAATATGACAATCATCTATGCAATGATTTATGGAAGCCTGAAATCACCCTTCCATAAATAGAACATCATTTATAAACAACCATATCTTTAATAAATACACCTGACTTCTTTTGTTTTTATTTATTTATGCATGGTCTTATTTGTCATTGACGTTGATTGGCAATAACAAAGTAGATATCTTATATATACATGAAAGCCTATGCATCAGACAATTAAGTTTGATATCTTCCGAAGCTTCATAAGTGAATTTGATTGTTCTAATTTTAGTAACGTACAAACAAGAGTGACAACCTCGTCCTCTCAAGTAATGCTGAAGTTATCGGATATTGTGCCAATCGTAATGAGGTCAACAGTAGCAGACAAAATTTTCAATTCTGCCCAGAGTTTAATGAACTGTTTTATTTGTAAATAATTAACATATATTTATGATCGAAATAAGATTTGTACAGGTTATCGGTTGTGTAGGTTATATATATGGAAATTCCAGTGAACCGCATTATGGCAGAGCAATTAGCCTCAGCTGTCATCTTTTTACTTACCTGTTGCACATCTAAGTTGGAATTTTTTTCCTGTTTTCGGAACAATTGATTTTAAAATCGCAACAGTTAGTCACAAAATCCCTTTGACACAAAGTCATTTTTAGTTTTTTTTTATCAGTGTTCCCCCCCCCCCCCCCCCCCCCCGGAACATCAAACCATCAATCATTATCTGGCAGATCTGAGACAGGTACCAAAGTGTAGATTAGAGCTTGATAGTTCTGAAGATTCATATCTTGAGTTGATTTATCACTGTTTGAACCCAAGAAACAGGAGATTATGCTGAGTCTACCCCACGGCTGCAATAACCTGAATTAAATTGAGAGGCTGTGTTTTGTGTATAATCTCAAAGAAAATGCTCAATTTTCGTTATTGAGAGCAATAATATTGTTTTTGTAGATGATTTTGTAACTGAGATGACTGTTAATGTATAAAGATTGACACTACAAAACACATAAACATCATTTTTTTCCAATAATGTATTTATTTTCACAGTATGGGTATTTGTGTTACTGTAACAAAATGGTGGAAGAGAGTTTTTAATTGAAATCATTGAAATTTTCAAATTTAATATTTATTGTTACATCCAAATCTAGAAATAGTTCATCATTATGCATCAAATATCAAAATATAATTTTTGTGGTTGTCTGCTACTGTTATTATTCACTGCACTGAGGATAACCCATCATCCCCCTCCCCTGTGTGTTTCACTTCTGGATATAAACGATGAATTTAGACAAGACTTTGCCTTGCTCTTTTTTTTAGAGTTTGTGAGTTGCTGCTTTATTTCATTTGCATCTTTTTCACTCCTAGGAAAATAGTTGTCACGAGGCTAGGAATTTTTTTTATATTGTTAGGCAAAGGCGGCAATTTCAGTAAAATATCTGTCTTGAAGACATTGATATATTACTACATTCTTTCATCACTTCCTCCTTATCGATTTTGCTGTATTATTAACTTGGTGTTATTACACACTGTTATCTATTCATTTGAGTATTCCATTATTATATCAGATTAATTATTATCATCAGATGTTAAAAAGCATAAAGAAATGTCCGTTTGACATTGTCATTATTCAACCAATCGAAACAAGCAAAGCATCAAGCGGATCACGTATCATTAGTTTTTTTGTCTATACAATAGGTCCATTTGACTCCCCTATTAAACAGAACCCTAAACGAAGCAATTTAATAATGAAAAAATGGATTGATGTAGTGAAATAATAGAAACAAGAAAATAATGAGTATGTGAACCCTTACGGACTTATGCCAAAGTAAGTGGAAAAATCTGTGATATGATATGAGAATTATATAAATTCACCTTTGACCAGTCTTTATATTAAGGCGTGGAGCCTTCACTTAAATTTATTGAATCGCGATGAAAGTAAACATCATTTTCTTCACCGAATACACAATTAGTGTAGCGTCGGTGGTAACGTCATGTGAGGCTATTATTTGATCCTTTGACAAATGGTTGATTCTGAACCCTATTTTATCACACATCAAACACCTACAGTTTTGCCCATCCAGCTTCAATTATTGCAAATCAGACTAAATTCATACCTGTTCTTCTCTTTTGAAGTACTGTGAAAGCCAGCAGTGAATGCAATCACATAGAATATTGCCAGTTATAACACAACAAATTTGGCTTTTTCTAGCCATTATTTTGCAAACCTCAATCCACATTAAAGCTTTGCACCCTCCAACCTTTAAAGCAATTTGCTAGAGCCTTAGTGCCTAGGCAAATATCCACTGATCTTGACATTATTGACAGCTAAAATGAGGCAGTTAATTTAAAAAACTTCAAAATTCCCTTCCATTCAACAACATTTTGTTATCAATAAATTTGATGTTGTTTCATTAAGAAATTCGCTCAAAGTGTTACAATGTGCAAACTCAAAATCCAATCAAAATTGAGGAAATTCTCAATAAAACCTGCTAATACGTGGACTGCAAGTCAATGATAGCACCCATGCTACTACACAACTCAATGTCGACACCAACAATTAAATGCCTCAGTGCCCCAATGCTAATGCTCCATACAGTGTCCTGTCTAGGTTTGTATTCAGTCTTTGGTTATTTATGTTCAAGTAAATATGGAAAATTAAAATGTTTTCTATACAGTCCATTAAATAACAGGCTGACTGATTTATTTCGCAAACATTATTTTTGTCTAATGCTCATCTGCTGAGATAACATATTTTTGAATAAAAATGAGTATTCAGGGGAAAGAATGATCTTAATGATTTAGCACCACAAATGAGATAATTGCCCAAACTTTGTTGTTTCACTGTGGGCTTCCATAACCCAAAGCACACTCACATCTAGCAGTTCCTTTTTATTACGACTAAATCATTGAAAACTAAAAGTACATTTATAATTAATCACTGTACTGAAAATCTGATAGTTCCTAAAATTCAAGATCTTACCTAGTATTTTATTATCTGTTGATTTGTTTTTGTTATTTTGAATATTTTGTTTTGTTGAAGCATAGTCTTGAATGAAACTAAAATAAAATTTCAACAACAGTCCCTCACCACCATCAAACTTTCAAATTTTTTTATCTCTCATGTTGGCGTCACCAATCAAATGTCAGGAAATGTCAGGAATGTCAAGGAAATGTCAGCTTTTGTAAAGGGTGGCCACAGTCCAATCCTAGGTGCTTTGGTGGTTTCATTTTTTCAAAACATGCCATGACCAGGATTCGAACCTGGGTTTTCGCGGCCACAACGCGAAGTACTGACCACTATACTATCATGGCTCAGATACACTTTATAATAACAATTAAGGAAGAGATAAATCCAAATTACAGCGATCATTATCTCAAAGAGTATAATTACTATCATTATCAGATGATCTATAGAGATTTCACACCTACTTTTTGAGGTAAGTTGTGTAGCTGTGAGTGCAGGTTATCATTTCTATGCAGCCAGTGACTTTTAGGTTCAGCGATTGAGTAATAGGGATTAGCTGGTGGCTAAGTCAATAGAGTGACAGGCCTCTAGTGGGTAAGTGTTGAAGTCCACACTACAGTTTGTTTTTTCCCTAAGGTTTGCTTCTACAAACTGGGGGAAAATATGACAAATATTGCAGCCTTTTCCTTGAAAAAACTGTGAAGTGGAAAGTGAGATGACATCTTCTCCTTCTTTCCATCCTGAGAACTGGCGTATAGTCAAATATCTTGAAATGATGACGAATTATATGTACACATGTGGTCTTATGATCCCCTTTATTTCTCCAAACCCCTTTACTTACCAGTTTTCAATAGTATTGATGCTGAATCAAAAAAAATGTTTTCCTTACAAAAAATTGTTTTTCAAGATAAGCCCAATTTCAGCTCCCTTATCCTACATTTCGTGTGCTAAAGAGTACCCGATTGGAGAGAGAGCAACACTGAGAACAGGTTTAAATTCGAGCTCAAAAACTGTCCATACAGAAAAAATGGAGCTTATTAAAAATTCTCAGCATGAAGCAAGTTTTGTATGCTGATATTTCCATCATTTCAGCGCCTCATCCCAGTTTTTAATTTTCTTATGTTGTTTGTTTGGCCTATTGCACCTTTACCACAGAAGAAAAAAAGTTGAAACACATTTCTCGACTTGTTCAAAAAAAAGAAAATGAAGGGGATTCCCGTTAACTTTCTGTTAAATTTCAAAAACAGTTGTCCGGCTAACTTTCTGTTATGCTCCCCAAAAAAATCCAAAGAGAAGGTCGGGCATGCATTACTATACACATTGATATATTCTTATCTGTATCAGATGGAACTTGACGCGAATGCGTTAAAGATAACACTGTCTTTGCAGTATGATACCTGAAAATAATATCAAAAGGGAATAACCGTGCCAATAATTAGTATGTAAATAAGCTACCAGGTTAAAGAAAAATATTCCGGCAACCTCTGATCAATTCATTTTCCCATACAGTAGGATGCCACTATTTTTAGGATGCTTCAAAACACTCTCCCATCTTTGTGCATTGAATATAGACAAGTTCTTCCAAGCTTATGCAGTTTCAGGTTTAGTAGGATTTTAAAAGTACAACTAAATATATGTTTTCGTTATATATATATGTTCATTTTGTGCGCATTTTATTATTATTTGGACATTATTTCTGGAATGAAATTTTATGACTTGTTTTATGGCTTCATTTGATAGTTCATGGTATCTTGCACAATCGCCTCACAGCCAATCATCACTCAAGAGACTTCTCCCTGCTCACTGAAATTTGTTCTACCATCAACAACATGGTGTTCTGACGGTCAATACTAACTTGCTCAACAAATTGTCCTTCGATTTAGTTTGTTTTTGCAATCCAATCAGCCAAGAAAATTTGATTTGGATTATTGGAAAAAAAATTGTAAGTAGAGTATACTCATGAAATTAAAACAAAAAAGGACAAAAGCAAGATCGTGATATAATTAGGAATCATAGCATCCAAACACTGAAGCTGATTGTTTATTTTATAATATTCATCCAATCGCAAATAATATTGCATCAAGCATTTTAACTGCGTGGATCACATACCATTAGAAGGCTCAATAATAGCACCAACTCTATTCTTGATTAATATCAACGACCTTAATGACTTATTTTACTTCGAAAAAGGTTGATAGCTAATATCCAAAACATCCCTTATCACCTGGTACCAATTAATGAATAATCAAGATTGTTACACCTTTTACCCTTATCAATGCTCCACAAATTTTACAGGCATTACTGGACATCAATTGATAAACAAGAAATGTGCACCACTTTTGGAAGATCATTTTAATTTGTTGATAAATTTTACTCTGAGAGAGATATCATTAAACTACATCCAACTTCAAATAACTTTTTCTATAATATTAGGGGAGAAAGTGGTTGATAGTGAAATGCCTCTACCAGCATCTTGCACCGTTTGAGCACTTAAACTAACCGAAATCAGCAGATTTGTAGCATCTTTTGATGTCAACAATAGAAAGATCAGATAGAGATGATTTCCACCCCTCCCACCGTGATAAGAGGTCGTCAGTCAGAGGGTCATCCCATGATGAGGCTATTCTGCACATGTCTTGGAGAATATTTTTACTTTGGAGGATGAAAGGTGATAGGAAACCAAGAGGATCATAGATGGATGCAATGGTGGATAAAACACCCCTACGAGTGGAAGGATTAAGCTTGGGAGAGGAGCTAAACCGAAAGCTGTCTGATTTCAGTGACCAGAGGAGACCCAGTGTGCGCTCTGTTGGTTGGCAGTCATTATCAGGGTCAAGAGTTTGTGTGTCCTGTATATTCCTTTCAGATTCAGGAAGGGACCTGAGAAGATCAGAAGAGTTGGATGAGAATTTATGAAGTCTGAGATTTCCTTCTTTGCAAATGGAAATTGCGTCGTGAACCAGTGATTTTGCAGCGTCAGGGTCAGGAAAACTGGTTAACCCATCATTTACATAGAAGTCATGCTTTATGAATGATATTGCCTTTTCGTTTGTATTGTTACTCATGTCACAAAGTTCACGGTACAATTTGCTGTATTTCCCATCAAAGTCCATCTCAGGTCGGTCAGCCGAGCAAAAGGCTCATGATCTTCCCTACTTCCTTCTTGCCTGGAGATAAATACTTGAGGTAAGTTATTCCCTATCAGCGGACCAAGTTCTATTATTATTATTATTATTATATTATTATATCGGGCTTTATTTATTGATCACAAATCTTTTGATAATAAAATCAAAAAATCTACTAATGATCTTCAATCAGAAAAATGCGAAAAAAGTTTGCACTATTTTGCATATTGAAATTAAAAAGAGAAGCAAAAGCTCACATGTAACACAAAAATGGAGAGTTTGCCCTCAGTGCGGTGCGTGCCCTTGGTCTTGGTTTCTGGACCAGTCGAGTTGACCTTCGAGGAGCAGTTGATGGTTTGTAACTTGCCATCACACCATTAAGGCAGTGCTCTGTGTTATTTTCTATATTACACATGTACTCTTGGCTCGTCTGGTTGAGGAGATCAAGCACTTGTTGTATCTCAATGTTCGATGTTCGGTCATTGTAATCGAGACCACACGGATCAAGAACCTTGAGTACCAAATTTTCTACAGGCAGGATCCTCATTCTTTGTTGCTGAGAGAGCATGGAATACCAGGAGGGAGAAGCATACAGGAGAATGGGACGGATGCATGCTATGTAGAAATGTTTCAGTGCACTGATAGGCATTCCAGATCGTTTGAGGTCTATCAGTGTATATATTATTTGTCTAGTCTTTTTCACGAGGTGATCAACGTGTTGTTTGAATGTCAGATTGTTGTCAATCACGACACCTAAAAACTTCGTGCTTGTCTCGTTTCCAATAACGTCACAGCTCATTGAGAATCTGTGCGGCTCGATCTTTTGACTGTTGTGCACATTTGAGAACGTCATGCACACTGATTGTGTTGAATTGGCCATCATGTTATTCTCGGCACACCATTCTGTGGTATCCAAAACATCCCTTATCACCTGGTACCAATTAATGAATAATCAAGATTGTTACAGGCATTACTGGACATCAATTGATAAACAAGACATGTCCACCACTTTTGGAAGATCATTTTAATTTGTTGATCAATTTAAATCTGAGAGATATATCATTAAACTTCATCCAACTTCAAATAACTTTTTCTATAATATTTTAGCAGCTACTTTTAGCAATATACCATTTAATATATGTTCGATCATCAGGCATAAATCATTCAAACCTAAGTTTTCTGATGATCTTTTTCTTCATTTTAAGTAAATTCATTTTTCATTTTAGATGGCTGATTTTGAACAACATTTTAATCAAATTGTTTTCTGCCTTTTATTATTATTTGCAAATTTATAGACTGAGCTTTTATGGCATTGTTATTCTCATTTTTGATTGATAAATTATTTCGGGATAAGCAACAAAACCGGCACACGGAAATGAGCACATCAATCCATCAAAAATTATCTGACAGATCTGAGACATGTTTCAAAGTGTTGGTAGGGGGTTGTTCATTGTGGAGATTCATATCTTGAGACAGTTTATCACTGCTTTTGAACAAATGTGTCAGGAGATTATGCCTTGTCTCCCCCTGATATTAGATTTATTGAATGAAAATCCTGAATTGCTCAGATGAGTTTGCTAAGCCAAACACGATGGACCATGTGAATTATAAGCCAATGAAGTTGTTGTCTATGCTACATAGTGGGTCAATTATAGTAGACAATTCCTTGTTTTTCCTTCTTAGGTATTGTAATAGTTGTATAAATAGTGTTGTGCCAAGCATGGAGTCGTTGTGGAGCAAGCAAAATAATATTGTCAAAAGAACAAATTTGCGTGACAGTATTTTACATAATAATCCAATCTTGGATCAGAGTTGAGGGAACTGGCTTTGCTCAGTGCACCAGTTAATGAGAAATTCCATGGACCCTATTACTCTCGTAAATGATATCTTGGCAGCAGTTCCTTACAAAAGCTAACAGGTCAAGACGGGTTTCGAACCCGTGACCTTCTGCGTGTTAAGCAGATGTGATAACCACTACACCACTCGACCTTGTTTGCATTGCTAGTCACGACCTTGATGGCGTTAAAGGTCACATTATGAAATTGTCTTATCATATCATTAAGAGCCTTGAAGGATTTTGGCATGTAGAGGTGATGAGAATCAAATACTGTATGCAGCAGCAATGAGTATAAACAGGTGGCATTTGGCAGCAGATTCTTATAGATGGGCCAAATTACTATATCATCTACATTTTAAATTTTGAGTTTGTCCTTTCTTAAGTTCAATAACATTTTACATGATGATTCATTAGACAGGTTTGATTTTGTAACAATTCTTTGAAATAAATGTATAAAAAAACTCTAGGAGGTTATTTAAATCTAAGATGGCATATCAGGTCAGATGGCAGTGCATGGCGCAAACTTGGTTTGCGTGCCTGTTAATCACTTGCGTCTCTAGTATATAATATAACAGTAGCAGTACCTTACGAAAGCTAGCAGGTCAAGACGGGTTTCGAACCCGTGACCTTCTGCGTGTAAAGCAGATGTGATAACCACTACACCACTCGACCTTGCTTACTTTGAAGGTCACAGCCTTGATTGCATAAAAGGTCACTGTATGAAACTGCTTTATCATAGTTTACACTCTTGAGGGATTTTTGCATGTTGAGTTGATGAGTATTACTACTGTGAACCAGCAGTACTTTGTATACATGTATGGCATTTTGCAGAAAATCTTCATATAATTTCTACTGTGGGCTTCCATAACCCAAAGCAAACTCACACTAGCTGTTTCTTTTCATTAGAAGGACTAAATCCTTAAAAATTATAATATTTGTACAATACTTAATCACTGTACTTAAAATCAGACAGTTCCTCAGATTCTAGATCTTTTTATACTTCTTCTTAACCTACTATTTTATTATCCTTTGATTTGTTTTTGTCATTTGAATATTTTGGCTTGTTGTAACAAAGTGTTTGAGTTCTGAATAAAACAAATCGAAAATAAATTTTCAAATCAACAGTACTTCTATTAAAAAAAACCTCACCATTGAACAGAATAAAATGAAATAGCTTATATACAACATTAATTACATATAGTAGTAGGAACTTTTTAGCCCTACATGTTGCAGGAGATGGTGTTTGGCGTCACCAATCAGTACTCGGAAATTTCAGCCTTTGCAAAAGCAACTGCCCACTCCTGGGTGTTTCTGTTGTTTCCTTTTTCAAAACATGCCATGACCAGGATTCGAACCTGGGTTTTCGCGGCCACAACGCGAAGTACTGACCACTATACTATCATGGCTCAGATACACTTTATAATAACAATTAAGGAAGAGATAAATCCAAATTACAGCGATCATTATCTCAAAGAGTATAATTACTATCATTATCAGATGATCTATAGAGATTTCACACCTACTTTTTGAGGTAAGTTGAGTAGCTGTGAGTGCAGGTTATCGTTTCTATGCAGCCAGTGACTTTTAGGTTCAGCGATTGAGTAATAGGGATTAGCTGGTGGCTAAGTCAATAGAGTGACAGGCCTTCATGTGCAAGTGTTGAAGTCCACACTACAGTTTGTTTTTTCCCTAAGGTTTGCTCCTACAAACTAGGGGAAAATATGCACAAATATTGCAGCCTTTTCCTTGAAAAAACCGTGATGTGATGTGATGTGGAAAGTGAGATGACATCTTTAACCAGCTTGTCCTTCTTTCTATCCCGAGAACTGGCATACAGCAGCTTCTTTTAATAATATACCATTTGAATTATGTTCAATCACCAGGCATAAATCATTTGAACGTTATATTTTTCTGATTATCTTTTTTTTCATCTTAAAGACTTTGTTTTAGGCTGCTCTTTTGTATCACATCTTATTCTCCATATTTTATTCTATCATGTGAGCGATTTTCAGCTTTAGAATCCAAATATTGAGGAAGTTGTGGCCTCTCAAACTTCCAAGGTGACGGCAATTTATCGGCAGTAAAAATCAGCCGGCAATCCCTAGGGTACGTCACTAACTTAGTTGGTCCAAGTGGTGTGATGGTAGCGTCATTGCCTATAGGTATGGGGACCCGGGTTCGATTTCCACCCAGGTCTGAATTTTGATCATCAATTATTATGTGATTATTAGTGTATTAACTAATAACTCATAATGTCTATGTCACATGTCTATGGTTGTGACATACCCCAGGGGAGACATCCGCTTATTCCCAATGCCGATTGAAGGCAATCACCCTGGAAATTTGAGAGGCCATAACTTCCTCAATATTTGGATTCTAAAGCTGAAAATCGCTCACATGATAGAATAAAATATGGAGAATAAGATGTGATACAACAGAGCAGCCTCAAACAAAGTCTTTAAATGAATTTTTTTCGTCTTTTTAATTGGATGATTTTGAAAAATATTTTAATGAAATGAATTTCCTCCAATTAATTTTTTTTTTAGATTTGAAAAAGCTTTACAAAATAAAATGATGAAAATGATGAGGATCTGAAGTTTTACTTCATTATAGGAGTGGGTCTTGTCCCAGATATCCGGCTCTAAGGATGGAAGGAGGAACAGACATGTATCAGCTTTTTGTCCAATGTTGATCATCGCTAGATGTTGTTTGGCAATATGGGGAAGTGCAACAGCTGCTGTAATCTTAATAGGTATATGTTTAAGATTGTAAACCAGGGTATTTGTTATAGATTTAGAGGCCAAAGACGGGTATAAAAGGCCCAGTCAACGTAAAGCTATCACCCAGCAATATCAAATTTAAATGAGGTTCGCAGCATTTGAATTCCTCCTGCTTTTTCGGAAATAAGAGGAACAGTAGTGAATTTTCCTGTACAAGAATGGGATGTGCTGATGTTGAATCGTGTGATACACATGCTCAATAAATTTTCATTCCAAAAGTTGCATTGGAAAATGGTGAAAATCACCTATTTTCAACTATTTCAAATCATCCGCTTCAAATTATACGGGCTCTTATTGGTCAATTTTGACGTTTAAGATTTATGGTTTAAGGGGTTGCCTTGATAACATTGTCAAGAGTGAAATTAAGAAAATCCTATGATCCCAAGTGTGATAAGCCAACATAACAATGGCTATATGCTATTCAAATTTATTTTTGGGTGTCTGCAAATCACAATTTCTTGTTTAACACACTGGACCACCAAAATATCAAGTGTTTAATGTGCAACACCCAAATGCAACGTGGACTGGCTGTTAGAAGGCCAATCACCGCCTCTAATTACACTGATCAGCCAATGGTCTTGCTTGTCACCAGCAAATACTACTTATGATTAGTCCCCATGTCCCCCCTCATTAGCCCAAGGCTTTAAGTCCTAAAACGCTACAGGTGATTTTGTTTCAGCAAAAAACCTTGAAAGCGATGCCTTAGTTGTGTGACATCAGGGAGATATGGAATCTTAAAGACTCATATTCTTGCTTTCTCCCTTTTTATTCTCAATTGCTGATTTCGTAAAACATTCTCATCGGATAAATTGTGCTAATAATGTTTAAAAAATCCTGATGATATTGGCAGTTCTACATTCAAATCATATGTATGATTGTTGTCCCTTTTCATAAAGTTTCACCGTCATGACTACTTCATGAGTTCATAAAAAATAATACCTTCAGTTTTTTTGTAAGGAGCTTGTGTACTGGCCATGTATGTGAAAGCATAAATATTTGAATGTTAAACTTGAAGTTCAAGCAGACTGATTTCCACATGATGTTGAATACTGACTGGTTGTCTCTGATTCCCCATGTCTATCATTATTAAGTTGCAGCAGAAAATCATTTTAAAACAACTAGACAACATTTTTGTTTTAAAATTTAGCACTGTGAGAAATCAAAAAGTAGCTGCAGACTTCCCTTCTTTGATTACTGCGATACTGATCTTTAAGTGATATATAATTGCAGGATAAGCAACAAAACCGGCAAATGGTCATGAGCACATCAAATCATCAATTATTATCTGGCAGTTCTGAGACAGGTATCAAAGTGTAGGTCGGAGGTTGATCATTCTGAAGATTCATATCTTGAGGCGATTTATCAATTCTAGGACCTCTGAAACGGAGATTATGCCGGTGTCTCCCCCTGAGCTCGGAAATTGGGAGATTTTGACACACCAACCAGGTCTTCGTGGCGCAATCGGTTAGCGCGTTCGACTGTTAATCGAAAGGTTGGTGGTTCAAGCCCACCCGAGGACGATTGTTTTCGTAACTGCACACCCTCACCCCTCCCCCAATCCAAACCAAGCACCATTAACAAAAACACTTTTACCCAAAATATAGAGGTAAATGATGTAAGGGATATGGTATGATGACTAACATTGTATGCCTGATCTATGCTTTGAGATATATATCAACCAGAACAGGATTCACAAGACAGATTATATACCGCCTCGTGCCTCGTGGAAGGTTTGCATTTAACTAAAACTCAAGGGTGTCTGCCCCTTCTCACAAACTGTCAATGTCGAGACAACTTATACTTGTCACAACATAATGCCAGTCATATGTGTGTAGACAATTCAGAATTTCTGCTTTTTGGTTACCTGATAACAATTGATTTTATTATCTGGTTTGATGTCACTGTGAGACGTGTAGACAACTCTGTTGAGCCAGAATGAGAACCACAAAAATTAATCAATATAAAAATTGCAACCAATGGGTAAAAGAGAGAGCTATTTGATTTAACTTCCATTGTCTCAGTTTCATTTCATTCCCAATTTATTTGAAGCTCTCCTGGCATATAGGGTTACCACCACATCCTCAACTGGTTTCCTTTACATGTGTATTTGGAGAAAGAACTGGTATCTAGCGATTTTATTTATTTTTGAAAAAAACATTGTGGCAATAAGTTTTTATATATGTGTGGTGTGTTTATCATGCTTTATTGACTATAACATGCATTCGCCTTTGAGTGGCCTTTAAAGTAGCAGACAACCCTGGCACCACTAAATACGAATCAATACACAATCAACCTTCACCAGTAGGCAACGTACTCAACAATGAAAATCCAAGGAATTAGCTTCATGCACCACAGGGCAGTCAGCAATAAACTGAATTTAATTGAGAAGCCATGTTTTGTTTTTAACCTCAAAGAAAATGCTTAATTTTTGTTATTGAGGGCAATAATATTGTTTTTGTAGATCATTTTGTAACTGAGATGACTGTTTATGTATTAAGATTGACACTAACAAAAGATAACTGCCTGGATATTAGAAACAAATTATTTAAATACATCATTTTTTTCCAATAATGTATTTATTTTGGGAGTATGGATATTTGTGTTACTGAAACAAAATCATGGAAGAGAGTTTGTAATTGAAATCAATAAAATTTTCAAATTTAATATTTATTTAAAGCATCGAAATTTAGAAGGAGTACATCATTACACATCAATTATCAGAATATAACTTTTGTGGTTGTCCGCTACTTTAAGTGTTATTATCCACTGCACTGAGGATAACCCAGCATCCCCCTCCCCTGTGTGTTTCACTTTTGGATATAAAGGATGAATTTAGACAAGACTTTGCCTTGCTCTTTTCTTAGAGTTTGTGAGTTGCTGCTTTATTTCATTTGCACCTTCTTCACTCTTATAAAAAATGTAGGAGTGTTTTATATGGTGAGCCAAAGGCGGCAATTTCAGTGGCATACCTGACTTGAAGAGGTTGATATAATACTACATCCTTGACTTCATTATTGTCGATTTTGCTGTATTATTTACATTGTGTTATTCAACACTGTTATTTCATCATTTGAGCAACCCATTACATATATTAAATTAAATTTTATCATTAGATATTAAAAATTATAAAGAAACGTCCGTTTGACATTTTAATTATTTAACCATAAAATTTCACTAATTCTCTTCTATGCACTGGATCATTTTGACCGTCCCTAGTTAACGGACCTTCTTGTGAGATCAATGAACTCCCTCATTGGTGAGATAGCTTTCAACAAAGCAATTCAATATTGAAAAAATGAATCGATGTAGTGAAATAATAAAAACAAGAAAATTATGAGTATGGACGTGAACGCAAAGTGAGTTTCAATTACTCTGTTTAGACAATGTGGTGTTGGAGATAACTTGTCCCAGATATCCAATTATGGAACTAAAGATGCAAGGAAGAACAGGACGTATCACTTTTTTGACAGTGTGAGTCATTGCTAGCCGTTGTTTGGCATTTGGGGATGGTTAGCGCAGTGACAGCTGCCAAAGTCTAAATTGATGGAACAACATGTGACCCAGGGTATTTTTATGGAGGAATAAGTATTTCAGTGTATACGCGAAAAAACACTACAGGTCATTTTGTTTCAACAAGAAAACTTGAAATCTATGCCTAATTTGGCAGTTCTGAATTCAGATGATTGTCTGCTCCTTCTTGTAATGTCCCAATCAACTTCAGTTCTTTGTGAGGAACTCTTTGGTCGGCCAGTTATGTAAACTGCCCTTCACACATCTAACATACAACCAGATTGATTTTAGAATGATCCTTAGTACTAGCTCTGTGTCTCTAATTCTCATTTATATCAGTATTAATAATATTGCAGCAGAAGGTCAATCACATTTCAAAACAACAAGACAACATTTTTTTAAATTATCACAACAGTTTTTTTATCTGCGTGATCTTTGAGTGAATTTTAATTGCTGGGATTAGCAACGAAACCGGCACACGATACGAACACATAAAACCATCAATTATTATCTGGCAGATCTGAGACAGGTGTCAAAGTGTAGGTTGGAGGTTGATAATTCTGATGATTCATATCTTGAGGCGATTTACCACTGTTTGGACCCCTGAAACAAGACATTATGCTGGGTCTCCGCCTGACAGCAAAAAATATGAGAATTTGACTCACCAGCTAGGTCTTCGTGGCGCAATCGGTTAGCGCGTTCGACTGTTAATCGAAAGGTTGGTGGTTCAAGCCCACCCGAGGACGATTGTTTTCTTAACTGCACCACCTCCCCCCCACCCCTCTCCAAACCAAGCACCATCAACAAAAATACTTGCACCCAAAATATAGAGGTAAATGATGTAATCAATCTGGTATGGTGCCGTACATTGTATGCCTGATCTATGTTTTGAGAAGAAAATCAACCAGAACAGGATTGACAAGCCAGATATATTAAACACATACCTCATTTTCAGGGGCACATTCAACAAACATTTAAGGTTGAGACAACTTCTATTTAATAGCATAATGGCATTACGTAATCACAGTCATATTGTGTGTTTTGGCAATTACTGCTAACAGCATTCCGGCTTATCACCATGTAATCATTTTTTTCTATGATTACAACCTCCCAGATTGATTTCTGTATATCTGTTTCAGTCTGGAGATAAGATTTTCCCAACTTGTGGGGGTAGGGGGGGGCAGTATGTTTTAGGTCAATAGAGATCGTAATCCGCACTTCTGAGTATATATATATCTTAGAGCAACACCAATGTAATACTTACTAACCAGCTTGCATTTGATGCAATGAGCACATGTTACCGAAACATCAACATTGCTCTGAGATTTTAACATAGGGTGTTTGTCCACCTGGACTATCTGTAATCTCTAGGAGGCTTCCTTCATAATAATATAATTATATAATAACTCTACGCATACAAACAACACAGTGTTATATAGTTTCATCTGAAAATTGATCATGAGTTGAATTGGATTCTTCAAAGAGAGTATGATCAGATTTCAAGTAGGAAGGCCTGTAATTCTATCCATGACGATATAACACTCCCTCCCCAAGAATGCTAAGAAGGCGGTCTAAAATCTCTCTAATTGCTATCCATGACCATGTTAGAGGAGTCAGCACATTTGGGAGTCCAAGTTGTTAATTATATACCTTGAACTGCTCCTAAGATTGAGGCTTTGCCTATGACCCCACAGGAGGAGCTTACAGCACCCCACCTGGTGTCACTTTGTGCCCTCAAGGGTTTTTTTCACATTTTTTTTAATAAATATAAAGCCCTTTTAGGGTCTACTATGAATTATAATTTGTTCCCTCCCAACATTAACATTCTAGAAATGCTTTATCTTGGCCGCAGACGATCTAAGAAAATAATTGGAACACTGAAGAAATACAATAATTGGGCGTGCTAACTATATACCATTGTATCGTATTTTTAAATTCCAGTGCACATTTTACCGTTTAAGTTCCATTCCAGCACCCCTCACCTTCGCTAAGTTACAAACAATGTGAAACATAATCAGTATATTGTCATTGAATCTTTTCTCACTTGATTTCGTTAGCTCATGATTCTGCTTTGTCGGTCTCATCAGAGACTATGTCCATACTCAATTGTCTCTAGTTTCATATTAAAATAAAGAAAGCAAGATTAGTCACACATTTTCTCCACCTATTTTTAAATAATGATAACCTTATGCTGCGACTGAATTGAGTCTGAACTTTATATTAATACTTGAAAGAAAGGCAGCAGTACCAACTAGCAAACTTCACAAAACACCCTGTTAGTGGAAAGCTATGATCCTAGCAGTAAATTCAATCGCTTCCTGCTGAGAAAATATTGCCACATTTTATAATTTAGCTAGTGACATATGGAAGTGAAATACCCAAGGGCGTTGGGGCTCGATCAGTTGACCACAACTTGTACAATTATTACTTCTGATGACCTTATAGGAGCAAGCATTAATGATACTAGTTAGCTAGTACGCTATTCTCCATTCCCATCAAGTTTCACACACTTGTCCAATTGGCTATACTGATTCAGGTATATATACACATCTGTTGTTTAGTTGTATGAATCCACTTTGATGTCGTTTCCTCATACAAACAGACTTTCGTTTCAACTAAATTTATTGTTGCACTAGTGTTATATATACTTTTATTGGCAACCAAAGTCATCTCATTCGAAATGTTTTGCACTCAGTGCCAGAAAAAAAATGTTAGTGGCAAGACATGATAAATGTTAGGACGAGTTAAAAGTATACTGCCTTTTAGTTCTCGGTAAGGATGTGGTATGTGCAAGAAGATTGGGACAAACTCTCCATTTTGACTATACTTGAGTAAGCCGATATAAACCAAATTCAGAGTTGTGTCACTACGCACAGAGGGACGACAATTCATGATATAGATAAATATATTGAATTTGCTTCAAATATTTGCGCAACTTGAAGGAAGGCTCAAATGTCCACGAATACCTAGATCAAGTTCAATCCAATTGCCTGCATTCCAGTTGCTCCCTTCCGTTGGCCTGAGGTGTGACCGGTGGATGGGGAGCAAATTTGAATGCAGGAAAATGGACCAAACAACAAAAAATTCAGCTTTCACTTGTCCACATGTTAAGATAACACAGCTTTCACTTGTCCACATGTTAAGATAACACAGCTTTCACTTGTTCACATGTTAAGATAACATACACAGAACCAAATTGTTGTTACAATTTATAGAAACTATAGTACACGAGCTAAGGAGCATCCAGACATTCCGGGGATGCAGTGCTGGAAATACAAGCTGATGTGTATCGATACCTATATAGGGTTTTTCCAGCATATATTATTGGTTAGTAATTTGCCATGTACATGTTGCAAAAGTCATGATGATATTATGAAATGACGAATCGGTGAAGGTGCCTTGCCCAGTGCCTCAGCATTAAACAAATTGTTGCGCCTCTTCAACAAATATTTATTTTCAGAGTGATTCAGTGTCATTCTTGTAATTAGGGTTAATTCAAAATCATAGTTGAGTAACGACACAACACAGGGCAGTAAGACTATAGTTGATATTTTAAAAAAACAGTGAGAAATTTCACCAAAGTGAAATCTTTTGATGCAGAGGATACTAAGAAGTTATCACTCAATTATGTAAAAAGTAAGTTTCTATAAATTGTTGGCCACTGTGCACAAGCTATACAGCACCTTATAACAAAGGGAAAACAGAGCCTTCAGCATTTAATCATATCCATGCTAGCTCATCACAATAAGCTACTGACAAGAAGTGGTCTGCTGTGGGCATAATCTCACGACCTCTTTGAAACAGGCCCTCGTATAAGTGCAGCTACAAGACCATCCTCTCTTCTCTACTGAGCATTCAATAATACTAAGGTAAATGATTTCTCTCATGAAGGGGTAACTCCGATCATCGTATGGAGAACTGAAGCATATCCGCTGTGTTAAACCTGGGAGCTATAACAGGAGTACAAGGATTCATCTCACCCTGTGATATCGGTGAGTGTACCTTAATCTGACGTAAGTGAGTATCCTTACCATTCTGGTGGTTTGTCAAAATCACAATCTAAAACAAACAGAGAGTGACTCTTCTTAGACACAAATACATTGATACTGAGCTATAAGTGAACTGAAATAGGACTAACTTAGTGGGTGGCACTATGGCAGGAAAACTTTCACCCTATCGAGAAACGAATCGGTTACAAAAATTTCTTAATTCAAATCTAATTGATCATTAGACAATTGCTTACTTCTCACGAACAACATATATGGAGGAATTCCCATGATTCCAAAAAATCTTCTAAATCATGAATTCAACAATACATTTTACATTCAATTCAATTCTGTGGATACATCATCATTCCTACTTTTACCAGATGAGCCACATACTGACTAGCTATCAGCCTGTAATTCAGTGTTGGTATTTGTATGTACAGTCATTCACTCTTTGTACCTGCTGTGCAGCGTTTTGCTGAATGATATAGCTGGTGATTTTGTTTCAGTCCTGTGTATAAACTGGTGGGTCCGAATCTCAGGCTACTTTTATACCAAAATATATTTTACAAACTACAAAATGAAATTTTACCTGCAGCATGAATGCTTTGACCATCCTGTCATTTCTATCTCTCAGCGGAATGTGAACCCAGCCGTTTGGTTCATATAAGTCGATGAGCTCGACCTCAGTCAGATCATGAAAGTGTGCTCCAGCCCGTATCGATATTCTGATAAACAATAAAGAGAGGAAAACCAATTGGACAAAGGATAGGATTACTACCTCTCAAATAAGACAACTCATACAACTTATCACAGGATCACAACAATATATTCAACAACACTGTGTGGAATATTCTCAGCAAACTGACATCAATGAAGTGTTTTATCAGATATATACCAAGTTTGGTCCAGCTCGTCTCAATTTGGAATTGCTTCCCTCTCCCCTCTACTGATCAGTCTTATCAATGGAAGGGGAGATAACCTGAATGCAGGCAAACTGGATCAAACTTGATCTACATTAGTACCATTGATCTCCATTCTGGTATAGCATAATAAGCATCAATTTGCCAAACGAAGTGCTTGCAAAAATGGCCAGTCCCTTGAAGCATTCTAGAAACAAATAAATCATTGATGCAAAGGCATTTTCTTACTGTTCGCAGTTTCATAAACACGACAATTTCCAAGGCTTTTCTATAGCCTTATTATTCATGCTAGTAGGGACAGCCAATCAAGTCAAGGTTAGCTCAAGCTGTGTGTTGAGTGTTCTAACCGTATAGGGTTATGTTAATATTTCTGTTCCATGAGAAGAATTTAATTCAGTGATCAGTTCTTATCATAAGTGTCTAGCAGTCTATGATGAAAAAGGGGGGCAAACATCAGTTGTCTTGAGAGTATGGTCAAATGGTCCCACACCTAAGCTTAGACAAGTTTCTTAAAATATATATTCCTCTTATCACGCCCAAAACAAGCACTTCACCAGGGCTATGATAGTGCCTTACTTGCTCGGAGTGTAGCTTTCATCATTCTTATAGTCCATACATATACAGATATCCGATATAAGCATCTTCCTCTTGAACTGTATGTTGATATAATGAGGTGTAGCGTCATCAGACTGCCAGTAGGAGCCAGCGTTTAACTCTCGAAGCTGATCAATACCAAACCCTGAAATCAAAAGTTCTCGTATCAGATGAAGCTACAAGTAAGGCCGAATGAAATCATGTCAGTATCGATTCAATAACACTGAAAAAAAACTATTTCAAATTAAAAACGTTGAACCCAGCATTCTTGTTTCTGACCTGGAATGCAGTTCTCACTGCCTGTGAAATGCTCGCTATGATAAATGTGTTGTGCGACAATTATTTTATAGTATATCATGTTTCTCAGTAAAGGGCTAGAAGAGATGAGCCCCAAGATGTCACGGTGTGCATTGCAAAGATAAAAGTAAAGTTAAAACGTTTAAGAGTTAATATTGACATGTATGTATCTTACCAAATTTACATGAAGACAGAGACCACACAGCTTGTCCTCCGACCTCTCTCAGCTGTCCTTCCTTCTCAAACTTCACCACATCAAAATTCTGAGTCCCCTCAAATTTTGTAGCCATCTTTCATTTACGTCTTTGACAAGCTTCTGTATTCCTTAATAGAAACAATTGGTACCGATAGAAAAAACTGTCTGTCAAGTACAATTACATATTATGTCTATACAAGCAAAATGGGCCTAAATGGCTCACATATCCAACCTTATATCATGAATTCAAATAGTCTTTATACTAATGGCAGCATCCTAGCCATTGTAGGTGTTAGATTGATTGGCCCTATCAATCTAACACCTACAATGGCTGGAATGTTGTTAGTTGTTCTTAGTAGAGTCCGGGTCTTTACTTACAACAACTGACCACTAATCTCACCAACATTGTTTATCCTTGTCCCTGAAAACTAAAGAGTAGGGACAGCTTAAGGCACAGACAATATATTACATTATTGTATCACAATATTTGGTGCCAATATCACCTGTGATTATGTACTTTTGCACAATGGCCCCAAGCAGGTTATGCCACTCTGGTTTGGTCAAGTTGCTTTATATGCACTTGACTCACAAGCTAAAAACTGAGTAAAGTATAACAGATTTTGCACAGCCCTCAACTCAAGGTATATGATACGCCCATGGGCCCCTGGGACTTACATGTCTTTACTTTGCCAATGTCCACTATCAACCAGCCAAAATGGGTGTTTTTGGGTGTCTTTTGGGTGGTTGATAGTGGACATTGGCAAAGTAAAGACATGTAAGTCCCAGGGGCTCATGGATACGCCATACAAATAATGTCATGGGCTTTCAAAGTAATATGGGAACACTACGTGATACGTGGAGCAATGGAGAGGGAGTTCATTGCATGAAGGCTGTAAGGGCCTGCATACATTGATAGTGCCCCGTAGCAATGAAATGAGTAAATGTTTAATTATGTTGTCATTGATAATAGATAGTTAGTTTTTTATTTTATAGTAGAGTAGTAGTACTAGTAGTGCATCACTGACTAGTACTAGGGCCTAGGCAACTAATAACCTTACCATACCAAACCAAGAGGGGCTTTCTTGCAAGACCAATGAACTCCCTCTCGTTCACCAGCAAGACAGACAGACTAATTATAATTATATATAACATAATAAATATGAAAAACACTGCAAGGACTGGTCGGGACTGGAGCCATATCATAATTACAAACATTATTTGACAAGCTTTGTTCTATGGGTCAAAACAGGCTTGATTTGACCTAGCTTTTACTACCCCACAATTAATGAGTACCAGGTTAATGCTAGCGATGGTGGGTGCGCCCTGGCGGGTGGGTGGGATGGACAACACATGTCTCACACAAGCATTTCATTTTCTTCAATCTAACCCTTTGCTGACCATATACCTTATAACATTATAACACCACTGCTCTCACCTAAAGCTTACGTTGCTCAGAGTCTCAATATCTGACAATCATATTTGACAATAGAACATTATTCAGTTGCCATAACCTAAACACTTCCAGAAACATTCAAAAAAATTATTTCTACACAGTTGAGTTACAGTACCGATCACTACAATCGACTCAATACTACATATCTCGATAGAGGAGCCCCTACACTCCGAGTGAGATTAGAAAGGAATGGAATGGAAAGGTTCTGAACAGAGTACTATTTGGTCTGACTGTGATTAACTACACAGAAGAACACTGATAAAAGTGAAGAAACATTTTTAAATAAAATTCTGTTTTGAATTCAAGAAAAATTTCCTTTGATTAAAGCAAAAACTTGACTCACCAACCCTGGAAAAACCATTTTTGCTAACTGTGAGGACAACTTCTTACTAGAGCCTGCAGCTCGAAACCTGAAGAGATTGGGCTTTTTTGAGAGGACAACTTCAACAACTCCTGGCTACCAAAATCAAAAAGAATTACACATGCTGATGAATATGTTAGGCTTTTTCTGTTTGCTCTCAATAAAGAACAGGTACTGTGTATTGTCTAAATCCATCCGATCACTTCAATTTCAATTACACGGCAGCCCTCAATGTCAATAATATAGAAAAGTTTTAATTTAATAATATAAATGATGGTAGAATCTGAATGTTTATACAGCACAGGCCAACAAACCAAAAATTTAGCCATCCAAAAAATAAAAATGAAGTCGTTGGCGATTGATTGTTTTTTGATCTTCATTCTTCATTGGTGAAAATTGTACCGAAATAGCAATGACATTTGACACATGGATGGTCAAATTGTGATAAACGTGTAAATTATTGATAGGCTTGATTATTTACAATCTAGTGTCAAGGAAATCTGTGATAAATAAAACAAATTGATGATCATGATCATGATATTTAATGTCAATATGTCCAATCTGGAGCCACAAAATAAGCGATAACAATAAACACAGGCTGGTCAGGTCAAAATATGGAACAATTTTTTTAGCAATATCGGATAAACAGGCTGTTTACCAGAACCGGCCATTTTGTGTTTGGCAGTAATCAGACAGGCACTTTTGGTGGATAGCCATATTCGGGGGTTACTGGTTCCCATTTACACAATGAATTTCAGACATGCAATTTCTAGAAAAGAATCGAGTGACTCTTATCCTAAAAATCCACAGTGTCGATGCTTAGGCATATTATCGTCAGACAAAGCCGTTGGTATTTCTCTAATCTTTCTTGGTCAGAATACCAAAATTTAACGGTACCATCTAGGAGCGACCTATGTGAAAATTGAAATAACACAAGATTGGTAATTTATGTCAAAAATACTAGCGCAAGCTCATGATCTGTGGATAGCTGCTGCTGAATGATAAAGTTTCCTTCATTTCGCTCTGACAAGATCAGGTTATATTGAAAAAAATATAGGGAACATTGTTTTTGTGCTGTTTGCCCATTTTCAAACAGAAGTTATATCAAAGCCTGTGTGGTGATACTATTAGGGCTAGCATCAGCCACTGCGAGAGCTTCAGTAATGCAGACAACACCAACAGAATTAAAAGTTAATCATAAAACAGTTTCCGATTATAGCAGTTATGTAACGTTGTGGTTAATTGCTGAGAAATTAAAATAAACATTGAAGACATCTTTGCTTGACTAGCCTAACATTCATTACAGTCATTACTGGACAGTCAGACACTGGTGTAGACCTAGGTAGACAGTGTCGAGTGTACGTAAAATATCAATCTCTTAGGGCTTAGGGCGCTGCTCAAGTAGTGGAGACAAAATTAAACCGTAGGGCGTAAGATCATGTACCATCGAGCAGCTAGTCAGGGAAATGTACTCTTATTGAAGCACATGACTAAGAGACAGTGTCGGCAGCAGGATGATTTAGGGCAGACACCTCTACACAAGGCAGCATCTACCGGGAACATTGAGAGTCTTATGACTTTATTGAGTAGAGGGTATGTAGCCTACTGAATTTAGTGCTGATTTAATATGAATATAATTATAACTGCATGTCAAAGTCAAATGATGTTTGATTTGCATGCGATTAAAACAGAAACAATATTGACCAAGACATGATATATTCAACAGTTACGAGGTATGGTAGCAGTATTTCATTATCATTCACAATCCCAGCGAGATGTGGTGTGGTTGGAAATGAAATGCTACTACCACCGACCCAGGCAATGTTTGAACACTTAAAATAACAGCTAGCCAGTGGTGGTTATATATATATAAATATATTTCATCAGTGTTAAACCAAAGAGTAAAAGGACTCCTCTAATGGGTAAAACCATCAAAATATCATGATTTGGTGCCATAATATTATATTTAGATGATATTATCGTAATCGATGTCTATGACGCATGACAGAGACAATGATGCTCTGTGTTATAAATCCTTCAGCTTGTGACATTATTTCCAAAGAATATGTATAATGAATAACTTCCTAATTCTAAATATAGGTGTTCGACAACACTGTGACTATAGATCAGAGGTTAACGCCTGGCCCCACTGCTGTTTTTCCCCTGGTCCCGTATACTCTTGCTGTTTGTCAGAAGTATCATGTTTGTCACCCTATTTTGCAGCGGGAAGATAGATCAGCCTGATTATTATGGAGCCACCTGCCTACATATAGCTGCATGCAGAGGGCACCTCCTGGTGGTCAAGTACCTAGTCGAGTTTGGGGCAAACTTAGTAGCTCTGGACAACAGTCAGCGCAGTCCTATGGATGAGGCTTTCATCGCCAACCACAATTATATTGTTGAATATCTCGATCAGGCAATCTCCTCTAAGACAAGCAATGCCATCAAGCAGCTCCAAAGAAAGGCGATTAAGGCGCATACCAAGTCTTTGAAAGACAAGCTGAAACGTGAACACAAAGGAGTAGAGGAAATCTTCAAACCATTAAGAAGCAGCAAGTCTTCAGAATCATTGCTGACTGCGCAGAGAAGTAACAGAGTTATGAAGGCAAAGTCAGCCCTCCCAAAGGCAAAGAGCGTGGATGACTTGACAAGTGGGCCAACCAGCCCTGAGACAGAAAGATTTCATGAGACAAGCAAATCACACCCAAATACGGTGAGGTTCAAACAGGGTGAAAGCTACGACGGACCTTGTGGTGTTCGAAAGCATGAGGGTTTACTCCATCGCCGGGGATTTGGGGAGTTATGTAGTGCGTACCGACCTCACTATGTGAAACATCAGCGCTACGCTGCCAGCAGAGGAAGAAATATGGAAAGCGCTTATAAAGCAGCATCAGCCGATGACCTCACAGTTATACGTGTGCTCAGTAGTGAGAAAAGTATGTCATCAAGTTCTCAATACTCGGACTACGCCATACCAGAAAATGTACGAGAATTCCTGCATCTCCATGACCTATCCTCACTTGAATTTATATTTGAACGAGAGAGAATAACTCTAAATGAGCTTCAGTATGTGGAGAGAGCGGATCTCATGTATTCTGGCATATCTGAGCAGGTGACAGACAAGTTCTTCAAGGCTGTCACTATTCATCAGATGCAGATCATGAACAGCTCTGATGTAGATGGCGGTGATGAAAACTCGCTGGACGCACTTTCTATGATAATACACGATGATTCTGATAGCAGCTCTCTCAAAAGTGAAACCAATACAAATGAGGAGGAGAGAGTTTCACAACATAGCAAGACCAAGATAGAGAGCGCGAACAACAACAACGTCAGATTTAAGGGCGTGGTCGAGGAGATAAGGCCGTCATCAATGTATATCAATGAGCGGGATGAAATTACAAGACTGTAAATTCTTTTTTGTGTGTTATATTGTTATATTGTTTTGATTGTTATCAAAAACAATTTCAGTCCTGAAGAAATACTTCAAACATGACATACGTCTAGCCAGAGTATTTTGAAAATATCATTTTCATAGATAAAAGTTTATAAATAATAACATTATCCAATAAAAACAACAAGATCCAAAACAACAAAATCACTGTTAAAGAAATGTGCACCATTATTTTTGTTCAAACTTACAAAAAACAGTAATTTGTTCCGAGTCTAAAATCCTGGAATTTACAAATCTTAGAGAGAGATTGATTAGGCACTGTTCATTCAAGTTTTGAGGAATGTAAAATTTACAAATGACATATTTTTACATGGGACTGATGAAATAATCACATGAAATATAATACACAGTGGCATGTCTAGTTTTTACCTGCGATGTATCTCCGTTTTCTTCTTATCACAACATATTGATGAGAAGTTGATGCTGCCGGAGGGAGGGAGGGAGTGTTTATTACGTACTGACAGGTCAAGGGCAAGTGATTCATTCATTTTATTCTAGTGTGTGTTATACTTATAACTCATCCTTCTTCTTTTCCTGCGTAATGACAAGATATGTTGTTATTCCAAATAAAACAGTTAGAGAGGCCAATTAATTGGTCTAACGCACTATAAGGTATAAATAAATATGATACGCTCAAAATTAAAGACCACGGTCCCCTGAAGTTTGGGAAAATTTTGAAAGACGTGGTAATTGACATGTGATTTGACTTATTTTTAACCCAGGCATTTATCACAATCACAAAAGCGCTAATATAGCTCAAATACTGGATGAATAAATAATTATCTCACAACTATGCAGCTGTTTAGCTCGAGGACATCGAGGGGCAAACCAAACAATATGAAAAATAGATAAACCGAGTAAATTCGCCTTGGATAATCTTGCGGAATCACGAATCAATAGATCTTTCCTAAACACATCGAATAAAAAGGCTATGTAGGGTATACGAGATCAACTTACTAAGATCACAAAGACAGACGATCAATATGAAAATCCACAAACGTGAAATAAAATATTAACTGACCTCAGCGACATCTTCTGGGGCTGCTGGTTCGTCCTCTACAGCCTTCTCTTCTGGAAGCTCTACATACTTGCCGAGATACTTCAATAAATCATCCAGTGATCTGTCTCCGCTATACTCAACAATCTGTAAGATTTACATAAAGAGTTAAAAATTAACTCATATTGCAGCATGTTGAGAGTTGCCTCCACTTCTGCACATGAAGCACAACTACTAAATTTTGTGACATAAGATGCTTAATGGTACTTCGTTGGATCGTAATCTTTGTAAATACCCAACGAGATGAGCTATACTTGAATATTACTTTGAAAGGCTTCCTTCTCAATCCCCACTACTCCTCTTCTACTGAGATCAGATTCAATGAGCAACACATGCAGCAATTGATATTATCCATGTTCAAAAATTTAGGAAAATATCCAAAATCAGATCATTGCCAGTGCTTACCTCATCAGAGCCGGCTGGGAAGAATTTGAGAGTGGGGAATCCCTTAATGGATACTTCCTCAACTTCATTGAGAGTGGAGTCCATCTTAGCGATGACTACATTATCTGCACCGGCGTACTTCTGTGCGAGCTCATCCCAGATTGGTACTAACTTCTTACAATGTCCACACCATGGAGCATCTGAACAAAGGAAAATAATAAATCAACCATACAAATATATAATATTCTGTGTATTAAATGTAGCCCTTTATGGCAAACATATACATATAGTATTTGTTTTCACAATCGGAAAAGTAACCATCTAGCAAAGGAAAAATGAGAAAACACAGCCTCGGTACCTTTACATCTCTTAATGATAGAGATGCAGTGGAACCTCTCAAACTAAGGCTTAATCAGCTCAAACCACAGACTAAAAGTTAGCAGGAAACTCATCCGGTAATATCACTTACAGAACTCCACAAAGACATTTTTGTCCTGATCGAAGGCGACCTCCTTGAAGTTCTTGCCGGTGAGAACCTTGACTGGCTCCTTGTCCCAGTCCTCTGGTACATCCTGAGCTTTGAGGAATGGTTTGAGATCTCCGGCTTGGAATGCAGCAACAAACTCGGCAATCTTACTCAAGTCACTCTCCTCTGGTTTATATTTCAGTCCCTATAATTATAACAATAATATAGTCATTGAGCTAATGGCAGGTTAATCTTTCGGAAGACAATGATGATTTTCACAAATTAAATAGTTGCATGACCATAGATAGGACTAGACAATAGCACGAGGAGATAGTCATAGTATTCAGTTTGAGAATTAGAGAACATAGTTATCTATAGGAACATAATAATAGGATTATATATCCTTTCCATTCCCAACATGAAAACTACAGTTACACATCAATCAAGGCCGTAATGAGGGAAGAGAATTGCATGTAGTGGTCCATTTCATAATGTGGTGATTTAAAACTGGGCGGTTCATACAAATTAATCCCCCCTCAATGTTAACACTGTACAATAAACAAACTGCTGCAATGGCAAATCTATGCCAAATCTCTCATCCTAACAATATCATGACACGGGAAACTTTAGAAATATGATTGAACATAATGATCATATGATAATTCCTCATACCCATGATAATCTATATTATCTAAAATAATACAAAATATTATACATGTTAGTCTATTAAATATACCTTCTCGAGGTTGAGGATTCTGTATGTAGGATAATCGTCTTCCTTCAGGTCCAGGTAGTTGAGTACTTGACTGGCAGATTTATCGTCAGTGTTGAGATGTACAGCGACGACTGCTCCTTCAGCTTCTTTAGCGATAGTCCTGACAGACTCAGTGGTGCTTTCATACAGGTCAGCATCTCCGGTTTTGGACATGGCCAGGAAGAGGAATGGTACCTCCTTGTTAGCGAACAGCTTACCGGCAGCCTGTTAAATAGACACAGTGATGCTTGAAGACTTGCAGCCTTCCCAAAAAGCATTATTTTGCATGGTAAAGTTTGGTGTGACTTCCTAAAGGATACAACTTTACCCTATTTGCATTGAAGTAAACACACAAATCCCTGATTTAAAGCCATATGTTGGCATCATACTGCTTAACGAAAATCATCAAGAGTAGACACCGGAATTAATTTATTACCTGTTGGCTGAACTCGGTAAGAAGGGGGGTGGATGCGACCGACACAAACTTAGCGATTGACTCAACGTCAGTTAGGTCCTCAGTCTTATCAGCTCTTTTGTCATCAAAGCTCTTGAAGAGGACAACACCTGAGGGAAATGGCAATAATAGCATTCACCATTCTTCACAACTGCATCAAAAGTCATAGGCCGGCAGACAGTTTTAATGTACTTGACATGTAATTTACTACAAGGCCACCGTATTACTAAGCTGAGTGCCACATGGCACAGTCTGCCAGCATAACCAATCTCACCACATTAACATAGAGGTACACGTGTTAGGGAGACCAATCTTATCGTGACATAGAGGGGCCAAGGGTATACCAGCGTGAATAAAGTTCTGATTTGTGCACTCAAGATAGCCTAATTTCATAAGAGTGCTGCGGGCACCAGCGAGTTGTTCGGGTAAGTGGTGCTATGGTGAAATGTCATGATGACACAGCAGTAGGCATCAGATTACGATAACAAAGCAGAAGGTCTGTGTACGTTCTGTCCGGTGTACGTTCTCTGTAGTGGATATTTGCTGACATTGCACTAACTAATCTCTTACCTTCCTTCACGATCTCAAACTCTTTCATGAGAGCCTCATCAGAGCAGATACCGAACATGATCTCATCATTCTGTCCTGCAGCCTTAGTGAAAGCCTTGGCTTCATCAGATTCCAGATCCTATAATAAAAAAAAGAAGAGATTTAACATCACTCCATGTAGGTTGACTACAGATGTTTTTTTAAGTACGATTGGCCACCAAACAAGTACTTCATAATTTGTAAGGTGCATTGGCTAAAAAATTTGACATTGTGAAGAAATCGTCAACTAATAATTATTTAGCATGATTTAGGCTATTTTTATGTGGTTATGCATATTTCATCTAGTGTAAGAGTATGATGACAGGGTTGATTTTAGCAACTCAAATTCTCAGTGCTTCTGCACCATCTTGTATTAAATATTTCATGAACACTTACAGCGAAATATCCGACAACGGCTATATTCTCCTTCAGAAGCTTCTCCATATCCTCCTTAGCAGCGATGGCGACGGCTGGGGGACCTGATTTCTTCTTCAGCCATGCGACGATGGTCTCTTTGGTTCGTCCACCTAAAACAATTGTCAGACATGTGATAATAATGTATATGAGAAAGTGGGACACATGGTGCACTAACCACTCATTGTACTGTGCGTAAATTATAATGTACAACTTCAATCGCGGATAGAAATTCACTTCTGCAGATGGAGTGGGGTGAATAATGGAGAGCATACGCCAGGTGAAAAGCCAATGTTGGTTTGACTGTGACTGTGAAGCATGATTGGTAACGTTCCGAGACCCTGAGGGGTGTAACTGTTGATAACATACAGTGATACAATGCTAGAAACTAGTAATTAACAGGAGAAAAATTGTAGGTAACCGTCAGTTATAATCATAAATGGGGCTACAAATCACAGTGGAGATCAACGCATCATAGACACTGTTAATCTGTATAATTATTAGGGCCTTAAATCTTGATGATGGCCACAAAAGTTAATACACGTAGAGCCAAAGTTAGTACACGTGTAAAATCAGATTAGAATCTTCATGAGCTGTCACCACCTGATGGGATGATTGGCAATGACCCAAGTACAGATAGGATCTATCTCTACATGGGCACTGTGTGACAGAATAGAAGGGAGAGAAGTAATCACAGGCTCCAGCGGAGAGCGGACACCACAGATCATAAGACTTATAAGGCTTATCTCATTTGAATCATAGTAATTGCTTAAATTATCACCACCATTTGTGGTTTCATGCTTGCTCAAACAAAATTATGATTATTTGGATACCGGTAACTAATCTTTGAAATCATTGCGACTGATTTTGATCACAGGCTTTTGCATTAGGAGTAATGGCGGTCTACCTGCTGGATGTTTATGCTAAAATAAGGCAGAAGAGATTCATGCCAACCCCACATTCACCAATTTCAAATTGCAAACCTCAATATTACAATGTGAACAGACGAAGGATCACAAGTAGTCAGCAATATCTGATCTTGCTGGAGTTATGGGCATAGAAAATCGTATATTTATGCTCATAAGCTATGCACATGGAAACTTTTGTCTTACAGAAATGGCTCTAAAGTTTCTCCAAAAAATTGACTTGTATCATTGAGTGCATGCAGATGAATCAGATCGACAGTGAAAGGTAATCTATTATTTACCGCTGTAATCAGTAGGCACACCATCTCTGAACCACTTGAGGGTTGGGTATCCTCTAACTCCAAACTTGGTACCCAGATCCTTATGGATAGTGGCATCGACCTTGCCGAGTTTGATTTCTGATCCCTCCTCAGCGAGCTGTTGGGCAGCCTCTGCGTAATGTGGGGCCAAGTTCTTACAATGTCCGCACCATGGTGCATCTGTACAAAGATAAACAACCGTGATAGCATAAGAAATGAGCGGTACTGAACTAACAATTCTTCTTCCACTTACAATCCAGACTCGGTACATGTCCAGCGATCATAGAACACGGTACATGTCCAGCGATCATAGAACTCGGTACATGTCCAGCGATCATAGAACTTGGTACATGTCCAGCGATCATAGAACTCGGTACATGTCCAGCGATCATAGAACTCGGTACATGTCCAGCGATCATAGAACTCGGTACATGCCCAGCGTTCATAGAACTCCTGTTACTTGGGTAGATGCATTTTTTTTAGGTTTGGTCTTATGGTTTGTAGAGATTCATACTATATACAGCTACAGAAAGGGGTTATAATCTTGAAAGAGGAAGTTATACACCACACTGTAAACAATGATATCAGTCAACTATCCAACTATCAATCAATTAATTATTCATTTGTTCTATCTAATAAATAAATCATCAAATTAATTTCAATTTTCAACAACTATATAGTACTCATTCTCACAAAAGCCAGATTGTCAGTTTCAAATAAGTGACTGGATGCCATATACCGTGTTGCGTTTACAAAAAAAACATTGAGCAATGCTCAAATTCACAATTGTCATCAACACATATTAAGAAGTAACTTACAGAATTCTACCAAGACTAACTCATTGTCCTTCAAAACACCATCAAAGTTATCTGAGGTGAGCACCAAAACTCCTTCGTCTAATTCAACATCTTCAGCAGCAGAAATCACCACCAAAGCAGTAACAAATAAAAGCTTAAACATCTTGGCAGTCTGTTCTTCACGAGAGGTAGCACTGTCGGATCTGAGCAGTTAAGTGAAACTGGATTCTTAAAATTCAATTGAATGAAACCAAGCCCAGTGAAGAGAAGGAAAAATGCCAACTGACAATCTCTTTTCAACGTGGCAAACAGGTTTCTGCAATCTAATTGGTTGATGTGTGCAATTTGTGTTGACATGTGACTATAACAACCAATGAAAGCAGCCTTAACATTTAGTTTCATTTAGAGATGCACTTTCACTTCAATTTCTTGCATGTTATTGGCTGGATTAATCCAAGTAGAATTATGATTGGATGATCTGACAATGTGACAAAAACATGAACCCAGAAGATGTCCATGCCGTGCTATAGATATACCAACAATAGATGAATACAACTCCAGTATATAATCAAGGAGACATAATTACCAAACTAATAGATGGTGGTACTGGTTTGTTCCCTTGATCAAGAAACAAGAATGATATCGCGGTAAAAAGGCTTGGATAGATCATGTACCTGGCTAGGTTCTTGGAGTCGGTCACAATGATAAGGTTCCGGCGAACAGTTGACTTACAGAAGGAGTTGGTCAATGACTACCCGCTAGATAATTCTTTCCCAACAAATCAACTAATGATGGACAAACTAGGACCAAGGTGTAACAGGGGTAACTCCTGTTACTCCTTGCTAGGGCAAAGTTTGATGTGTGCCTCAATGTATTGATTGTACAGATCAGATACTGCAGCCCGAGCTCTACTCTAGTACACCAATCTTAACACTAAAGGAAGGTATATACCTAGGTCCTAGATACAATACAACCATATGAATAGAATACTAACATTAGCCAAATATCATCACTGAAATACGGGGCAAATTGTATACAACAGTGCTGATCCCCTCAAAAATTAGTGAAAGAAACAAATGACCCGGAAAGTTAAGTTTTTGAACCAAAGTTGGGAGCTGGAAAGCTGACAGGAGTACCCAAGTATTTTTTCAGTCAGATTTGTTACTTGCTGTCCTTACTAATAGCCCAACAGTCGAACATTTTAATAAAATGTAAAATCCGCAAATTAATTAATTGTTTTTACAAATACAGCATCTGGAAAAAGAAATATTAGCACCCTACCTACCATTTGAATATGACTCAAAGAACAACAAGAATTTTTGAGCTTATAGAAGAAGGATGCCACAAAATACTTTTTCCCACGTCAGAGTGGGATGTTTACCCATTCAGGTTCTAATTGCATGTTAGTTTTTGCACATTGACAGATATGATATGAATAAGTCATTGGTGATATAGTACAAAAAGAGCTGCTCTTATAGAACATTGCAGTCCCAGCAGCACCTGTAAGGGTAGTCAGGAGAGTGGACTTTTCTCTCCATACTGTACACCCACAGTCTGGTATCGTACACTTTATTCTTCCAGTCGGTGAAGAGATAATGTGTCTCAGTAACTGGTACGGCCCTCAATGTCTGCCTCTGTGGAAATAAGATAGAAATATGTCTATTCTCGAGTCTGGCCTGCCTCATAATGAACTAAATGGTTTATCGGTTTTTTGCAACTATGTTGACATCCCACCATGATCATTACTCATACAAAATGACCTTCTGACAATATTATCAACATAACAGACACAGCTAACAATGTTTGGATCACAACCTGTGTGATTTGTTTAGCCTGTCTTGACAAGAAGCTTGTCAAGACAGGCTATGATTCGTCATGATATTTAACTTGGAGTTGCCCTTCCACTAACCAGCAGAAGATAACTCATTTATGTGACATAAAAACTAAAGATGAAGAGAAATCTTAACATTACACCCACCCAGATTACACATTATTGATTTGAGAAATAGATACTCAACTTTAGGTAATATCTTTACTGAGATTGGGCATGGATGGTACAAGGATTGTATGATATTGTCTACAAACCTGGATTGCATATTTCGAACAATCAAATCAATAACAAAATAATTAACTGCTTTACTTACTTTAGTTTTCATATCGGCAGGTACTATACTGTTGTGAGAAGCTGATAAAAGTTTAGCGTTTGATGGCTATATTTAGCAACAATCAGTGTATCATTATCAAGTTCAAGGTCAAAGTGGGAACATGCAGAACCTGATACCCCGGTTATCTCCCCTACATATTCACCTGCAATGAGAATGATAAAAATAATTATGTTGAGCGCATCTCTTTGTGGGGTCCTCAACGAAACCCAAACGGATCCAATGACTATGTGAATATGGCCACAGAAACCCTAATTGACCGCTTATCAAACAAGGGCCTAATTATGGCACGGAAAATTTCTGTGTTGCCTTAACTTCATGTTGCCGGTTCCAATCTTTAAAGCAAAAGTATATTAGATCATTGCTTACCGCTTATCTAGAGTCTCTGTTGATACTATTCACAGTTTGTTATGAGGATGTGACTCTGTACCAAAAGTGTTTTTTTTCTCATTAAATTATCATCTGATATAGGCGGAGACTAAGCCGGCAGTCTGAGCCCATCTGAGATAGGCGGAGACTAAGCCGGCAGTCTGAGCCCATCTGAGATAGGCGGAGACTAAGCCGGCAGTCTGAGCCCATCTGTGATAGGCGGAGACTAAGCCGGCAGTCTGAGCCCATCTGTGATAGGCGTAGACTAAGCCGGCAGTCTGAGCCCATCTGAGATAGGCCGAGACTAAGCCGGCAGTCTGAGCCCATCTGAGATAGGCCGAGACTAAGCCGGCAGTCTGAGCCCATCTGTGATAGGCGTAGACTAAGCCGGCAGTCTGAGCCCATCTGAGATAGGCCGAGACTAAGCCGGCAGTCTGAGCCCATCTGAGATAGGCCGAGCCTAAGCCGGCAGTCTGAGCCCATCTGAGATGGGCCGAGACTAAGCCGGCAGTCTGAGCCCATCTGAGATAGGCGTAGACTAAGCCGGCAGTCTGAGCCCATCTGAGATGGGCCGAGACTAAGCCGGCAGTCTGAGCCCATCTGTGATAGGCGTAGACTAAGCCGGCAGTCTGAGCCCATCTGAGATGGGCCGAGACTAAGCCGGCAGTCTGAGCCCATCTGTGATAGGCGTAGACTAAGCCGGCAGTCTGAGCCCATCTGAGATGGGCCGAGACTAAGCCGGCAGTCTGAGCCCATCTGAGATAGGCCGAGACTAAGCCGGCAGTCTGAGCCCATCTGAGATAGGCCGAGCCTAAGCCGGCAGTCTGAGCCCATCTGAGATGGGCCGAGACTAAGCCGGCAGTCTGAGCCCATCTGAGATAGGCGTAGACTAAGCCGGCAGTCTGAGCCCATCTGAGATGGGCCGAGACTAAGCCGGCAGTCTGAGCCCATCTGAGATAGGCGTAGACTAAGCCGGCAGTCTGAGCCCATCTGAGATGGGCCGAGACTAAGCCGGCAGTCTGAGCCCATCTGAGATAGGCCGAGACTAAGCCGGCAGTCTGAGCCCCTAAGTAGAACATAGCTTGGATACTTAATCCATTTGCGCACAGAATGGGATAATATGGTTATCGTCGCGTCAGACTCAAGCCCTGCATGTAAAACTACATAACATTGAAAAGCCAATTAAAATTAATTAGGAATAGGATTAACCACAAAGTGTGTAATATTAACCTTCTCATGAGGGGTACAGAACTTCTTTTGGCAAATTACATAATAAATCTGAGCCAGTCTTCTTTTATCATCTTTTCTCATACACACATCACAGCATAGAAACTTGTCTAGTGGAGTACCTGCTGATGGGATGTCATCTAACCTTCATCAAACACAGTCCTGAAAAATATAGAGACAATAGGGAAAAAGCGAGTAACATGTCACCAGGGTATTCGGGTCTAATGAACATAGTAATATATCTCCGTAGAAAGAGCCATCATTTCAGATTGTACCTTTATCATTGTAACCACACAAACTGAGATATGATTAATTCAAACTAGAATTGAAGTATCAGGGAGCTTATCCAAAGGAAGACCTCAAATTTACGTCTGTGTATCGAAATATCAATGTCAAAATCAAGCAATTCATTTTGCAAATGTTGGGCCAATATGTTCTTACTATAACCATAGTGTTAACAGTTATTGTAGGACCGTTGCCTGCTAGTGGAAAAATTTGAGCGTGTATTGAAATATATAGAACAAAATTTAGTGAGCTGAGGCTCTAATTGTAATTTACCCGCAGAGAGGACACTTGATAATCTCTGTAGTCTCCGAATCTTTTGTCAGACACGTCACGCAGTATTTATGAGCCGGATTACAAGGCAGTCTCTGGAGATCATTGTTTTCAAAACAGAGACTGCACTCCTTAAAGCTATCGGAGGATTTTATTTTTGTGTCTTTCTCTGCCATGGATGTGTTGCCTGTTCAGATCTGAAAAGTGCGATGCTAAAGAAAAGATATTTTAAGTCAGAAAATATCATTACAGATTGCTACAGAGCAAATTCCACAAGGTCAAGTACTATCTGGTATTCTATAGCTTAGACATGAAGCAAGGGTTGTCAATGTGAATTATGTCTAAGTAAAAGTACAATGTACAAGTAACAGTACCACAACCCCATCTTATGCAAATAGGTTAAATACTTATCGATTCAAAAGATGCTGTTTGTGTTTTTCTCTGGGTGGTGCCCGCGACGCACTCCCCCATCAATATCAGTACAATGGTGTTCACTTTGACAACAGCTGTTGGTTTCATTGACGGCAAAACCACCTCATCATACAAACCCTGATTAAGTATTGAAGACAATTTTCATACGCATTCATCATTGCCACACTTTTCTGACATTCGAACTCGTATCACTGAAAAAATTTCCCACCCACACACTCACTATAAACCCAAACATTAGGTTGACTCTCTTGAAGATGGTACATTCCTCAAACACATGGCCTCGGCCTCAGCCTCACCTATCAAGCCCACTAGGCAACATATATATGCCCACTAGTACTAAGGTAAGGGTCCATTACAAAATAAAGTACAGCTCCAAAAGACCCATTACAAAATAAAGTACAGTTGCGAAATACCCTTTACCGGTGGTTCCTACATATCGTAGCAGCGGGTGGATTGTGTATACCCTCAAATGAGTGTAGTGAAAGTAGAGAGCTGAGCCTAGCATACAAGCACCCCAGCATGCAATCACATGAATCCAACATGCATTCAGACAAGCACACTTTGCCTGCTATTGTACTCCTTTGTTCACCAAACAAAAGGCCTTTTGTTACACAACTCTCATAGGTGCATTGGGGCATGTCTCCCTGACATCGGCCCCCCAGGGCCTATCCAACAGGGTCTTTTAGAACTGTTCTTTATTTTGTAATGCACGTTGGATAGGCCCTGGGGGCCTATGTCTGGGAGTCTGTCTTCAAAACTTGTCCCAAGACACCTATGTGACTTGTATAACAAAAGGCCTTTTTTTTGGTGAACAAAGGAGTACAATGGCAGGCAAAGTTTGCCTGTCTGATTACATGTTGGGTGGATGGTTGGGACACGTGTATGGTAGCCTCAGTTCTCCACTTATGCTATACTCATTTGTGGATATATACATTCCATCCGCTGCTAAAATATATAGGAACCACTGGTTAAGGGTATTTCACAACTGTACTTTATTTTGCAATGTCACAGTACCAGTGCACCTACTAGCTCTATATTCAAAGTCTCTCTATCTACCTCAACACTTCCCGGTGAACGGAAGCTAGCTTATGTGTCCCCCCTTCATAAAAAAGGACCTGCTGATCAACCAAATAACTACCGACCTATATCGCTTACTAGCATTCCTTGCAAGTTGCTCGAACATATTGTGCTTCACCACCTAAACGTTGCATTAGATAAGTTCTTGTATAACAGACAGCATGGTTTTCGTAAGGGGCTGTCATGTGAGACACAATTATGCGGCACATATCACGACATTGCTAGGCATGTAGACAAAGGTGATACTATTCATGCCGTAGTTCTTGACTTTGCGAAGGCGTTCGATAAAGTTCCACACAAACTCCTAATGCAAAAACTATCTAACATTCCTAATGTTAGTACACAAATAATGAAATGGATTCATGACTTCCTTATGGACCGCAAACAAAAAGTAAGGATTAAAGGGAAACTTTCATATGAACTGCCTGTAACTTCTGGGGTTCCTCAGGGGTCGGTACTAGGCCCCACCCTCTTCCTAGCCTACATTAATGATCTGCCGGACCAAGTTGATTGTGACATTAGTCTGTTTGCCGATGACACCCTCATCTACCAGGTGGTCAACAATGCTCAAGACAAATTAAGATTTCAAAACAATGTGTATGCACTTCAGCAATGGGCAAATGTGTGGTGCATGTCCTTCAACGTTGACAAATGTTCAGTTCTTCCCTTCAATCAGTCTCCGACTTCCCCTGATACCAACTATGTGCTAGACGGGACAACCCTAGAGACTGTGCGGGAGACTCGCTACCTAGGCGTCATTCTTCAGTCGGATTTGAAATTTAACAATCACATTTATAGTAAGATTTGAAAAGCTAAAACACAATTGGGCATGATTAAACGTGCACTACGTGATGCCCCTTCATCCGCTCGTCTCCTTGCCTACACCAGCCTATGTAGACCTCATGTTGAGTATGCAGCTTCTGTCTGGGATACGACACTAGGTTATCTAATAAATGACATTGAGATGGTGCAACATAAGGCCATAAGATTTATATCCACCCTCAAAGGGAGGGATAGTGTGACAGAGGCTCATGAAAAACTAGAATTAGAAACCCTAGCCGATAGGCGAACAAAAATAAGACATGCTCTGTTACTTCGCCTGCTGTCCCATGAGGAAAACAACAAATCGCTCACATCTGCTTATGATGAACTTAAAAATGATAGACCTGCTAATGTAGCAGTTACCAGGGTAGTGACTCGGGGAGATCCCCCCACAATATATGCTAGCAAAACAGTGTATTATAACAGCTTCTTACCAAAAACAGTTCGTGAGACCAAAGCAAAGCTGGGGTCACAGTGATGACACTTATATTAATGCTATGCAAAATAGTCCCAGTGGGCACAAACACGTTGGGAACCCGTGTATTTTACGGACTCAACACGTGCTGGTTTGGTGAAAATCCGGTGGTATATGTAACGGATTTCCACGTAGAAATGTACCAAACCAACACCACCACGTTGTGAACACGTGAATAACACAACAATATCTCGTGGGGCAAAAATTGAGTTATACCAGATCAACACCTCTACGTTGCACACACGGTTATATAACGTGGTGATGTGGTGTTGTCTGAATAAGTCTGGTTAAACTTAACCATATGAACACCTCCACGTTGCATACTCGGTTATATAACGTGGTAACGTGGTGTTGTCCGAATTGGTTTGATTAAACTTAACCATATGAACACCTCCACGTTGCATACTCGGCTATATAACGTGGTGATGTGGTGTTGTCCGAATCGGTCTGATTGAACTTAACCATATCAACACCTCCACGTTGTATGTCCGGCTATATCACGTGGCATTGCGGTGTTGTTTGTATTATTCTGCTTTAATTTCACCTAATCAGCACATCTACTTTGCATACTTGTTTATTTAACATGAGATGATGTATTGTTCTTTTTGAATTCTGTTTCTGGTTATATGCAGCAGAATAGTGGCGTAATAGTCATTTTACAGCCTTGTTTGGGTATATCACAATATATACATCAAATAAAAAACATTATATGCAAGTGACAATTAATTGGGTAGTAAGAACAAAATGTTGACCGGGTTGAAATATCTGTTTCGAGAATAGGCATTAAAATGAATTAAGGCGGCAGATTGAATTAAATTGAACATGGGTAATTGATATATAAATATCAGATAAAAAAGAGAATGAGAGGAAATATGAATATCAGGCGTTGCTGGTAGTTATGTCTGTCTGACTAGCTTCCAGTGCCACTGCTTTGCCCAGCCTAGAATACAAGAAAGAAAATAACATTGACTGCTGTACCAATACATTTATGTTGCCATATTTATCGCCTCACATTAGATTGACCCAACTTGCGTAGAGACACTCAATACCCTGCAAGTAACCTTGTGAGATGCTAATGGGAACAATTTGATGGCAGACTAACTACAGACTACTAACAATTATAAATTCTCTCTACCTACCATCTTCTTCAACTCGTTTTTGACGCGGTTGCTTGCTTGCTTAATCACTTCGGCCATCTCTCGGCTGATCTTATCCTCTGTCGCCCCAGAGTGCCTATATCTGATCAGAAGAGAATCTACAAATAGGCAAAACAATACATTATCAATTGCAGTATGTTGTGTGAAGTGTGAAATTAACACAATGGAGCTGAGACTCACAGAACAATATTATGAACTAGAAGTCTCACAGACATGGGTATATTATTCTACACTATACACTACGGATAAGATAGTTGCCAACAATGGAAACAGAGTACTATTAAAGTACTATTCAATTCAGATATATATTTCCACCAGCCGCCGCTTTCTAAAAGATACACCAGTACCCATGAATTCCCACCATGGTGGTAACAGCAAGTTGGGGCCAGTGTTAATGAGAAAGCTTTCAACTCTGATGCATGTCTGGTTGCAGCAAATGGAGCACAGGGATTCAATTTGATGACTAACATATTAAAATTGATTGCCATAACAGTGTCAATAATTACTCATCCGACTTCATAAGAAGAATCAACGTTTTTAAACCAAACTATTGGATCGGGCATTAGCCTACTCTCACATTGCAATAATGTACAGCCAAGAAACAAGCAGGTTGTAAAGTCATTGAATGACTATACTATGAAATACTACTAGGCCTAAGTGATATATACAACACAAGATATCATCAGGAGATACTATCAGCATGTGTGGCGTGGCCAGCCAGTGCCCCATCTACACAATATTGATTGTCGTAGAATAAGTCATGCAAGCAAGAGTGAGTAGTAGGCCTACAAGATGAAATAGTAGTACAAATACTGACTCGTCTGAGGCCAGTCACTCACCCTTCAAACGAGTCTGTTAGCAATCACGGTGGTTGGTAGTTGTACTGTTCCAAGAAGACTTTCAACTTCAATCACGGTGGTAGTTGTAAGTAGTTAGATATGATCCAGAGGAGATGCAGGGTCGATATTCCAATGAGAGTTGTGCTGATAATAATTGTCTCTCTACTAGTAGATAGTTTAGTTGTGATAAGTTTGAGTAACAACATCAAATGAAGATGATACATGATGATTCCACAGCATTTATACCAGCACCAATAGATTTATGAAGGGCTGCACTAGTAGTGGTAGTAGTTACACCAGTTCTACAATTCAAACTAAGCGCTAGCTAATAACCCTTCCCACAATTCAGTGCACTTTGCTAGTCGACCAATGAAATGAGCATAGAGCAAAGTCACAGTGCAGGGGATTAATTGACCAAGTGTGTAAAGCAAAACAATTATAATTGTGTAGTAGCATTGTATATTTAGTATCTGTGTAAAGGTACTGTATAGGAATTGTATAATAGCAATGATGATCATAGTAGGTGTAGACATTGGCAATGTAATGATATTTAGATAGTAGGACTAAAATGCCGTTTGTCACACCAACTCTGGGCAATTTTGCACTGCACTGCAAAATTGTAAAGTCAAGTTGTAAGGTTGACAAAATTTTAAAGTTATATCTGTGTCACATAACCCTTTTTCAAATCGCAACCAAATTCCTCTTTCAGGCTCTGGAATATGTGAAATATAAATGATTTGTTGCGGATCAAGCTTAAATACCTTACGCCACCGACCTGACATGCCAGAGAGGGTGTTAGTTAGTCTCAAACTCGTTAAAATTACTATAATATATAACAGAAATTAGACAGATATGCTTTGTGTTTTAGATGCCTAAATGATCGCTTGCCATGGGCTACAATAAAAATGCACAATGTGTCCTACCCCAAACCTGTAACCAAATATTTGCTGATGTTGACTCAACATGACTTTGCAATTTGGTAAAGAAGACATCACTAGGTGGCACAAATCCAAAGTTATTGATAGTTGTACCAATCTACATTGAAAACTTTGCTGAGCAGACAAAGTATCTATCTAAGGTGCACAGCTGAGTTGCGAAGTTTAGACATGCACGAAACCTGATTAATTTTCTGGTAGGAGACATCATGCATTCAGTTTGCAATGCGATTATGTACACTTTGACCTCCAAAGCCACCTAGAGCTATGGCAAATATAATTGACGTCCTGGCACCATAATCTATCACACCCCAGTCATCGGTAGCTTAAGTATGGTATGTTCCATCTTGCGCAAAATTTACTTCAATATTTTCCTACAATAGCAAAGCATAGTAAACAAGGCCTTTGATAGGATTGTAGTATACCACAGCTACGCGGCATTCCTACGCTAAGCTAGGCTCCCTATTCACAAATAAAGTGTTGTGCTTTATGGTAATCCTCTCAGCCTTTGAGATGTGGCAATGGCTGTAGCATGGTGGTGCCTCTCAACAACAACAGCCTGACACAGGAATTGAATAACTCCTTTTGTTCCAATATAGAGCATATTAGTCTAACAATTGGCAGTTGGCTTTATTCCAAATACTATTTACTCAACCAGTGAAAATACTATTTACTCAGCCAGCCATACAGGATTTTAGTGAGTGAATACTATAATGACTCATAATGCAGTGTTGCTTTCAATAATAATCTTGCTCTTGCCATTTAAACAATTTGAAATAACTTCGATCTTACTGATTAGAAGCCTTGTTTATTATTATAAATTCACATCACTACCCCCATTATATTTGGTGTTGTTTTCTTGGATAGTTTATTGGCATAAAACACCATAGCCACACGTGGTCCACACGGGTTAGTCTGGTCAGGTGAAAGTCTTTACCATTTCAACACGTGATCACCACGTTTGTGGGTGGTTGATCTGGGCATTTTAACATTGGAAATAACATTTAAATCTAACTGATAAGAAGTCATATTTATAACTATAATTTCATGTCGCTATCCCCATTGTATTTGGTGTTATTTTCTCGGATAGTTAATTGGCATAAAACACCATAGCCACATGTGGTCCACACGGGTTAGTCTGGTCAGGTGAAAGTCTTTACCATTTCAACACGTGATCACCACGTTTATGGGTGGTTGAGCTGGCCATTTAAACATTTTTGAAATAACTGAAATCTGACAGATTAGAAGCCTTAGATTTTACTGTAATTTCAAGTAACAACCACCGGTATATTAAGTGATTGATTATTTTGAAGATTCAGGGGTAAACAGGATTAAAATTAATGAGGCGTACCGCTTACGCAATGTTCTAGTACGTGCTAAAGAAGAAGAGGTAAGAGGTAAGAGGAGACTAGACTAGACACTCATGAATCAATGAACTCATTCAGTCATTGCAGAGACTCTGCCAGTGCCAGTAGTGATGGTGTCTTGCTGATATCACATAATATAAATCTGCAATGCAATTTAGGGGTCCAAGCCATGAGCGGATGTATTTGCCTAGGCAATGACAGTCACTGCATCTGCATGACACTTTCTTGCTGAATAGCTCAAGGAATTACAAAAATCAATGTAGACTGAAATTCCTAGAATTAGAGCTATTGATGTCTATGCTGAAACTCATCAGAATGACAGAAATAGAGCTGTATTGATGTCTGTGATCAGAATAACACTGTCCCACTGTAGTTTCATTTTACACATCCTGTATCCAGACATTCTGCACATGCGCGTTGTAAGTGGGGAGTTGTCTCACCAATGATTGGGAATAGATAACTTTCCATTCGGACTGGTTTTCAGAAGACAGACTTGATGAGAAAGCAGATTTCTGGGGCTGATCCCAGCTAATTTTACTGAAGATTGAGTGCTTTAAAGTTGTAGAAAAGATTTGGTCAGTTTAAATGCAGCCTGAGGAGACATTGACCTTAATGGCGGCTAGCCAGTTTTAAATCCAGCTGAAAATTTTAAAGAGGTTTTAGCATAATTTTAACCCGAAATTCAAGTGTTTTAGAGGAACAGCTTTTATAAAACATTCCCTAAGTCTCCCTGAACCCCATCCCTCGTCATTCTACGCTCCTACTGTCTGACACTGAGAGATATTCTTCATTGTTCAGCAGCTGCTGAATCCAAGATGGCCACCATTCAGCCTGATCCTGTTTTAACATCATCATTAATAACAGAACTCAGCTCATCTGTTTACTTGTGTGGCACATGTAAGCACCCATTTGGAGACTGGGGTGAACCTGGTGTACTATGTGAGATATGTGACGTTTGGTACCACCTATACTGTCAAAGAATTCCATCTCATGAATATTCAAAACTAGGTCACGACAGTGTTAACTGGATCTGCTCACATTGCAACACCAGCCACTATTCAACAACATCCCCAGACTTACTTCAAGTAGATAATCAATCTCAATGTAACCATGACTCGTGTGTAGAAGATAAATCATACCACACCTCAACCGAAACTATTGACTCTCTGGACTCTGCCAGTAAGCCAGTACACACATCCTCCCCAACCAGACCTAGGCTACCGCCCGCACGGGGACGGCCACTGCGCTTCATCAATATCAACTGCCAATCACTAGTAAGGAAAAAGGGGGCTTGGCAAAATCTCATCTCAACCACTAAGCCAGATGTCATTATTGCGACTGAGACTTGTCTGGATCCAAGCATTGGCGATGCTGAACTGGAATCTGAGTCCTATACCATTTATAGAAAAGACCGCGCAACATGCGGCGGTGGTGTTCTGATTGCTGTGAACAACTCCATCATAAGCACAGACGCTACGATCACCACCTCAGCTGAAATAACATGGGTGAAAATACACTGCAAAAACCATCGAGACATTTACATCGCTGCATGTTACCGTCCCCAAGTATCTGACACCAACTTCAATACCCAACTACAGTCATCACTCAACCATATACTAGGGAAGAAGAGACCTAGCTCTGTAATTGTGGCCGGGGATTTTAACTACCCTGGTTGGGACTGGTCAAGTAACAGTCTTAAAACAGGAGCCCAACATAGAGCTCTTCACTATGAGTTTTCTGACATCCTGGACGATTTTGGGCTCACCCAGATTGTCACTGAGCCGACCCGTCTCCATAACACTCTAGACCTCGTCTGCACAAACATTCCAGATCAAATAAACAGAGTCAAAGTCATCCCTGGCATAAGTGACCATGCAGCTGTGTTCTTTGAGATCAATGTCACTGCTATTAACAGAACACAAAAACTCAGAAAAATATGGTTGTACAGACACGCTGATTGGCAGGGTATGACACAATACCTCGCACCCCGCCTCACCAGCATAGATCAGCAATACCACACAAGTCCTGACGAACTATGGACTGATATCAAAACACTAATCCTGGAGGCTATGGAGATCTATATCCCTCGGCGGAAACCCAAGCGTAAGGATTCCTGTCCCTGGATAACAAAAGACCTCCATAAGCTGATAAAGATCAGGAATAGACTTTACAAGCGTGTCAAGAAAAGAGGTTGCCCTCGTCTGGAGGCAAGGTATCTTTTATATCGTGCCTTAGTAAAGAAGCAACTGAGGACAGAACATGCCGACTATGTGCACCGCTTGTTTACCGAAGAAGATAAATCCCAACGAAACATCTCAAAACGCTTCTGGACCTATATCAAACACAGACGCTCATCTGCTGTCTCTAATATAGGCCCTCTGAAGAAAGGAAGTGCTCTGACTACCACTGCTAAGGAGAAGGCCAACCTGCTGAATCAGCAATTCATGTCAGTCTTCTCCAAGCCAACGCCAAGAATAGACTACCTGACATTGACCCTTAAATCAGTCATGCCCAACATCTCCATATCCACTAACGGCGTCCACAAGCAACTTAGAACTCTAAATCCATACAAGGCCACGGGCCCAGACGGCATTAGTCCCAGGGTGCTCCGAGAGCTGGCTGACGTACTTACCGCACCACTATCGAGTCTTTTCCAACTCTCACTCGACAAAGGGTCTGTTCCACTGGACTGGAAGAAGGCCATAATATCGCCAATCTTCAAGAAAGGGGACAAGTGCTTACCATCCAACTACAGGCCTGTTAGTCTTACCTGTGTAGTCAGCAAAGTTCTAGAGCATATTGTCACCAGTCAACTAACATCTTATGCTGAGTCACAGGGACTGTTCTTCAAGAACCAGCACGGCTTTCGGGAAGACCACGGTTGCAAACGCCAACTCATTGAACTAGCCAATGATATCGCCAAAAACCTTGACAAAGGGATCGAGACAGATGCTTGTGTGTTGGACTTCTCAAAAGCCTTTGACAAAGTTAACCACAGCAAACTATTACTGAAGTTAGCAACGTACGGAGTGTCCTTTCAAGTGTTATCATGGATTGATGACTTCCTTATGAACAGGACCCAGAAGGTTGTAGTTGAAGGAGAAGAGTCAGACGTCTCCCCTGTCACCTCAGGAGTTCCTCAGGGTTCAGTGATCGGCCCAACTCTTTTCTTGTACTACATCAATGATATGCCCGACAACATCAAGTCAACAGTACGACTGTTTGCTGACGACACAATTGTATACTCTGATGCAATCAACCACCAAACACTCCAAGATGATTTGAGCAGGCTTGAGCAGTGGGAGAATCAGTGGGACATGGAGTTTCATCCCTCGAAATGTGAGCATATTTGTTTCACAAGGAAGAAACGCCCATCAGAGAACTCCTACAAACTCCACAACATCGAGATCCCCCGCACCAACTGCACCAAATACCTTGGTGTGTATGTTGACTCAAAACTAACCTGGCACGAACACATAGCCAAAATCACTAGTAAGGCAAATGCCACCCTAGCCTTCATACGACGTAATGTCCTCACAACATCAGAAGACATTCGCTCCACCGCCTACAAACAGCTAGTGAGACCAGTACTCGAGTATGCTTCCTGCGCTTGGGACACTCTTACCCAGACTGTAGAGACCAAACTCCAAGCAGTTCAGCGTCGTGCAGCCCGGTTTATCTGTGGCATCCGGCGCAGCGACAGGAAAACCAGCACCACAGGTCTTCTCTCAAAGCTTGACCTTCAACCACTGGATGACCGCCGTAAGTGTAGGCGACTGCAGGTCTTTCGCACCTACCACTTTAATGCTCCTCACATCATCAATGAACATGTGTCTAGATCAACACACCACTCCAGCAGACGCCATGCACAGCAGTATTTCATTCCATCTACCAACACTCTGCACTATCGCCGGTTCTTTTTTGTTAGAACTGCCAAAGACTGGAACTGTCTACTGCCTGGTTGCCCACTGTTAACAGCCCCTGCCCCGAACCCCGGTTAGATGTAAAGCTGTTCCTTATTGGTTTACCGGTAAATGACCTGGAAACGTAAAACGATTCATGAGTTTTTAACGTTCCTGAAGTCACGACGCTGAAGTCGGCGCTAGGAGCTAAGAATCATCAGGTGAGACATCAGGTGAGACAAGATTTCACTATTTAGAGGCAAATTGAAGAGAAGATCATTTTCAATTACGAATAAGTAAGGTTTTGCCCGATGCTGGCTCTGCTCTTCAGAGTTAGATTCAGTTTGATGTCCAGTCAAACCGTCGTTTTGAAGAATTCATTTTGAAGATGACAGCTTTAAAATTGAAGATTGCTCTATTCTTCTCCGAAGAAATTGAAGACAACTTTGTGTGCTGGGAGCCCCATTTCTAATAACCTAGAAGGTTGCTGGTTGTAGCATAGCATTATCAGCCAAATTCATTGGATGTAATTTGGATAATATAAAATGAAATGCAAACTACCAGCAAGCTGGGCAGGTTTTTTCTGATCTTTGCTGCCTACTAAGATTGTAACTTTCATAACATCCAAGCATCCTTTTGAGGATGAGGGGCATTCTGAGATCAGAAAATAATACATAAATTATGTATTGTTTTCTGATCTCAGTATGCCTCTCATCCTTTGAGACAGGCCTGTCATGATTCAAGGCCTTCCCATTGAAATTAAAATTTAAATAGGATAAAGGATGCTTGAAGGTTCTCTATGTGCATGAGGTTTATATTTGGGCAATCTTGCCTACTCTAATATTGTAATAAAAAAAACATCTCTGGGTTGCAACGCTGAATGTATCAATTTTCCAGTTTGCTCTGAAGAATTAGATCCTGGCTGCTTATCCCCTTTTGCTCACACAAACGAAATGTTCATGTACATCACAGGCTCGCTTAGATCAAAATTGCTACACAAAACTTTGAAGCGTAATAGGTGAAATAAGTATACAAAAACATCAGCTGATAATGATTTCCTGTTTGCTATAAAACATCATACATCTATCTGATACCCTGGAGAATAAGACATGACCAGCGGTTCCTCATAGTATATCAGTGCTGATGATAGATCATGCTGTTATGTGACCACTAGCTGTGAAACAAAACCTTGATAGAAGAAATTTGAACAGAACCACAATCAATAACATGAGAAAGAAAACTTGACATGGTAATAAATGTAAGATTTTGATTTATTCTGGAAAGTAGATAATAGTGGAAAGAATATCATGGGATTGAGAGAATTCAATTGGCGAGGGAGAAAATCTTTGAAAAAAACAGTAACTGACCTTGCAGGTATTTCCTCTAAATTAACTTTGTGATACAATTGTTATCAGAAAGAGGATTTATATTCAATCTTAGCGGTGAGGATCGATAAGACAAACCACGACAAAGCATCTTTTGCAACAAAATTCTGATATTGTTGTTCTGACCTGTGTTCAACCAAATACAGGTATTTCTATTGTTCATGAGACCGAATGTCACTAAAAATAGCCATATGAATGAAGTGTTAAAATTGTCTTAAGCCGTTGATTTTGATGTAGTGTATCAATTTTTGACTGTGGAGGCAAAGGGAGGGATAACCAACCCCTTGCTGCTTTTCTATGACCTCCAATGCCCCAATGCGTATCAAATAATCACTCCTTATTATACTTACCTTTAGCATGATATGAGCTCAATAATACTTACCTTACCCTTTTTAATAATTCATTTTCATTTGGCACATCGAAAATCGCATAGGAAGGAGAAATGTAAATACACAGGAAAATCTGACGATATTGATCAAATTTCAATCAATACATTATTTACTCAAGAATTACCTGATATTGGTCATAACCTGATGGTGTGTTGTGCCAATACTTATGCCATGAGTAATAATGCCAATAATCATAAAGCTGAATATCTGCACAATTCCACAAAAGTATACTTACCTCAGGCTTCATTTTTTACATGAAACGGAAATCAATTGGATTTTCAATATGCCGTGATCATTGAATTCCATATGAAGAAGAATCTAATTCAGTGGCCGTCATGCTTCTCTGCACCACCAGGCCGTTTTTCATTAACTTTATTTATCAATTGGAAGAAGATTAAATTAACATTGTTTTATATTACAATTGACAATCGCCTGCTACTCTATACTATTTTACATTCACAAGTAATGTAGGTGTTTTAATAGACCGCCATGCAGTAGGTGATTGGATATTTTATATTGCATATTGTAAGCAATGGTAATAGCCTATAACCCTTGTTGTAAGCCCCCATCCCTTCTGTTTCTTTTTCAAGCATCTAGGTCATGGGTGCCCAACCTATGGCTCATGAGCCACCTCGGCTCATTTTGGCTTTTTGGGTGGCTCATTTAAATATTTGCAAATTTTACGCGCTTTTTGGCGCGAATTTCATGCATTCAATTCATGCATGTACAATGTACGTTAAATGTATGTATAGTGTATACAAGTTCATTGTACTGGGTGTATATATGTGTGTAGAGTTGTCTTCTTGCAGACTTGCCAACCTCCAGGGCGCCTCATATGACAAGAAATTGCCTCAAAAAATTTTCGCGCTATGCGCATTATCTCACACAATGACTTTGCTTTGGTAATTTTGCTAGCACTTATATATGATATTTATATATCACTGACTGTTTCCATGTTGTCTACACGTGACGCGGCGTGGTCAGCTCATTAGGTGTGATTGCTTTTTTAAATGGCTCATGTGAGAGAAAAGGTTGGGCACCCCTGATCTAGGTATATCACTAAGGTATATAATATGTAATATATTTTGTTTGTTTAATACTTGATTTCCAATACATGACAATGAAATGTGCAATACGCACATATGTAAGCCACCTCTCATAACTTATATCAGGACAGCTTCGACTCTCACTCTACAATATAAGCTTTGCATATATCAGGACTGCTTCCCACGGTCAGCTGCTCTCGATCTGCAATATAAACTTTGTTAACAGCATAAGATGTTCGATCTTCATAGAGCCATATAATATTATTTTACCCATAGCTTTGTTAAGGTGTAGGCATGTAGTATCGCTTCATGCGTGTTCAGTCTATCAAGTGTAACTTACTACTATTCACAAGATTGTAGACATGGTGTCTTTGACTTTGCTAGTTGAGCTGTTTCCTATCTTATTATTACAATTATACTTATTATGAGAGCGTGCATGTTGGGACGGCGAGGGTCATACGACCGCAGATACATAATTTACAAGGAACTGAATCCTTGTCTGGCTAACCCGAATCTGATCACAAGTGATCAGTACGGGTTTAAACAGAGACAATATGAGATGTTGATGGTTTGAACGGATGAGAAAATTATCCGCTAACATGATATTTATTTAACTGCCACTAATTACACACTCAATCAAGGTAATACTTGTATATCATGAGCATGTTATGGTGATGTTGCTGATATTATTGATGGTATTCAGCAGTTTTCTGCATTGTCAACAACCTCATATATCTGTTTCTGTTTTAAGCAGCTTGCTCAAGACTGCTCACAGCTCAACTAACCAAAGTCTCCACCGGCTTTTTATCTAACATTTCTGTTAATGTGAAGTTTCTATGATAGTTTGGGAGTGTACTGATATACCTATGTGTGATGAACCTCAGTGATACACCTATTTGCTTGAAAAGGGAACAGGAAGGAAGGGTGGTGATTCTCACAGGGCTTTGAGTATTGAACTTGATATTGACAAGACAGGACCAAACCAAGGAGGGTGTGATACCACCCACCCTCCCTGACCAAACAGGATACCTAATCCGAGTACTGCATGAGCTATAGGGAGTTGTCCACTTACAGAACAAAAGCAGATAATTTCTTAAAATTATATCATATCTTTATCATGCCTTTCACGTTTCCATATGACCATATTTTTTTTCTGTGCATGTTTCTTTTTTAATTTTACTGTCACTTTGAACCAATTATAATTATGAATTTTACATTAACGTTATATCTCTTTTTGACTTGTATGATCGAGGAATGAAACATAAGGTTTTAATTTGCTCCAGCCGGGGGCCGTGGGGCCCGAGTCTGGAAGACTCAGACTAGGTTTGAATATGCATAGAGGTGATAGAAGTTGTGACAAGCTAGATGTCCTAATCGAGACTTTGGAATCATGCTAACTGTCGAGAAATTATAGGTATGAAAATCATCAAGCAAAACTTATTTTCTTATCTTGGGTTATCTGAATTGAGAGGCAAGTTCATTTTTTGCCCAAGTAAGGTGAAGACAGGTATCGTAGTTGTTCGTTTCTACTGCCCAATATCCTACAGGTAAACAGCAGGACTCCTCAAGAAATCCTTAGTATTACATTGTAGAAACCCAGTCGAAAATTCAATGTTGACTTGGTGTTTAAAGTATTTAGACCAATTGATTTTGCAAGTGATTATAAGTAATTTTCCATTCATAACATGTTGTGTCTAGTGTCATCACACTGCAATTGACAATTAGCTAACATGACGTATATGAGCAGGCAACTTCCGATATTACGGCAATGATGATAAGCATTTTATGCATGTTCGTCTATATTAACAATTAACGTCGGTGAGAAGTAACTGTTCCCTGTTACTCCTCAGTGTGGGTTTTGTTTACTTCGCGCCTAACTAGGAAAAGAAGATTAGTATTGGATTGGTGGCTGGCAAATTGTCCCCCCCCCCGTCCCTTCTGTTTCTTTTTCAAGTACGTAGGTATATCACTAAGGTATATAATATGTAATGTATGTTGTTTGTTTAATATTTGATTTGCAATATGTGCAAAAAAATATACAATACAGTCCAATACCAGAGCTCGTAACATATTTATTATCAGGATAGCTTCCGGCGGTCATCTGCTCTCGATCTGCAATATAAATTTTGTTAACAGTATGCGATGTTGGATTTATAGAATATTTTACACAACCCTTTCCTAAGTTTATGTAGCAGCATGGTGTGTCACTTTGGGTGTGTTTAGTCTATCAAGTGTAACTTACTTCAATATATATAAATATGTACATAATACTTCAAATATATATAATTCATGTATTCACAAGTTTGTAGCTGGTTACTGACTTTGGTAGTTGAGCTGTTTACTATTTTACAATGATACTACTAATAAGAGCGTGCATGTTGGGACGGCGAGGGTCATACGACCGCAGATACATAATTTACAAGGAACTGAATCCTCGTCTGGCTAACCCGAATCTGATCACAAGTGATCAGTTCAGGTTTAAACAGAGACAATATGAGATGTTGATGGTTTGAACGGGTGAGAAAATTATCCGCTAACATGATACTTATATAACCGCCACTCATTGTATACTCAATCAAGGTAAAACTTGTCTATCATGAGCATGTTATGGTGACGTTCCTGCAATGATGTTCTGCAGTTTTCTGCATTGTCAACAACCTCATATTTCTGTCTCTGTTTTAAGCAGCTTGCTCAAGGCTGCTCACAGCTCAACTAACCTAAGTCGTTGCCAGCTCCCTAAATGTGATTTACCTATGTGTGATATTTGCATGTGTGATATATGTATGTGTTATATACCTATGCGTGTACCTAAGTATGTGTGTTATACGTATGTGTGATATACCTCAGTGATATACCTATGTGTGTGTTTTATCTGTATGTGTGATACACGCAAGTAATACCCTTTGTACTTGAAAAAAGAAACAGCCGGGATGGGGGGGGGGCTGATGCTATTTGTTGACACCAGTCAGTGCTCAACGGGGTTTGAGTATAAAACTAGAAATTGACAAGTCAGGATAAAAGAGTATACCTAACCCGGTATTGTGTGAGCTTTGTGGATTTTTTTTGTTAATTCGAAGAGATGGAATTACATTTCATCACTGACAAAAAAAGGTGAAGATGGGTATGTAATTGTTCAACTTTTTGCATGATCACCTATAGGTAAGCACACAGGACTACTTAGTGTTACAGTGTAGCAATTCAGTCAAAAGTCAACGTTTAAATATGTAAAAATCGACTTTGGTAGCAATTATTAGAATGTTAATCACATTCCAATTGACAATTTAGCTTTCATAGCGCCAATGAGCAGGCAACTTCCAATATAACATGGATTGGTAAAATGTATTTGTAACAGAGACTATAGATATATCTATAGTCTCTGTTTGTAACTTAAATTACAACATCGGGCATAGGGATCGCAACTTATTATCTTATCTTATCTAAGTTGTGTTGTTGGTATTCGAAATCGATCGGTGATGCATGAGTTGCAAGTAAGGTGATGAACTACAGCCAAGTGATTGAGTCGCCATAAATACTTACGTCCTGTCTAACATAACTTCGCTAAAGTCCCACCTCAAAGAACTGATGAGTTCTAAACTTGTGTGTAAATAATTGAGGCTATTCCCCTATAAAATATTGGAAACTGTCAAGGCTCCAAGTACAAAAGTGATGGCACAATCTTTCTTAGATATCCACAAGCATACTGGTCATTGAGTTCATGATTAATGATTATGAAAGTGTGGTCTGAGTGGTTGGAAAACCAACCCTCCCCCTCCCAGGCAGAGCTACTTACCTGCATCAATAAGCTGTGATGAAATCGTATTATTTACTGTATTTTGGGCGGACCACAGCAACAGTGTCAAACAGTGGTTAGCTATTTTCTCTTAACCTGACTTTAAGATTTCAAGTCACTATGTGAAGACGAGATTATTTGTTTCTGATTTCTGTAGATGTTCTTTTTAAATCTACAAAAATTGCCCTCTTTTAGGCCAAAGAGTGCAGAGTATCCCATGATATTGATCACAAACTAGATTTGACGTCTTGATACGCATTCATTTGATGTATTGGCGGGCTATTAGCACACCCCTTCCCCCTTATAAAGTTACACCCACAGTCTAAAGATTGCGAGAGTGTTCGCAGATTTGTCATCTCCTATTTTACCACATAAGGCTTTCTAGTGACATTTGGCATCAAAACAGTTTTGTAAGCTGACAGAAAATCTTCAGCTTTAGAATTCTTCACATGATCAAAGCTCCAGACAACATGATGCTCTGAGGCAGCTTTGGGATAAAAATCAAAACAATAAGTTTACAAAAAAGATAACCCTAAGGAAACTAAAAAAGTATTGGGAACACATTCTCATCCCATCCATTAGAAAATGAGTATATCGTAATCTTATACACAATACCTATAATTGCGTGGCCATCCTCCATCAAACTTCCACATGTATTGATGTCCACTGTTAGGGAAGTAGTAGGCTTGATGTTGAGATAAAGTAGATATAACTGACTTCACCTAGAACAGATAAGAATGTTTATCAGTTTTTGTTTCATAAGGTAGAATAACACCAAAGGCCTCTTCACTGTTTTACTACACGACACGCCAGATTTTTTTATGCAGACTTTAAACAAATCCATGATACAGAAATAGTGCCACCAGGAACCCAGCTTATAAGGGCTGAAATCTAGGCAACAAATTTTTTCTATTTCAAATTTACCACGCTTTAAAAACTATCGTCATCATCAAATTTTTGTAACTTAACAATTGATCGTACAGTGTAGTGTGTAGTATCATCTTTGAAAACAAAAAACCTTCAGTTTGAGGGGGCATCGAAGATAGATATTTATCCTCTCCTGTTCGCCTGCAGATGAGCTAAGTCAACGGAATAACTGAGTGGGTGTTGAGATTTCTGTACTGATTTCCTGTTCTAGTTTTTATTATAGCGTGTTGGGACTGGGAGCAGTCTAGCAAATGATCTGACATATGCATATATTTTGTCAAATACCTTTGGTTTAGTTTTGTCCTGTACTGCCTTGACTGTTACTTCCAGTATATCCTAAATTATTGTGGCCTCGCCTGTGGGTCCAATCTTTTATTGAGGCTATAAAGATTTAAATGTTATGCATTTATAACAAATACAACAAATTAAATGTATTGAAATGAGCATCTGGGCTTGACCTGATAACGGAAAATGTGGGCAGACTAGACTAAAGCGACTTCTCAAAATTAATTCCAAACATGACACTCCAACATTACCATTGCTCTCAATCTTTGAGGGTTTCTCACCTTGATCGTGTTGAAGTCATGTAGAGCATTACCGATCTAAGCTTGCTGTTGTTAGCCTCTGCAAATCAGTTTGATGAGAAGCTAAAAAAATTAAATTGAAATGTGAATACAATGATGTTTTCTGTCTATTCTGAGTCATAAGCTACAGCTCTGCAATGTTAAAATTAAGTTTATGCAGACTAAATCATCTGATTCAAGATTTTGTCAAGGCTTTATACTCAACATATCACTCGATTGTCATGAGCATACTTTTGATTCTTTTTGTAGGCATTCAGGCAACTAGAGGGTGTTTCTACCCTCTAGTCTAGTAAGCATGACAGTATCTTTGTAATATAAGATCTGTTCTTCATATCATAGATTATAAAACGGTGAATAAGTCTTGGTCTAAAGCAAGCCACATATAAATATGGGAGTGTAGCTCCCCAGCGTCATTCTGCTGGTTTGATCATAAATAAGTATGAGGGACTAGGGTTCTCATTCGCATCGTTCCCAGATTCAAGATTTTTCGTCTTAACATTACTACCAATCAAAGTAGGTCGCACCTCTTGGGTTAATTTTAAAGCGAGATATCAATTGATAAGTTGTTGCCTCTTCGTGCGTAACAGGTTTGGAAAACAGCTACTTGGAATTCCAGTTATACCGACGTCCATCTATCGGTATATTCCTTCTTGTCCTCTTGATAATTCTGTAATAAAAATTAAAGAACAATTTATTTTTATTTGTTCTTCCTACTACGTTATCAAGACAAAGATGATAAAAATTATTTTGCATTAACGTGGAATTAGTCTATAATAAAGGAAATAACTTTAACTGTTAGTTATAGTCATAAATAAGTAGTATAAGTAGTTAGACTGGCATTTGATAGTAAGGCAGCGTCTTGGTCAGAACCTATTGCAGCGTAAGAGAATATCCTCGGATTTGCGTTAAAAGTAAACTAATTCTTAGTGTCATACAGAGTATTCCGTTAGCCTTCAGCACATTTACGTTGTTTACTAGGATTTCAGTCTACTATTGCGACCAATATAAGTTTGCAGAAATCCCATCGCACTTCGTTGGTTCATTCTGTTATCATTGTTTAACACAATCCATCATATTCCTAAAATTATAGATCAAGGGAGACAATAAATAAAATGTAGGCTGTTTCATGAGAAGATCAGTAAAATTGAATGTAATGATGACTGACTGAAGCAAACGAAAACACTGTTTGCAAATCACACATGTAAAGCAATACTTTACTCAGGGTGAATGATTTCGGAAAAAATTCGCAAAAATCAAAAAACCAAACAAGTGTGTATTCTGAGCGGGATGGTTGCAAGAATTTATTGTAAAAAGCCTTGCTCATTCTCATTAAGAGACACCTCCTGAATGAAAGTGTAATGCTTAATCTTATTCCTCGCGCAATATGCTAGATTTATTAACTATGTCCACTTGTGAGCAAATATCACTATAATTAGGTAACAGCAGAGAACTGAGGAGCTACAATCCTCAGTAGAGAAACCTCTGTTGGTTCTTCAGGGTGGACTGTTTGAGTAAAGCCATTCCTAATACCTCCTGGAATCGTCCTACCTACCGTCTACTACTAGGCGTATCCTTAACTTAGATTGATCTACTGGTGCAGTGGAGGCAATATTCTGAGTTAGGCTATCATCTCGCATTGTTATTGTATTCTGTTCTGATTGTTCTGCTTTGCCAACCGCATTCCTGAAATTACAGACCAAGGGAGACAACTGTAACACTGTAATGTACCCTAGAAACTTAAAATGCATCATAGAAGGAGCGGCTATAAAATATTTCCTGAATTGTGTGTGCAGATAGCTGCCAAAACTGAAACCCGCGCTAATCAGCCATTGGCAATGACACTTCGATCTCAGCCGATAGGCCGAGAAGTTTTTTGTCGTTGGCCGATCAATCTTAACATGGATGTTAAACCTACCTGACAAAACATTGCCTATTTGTTTTCTTTGAAGGTGTTTGCTTGCTCAGAGAGCTTTACCGTGCTTTACTCGTTATATCAAGCTAGGGAGAATTCCGTTCTCCCTGGTCAAGCTATTGTCGTAGTTTTTGTTGATCACAATGCTGTAAGTAAAAGTGGTAAAGGAAGACAATTATGTTGCAATGCTGTATATCGGTGCTCTGACACGCTGAAAATCAGTCAATTTCGTTATCATCTTGTCAACACAATAGGCATCAGCGGTATGACAATGTTTCTTTCTAGCATGACACCAAGTTGAAAGCAACCTTATTCGATTTCGTTAAAATAATGTTTTAGGTGATTTATCACAACTCACTCAAGCAGGCAAGCAAAGGTAAGGATCTTCCAAACAACCATTAACGACAAGTACATTATCTCGGTAAAGACCTCTCGCTACATCAGTAATTGGACAGGAGTTCACCAATTATAGTGTCTCCAATTTTAGAAATGCCAGCAAGTTGAGTTGCAAACAATCTATTATTTCGCACATTTTTCACAGTCAAATCGCACACTGTAGACGATCTGAAAAAAAATTATCTGCATAAATGTATGATGTGAGGTCTAACACTCAAAACCGACATATCACTTAGTCCTTGCAACTGTTCTGGCAGACTGATGCCTGACATCAATTGGCATTCTCCACAACGATACCAGATTCAAGGCTTAATGCAGCATTTAATTTGCTGCCAGAAGAAAACAACTGTCATATTTGCTTGACGTTGAGTAGAAAGCAGGTTGTAATTGATATCACCAAATATGACATATGCACTCCCGCGCATGCGCACACACGCACGCATGCGCATTTATTACTTGTCTTTTCAGCTAAATGTAAAAGACACATGATAAGCTATTGTTGTCCCGTGCCTAAACTTATCTTTTAGCAGAATACAAACCTATCGAAAAATTGAAAGCTATTTACCTTTGTGTGTTGACACCAGTTGTCCGAGGATGGGGTATCTGTTTTTTTGGGATCACCCACCTATCCAGCATCTTCAAGCGTAGGCTTTGATTGCTTCACTTGGCCATGAATTTGAGGAATGTGCTACAACAGAACGCCATTCGATTGTTGATATTTCAGAATCATTTATCCCCACCTGTCAATGTTCAATACAAGTAACTTTGCAGATGGTGCAACATACAACATGCCACTGACACACACAACTGAATTTTATTTGAACATCAATTTCAAAGTTTTTCACTCAACTCAAATTCATCAGTTGCATACAAACACAATAATGGTTCCATTTTGATGTGGTGATTGTCTCATTGGCGTTTGAAGTTATGGTACTTGATACAGACGGATTTATATCATTTACACTTATGTCATAAAATGAGGATAGGGTTATTGGGGTGTATAACGCCGAATTCTGATGAGAGAATAATTAATGCCAGAAGAAAATGAAAACTAGGGAGAGCTGAAACTTGATGTTGATATTTATTGTTGAGAACCATCTTCTTGCAGTCATATCTACATTCAGGGCGACTGTATCCAAAGAGAACGATTAGTGACCTTTGAAATCCTGTTCCAAGCTTACTGCTTCTGGACTTATACGAGCTTTATCTACACGCATAAGAGATTCCAACGGAATAAAAAAATAATGATATTGGCTTTGAGACTCAATAAATATGTATTCAATAAATTTGTATAGAATGGCCAAGGCAATTGAGCAGCAATGAGTAAAAATTCACAAATTCCCACACAGGAATTGATAAAAAGAAATAAAAATAAAATCTTGCAAAAACTCAGGCACAGAATAAAGCTGGCGGCCGCCAACAAATTAACTGGAGAGGCGTGTCTGCCAATTAAATCTGATTTCTTATGCGTAGACACAACTAGAGATTCAGATCATGAACCATCAAGACACTTAAATGAGATTTCTATCCCCCAATTACATGCAAAGTAGCACGATGTAGAAGTACAAAGAAAATTTTAAAAAAAAAAAGATTTCGGAAAACAGAAATCTTCTACTTGAGGATTTGCCTCTCCAAATGAAACAAAAACCTACCTACAAGATTATTTGACGGCTTAAAAATTATTTGTTACATTAAATATCCACACTCATCACTTTCTCTTACTTGTAACACAAACCAGGGCGCATTATGTTGTATGACCATGATAGAGTATATAATATCTCAATTGGTACGACTTTAGTTATATCCACAGTCTTCCCACAGTGTTATATCATCATTCATAATAATCAGGGAGCATTCAACATATAAATAACAATTAACTTTGTGTCAGTAGGTGTTATAGAACAAAATATTTGATATGCGACTCATTGTCTTTACTGGATAAACACTCTATAGCTGCTCTCATAGAACATTACAGCCCCAGCAGCACCTATAAGGGTAGTCAGGAGAGTGGACTTTTCTCTCCATACCGTACACCCACAGTCTAGTATTGTACACTTTATTCTTCCAGTCTGTGAAGAGATAATGTGCCTCAGTAACTGGTACGGCCCTCAATGTCTGCCTCTGTGAAAATAAGATAGAAGGGTTAGTAGATTGCTAACCTGATTATAGAGTCAGTCTGTGAATTCCAGCATAAATAATGGTCGGTTTGGAAGTTGACTATCTGATGTCTTTAAAAATATAACAAGCGCAGCAGTACAAGGATTGAGGCACAACCTCATTGAAATGTATGTCTTCTAATTTGGAGTTACCGTTCCACTGAACAGCAGAGAATAACTCCGAATTGACTCTACTTTTACAACCTGCTGAGTCAACAACAGGTTGCTTGCCCTAAACTCCCCAAAAATAAATTATCTGCAGACTGCAAAATAAATTTGATCGCAAGTCATCTTCTGATTAGTGCTGTTCTCGATATTATGGGGAATAGCACTAAGCAATTCTGCCCCCTGCTTGTAAAAATCGTTATCTCATATTTTAATGATTCAGAGGTATCCCACTTTGGATTACATTTCCTTGACAGTAAACAATTATAAACTAGTTTCCATTATCTCATTATCTCATTATGTCATTTCACTAATCATTTATTTAATTTCCAAGAGAAGAATATTGTTGGATAATTATTTCTCTGTTAAGTAAGGGAGTAGTTTAATTGAGTTGAAATTATCAAAAATATGAGAAAACACCTTTTTCCAGTAGTGGGGAGAATTGTTCTGAAGCTGCTAGCTATTGTGAACATAGTAGTAACAGTAACTGATAACAGGGTAGCACCAAACCTCCCCTTGATCTTTGATCTAAGCACACAGATAGGTTAGCAGCTATGTTTATATACCTGGTTGATTCGTCTCTCATTATTGAACGCCGTTGAAGACTGCTCTATAAGTCGTACGGAGTTGTCATTGATTACTTGCACGGGAAAGGATCTTATTGGATGAACCTGTAAAATGACCATAACATAAATGTCACAGTTGCAAACAGTACAATCAATTGGTTTCAAACAGGTTCTCATTGATTGATAGCAGATTGTCCCTTATGCATAGGGAAAAAGAGCAAATCTAAATTGCATGATTATTCAGTGAGAATTCTCTTGAAACATTTCATCCATCAAGTGCTAAAATGCGGCTCAAACTCAACTAAACTGGAACCACACTAAGCAGTTTCCAGTTCCTGTTATATTTAGCCTGGGGCTCTATAATTGTTACAGCGACGTCATTGAACGTCTCCTAAACTGAAGTTTTACTCAGCTAAGAGTCAGCAACTACTTTGAGTCTTGCACGGCTTCATGCACAAAGCTGATGCTGCATAGAACATTCTTTACAACCCATTTATGCATTGCTGCGAAACACTGGTTGCCCTTTAACAGGCTATATCCTTCTAACCTTGTAGGCCAAACTCCTGTTTTCCAGCATTATCATATCATTTTTTATACTATCGGAAAGCTCTTGTCTTGATGTCAGGACCACAGAAAAACATATTTCAACGACGCATATGGTGTAATGAAATCAACCGACATATAATTTGACTGTTCTAGGGATAATTTTCAAAAAAATGAAGAATCAAAATCTTTTCTGTTATTGCTTTCAATAACCTCCTAGTATCAATTCACCTTCGGTAATTTATTCAAAGCAAAGTCTTTGACCTTCATTGGACGTTGTCAAAAAATAGTAAATCTGTGCAAAAAAAATCACTTTGAGACATTGTTTGTGACCATTAATGTTATTGGCGAGCACTTTCACATTGTCAAGCCGCTATCACAAGATTGATTGATCAAGTCTAGGCATTGGGACAACTTCTAAGGCTTTGATGTCGGAACAAAAAATAACGCAAAGGATCAGCATATTCTGTCCCAAAAAAGAGATTTTTTAAGGAGTTCATTTTCTTCCGACACAGTATCCAAGGTGGTTTATCAGATGCATAATCTTAACCGGTTAAATTTTTTCATAGTGGGGTGACCAATTTTCAATATCTCCATAGGGCCAGTTTCAGCTTGCTCGTGATTGGTACATACATACCTATTCTTAATAAAATATAGTTATGATGTCCCAATTTTGGAAAATCAATACGAATATAGCTACCCTAGAATAAAATGTATTATTCTAGAGCAAATGTAGGTGGGAATGCTGAAAAAAATCATGATTCTATCACCGATAGCTCAAAACTTCTTATGAAAACAAGGTTGCATCTTCAGGATTTATGACGGCTGTGTCAGCACGTCTTATGACGTGATGCAAAAAAATGTATGTTTTTTTTTCGGATCCTGGTGTTGAGAAATTTCCAATGATACATAAGTCATCACAATTGGTTGGTGCCGTTACTATACCTCAAGTTTGTAATCCTATACTCACATATTGTCTAGTTTGAGCAAACAACTCTACGCCAGCCACTCTGGTCACAAGCTCGTCTGGCATGGCGGTCTCCTCCAATACAAAGTTGTTTATGTGGTTTGTGCTGCAATATAGGCAAATCATTCACTGTAAAGCAAAGGACAGGTGCTGGTTGGAAGGCTAGGTGTAGCCAAGGAGTTAGAGACTCCTTGGTGTAGCACAGTATTTCATTATTGTCAAAATGGAGAGTAGCGTTATTTTTAGTTTTACCATTAAATCCCATTACATCAGAGAGGGTACAAAACCTGAAATATGAAAATAAGGACATTTCAGTTTAATAAAAGCCTCTATTAGCTAGTAATTTTCCAAGCCTCATCCCAATATATCTGCAGACTCCTTAATCTTATTTCCGGTCCAGCTGGGAGGTCATTATCAGATCTCCTGATGACTTTTTTCAGAACAGATTCATGAACAAAAACTTTGTATCAGGATTGTTGGTAGTAGTATTTCATCATAGACAATTTTCCCATCCTGATCTACGACTAGAGGTTTAACGAGTATCTTTTCAAAACAGTCTTATTTATTTATTTATTGAGAATAGATGAGTTGCAAAGCTTACAATGTGACCGTGAGCTCCATAAAGTATTTAAGTTTTCCTGAACCTACACATCTGGGACATCTTATTCTACCATCACCACCGCACCGAGAACAGCGCCGCCACCCATCTCCACCTACACAGAAAGTAAAAAAATAATTAGAATTAAAGTAAAGAAAAGAATAACTATTCTCTGATCTAAGATCTGCAATCCTCGAAAACATGCCATATAAATTTTTCAAACCTTGATGTCTTATTTTACCAACATAATACCTTAGCCACTTTAACTTTGTTTTAATTTTTTCCTAGTCCATTATTTAATTAATGTACACATTCAATTTCATCATTCTCTCATGATACCGAATGTATTAATAAACTGAAACCGAAAGTGAATTGCCGACTATGCCCATTCCAAGCCCATGCTGTGTCTTTTACATAAATACTAATATTAATATATATAATACTTATATATTATCTAATATATATATATATAATAATATATATATACTATATAATATAATAACTAATATATAATACTAATCTATTATCTTGTATGAACAGTTTGAACCAATTATTCATAATGACACAACTGACCACATGCGCCACATCTTTCATGGTAGCTTTCTCCTTCATGAGTTCTGTACACTCGGCCATCTCCACCACAAGGCCCACATCTATTCTGTCCTCTTCCATTACATCTGGAGCACTGCACCTGTCCACATCCCAGACAGCGCTGGCACATCTGTGAATCAACAGTAAACTCATCATGTCTGACACCAGAGCAAACACTTTAAATGTAAGATTATTTTGGAACAGCAGGTGCTCCCTGCTACTCGTCTCATGATGATTATGGGATACAGCGACTACAAGCAGGTGCCCTATGAAAACTTGTTCTACATATTTTCAACCATCTTTAGGTTTTAAAACAAATCCTCAGTGAGTCTAATGGAAGTATACTACAATGAAAGATTCATTACTCTGATTAGAGAGTTTGGTGACAGCGGAATCTCTAGCTGTCCCAATTTCGCGATCTGATTAACTACAAACTAGGAGTTGCCCTATCCTGACACAAATTGAACTCTAACATATTATAAAGGTAGAACAACATATTATCAAGGTAGAATATTTCAATTTTTTTTTATTCTTTAAAGAGAGGCCTCCCTTATTTCAAAATGACAGGATTTAGTGTCTGGTGAAAAGTGTCACATTAGGACATGCCGCTGTTAGCAAAAATTCAAGTTAGAGAGTATACCAAAACTAATTTTTTTTGAATTATAAGTGTCTTGTTAATTCATTTCCATGCAAATACTAAGGTAAACTAGTATGCATAGAGTTGGAACGTCATTACTGTGCCTTGTTACAACATCCAATATGTTATAAATATTAGCATATATTATATTATGACATGCTATATATAATATGAATTTATATATATGTTATATAAATTGTTATAACATACTTACTCTGACATCCTCTGTGTGAGGTATTTTAATTACATACTCCTGATCTGTGAAGTGACCCTGAGCCTCACAATGCATAGCCCACGCGGCGGGGGGAGTTCCGTTGTGACGGCTGTCTACTGGGCCGCCGTGATAAGGTGTGTAATTATGTCCTGTTCTTCTACCTTCACAGAACGTCTCCAGCATATACTGAAAATACAGCAGATGTTGTTGAATTTTGTGAAAAACGCGATTGAAATTTTACTCAGGAAATGAACTAAAAATGAAAATTATTCTGTGCATGTTATACTGTTTTACCAGGAAAGGCTTATATAAGAACCTGAATGAATAAATCAACCTTGATTGTCACAATGTTGCATGTGAAATAAAAACGTCGAGTGGCTGCTGTGATAACATGGAAAAAAATTAACTTTACGATCAATACAGATGACAGCGAGCGATGATAAAAAATATATACACAAAAATATCATCCATAAATAAAAGTATTTGAGAAAAGAAAATCTAAAAATTTTACTATTTATGACACGGACGGCTACTGCCCTGAAAGAGTTTAATTTTTACTCCTGTCCTGACAGATCTATTGTGCCCAGGTGACAGCTTATCAAAATTTAAAACAAGGGGGTTATTTGAAACTATACTCACATGTAAGGCATTGGACGGTAGGATCTGGTTAAAGATCATCTTCTCTGCGGCACCTTTACCATAGCAGCAATGCTCAGCCACAAACTCAAGTACTGCCTCGCGTACCTCATCAGATGTGATCTTAGCGGCGCTGAAATTACAAGAAAAGGGAAAAAGTAAATTTTAACCGGTAGCGTGACAAATGGGGTTTGTGAATTAACATAATAGAGTTATTAAACGTTATATAATATTATGGTTATCATTATCTTAGTTGGTCCCAATCTCAATTTGATATTATTGATAATCACCACCCCTTGAGATCTCGTATCAAAATAAATACAAACAGAAAATCTGCTCGCAGAGCAAAGATAGATAAATACTGACCATCCAAGTGTAAAACCACCAAGAGACAAAACACCTTTTTGGAATTTTATATGCAATTTTTCAACTAATGCAGCTCAGTCTCCTTTTTCATTTATTTTCCCACTTATGCGCTGTACTTTCGATGCTATCAACCTACTAGGATGAATATTAGAATTAGGCAATAAACAAACTTCAAACTTCTACTTCCTATAAATAGTGAGGATCATACCTACCCTCAATACTTTAGCTGAAGTTGCTCTTTGCTGCACTCATTAACATAAAAGGGAATACGCTCTACTTCAATTATGATAATTATGAACACATAAATAAATACTTCTCACTGGTATCAATCAAGGCAAGTGTGTGCCTTATGTTTACAAATTCGCTAAATTTATGCCCAGTTTAACTTACATGAGCAGCAAATCCTATTTATATACCACATGTCATAAAATATTATCATTATACTTCTCTTTCTTCTTTGTAGTGTTAGAGACGTAATTGAAATGATTGAGTTGGAGTAAAATCTAGAAAAATATTGTTCCTTCCGTGTTGGACGACGGATATTTACAAAGCTGTGTATTAAGAGCATCGATACCTGGTCTTACCTTGTCTCATATTTATTAACTATCATGGAATTTTTTTTGGCTTTGTGCATGCAAACAAAACACTATTATCTTAAATAAGTTTTCATCAATATCATCGCTAGGCCTAAGTATATTATAAGAAATTTGAATATTAGATAAACACATACCTGCCAAACTGCATGCTAGGTGCCTCAGCCTCACCGGGTTCTTCATAGGCTGGTGGGGGAGGGGGTGGGCACATCTCCCTCTCCCCCATATCCTCTGGATCAGAGTCCACATCAGAATCTAAAATTCGAATGATTCATTCAGCTGTTTTCAAAAGTAACCCATCTTTTCCCAGATAAAGCAACACTCAGTTTTTGCTATAGGGATGCTAAATCACTACTGCTGCTAGTAACAATGGTTTGGATTTATCAGTTAGGTTCATAGACTTAATAATTATTATTAAGTCTATGGTTAGGTTTCATAACCACATATGATACACTACACTACAATATATGACATTGATATGATATTGCTTCAATGTAATAGTGTTATTGAAAATTTTATGCCTGCAGTTACAAACAGTATTCCAAAATTCAGAAGATGATCATTGATTTATAGCAGTGCAGAGCCACTTACCGATTTTTACTGGAGCCACAGAAGTCATATTCAGGTACTAAGTGTGTAGAAATAGTTAAGATTTATCAGAGCGCTAGCAATCTGAATGCTGACCTTGAATAAGTTCTTAGCGTGAAGGCACTTATACTTTTTAATATTGTCTGAAATAATCCGACCATCTATAGTATAATACATTATTGTGTAGTCACTATGACAATTTACCTTTGTTCTGCAGCATATTAGCTCGGGTCTTGAGGGCTTTACTATACTAATGTGTATGAATTAGGCCTTATAAATAACAAAATCAATATTCTCTAGGTCTAAACAGGTCAAGGTTCGACTGCAGTACAAAGCCCCAGTAAAACATTGAATAAACAGCAAGCATTGTTCTTCTTACTATGCATTAGATTGATCCTTAGTAAAGTATGTTATATAAATACTACATACACAATATCACATTACGCAGCCTTCACTGACCCCTAGAACAAAATGTGGCGCATTAGGTTATAAATTATTTACATATACCCTGATTGTAGGACATTACCTCATTGTGATGTATAACCCGGGAAAATTACATGTACAAACTTTCAAAGATGGAAGATTTGTCCAAGTATATTGAGCATTGCGAGCGTGATAGAGACATGCATGAAATAGTAACAAAATTAGCTGTCACCAGTTAGGGTGGTGCATCTCATGGTCAATGGAAACCATAGAAAACTACAGCCCCCTTTATATAGTAGTAGTGATCTCAGGTGAGAATGAGCGTAATGAATCAGAGGTGACTAGGTCATAGTAATCGTCTGTCCTCGTGTCACTGGCTGGATATACACAGAGAAGCTTACGATAGTCCACACCTCTACTCTCCAGTACATCCCTACAGCTGAGGCAGCATGTCTGAATTTTGAGCATGTTGTCGTAGTATTTAGGATTCAGTCCGTGTAATACATCTTGCCGATATAGTATGTGACAGTTCATTGAAGCTTTTTCGTTGCATATGGTAAGCTTTGATATAACTCGAAGCAGACCATCAAGCTCAAACCATGTCCTAAAAGTCTCCTGGAAAGGCGGGCGCAACCTGACTAGATAGTTCCAACCGTTAACTGTGATCTGTACAGATTGTGAGGACAGATCGACCTTGACATATCGATAATCTATGTCATCGTTGCCAATTGTCAAACTGTAAACTTTGAAACCTATCGGCTTACAGCATTTTACTGATGCAGTCTGTCGGAGGAACTCCACATGATCAGGGTTAAAAATGTAGGACATATCTGCTTTTCTCTGTACAGTATTTGTTTCTTGCAGATATCTCATATGGCAGTAAACCAGTCCCATATCTTGTTTTTTAGTTTTAAAAAGTTTGGCAAAAACTTCTAATATAGCCTTATTCCACGGTCGCAGTCTAAACAGTCCGACTTGAAGATGGATTGAGGCGAATTTGAGCTTTTTCTCAAACAGCTGGACTGACATGGCATATTCCTCTCCTGCTTCGACAATGTGCTCACATATCCTTAAAAATTAAAAAATCCTGACTGTTGTATGTTATTTAATTACAACCTACACAATGGAGCTCAGATCAATTTTCAGTCTCCTATGAAACAGCGAACAGCTGATTTAAAAATTGATTATTGTGCATGTAAGTTACCATGAGAGTTGTCAGCCCTGGAGATAAAGAAGACAGCTGCCATTACCAACAAGCACATTTAATTTTAATTTTATCAAAAAGGGTGGAAGGGCATACAATCCCATCCTCCCTGGTTCCATGATTCCTAATGTGTGCTAAAACAAAAAAGGTAGAAACTGGAGTTGTCTCGTCTCTGCTATTCTGGGTCATCCTGACCTGTAGCACATTTTTAAACATGATAAAAATAATTTTGATACATTTAACATAAGATTTGTTTCACACAAAGCTGAGAGAGCCTCTTTACCATCCAGCTCATTCAATTTTTTCAATACAAAGCTAAGAGTTGCGTTATCAATAATCAATAGATCAATTGTATTCCTATTGTGAGCTTTGCTTCTGTGAGATGGATTCTTTTTCTACATTTTTATGTACCTGGTCATTCATTATCAGTGAGTTTTGTTATTGAAAAATTGATAATTTGATATAAATAGGTCTTGTCACCCTATAAACCTAAATAAATTTTTGATGAAAAAGGCATACATGAAAATACCCAGCACAGATAATATCACAACATTGTTTACTTTGAGATCCTGAGGACTATGTTTTCTGAGGCTAGCTGTTTAACGATGATATGAGGCATGATGGCATAGATGAAAATTTTCAATTTTCTGAATGTCATCAAATAATGTTGGCTGGGGAGCTTCGGCCTGGTTACAGTAGCGAGATTGCAGGCAAGCGTTTCACCCTGATTCAACAAGTAACCTTTTAACTTTTGAGAATTTTTTTAATACCATCACGAGAAAGGTCAGAAAACAACCATTTAATCATAGCCTTTACCCTGGCCTCAAGGCCAATAGAATAGTCAGTAAACTTACCATTTAAAGCGCTCATCAGCGTATTCAGATGGTTCTGATTTGCTGATAACTTTCCTATATTCTCCCTCTATCTCACCACCTTCCTCTTGTTCTGATCTATTCTCCTCATTCTCATCCTCAGAATGATTCTCCTTCTTTTCTTCTCTCTCCCCCGCTTCATTGTCACGTGTTCCATCTTCATCGACTAGTGCAACAAAGGTGTGAAAGCGTCTAAGTTAGTAATATGATGTGCCTCAAGTCATCAGGAGAGGCGTCACTGCAGTCAGCAGATGAACCCAAGATAAGGTTTTTGGGGCGTGGCAATAATCTAATAATATTCTTTTCCACAATGTAATGCTGATCAGCTGGGTAAAAACACCAATGATATTCTTTTCCACATGTTGCCGTATTGTATGCTACTTTGCTAGGTCCGATACATGATTCGTTTTGAATCATGTATCGGATTTATCATTGGTGTTTTTACCCAGCTGATCAGCATTACATTGTTATTGCCTATTTACATTATACCGAATTTGACACATTAAGCATTAAAAAAGAAATTGTAGGTACAAAACAGAAAGAAAACTGCTAATATTTAGCGACATATTGAATAGAATTTGAATGTTATAATAGATAAGGTCGAGCAGCAAGGAAGAGGGATACTTTTGAGTGGAGGAAAATGACAGACGGATTGAACGTAGCGGCTAAGGCGATACCATTCATTTTGGACATGTTATTTTCGAACTCCAGCAGCAGCAACGGCGACAGCGAGAAACCATCAAAAGCCAATGACGTTGCAAGGGTTATTGCGACTGTAATCTTAATTCTTTTCGTCATTGTGTACTTTTGGGAAAAGATAAAATTTTATATCAACATGGATAATGAGAAGGCAAAAATCGAAGCGGAAGAAGCAAAAAAGAACGCAGAGAAGTGTGTGAGAGATAAGGAAAATGCCGTCCGAAGAGCAGAGGAGGCAGAAAGAGAGAGGGACAAAGCTAATAAGCTCAGAGAAACTGCTGAGGACAAGCGGGAAGAAGCAAAGCGACACGCGGAGAAGTGTGGTAGAGAACTGGAAAATGCCGTCATGAAGGCGCAGGAGGCTGAAAAAGAGAGGGACAAGGCGGTCAGAAAAGCAGATGACACAAAGAGGGATAAGGCTTTTGTGCTTGAGCGAGAAGAAACTGCGAAACTACGACAAAGAAAAGCTGAGGATGAGACTAAGTCTTATGTAGAAAAATATGAAAATGCAAAGAAGGAAAATGAGGTTCTACGCAGGCAAATGGAGAATGTACTGCAAGAAAAAAACAAGGTAAAATCAGAATGACTAAGGACTCCCTTATTTGGTCTACTGCTCGCACTAGGTCCACTCACAGGATCAAAATTTTTAGGTCATGCATCTCCCGTATCAAGTATCTCAGGTGCTACTGCTTCATCAGCCTCATTGCTTGCCCAAAGGATATCAACCACATTATTTGTGATTATACTATGTTAATAGACTGGTACTGTAGTAAAAAAAAAATTGTAATTTGTTGAACTCTCTAGTCTGGACAAACCCAATATTCAGTCCTTGGCAATAGCATTTCTGAAAACTGGGGGATTTGGTCCAATTAATTATGATTATGTTTACTGTTTCTAACAACACCATGTTTTTGTTTAGGCAGAAAAGCAAAGAAAGGATGCTGTAAAAAAGATTGCAGATGGGGCTCAGCGACTTTACATGAATCTTCAGGATGTCATTAAAGGGGCAGATACTGAACTGCTTTAGACATGGAAACAAGACACACCATGCTTAGGGCGCAGTAATACATATCTTTAGTACGGTCAATTGTTCAGTCGTAACTAAAGAATAAACAAACACACATCTGACATTTGGGCTTGGTCTGTCAGTCTTGGTAGACTGTCAGTTTGCAGCTCTTCAGCCGTTACTCCTTGGTCTGTCTATCACTTAGATTTCTCATTATTGGAAAACGGATTTCCAAACTTATAATGCATTTATAAAAAATCTCTGAACTTATTATTTCCAATTTATGTAAACGTGTACTTCCTTTTATTTTGGTAATCCCTGTAGAGTAGGCCACGTTGCACAAGCATACAGTGTTGTTTTACATTTGCCTATTTTATATAAAGGATTATTCAATGAGTCATGTAAATTTCAAAAGAAAAACAGGGAAAACCATATGGTTAAAAGCTTTGCCGATTGCCTTATTTTCTTGTCTTTGAAAGCTGAAGGTAACTGGTAAGCTCAAGCGAAAACAAGTGCTAAGGTCAGAATTATCATCCCATTCCACAAGCATCAACAACTGTTTTGTTGTGGCACAATTCTTGACATGGATGGAGACAATATTACTCCGTTACATAAAATCAGTATGTTATAATATTCACTACGTTTTCATGAGCCTTTCGAGTTGTCACCTCTCAGTTCCCCTTAATGGTAATAAACCGTTTCAATCATGTAATACATACACACAGAGTGCCTGTGGCCCTATCTATGAAATCTAAATGAAAAGATCCAGTTGGCAACATGCTCTCAAAAGTTCCGATTCAAAACAATTCACTGTACAAAAAACTCATGTTTTAACTACCGACACCACTAGCTTATGTACAGGAAAGTGAAGCGGGTAGTAAGAAGGAATAAAGGCAACTACAGACGAAGGTAAAATCAATACTTTATACCAATTCCCAGTCAAAATCTTATTGTGCATGTGTCCTCATAAAACCTTATTAACCTATTGTGTATATGCAGACTTTTCCAACATTCATTCAACATCATATGTATTTCAGGAGGAATCAGGAGTTTTATGAGGATGGTGGTTGAACCATTGAAGTAACAAGGTGCAGGCAGTTTGACATGGGCACCGAAATGAAAAATAAATATCAATATCGATTATTACAATATTGATAAATTTTCGATGTTTTTAAGACTCAATATCAAAAGCTGGCAATCCACACTTTTTATTCGGTATGGAATATCGAGTATAATCCATACAGTTTTTTAGTGTTGATCTTGAGCCCTGACAATGAAAATGACACACTAGCTTTTCCCCTCCGGGGGGCCGTCGGACAGGGGGCAAAGTCTGGGGGCTCAGACTAACTAGCTGATGATGTCATTTATTTTCATTAGTAAGATGATGGCTACGGTAGATGATTAATTTCATGACCTGATCAGTTTGTGCAAAATATTTGCCCATTAAGCGACAATGCTGAGTTTGCAGCCTCATTATATTAGTTTGAGCTATACAGAATTCAATGTACACATATTTGCCTGTGCGGCAGCCTCAATGTTTACAGTTACTTACCATGTTTATCAGAAATCATCTCTTCCTTTTGTACTTTCTCTGTCTCTATGTTAGCACTAGAAGTGCTACAGACTGCTTCTAAATAGAATGTTATATAGTTGTACTGGAGGCCAAAGATCACATAGCAGCGTAATGACAACACAGTCTGGACAATAGTTTATTGAGTTTTGGAGCGATCTGATGTGAATTGTAAACTTAACCCTGATACCTATTACATGTCTATGTAGAGAAACACAAGCCCTGTTTTCTTAGTCTAGTACTAACTTGAGCCCTATTCATTAGATAGTATGAAATGAATACATGAGTAGTAGAATATCGACATGGAATCGAGTTTTGTTCATAATGAATGATAAAAAACAGCAAAATAAAACATTTTACAACTTAACTAATGAACCAAAAGACAATAATAATAGATGATTGATTGATAATAAAGAAACAAAAGCATTTCTAGCAGGGTCCCGTTTTAAAACACTATGAACGTGCAATGTGTTAGCCTGGGCATTGAAAATATGGCATCACCGGAAAGCTTGCTCTGCACTTTGGGAGACAAGTTTTTAGTGCAGTTGATTTCAAAAGCAAACTTCGAAAATATAACTCCCACACAGCTGAGTTTAGTCACAATAGCTGGGACACTGCTCTGTATATATTACTAGAACTGATAAGATCAGAGACCACCCAAAAGGAGCAAAACTCTCCAGTTCAGTTGGACATATCATATCTTAGTTCGTTGGTCAGAGTGATGTTAGATCAATTTCGATTCATTTTTCCGTATTCGGAGTTGCCCCCCTACATTGTAAGGCAAGCAACTCCGAATGTAGGCAAGTGGATCAAAATAGATCTAGACTAGTATGGGTGGGCAACCTTTATCTGAAAAATGCCACATTTTACACAGGCTCAACACAAAAGGGTGCAACATATCTTTCAGTTAACAAATCGGGACCGGAGTAACAATTTTGTACAAACTACAACAGATTTATGTGTAAAAGCTGTGGTATGTTGCAAGGAACTTCAGCTCAACAGAAATACTAATTTAAGATATATTGTTTTTGATAAGTTTTGTGGTGTGATGTTTGATTTGGCTGGGTACATGACTATATCCCAATTTTGTATTTGCACGGAAAAGGGCAGGGTGGGTGTGGGAGGGGAAATGGGGAAATTTTTTGCCAATGCTTGTAAATTTTTGTGCAATCTGTATATATTATAAGTACTTCAACTTCAAAAGACTCCAAGATGAGTTAGCAAAAGCGGAGAGGAATTTTAAAAACTCTGCTGAACATGCCGAGCTTATCAGCAAGAAAATGTCTGCGGCGATACAGCGAGAGAAAGAAGTACAGAGAGAGCTGAAATCTTATAGGAAACAGTATCAAATTTTACGGAGGGAGAAAGAAGAAGTACTGGATCAAAAGAGACAAGCTTTGAAGGACAGAGGTAAGGCTTTAGTGTGAAGGCCAAGAATGATAACGAGCGACGGATAAAAGCAGAGCAGGTTGGTGGCTTCTCTATGGGTTCAGGTTTGCTCTGGCTCAACCAATGTTGATCCTTTAATCACAATAAGTTTTCATTTGGTTAGCGCACTTCAGGGTACACAGTGGTAGTAGCGTGTAATGTCTTGATGGAATAAGTTAAGTACCATGGATGTTTTTTCATCCTGATCCGCACCATGCAGAAAAAACTAATTTCACACATGAACTTCATTTGATACCCGCTACGCAGAAAACTGTTGAGATTTATTGAAGGCGGCAATATGGAGAGGGCAACAATTCTATTTATAGGGCACTGTGAAGTTGAAATTACCCACGACATAAGGGGAGCCTTATAAATTGTAAAGGACACACTTTGTGTGCATAAACATGTAGTTGGGACAGAGACTATAGATATCCATAGTCTCTGATCGGGATGCAAACATCATTCCAACTTCAATTTACAAGACAAGACTTGAAATCTGCGTTTTCATAATTGATTGGGTATAGCAATCTAAATGTCATCCCACCAAATGTAAAACTGAGTGAACGAAACAACCAATATTGTTCATTCTTTTTGCAGAGTGCGAAGAAGAAAATTGCCGATTCAGAGAGAAAACTGAAAGACTGTCAAGCCAGAATAACGAGCCATGACAACAAAGAACGGCTCCTTATAAACTTATTCTGTGACTAAAGCTAAAAACTCTAAATTGTGTGAACATTGGACGGGAAGACAACCGCTGCAGACAAGCCCAGCTTTGATGGCCATTGGTCACGGTTTCAGATCCACACAGTTGATGTATTAGGGTAGGTGTGACAGCTGTATTATATGGCGTCGGAACTAGCAGCAACAAGAACCAAGATGAGATTTTCCATCAAACAGAAATATAAACCCATCCTCAAATGGCATTCCCAGTTAGGTCAGGTCGATGATGACATACCAGAATAGTATTACCTGAAATCACTGAGGATTGAATTTGATCCAATCTGCCTGCATTTGGAGCAGCGCCCCTCCTAGTCGGTAGAATAATAGGGGCAAGATTTGAAATGCAGGCAAGTTGGATCAAACATTACCTAGTTTCCAGGCTTATGGTTGGAATTGGTAACATACACCATTTATATAAATATGAAAGCATACCTACATCAATAAACTAACATTGAACTTACCATCATATTGTTTCTCAGAAGCTGTAGGTGTCTCATTATCCTTCTTAGTATCCTCAGTGGCACCGGCATCATTAGCAGCTAAAATAAGACAGCAGCCTAGGTTTAGCATTCAGGAGACAATTATAGCAATCCGATACCACATGCTCTTTAGTTAGGAGCAGTGGGCAGAGCTCTTCAATCAACCAGAGTAGTACAAGTGTCGCCACTGCCCCAAACAAAACATAAGGAATAAACACTTGAGTTAGGCATAAAAGGTATGTGTGCTGATTCCAGCCGAGATATGTTATTCTTATGCTTACCTTTGTCACCATTCTCCAAAATCTGTTTGGTGCCCTCATCTTTCGGATGAGTATCATCCTTTGTTTCTAAAAATTCAAAATGTCAGGCACATAATTCATAATTTTCCTTTGTCAATCATAGAAGGAAACACAACCCTTAATTTTCCAGCATATTGTATGATAGTCACCAAGAAATGGTCACATTGGTTTTAAAATGAAAATGTCCATCGGACCTTAAAAAAAAATCAAGAGCAATAAAACTCGCGGAATGCTAGAGGTGCCCTCTACCTACCTGTACCAGAATTCTCAGCTATATTTTCAACACCATCCTTCTTAGCATCAGTCATCGCCAACTGTGTATCAACAGCTAAGATTATGAAATAAAACTTAAACAATGATCCGAGGGTCGGGTTTTATTAGGGTAGAGTAATTGAACTATGGTTTATCAAGTATGAGACAAGACAAGATTCCTAAATCGGATACATTTCTGATCGACTATTATTGACAGTCAGTCAGTGCTCACATGACCACTTTGTGCAGAGACAAGCTGCTAAGATGACCTTAGCTTCAGTTTTACAGCACTAAAAAACCGAACCTACTTGTCTGCTTGTCCCAGTCAATCAATGGACCAAAAGTGATTGTGACACTTGGCTGGTGACCATGATAGATTAAGAACCTAAGAATACCATGCTTCTATAAAAAAAATTCACTGAGCTTATTTTGCTTATCCAGTTTTAAAACTAACTTGATAAGGATAAAGACCACACTGACACTCAATCCATGCTTTCCTATAAAATAAATACCTTGGATTTTTATGAAACTCACACTTGACACAAATATAATTTTAAGCTTACAATCATCAGAATCCATTGCATCAGTTTGTTTCACCAGTGTATTGCTGTTATGCTTCATAGGAGAGTCCTCTTTCTCCAATGTTGGTTCGAGGATAGTCGATTCCTGTGGATTATGTGTGGTTACGTTTTCATCGGTACCAACACCCAAAGGCCCAGCTTTCTCTTGGTTTCCCACTTCCTGTCAATATGTTACTTAATGAGAAATTTACAACTTTCAGTTAAAAATTGGTAGAGAAAACTGAATATGCTCGGTAATAATCACAATTCAATCAACATTAGACGTTAACAATAACAATAAAGTTTTTAAATAGGTCTGCTCGTTATGATATATATAATATAAAATTATAATTGAAATTTGAAAATGACAGCAGTATTAATCGAATTCAAGGTCAATCTCTTCATTCTTCCTTTCAACCATTATGTTAAGGAAGGCTTTTGTTTCACTGAGAGATAGAAAATCCTCATCTACTTAGCACAATGCATAGGCATTGGATATATACAGTATGCACCAAATCCTATTTCCATCTAGCTTGTTACAAATACTTAACATCAATGGATGCACAAGGTAAGTTGGGTATGAGTAGACCATGTTCGGTCCAGTTTGTCTGCATTCAGAGTTGCTTCCCTTCATCTGATCAAACTTTATCTAGGGTATGAGTGTGAGGGGATTATTTAAAGCTCACTCAAGCAGATTAGATTGCAGAATGAACCACAGCTGAGAGCATGATAATTTGAGGGACCCTATCTACTGATAAATATTGTGGCCGCAGGAGTTGGCACTAGAATCACTTTGACATGTCACATTACAGCACTAGATACAGTGCCTGGTTTTAAACCTAACTGACCTCATATGTGGTATAACTGTGATCGATTCGTATGATTTGTATATCATCCAAGTCTTCTTTCTCCTCAACCATAGTCTCTATTTTTATATTCGCCTCATCGATAAGGTTGACATCTGATCTGCTGACCTTCCTTGCACCTTCTGCCACATCTACTTATATAAACAAGAAACAAGACTGTGGAAACAATAGATAGTCAAGTCAGCTGATTTATGACCATCTGAAAATCATGTTAACACACCAATTCAAGTCAGGTTTACAAAACCAATGCCTGAGCTGCAAAATCTTGACCCTAGTGGAAAAATAGCCTCAATAAACATGGGTCTATCAATAATATTCCATTACCAAATTGACATGGAAGGAAATTTCAGGTGAATCCGACTCGACAACAAAATATTTTTTTGGGAATATTAATGAAATAAAGATGAGGTAGTATTATGTTTAGTTGTCTGCTCATGTTACTGAAGGAACAACTCCTAAATATTGCATCTAACGCGAGTGTTGTTAAAATACTTGCGCTTTTACTTTCAATTTACATCACTAACTGTAACACTCATTTGAGACTTAACTATGTAAAGGTGAAGGACAAAATCAAAATATTATCACCGAACGGATAACTGTCACAACTAAATCACCCATATAAGGCTATGGTAATACCCTCGAAATTTGAATGTTATTAGAGGATTTTCCTCGCACACAGTATTATTGCTTGAATATAATCACTCAGCACAACATGACAAGAGAGTAAACAGCTTGAGCTACTAAACCCTGAATACAAATGTAGATTTTCATAACAAGTGAAGAGATAAAACCCAAAAGCTAAGTCCATAAAAATTTACATGTTGATGGTCAAGTCACTACTGACTTCATGGTTCAACTTAGTTAAGTTATATTGATTCAATTTACCTCTAACTAAATCTTTATCCTTTATGACTTACTGATAATAATTCATGGATACAGGGTTGTAATTTGACACATCAAGAACAGACAATTGGATACAGTCAATACTTAAACTAAACACATCTCTGACAACCATGTCATGCTGAGCAAGAAGATGGGGGATCATATTAAAGTCATGTACCTACCTGCAACTTCTTTACGTTTGTTGACAAGCCGCGGGGAAAGCTCTGCGGCTTTGCAATGATTGCATACCTCGCATTCAACAAACTTATTCAACAGTTTGCTACACTGTTCTACCGCTCTTGATGCACATGCTTTACTGACCAATATGGTTCGGAGAACAGTGTGTTTAGAAATCGGAACGGGAAATAGTTTGGAGAGTGCATAGGCAACACCAGCTATCCGAATCGAGTAATTGTAAGTTAATTTACTGCAGCTGTCGACCGTTTCAATCACAATCGGAATTCCGTTGTATGGCGTATGTTTCAGGTCCATAGTGCCATCATTATACATAGTGCCAGCAAATCCAGCTATCAAATCATTCAATGATGGTGCTGGATTTGATGTCTCACATTGTTTGATATCCCCAAATCTCTCGATATCAGGCTGTTCCACCCCACTTTTGTTAGACCACAGTGTTCCAACATTCAAGATGTCTTTCCCATAGACGTAGAATATTTCGTGTTTAATGTTAAAGCCTGTGTCAGATTTGAAGTCATTCCTCAGCTTTCTGGTATCGGTAACATCACCAACGCAGTGGGTGGTATTGTCAAATAACCTGGAATTAAAAATAAATCTTGAGTTATTTGTTGGCTTAAAAGTTGAGATATACAACATTGTATATATGATGGGATTAGAGTTTGGAGATTTACTAGAGCCTGTCAAATTTTTAGATCTAGTTCATATATATCAGCTGCCTGTGAAGTCCCTCAACCCTGTTAGGGTTATAGAGTATGTGTCAAATAACCCTTATAATAGTAAGGGCATGTGGAGTAGTTCTATCATAAGGTTTGTTGTCATGTTGTCATACATGTACTTTGTACATGTATCTTGGAGTTGTCCTCTCTGTACATACTAAGGAGTTATCATCAGCTTCCCTAACCTATATATGACAGAGACTGACTTGACCGTGACCTTGATTGAAGAGACACACATGAGCACTTGTCTACTGAATTTCATGGTGAGTGGACTGCTTTATATCTTGCCATCCTGATAAGAACCCAACTTCGCAACACTGCCTGCGTTGTAGCCATAGAAATAGAGCCCAATAGAAACCTAAGCCGCTCTTAGGAGTCGCTCCATTTTTCGTGAATCTCCTGTATATAAAAAATCAGTGGTAGGGATTTGTTCAAGAATGATTTAGAATGAACTTAATGGGCTAGCTAAAAAACATAACAAGCTATAAATCCCTACCACTGATGGCGGCAACCAGTAATAACGAAAACCGCAAAAACCGAGTAGCATCTATTTATCGATGTCTATGGTCGTAGCCTGTCTTGACAAGCTTTATTCGGCGGTGGTGGTGGGGGGCATATTTGTTCCTCTCCCCCACCGGATAAAGCTGGTCAAGATAGGCTACCTGCATTGTAGCTAAACCATGCTGCTATAAAACGGGAAATAATAAATATAAGCATATATTATTACACTGCTAGTTGCTACCACGAGGAATACACTAGTAGGCTAGGGATAGTTAGTTATAGAGTTGAATGATAAATATAACCCTACTGTTATTGCTCCTGTTGTTGATTGATCTACATAAACAAAAACCAGTCAACCCTTGCTTCAAACAACAAAGGTAAAGCTAAAGGATCTGCTGAAATGAAGTTGCTGCAAGTGTAACAACAACAAACCAGCTAACTAAATCTTCTATACTAACCAGAAGCATAATTCATTCAGCATTGCATTGAAACTCCTGCTCGATGGATCAGATTCACCATCTTCTCTGACCTCTTCCAACATTGTAAGGACTCTTTTGTGATAAATAATGTGGAGATAAACATCGGAAAATGCAATCTGTGCTCATTCAATGAAATTTTTTTACATTTTCCCACCACCTAACTCATGATATATCTGGACAGGTTTTATGAAGAGCCAATCAAATCATGAAATCATTATAAGCCTGCGTCTCATTGGGCTAGGGAGATTGACCTTCAGACTACCTTGAATATTACCTTAGTTCATGAAAGAATATATGGCACTTTTGGTGAGGGCCTATTATACACCTTCCCAAATCCATCCTATACTCAAAGAAAATGTTGGGCTACAGTAAAAAACTGAGTTGGAAGGAAAAGATGGTCACTACGGCAGACGAGCTGCGCCATGTGTTGAAAATATTTCATAATGGCGCAGCTCGGCTACATGAGTTTTACATATGGCGCAGCTCGGCTAGGTGACGTTTACGTGTGGCGCAGCTCGGCTAGAGGCAATTTTCACGTGGCGCAGCTCGGCTAGAGGCACATTTTCACGTGGCGCAGCTCGGCTAGAGCCACATTTATCAATCAAGAGGACACGACTCCCAAATTGAATAGTCTGGTAGTAGGCAATCGGAAGGATGGGCGGAGTCTTCTCTGTCTTTTGGAGGTGTTAAACGTTACACTATTTTCAACTTGGTCTGCATACACATTCATTCACAGATAGCAACTCACACAGACTAGTAGTACCTACTCAACCTAATAATGGCTAATAACCTTAATAACAACATCGATATGTTTGGAAAGTCACGAGGTGCCTGTCAGGTCAGCTGCTGTGAGTGTAAGCAATTTACTCACAACAAGGGACTTCACACCTGCCAGGTATGCCTGCATGGAGCTAGGCATCATGCGGTTATCAGAACTGAAAAAGAGGAGGAAACCATAAGAGTCAGGAAGCCACAGGTGAGTCTCTTTGATTTTGAACAAAAACTCAGCTGTGCCTTAGTGAAGGTTTTTCTAATGCAAACCATGCTCATTGATTTATTGTTGTTTGACCTAGTCCAAGGAGTTAGAGAACTCCTTGGTGTGGTGGTTTAACCAATGATTTAATAATGGGTTGAGTTGTGATCAGTGTTTGTAACCAGTTAGTTTGAACAGGGAGGGTTTGAAGTTATCAGTGACTTATTCATTGGCACTTTGGAAACTATCTTCCTGACTATCTACCTTACTCAGAAGAGCATTCATGTTAGATATAAATAAGTGATCTCATTTGGTTCTGCTGGCAAATCCACTTTTTAAAAAGGAAGCTATATATATACTATACAAAAATGGAATTTTCATTGCTATCTTACTAATGGTAAAGTCATAAAATTTATTCTTCCACTCATTGCCAATAATCGATTTTCATGAAATTTCTATAATAACCAATATAACATTTAAAAAAAAATGAAGCAATGTATGGACATTGTTTTCTGCTAGCTTGACAATCTAAGTGAGGTCACTACAAATAAATGGGCTTATGGTTTTGCTGGCCAAAATCCTCACCCGAAAACCTAATTCAATCTGTTAGCGCGAGTCTGACCTAATACCACAATTCCAAACAATTTGTCAAACTTTTAATTGATACTGATACAAACATGACAATTCACACCAGTGGGTTGCTGCATAACCACACAGGAGATAACATCCTTCATCATTGCATGGTCTAGCCTTCTCTTGAAATCGAGAAGTTATCAGCAATAAATTTTATCCAGAAAATCTGGCAAAAAATGAATTCGATGAATTACTCTTGATTTATTTGACGAAGGGCAAGTCTGTTTGCAGAGTATTCACGGTTTATCTAATCCATAAAATTACCTTACTGTTCCAAAAACTTATTCCAAGTTAATCCCTTTTTAGAAGAGAGAAAAGAAGCAAGATAGCCTGATGCCCTTGCTGGTGAGTAACAAGCCAACATCTGTGATAAGTTGACTTTATCTTTCTCTGGCCCTTGTCCATTCATTACACACCAAATAATCATGTGTGACATATGGCACGTTGTGGTCTCCAATTAAATAAGGCCAGTCTATGAAAGGCACAAACTGCCGAATTTCGTGATAAATGTTTCAATCTTGATATATGTATATTATTTACATTTACCAAGCATCATTTAGCCTTCATCTTTGCATTTTTTGGTGGGGGAACATACCGCCCATCCACTTAGCAAGATACGCTCCCTAGTCATTGATGACGTGTACGATCTTTGCTGCCAACTGCACAGAGACATTCCCGCTATGTGCAACTACGCGATCCGATTTATTAATTATTTTTTATTTTCAGGGGGTTGAGGTTGTTTTCCAAGAGAGCGACGGGACCAAGACTCGTGTCAAGGGCCTGTGCGTGGATTACGTAAGTTAATTTATCAAATTTTATTCACTGCTACATGTGGTTATTTCCTTTCTATTATTGAAAAAGTAAACATTTTCCCTGAAGTTTTATTTTAGGAATTTGTCAATAATTAACTGTATAACATGTCATATATCGAGTCTTCTCTCTTGTCTTTGCGACTTTCTAGGGGCATTATTATTCTTGGTCAGTTGTTAATGGTGTCATAGTCTGTATCATTGTTGTCCTCCTGTGTAGTGGAGTCCTCAGGAGTACATCTTTGCTATCAGCTCATCAATCTAAGATGTAATCTATAGTTTACTTTATTTGTTGTTGCGCTGAGCTATTATATTACTTTTACTAATCCTTTGGTTTAAACTTGGAATTGTGGTGAGTTGTCTACTGAAATTGTCTCAGTTATTAAGTCTATTCTTTAGAAGTTGTGTAATATGAATAGAATTATTATTCTATTCATAAATATTCCAGTGTATGTTTTCCCTTTCCAACTCTGTTTTTTGGGAACAATTATTTGTTATTGAAATAATTTACTGATTTTCTAATTACTAAGTCACAACTTGACTAGAGTTAAGATCATCACAACTATTTTTGTTGGTGTGGCATTCATTGGCTGATACACATTCTTCTAAAAAGTTTGAGAGTAAGGAGGTTTCATGTTAATTGCACAAGCACAAGCTGCAGATATTAGAGTTTTAAAACTGTCATTTTTATTTATTGTAGGTGCTGCCTAAAGACAGGACATACCTGTCACTATATGAGCAGTGTTTAGTAAAGACAGGATGGGCCAGCGGGAGGATGCTCCTAAGAAAAGAAGGCCTTCATGTTGATAAGGATACTCCCGGCACCATCCCTAACAAACTGTTTTTCAGAAAATGTAAGTATTATTTGTTATATACCATTTAACTACCATACCACCCACATTCTCAATTTGGGCACTGTAGATCAGCTATGGGCATCCTGCGGCTGTTCTGTGTCTTATTGTGGCTGCATGCCTGTAAAAGTAGTTACACATTAATTTTGATTCCCATTTTGTAATGCGGATATCCAAGAAGGCATACCGCTTTGTAATCATAATATATTTCAAAAATGTGGCCATTCTGTATTATGCATGTAGCTTAGCTTCCTAACCCGTCATTCTTAAGTCGACAGGCAGATTTGTATCAAAAAACTCTCATGTTACCTGCATTTTGGTTTCTCACATCACAAACATTGGCGAAAATTTCCGCTTTGCCCTTTTGCCATACACATGAAACACTGGGATACAAACATGTACACAACCAAATCCTGAAAATCATTAGGTAACATGACCAGCAAAACCTCAGAAGATTAGATAAATCAATATTTCTGTTGGGCTGATGTTTCTAGCTACATACCGCAATTTTTATTCATAAATCTGTTTTAGTTTGTACAAAATAGGAAGTGCCAAAACTTTCACCCCTGTTCCAATTTTATGCCTGAAAGATATGTTGCCGACTTTTGAGTTGCTCCTGCGTAAAATGTGACCAGTTTCGAAAAAGGTAGCCCACCCATGCTGTACAATATAGATATACCCATTGCAGAAATATTGTGTTGAGTTGTTGCAGCATTTAATTGGGATTCAAGCAAGGACCACAAGATTGGGTCTCCTCTAGATGATCTGATGAGCTACAATTGTGAAAGTAAATCCTGGCTGGTCAGTTTGACATAAAGATTTTTAATATTGAGTCAATATGGCATAATCCATTGCTGCACAAATGTTTATAATACTCATTATGATAATCTTACTATTGGTTGGAGGGTGTCTGTCAAATCGAAAGACTTGGGATATATTTGATTGAGGATTATTTGGGCATACTTAATTTTCGCACAGCTGAGATAGCCAGTTGATAAACCAGAAATCAAAGATCTGGATGAAACTGAATGAAATTGCAGTGAAGATAATTAGACGAGGATTATCCATGTGAATACAATTGATTTGAATCTGTTTCAGACCCAAGCACCATTGTATCATTTGTGTATACCAAGCTTATGAGCCAAGATTCAAAGCGTCAACTCAGAATCCTTATTTTTTGCTCTAAAACATTTGTTCAAAAAAGAGGTGTATAGTCAACCTCCTGTACTTTTTCTGTAAATGAATTATTACCTCATAGGAACAAAACACCCCAGGACCCAATTTTGTTCCTAATGAGTTTGTACTACCTCATTGATGTTCTATGTTCTGATGTGTGAGATCTGTTTTTTTTCCATAGGTGATAATGCTGACGAGAATGACAGAGAGTGTGTTGTGTTAAATTTGAGGTGAGCCTTTATTTGATTTTCACTAGGTTTGGTACATTTTTTAAATCAATTGTTTAATTCAACTTAATTCTATGCAACATCAGTAAAATAGACTAAACATGCAGGGCTCTTTGATAAATCTGTGAGGTAGTAATAGATATTGTTCTCACACAAAAATTGAATTCTAGATAGTTTGTTTTACCTAAATATTTTCTGCCTCCTCTCTTTACTCCAATAAGCTTCTCTCCCAAAGGACAATATTATTCATATTTAGTCATTTTTCACTTTTGAGTCCAGTTTTGTTTGATAGTGGAGGTGAGTTCTCACTTCTGTTAGATAATTAATTTTTTCCGTGATCTTACAGCCCTCCTTTGCCACTGCCAGCACTACAGTTTAAGAAACCTCTGGTTCCCCCCCGTAAGAGAGGTGATGGAGAAACTGGCAGGTGAGGACCATAATTTGTGCAGATTTTACACCATAACTTAATGCGGCAATGTCAATAAGTAATTAGAAAATTATAAATTAGAGAGGGCGTTGCAGCAGACTGCATGCCCTGATACTATGTCTGCAACAATCTCTTCACTGTGTTTGTTAGTAGCTCACCAGAAATTTTATTTCTAACTTATCAGATGAAGACAAAATGCACATCGGTTTAATAGGCATTTTTGTTTCATTACATAAACATATACACGTATATTCTCACACGTTGATAGTGATATGGCTTGCCATGACGCTAAATCTCAATTGGATTCGGAAGTATAAAGAGGTTTTCATTTGTTGCCACCTACTGAACAAAGCCACCGATTGAGTGATCTCCGGCTTACAGTCAACTAAATTTGGGGTACAAAAAAACTGTAACATTGACTAGAAATAAACCCCAATATATAATTGGTACTCTCATTAAAAAACTGTTGTTTTTAGAACGGATAAAGCTGCAAGCAAGAGGAGACCCATGGGAATTATGTACCGTCAGCTGAATGGATGTAAGTCAATGTTTTGTGTATGACATATCAAATCTTATATTATCTTTATAATGAAACAGGCGACTGGTAAAATGAGACTAAGGAAATATAACAGCCAAATGCCTGCTACAGCTTCTGGTATGCCTCGAACAAGATCGGAATAAATATCATCAAAAAAGACAATCCACTGTCTAACAAAGTGATGACAATGTCGATATCTGGCTGCAGTCACACATTGGACAGACACTTTGATTCTCATCTCTATAATAAGCTATTTTTATCTTTCATGTTAAATATTTTTTAGGTTTTATCAATTAAAAAATAAAAAATTTGGTTGAAATTACATTTGTTTTTACCATTGAAGTGCCAACATGTAGCCAAGCAGAGATCAAAGACCCAGAGAGGAGATCGGAGCAGGAGAATGAGACAGCCCAAGAGAGGAGACCAGAGCCGGAGAATGAGACAGCCCAAGAGAGGAGACCGGAGAATGAGACAGCCCAAGAGAGGAGACCGGAGAATGAGACAGCCCAACAGAGGAGGCCGGAGAATGAGACAGCCCAACAGAGGAGGCCGGAGAATGAGACAGCCCAACAGAGGAGGCCGGAGGATGAGACAGCCCAACAGAGGAGGCCGGAGAATGAGACAGCCCAACAGAGGAGGCCGGAGAATGAGACAGCCCAACAGAGGAGGCCGGAGAATGAGACAGCCCAACAGAGGAGGCCGGAGAATGAGACAGCCCAACAGAGGAGACCGGAGAATGAGATAGCCCAAGAGAGGAGACCGGAGAATGAGACAGCCCAACAGAGGAGGCCGGAGAATGAGACAGCCAAACAGAGGAGGCCGGAGAATGAGACAGCCCAAGAGGGGAGATCGGAGCTGGCAAAGAGACCTGCAGCTGCCAGCCCAGATGAATGGGAGCAGAGGAGTATGAAGGTAGGACAGTACAAAATTTCCAACTGTTTGCATGAGGTTGTTGTTAAATTTGACCTTGTGTTGTTTGTACCTCAAGTTATCAAGTGAGTATGCAGATATATGGTTCAATCAATGTGCCACCACAGCCGTAAATTTAACCCAAGACTTTTGGCACTACCACAAATCAACTACATACATTGCTCCTTGCTTTAGCTGTATCATCCAGAGCATTGGTGCTAGACAACTAATGCAGCTTTTTTTGCTAACATCTGGCTAACATCAGATGGCACCATCACCACACCATAACGGTACATCAAATGTTCTACTCAAATATAAAACTGATCTCCTTTCACCTTCCAGATCAGTAGGTTGGAGAAAGAGGTGGAATGTCTGAAACGAGAGGTAAGATTATATAGCATGATGGACTCTATGTGGGTTATGATATTACAACTTCTCTCTTAGACACTGTTAAACTGTGTTCAAATCCTACAAAAATTTTTTAAGATTATTTATCATACTCAAATCTAGAGACCTACCGCTACGCTCCTTTGTTTTCCCCATCAATCAACGCTCAGGGCGTGTTTAATCGGCCAGTTCTCTCAGTTGTGTAAGCTCATCAACGTGTGCGTCGCTTATATACTTGTGGGATCTTCACCAAGTTCACACTCCTAGCATTGACTTAGGATAAAATACATATTTAAATTATTGCTTTTTAGAAACAGTTGAGAGATGAGAGGGATAGGTCCAATAAAGAACTGGACCAGCTGCTATGTAAGTTTCCACATAATCAGTTTTGCGAGTTAATAAAATTGCCTTCATCTAAATGCCAAAGCATAATCTTGATTAACACTGAGGTATATATCAATTGTTGTTGAAAAAATATACCGGCATTTCGGCTTGATCAATGACTTGGCTAGAATTCAGAAAAATCATCATTCTGCAGAGATGCTAAGGCTAAAAAAGGACTCGCCATCAATGCATAGGCGGTTTTTAAAGGATAGGGTTAATACAAGAATGCGTTTTGTTACTTTGTTTCAATAGATATATTGTTATCCTACATGTTGACATATTTGTACTTTGATATTATATGTTGTGATTGTATAATGATAATTTTCTGCTGTTTGGTGATACAATGTGCCTGCATTTTGGAGTGTAATCTTTCAGTGTTGGAGGGTGTTTCCGTGGACTACAATAAGGGACTAGGAGCTGGTATTTCGGCCCAGGTATACGGAGGAACGTTTGAAGGAGGAGAAGTAGCAGTGAAAGTTATGCGCCAGATGATGGAGGTCGGGGACATACTGGATGACCCGGAGATTCAGTATCTTTTGTAAGTCATCATTACGCACAATGAAATCATCAACTAGGATCTCGAAACCACTAGCACTTGAATCTCTTCCACTTCAGCAGTGATATATTGTCATGGCATCTTTATCAATTTAGGTATAGACAAATTGTATCGCAACCGAAAACTTGTAATCTGAAGATGTAACTTTTTTTCCATCTTTCAACATTAATCCTTACCTGGTGATAGAAACATTATTACAAATCTTTTACATTTTATAGGCTGTCAAATATACTGAACACATTGATATTATGTGATTCATATATGATTTTTGTAGGAGAGTGAGTCACAAGAATATTGTTGGGATCATTGGGGTTATCCAGGTCGGAACCCAGGTGGGAGTAGTTATGGGGCGAGCATCATCAGACTTAGAGAAGTATATTCAGAGTAGGACGACACGCCAAGTGACTGCACAGTGTAAAGTAAGTTACATTACAACCCTACAGGCTTGCAACGTTCGTAATTTATGATCCTCAATCACTCAAATTCACTCTAGGTTACTCAGGTTTCTTCATTTCTCCCATGCCAGGGTAATTTTTAAAATTTGCTTGAAACTGAGATGTGCTATCACACCATTATTCATGGTTTTCATTGCATTCATGTGTATGCCTTTTTGGTTGCAGGACTTTGGTACAAAGCTAAGATACTCTAGAGATATGGCATGCGGGCTGGCATACCTTCACCTCAAGAAAATTGTCCATCAGGACATAAAGCCACTGAATATTTTGGTAAGAATCCAAACACTTCTCCGATGCCACTAAATACCATTACAGCAATTTTTATTCAAGTTGAAATATTTTTAGTATCGCGTTTACCCAGAGCACCTGTGATCCATTTCTTTTATCACATGGTAATATTGGATCTGATGATACACTAAACAAAAACTAAACAGATTCAAATTGTTAAGATTATTCTCCCCTTTTCCTTTTCTTCTTGAATGAATAAAGTGGTAAAAATGATGTATTATCATAAATATAAACACATTTAGGGACCCACAGCTTTTTATCAAGTATTTTAAAAACTTGTAATTAGAGTTATTGGAATGGCGTTCTGTTGACGGATTTTGGTATCTATATTCTACTTATTGACGATGGATTTATAATTTTTGGTACACCACCATTCTCTATGACTGTATGAGCCTATTCTCATTTTACATTATTAATTCTATATACCCAACCTAGCCGTCTACAAGTGTAATATTTTTAAATTTTAGATTTTCAATGGTGTTGCCAAAATCGCTGATCTTGGCTTTGCGGCCTTCACCAGCTCCATGACGAGTATCTCAGCTGGTGGACACTCAGGTACGACATTCCAGAACAAAGAGCTAAAATGAGTTAGATATAAGAACAGAAATACCTTTATTTGAAGTAATTTGGCTCAGTTAATGCTATTTTGCTGTCCTGAAATAGCAGAAAGAAAACAAGACAGACACAGGGAAAAATCCACTTTCAACGCACTCAGAAAATGTCGTTCCTCTCTTGAAATCTTAACATTGCTTGTTGGTTTGATCTGAGGGTTTTCCACAGAAAATACACATATGTGCTATTAGTTTTTCCACCATTCCATTAGACAGACTCGAATGCATCGATCTAAGCGGACCACAAAATCAACCACTCTTGTTCTGAGTGGAGCCTTCCAACATGAAAGACAATGTACCAAAAATGCATACCTGCAAACATGTAAACTACCTAGCGCCCTAGAAGGTACATACCACATCAGCTAGCAGTGTACAATGTGATAATAATGTCTTTACAAATTTATCTATCTTAGGTACAGTGTACTACATGGCGCCTGAGCTGCTCCTCCGAAGAACACGCGTCTCTACTCACTGTGATATCTGGTCCCTGGGAGTAACAATGCATGAGCTATTCACAGGTGTGTAAATTACATGCATTCATAGGGTTGATAATGAAGCGCACTTCTCAGAGAACAGGGGATTCCCGATCATAGTGCTAATAAACAGCTTGAAATTGTGATCTGCACACTGAGTTGATAGACATTTTCTTTGGAATTATTAGTAGTTGACAATGTATCATCCTAGCAAGTCGTTCAGTAAGCACTTGCTCAGCAGATTTTAACAATTATTTTTGTTTTAGATAAAAGAGCATGGGGTAAACAGACTGTGAAAATACCAGGGACACAAGTGCGTGTGCCCAAGGAGATCTACGATAATCAGCTTCCTAGCACGCACAAGATTCTGCCACCGCTAATGCAGAAGCTGCTATCCAGCTTGATGGAGTACGGAGAGGAGAGGCGGCCTTCTGCCAAGGCCATTCTGGGACAACTTGACGAAATGCGCTGACAGACAATATGTTTATTTATTATTATACACACCAGTGTAAATAAAAAACAAAATATACTGAGGCTAAAAATATGATAATTAATACATCTGTACATGACATATCTGTAAATAAAATATTTTTGGAAATTTTTACATTTAAAAAGTTAACAAGCCATCAATTCTTTATTTAACATTATTTTGATTTTGCGAGTCTGGGTTAATTATGTTCATATATGTGTGTAGTAAAACATGCATAAATATTTGTGCACAATATATTATGATTTATACATATCTACAATATATCAATTTTATATGTACCTGCGACCATCTACTGTTAGTTAAAATTCAAACACTGTGCAAGCTATGATTTTCTTATTAAATACATTGTTTTGAGAGTTTGTAACTAACTAGTTGGTTGGTATTTGTTACTAGCCCTGTTCACACGGCCACGGGTTTTGGTTTTTTGCCAACAAAACCAAAACCCGTGGCCGTGTGAACAGGGCTAATTTGTTACAATACATGAGATCTCAGCTATATCTGATAAATTTATTTATTACATAATGTTCTGTCTGATATTTATATAAAGCTCCTTGCAGTTCTCCTTGGTTGGTGTTACCATTAAATGAGCTGGTAGTATGTATTTGTCCAGACCCAGCCCTGCAGAGGATGGGATGTCCGGACGCTGCATCAGTGGCTCCATGTAGTCCTCTATAAATTGAATGAATACAATATTGAGGATGTCATTGTTATACAAAAGAAACGGACATGAGTTCTCAACACTCACAAGTTCAAAGCAGCCACAACTTGAATGCTAGTTAACCATGCTTTCCCTTTATCGATGAAGCTCAAAAACCTACCAGAATTGAGCATATGTGGGTGCTCCCACATATGGTTAGGGGAATATCCACTTGGTAAGAGCAGGTTTTTTTGTTTTCTGATCCTGCTTGTGTTATGGGTGATCTTGTACTGGTTAAGTGAGCTCTGTATCATCGAGGAAAATGTCCTCCATACTACCCACCTGTAACATTTTAAGAAGATAGTTGTACTCATATAAGCCTACCTTCACTTTAAGATTTATGTTGAACTTAAATGCAGATAAGCCAAATTCTATGTATCAAACCGGTCCCATTTTTCAATAAGTTTACCGTTGATGAATTAGAATTGAAGGAATTATTCCAGTCACCCGATCTAAGTAACTTACTTGTCTAATTCTGCGTTCCTGTCGAAAAAGCCGCCAGTCTCAAGCTCTCTCAATACTTCTCTATACCATCGCATGTCTGAGTGTGCGTTGAATTTGCCCCAAAACGCTTCAATTTTCTACAACATTGAAATCATATCTAAATGTTCCCTCGCTGGCCGTAAACGCTTGAGTCACATCCTGAATATATAAGCGGCTTGCAAATAAGACAACAAAAGAAACATTCGACAGCCATTTCTGTTCAATTCAGTTCTGTCCCTAACAACAAGTCATACCACACGCTTATTCCCCTTAATAGTCCAGGTTATCCCTGATGAATGTCTCAAACGGTAACCAGTAAACTGAGAAAAGGGGCTTATAACCCACTACTAGCCAAGATTGAGCATACAAGAGTAGTAGTAGATACTGGCAGCAACTAACCGTGGGATTTGGAGAAACTCCAACTGCAGGTTACTCTGATCACACTCAATCTCGTTAAACGTTATTATGTATGACTGGATTATTTTCAAAATATTGCTCACCTGATTAAATACACTTGACATCTGAATGATGTTGACAGCATCCACCACCATGTTCCACTCGGTTCCCTTATCTACCATTATCTGATTCGGAAGCCCTGGATAAAGAATTGCACATACATCATAAAATTGCAATTAAAACGATGAGGCGGTTCATCGGTTTAATCGCTGCTAGGTTGCTTATCAAAAAGCAGGTTGGTTTTCTATAGGAGTTATGTCCTATCTGAACAAATATTCAAGGAGGGCACAACTCACACAGAAGATAAAGCTATGAGCGACCGGTGAAAGGGGAACAGTAGGGAGCTTGACCCAAACTCCCTGCTGTTACACGGTCATAAAATATTTACCAAAATAAATGTGCTATCTTACATTTCGAAGTAACATGCATACATGCATCATAGCACAAAGCAGTGGATAAAAAATAAAGACAATGGCAATATTATTTCAAACATACCTCCAATATGGCAGATCTCGTTTAGCAGCCAATTACCTACTGTTTCCTTCTTCTTGTCAGGCAAGACATGCAGGGCCAAAATCTTTCTTGAGAATGTGTCAATGATTCCGTAGATATACACTCCGAATGGCTGAGCCTGCTTCTCATGACCATCTACTGACCACAACCAATTTGGACCCTTAATCACAAAAGAAGTCATTTGAAAGATGGTAACAACTAAGTTTAATTTGGCAGGGATAATTTAGTTGTTAACAGAGTATTAAAATTATTGAACAAGATTAGTTTTGTGTGATATCAAGAGGTCGGTATAATATATATATATATATATATATCAGAGCATACTTTTGATATAAACTGCTTCTGGTGAAGCCTGCCCCTTCCAAGTTTAGGGTCAACTCCTCTCGGAAACTCGTGAGATATAACCAAGTCAGTCACCCGATCTCTACAAAATTCCAGGCGAGTTATAAATGTCGTTATTCTGATCAACTTAAACCGACCCACACTATTAACACCTCTCAAGAAGTCACACATATCTCAAACATACCCAACTCATAAATTACAACACTTACAACAATTAAACTGTGATAAAAAGGATTTTCCGTATAAGCAGATGGACTAGCAAGGCTACATTGAGCGACAATCGTCTGTTCTCCGCAGAGTAAACTCTCATACAACTACCCTCCCCTGCAGGTCATGACAAATATATTTAATTAAAAAAAGTGGAAAAATACAGCCCAAAGCAGCCAAACTGAACATGCCCTAAAAGTCATAGGAGACTGACTAGACCAAGTTGTTTTCAGGTTGAAACCAAAACATGTGAACTTGTGACTGGATCTATATCAACTGACCTGGTCACCGCTAGGTTGTGTTTGATCCTCAAATTAGAATGTAATCTTCTGTAACCATACACTCCCAAAGCATTCTCCTTCTAAAATGTATAATGTTACCTGATAAAAATCTGTAGCAAAGGGATAATCGTACAGATTCACTACGATGGTCCAAAGTGATTTGCTGGTACATTATCCCCATTTAAGTATCAACGATGAACATGCTCACCCTCACAGCTTCCAGTATCTGCTCATCAGTTATTTCTTTGTCCTCAGAGTATTTAATTCCGTATAGATGTAATCTTCGCTGCAAAGTCCTCCGACTGTAATTAATAATAGGTACAACTAAAACATAAAGCTATAATACTCCAGACTTGTCGGGATATGATTTTGAGAGAGAACCGGATATGCAGTAAGCAGACCAGTGCATCAATAATGGATATTCCATTCTTCGTGGTAATAATCATTGTTTCCCGTATTGGATGTTCAAAGATATTGTCATTTACATGCGCCTTTATTTAAGCCATAACAAATAGGTATTGTTCAGTTATTGCAACATGTAGTCCTATGTGATGTCTACCTTATGTCTTTTATATATCTCTCCACAAACAGTCTGCGCACGACTTCGATTTTGTGCCCCTCCAGCACCCATCGACGGAGAGATTCTTCCTCGTCAGAACCTAATCAAAAGTGATATACATTAGTCGATTTCAGGAATTGAAGGAGGGCTATAAAACTAGACTCTCAAAATCATCAACAAATTACAATAACTGAGTAGCAATCTGTAATGTACCACAGGCACAAGACATGTCATTGCAGTTTTATACATTACCTCTGGAAGATTGTGCATGGGAGGCTGGAGAATGGAGACAGTGATAGCACTGTGCAACTGCTCCTGCAGTAAGGAATCCAGGACATTTTTCTGTACCATCATCATTATCTTCACATTCATTGCACATGCCCAGTTTGATCTAGATCAAAAACAACATATATATAGCTATGAGCCATCTTTATCAATTGATATCCAAATGAAATCTTGTATGATTGATTGTTTGCGTAGATAAATGAATAATGCACCAATGTAATGTGCGTTGACTTGTATGAGTTGAGTATGACAGTTGAGTTGACACTGACATGAGAGTTCTGTGCTAAAAGAACTGATTTATTTATATGACTATTCTCACTTTCTGCTACTTAGTACTATTATTATTATAACATCTATCTTTCCATATGGAAACAAATAGTCATTGATCAGGAGCCAACAGACATAGACAGAAGTAGTTATGGTAGAAGTGATGATAATTATTGGTAGTAGATATTTATATATATATATATACTAGATAATGATAGTAGTTGGAGTTGTGAGGTTAAAACATTCACTTTCAGCCCTTTTTTTAAGTCCCTGGCTGCTTACTTACATGCACATCGAAGTCATGTCCACACCCACACAGATGATTGGAACTTCCCATAAATGAACATTCACACAGCCTGCACTCTCCATAAAAAGTATCCTTAAGATTCTCAGCAGCCATAATAAGATGTTGAAGAGCCAAAACTGTGTTCTCTACAACTAAATTTAAGCTATGTATAATCCATTTCCCGCCAGAGATGTGGACACCCATTGGCCTAAGTCAAATTCCGACATATGAGTAAGCAAGTACAAGTCTATAACTATTAGGAATCATGTCCTCTTGGTTACTAAATGTTCCTCTAGCCGAGCTGCGCCACGTGAAAATTGCCTCTAGCCGAGCTGCGCCACACGTAAACTTCACCTAGCCGAGCTGCGCCACATGTGAAACTCATGTAGCCGAGCTGCGCCATTCCGAAATATTTTCAACACATGGCGCAGCTCGTCTGCCGTAGTCACCAAATCTTTGATGGTGTTGCTTTCATATTCTCATTTGTAGTTGATTGTTAACCTTACAAGTAACAAGTTGATGAGCAGTATTCTGTGCATCTGAAACCATCCTAGTGAGAAGCAGAAAAACAAAAGATGTCTTTTATTGCTGACTTTGTGGTCATGATTCTGTCACAGGTAGGAGGAACAGAAGTCAAGAGATAATACTCCTTGCTTGATTTGATTGATTGAAATAACATAAGAATTTATTAATTTATTTATTCATTGCAGAACTGGAGAATTTGCTATACCTTTAAGGTCTTTATGTAACAGGCAAAACACTTTGCTTTTGGCTTACCAAACTTCAGTTCTGACCTAAAATTGATTTTTCATGACCCTCACTCACTAACTACTTTATTGTGCTGCTGGATCTATCAATTAATAATTACAAAGAAAGGACTAATATTTATTTTCAGGCAGTGTTCTTTGGTGGAGGATACGTATTCTTCCTGAAGGGACTGTTCAAAGACTATGAGGTATGCAATATGTTGACCTTTCTGAAAGCACTTTATATCAATGCCGTGCATTAACAGAGTTATAAATGACTAGAATGACTAGATTAAAGCAAGGAGTAAAAGAGTCTTTTACTCATTGACTGATGTACAAAAGATTAGCTTGATTAAAACGCTTATTAGAAGGTTGTAAGATCAAAAGCACCCAAAGACTCCCGGCTTTGTCTCATTCATTTGTATTTTTATCCAGAACTTTTTTTTTGACAATTTCCTAACCGTCAATATAACCATAGTCTATTTAAATCACTCCATCCTTGATTGAGTGCATGCTACATTAAGAAACCCATCCGGATGTCTATTTGGCAACTGATGGTAGCTAAATACGCACCCAGATGGCACTCGGACAACCATCATATGCCAAGTAGGCATCCCGTTCCATAAAATGCATCGGTCACGAATTTGGCCATAAATGAAATTGCAGTTGGATAGGGTTGATTTTGCTGTCAAAAAACTCGTCCGAATGGGATTTGGCAGTGCATGATGGATATTTTTCATAACCGGACTGCCCTTTTGCAGAGATTGTGGTGGGTTGGCAATTTACCGGAGACATATTTAGCACAACATGGAATTTAGCACAGAATGTTGTACTTAGACCAATACGTTTACTTACCCAAATCTGGTATCTAATTGAGATTTAGCGAAAAATGCAGCCCTACAACTAAGCTTATCGGGTATTTTATATTGTCAGGTGTATCATAAATAACATATAGTGATCAAAACATTCAATCATGTTCCCCGTGTGTACTTATTGCATTATTTGATAGGTTCATCATATAGTTGTCCTGCTTGTGTTCTCTGTGACCTTTGCACTCAGCTGCTCTATGTTTGAACTGATCATATTCGAGATCATTGGCTGGCTTGATGCTAGGTAAGTATCTGGCTTTATTCATCTATATTCATTTGAGTTGTCTGTGGAAGTTATAATAATAATCTCAGTGAACCAAGAAACAATAAGTTACCTTGCCAATTTAAATGATTGTAATCAATCGTCTATAATTTAGCCAATTCTGATTCAGTTCTTGGGAAATAGCTTAAACAGTTGCCTTTTGATCCCAACAAAATTTTCCTCCTGATGTCATCTTTTGTGCTTGTATCATAACCGTCATTTCCATTTGTGAATACGTTTGAGGTTATTGCTGATGAATATTATTTCTTCATAGGATAAAAATGCTCAAAGTAAGCCTACTGTTGTAGTCCTACTCTCACATGCTCTTATCATGATTGCCATTTTGTATTTAGTTCAAGGTTATTTCACTGGAAGTTGACCCTCTACTCTATGTTGACGATTCTTATACTGATTATACCGTTCTATATGGGGTACTTTATAATGGCCAACATTAAAGTCGGTGAGTATCCTGAAGCTGATGATTGGGCGCAGTCAGTCTTAATTTCGTTTGCTTACAGTGATAATTAATTGATAGGGTAGAGTGAGCCTGTCTTGACAAGCTTTGTTCGGACAAAGCTTGTCAGGATAGGGTAGAGTGTGCAGTGTGATGACATAGTTTCACATTTTGGTGAACTTGAAACAAGAAAGCAACTCGATTTATTTCATGACTCGGACAAGCCACCAAGTCTAGCCAATTGAGTTCATGTAATTAATGTCACAGTAAGCTGAAGATGTACCCTATCATATCAGCTTTCTATTTCTTCCAACTGATATTTGTGTAACAGATAGAACAAAGTAATAAGCTGTCCCTTCTTGTTCACCCACAACTTGACAACCAACTTTGCCCATTGAACGGAGAGTTTTGTCTGCGTATCCCAATCTCACCACCCTCCCTGATCTCACTGCATTCGCACAATCAAATTCAGAGTTGTCTTCCATTGGATATATAATATCTAGGAGAGCATAACTCTCTGTAAATGTCGGCTTGTGAATTAGTTGACCAGGGAGGCTCCCTGAGTTGGCTTTGTTGTGCTCTTGAATAATAATACCTTAATATTTTTAGTCCCAAAGATAAGATTGATAAGAGTTGCCTTCGCCGCTGCTAGTTGGTTTGGCTTCCTGCTTTTATTCTGGAAGCTCGGAGACCCATTTCCTATTCTCAGTCCAAAACACGGTAAGTAGCATTTTCTCACAAACATACATGTCTGTTTGTTTGTTTGCTTCATGCATAAATTTAATCCTTAACAGCGTGCATGATAAGAATCTAATTTTTGAGGGGCTGGCAAATAAATTGCTTGATAATTTTCCATTTGATGGGCCTCTGTTTAACAACAATTGGATCGTCTAGAATGGTGAATCAAGAGCTTGTCATATGAACGACCTTTCATCCATACAATCAGTACGATAATTGATACAATACCAGTGCCTGTGTTTGATCTACAGGCATATTCAGTATTGAGCAGTGTATCGGCAGAGTAGGTGTTTTTGGAGTTACGCTCATGGCAGTGCTATCTGGCTTCGGTGCTGTGAATTATCCCTACACATCTATGTTTTATTTCATAAGGTATGTGAATCTTTTCATATATTTGTTGTTCACTTTATTCCGTTTGATCATTTTGATAATCATAAATATTCAAACCTTAATACCCTCATGATATATAGACTATAGAGGTTAAGGCTGGAACGGGCTTTGAACCCGGTCCTGACCCGCGGGTTCAACCACCTCGGGTCAGTACTGGGTTGAGTCGGGTTTAAGCTTGCCTGGTTGGAGCTTACTCAGGCCTAGTCAGTCATTTCATCTGCACTACCAAATACTAGTTATGTCTCTCTACTAGCTGGTCAAAACGTCGCCTGGACCCAGGTTCAAACGAGCGATGTTGTGTTCAGCAGTCCAGGACCTTATCCACTACGCCACTGAATTTATAACTAAAAACTGCTATTAACCATTTGCTGTGATTATTTAGCGGCTCACAATGCTACTAGCTAAAGCTTTTTCAGACATCTATAAATCAATGAACACTTGACAGAATTCGATGAAACTTACACTAGTGATTAGTAAATGAATATCAACAGTTCTTTTAGATTTAATTATCTGAAGAACAAGGCATCAGGCAAGCAAGTTTTTAGAGGTTCCTGTGTATGCCAAATCCTATGGCAATATCCATTTCGATGTAAACTGATCTTGAGATTCAATATGGGAGCCTAGAACAGCATCTTTGCCGATAACAGTTTTTATATCTCAGGGAATGGGGGTTATCATGTAAAAAGTTTGAATGTTATGACCATAGAGTTATTATATACTCTATAACTCTATGGTTATGACGCATTATCAATTTTGATGTCACAAAGTCTGGTGTCATGACTGGACTTGAACATGACAGTTTGCTTGAACTGCGGTACTTTGTGTATTCTTTGTATGAATGAATTCAATATTTTACAACGGCTCAGCAATAAATAGGTTCAGTAGCTCTGTTTCAAGCGTACTCGAACCCGACCTGGCCCGGTTCTGAAAGATAGCAAAACCCGGAAACCGTTCTGGTTTTGTGAACACGTTCCAGCCTTAATAGAGGTTTACTCTGCTGTAGTAGATTGTTAATTTTTGTATCTAGCTGTATCTCTAGTGCCTCCAATAGTCATCATCAGCTTCCAAATATATGAACAAGCCCCACTCTCCCACCACCCTCTAGCCAAAGCAATTCTTCCTCTCCACGATTTTTTGGTACAGGTATGGAAAAATCTGAATTCGCTGGAACAGGCGTCTGTTAACTGCACTGTTAACAAAATTGCACCAGCCAACCCTTGGCATTCCGTATTCTGACAGTGCATCGGATAATCCCATTGGGAAAAACCCAGAAATCTTCCGTATATCATGTCTACAACCTATCAATTAAGCAAATGAGTTCAAATAAATATTGCATAATGAACTCATATAACTAATAGAGTAAACCTCAACACAACTACCTTGTTTAACTGGCTGAGAAATTAAATATTCATTTAAATCAGACATGTTTTCTAGTAAAAACAGGCTGAATTTTGGTTTTACTTTGAAATATATCCTGGCCAGCCTGATAGATTAATAGTTCAATGAACACTCTATACATAATTCATTAAACTATCTCAGTCAACGAACTAAGTCCTCAATCTGCACTGAAAGCTCTATCACCTGTATATCATGTGTAATATCATAAAACAGCTACTATGATGGGTGCCTAAATGTTTCAATAGATAGATAGTAAAATATTCAACCCTAAGTATGCTCCTAGCCGTGTCCCATATTACTGTTATGACTGAGTTACCGTTATGTCCAAGAGTTTTCTTCTCATATTCCTAATTCTTTCTAATCCTCTCTTTAGAAATATCACAGAAAGTGACATTCAAGGTTTAGAAAAGAGACTTCTCCAAACCATGGACCAAATTCTATTGAAAAAGAAAAGGTAGTCAATATAGTTGTTCAACATTTTCTTTCATATAGATGGGGCAATTTGCATTCTTTACAAAATACGCAAAATTTCCAGCAAGGTTGAGTCATGTGCATACATTTTTTTTACCAATAGTTATGTTTGTACAGACTGATCAATCAAGGCCTTTTTGCTGTTATATAGATGGAATAATAATATCTGTGAATTAGTTGTTAGATGCTTGAACTGTTGACTGTGTGGTAAGCAAACCTCTTTCTTGGACAGCTATGATCGCACTGTGTAAACAATTGGGTACAACCAGAGACTATAGGTAATATATCTATAGTCTCTGGTAGTTGTACTAATGTAAGACTAGATAGTATGTGCCCCGTATTATAATGTCCATTCGGCTACTCTACTAGCTAACTGATCAATTTATATCAGAAAAAATACACTCATCACGTACTTAGTAAGTTGTTTTATCGAAGAAAGAGACTTGAGATGCATCAGACACTTGTTGAATGAATAGTGAGCTATCGCCTGGTGTATTATTTACATGAGTATTGTTTAAGTTACGGCAAAAATCTTAAGTCTGTATTATCTAGTCACTTGGCGTTTCACTATCTTCTTCTATTTTTGGTGAAGATCACAGAGTTATTTTAATTAGTTTGGGGCTGACGTTGTGTTAGCTTTAATTTCCACCAATAGTAATGTCAGCTATGATAAAGCATGAATTCCACTAGCCGAGGTGGTAGTTTCATCAAATTATGAAGCTGAGGGAATGTGAGCATACCAGACTTTTCCTTCTGTCATACTTGACACCTAAAGGGTGCACTTCGTAACACAACAATAATGCGATGACTTTCCTTACATCTCTGATTACTAGGATAGCGATGACTGAGAAGGAGCAGACGAGTAGTTCCTCTAAGATGGGCGGTTTGTGGGGATACTTCAGTAACCCTCTCAGCTCCTCCGGATCAAGTTAGTCACATTAATATATCACGGCATAGGTTATTGTCTTCTCTATATAGTGTGGATGCTAATTTGATGCCAAGTGTCTTTCCATGCTATATGATATCATTTTGAAAAATTAGGGGTTGATTACAATATCCGATCTTTTCAAAAAGATTTTTTGCTGAACATATTAATGCAGTATATATGACCTTACCAATGAAAACTAGCACCTGAGCTTGTGGCATGCAAGACCTACATAAACCACCGAAAGAAGGTCAACAACTTAATCCCACAAAGCAGCGTCACTAACACCTCTTCCCAATAAGATGATAAGCTAACTAGATAAAGAGAAGGCAATCCCAAAGGCATGAATATAATGATGGCATCCTGATCTGATAAACCAACTGATAATTGGATACTTTATAAGGCTATAAGGAATTCTATAACTTCTACACCAAAGTCATTTGCTTGGAGAACCAGTGGAAACCGAGAATCAATACTCTATGAGATGAGTCTAAGTAATGTTTGCTCACTGTTACGGATTATTATATCATTTATATTATTTATTTATTGATAGATTTATCGCAGCTGAAACAAGATGTGCAAGCTACAGAGGAAGTGAGCAGACAACTCTTCCTAGAACTGGTTGATCTCCGAACAACAGAGGTTTGTCATAACATCAGACATCTGTAAATAATATTTGTGAAAAAGACACAGAAGTGGATCACATCGTAACTTTTACACATTAGCTTGTATAAAGAGTTGCTAGTTCTTTTCAATCAGATTTTGGAATCCTGACTATCAAGATGTAACGTTGATCATAAACTTAAAGCCGCTGCCGGATATGACTTCATGATTACTTTATAGTCATACGTCGTTTAAGCGCTCAAACTGTGCCGGGATAGTTGGTGGTGGCTATTCATTATCAACAATACTCCAAATTTGTATTTATCGTTATCAACCACTGTAAATAACTGAATACTTTCCATTACAGCAGAGACTCCACCAGTCCAAAACCCTCAAAGGAAGGTGGTTCAATTTCTTGGGCTATTTCTTCTCAATATACTGTATATGGAAAATATTTATGGTGAGTATGATGATATTACTTAGTTTGAAGCTGGCCCTGTTAACATCTTCTTTTCAGGTGGCCTACTGGTGCTTTGTTTTTTTTCTGCAAAAACACAAGTGTGCCGAGTGACAAGGCCAACAAGATATAGGTGTCGGTTGGCTACATATGAAATTGGAACATCATAGCGTACACGTACACATTTGATTTTGTTAAAGATTGCAACTGGAACAGTCTTGTCTGCTGGTAACATGCAACATGCAACATCAGACCCAAAACATGTAGGGCGGTCATGATCAGAATCGTACAGTTGCTTGTGCTGCATTATAATGATTGGGAATAGGCTCATGTTTGTAAGTCCAGTTCAAAACTAGGTGACATAAATGCGTGGCATGATCAATCTAGCGAAACAGCTTGTATGGTAGCATCAAAAGCTCTGTCCAGTATATCCACTCAAATTTAAACCTACCCTTCTTAGTAGCAGACCCTGGGCATCAAGCAGCAAAATAGTTTGACACTTTGCCTGCCACAAGCGGTCGCTTGGTTGTTACAAATGCCAGGCTGGCACACTTCGTAATATCAACAAACGCCAAATTGTGCTGATAAGGACTGCGGGTTTGAAGCAGAACTTGGTTATCCCTGTAACCATGTCACAAGGTGCAATTCAGCCAAATTATGACCAGTTATTGGAAGAGGAATTAAATTTTTCAGAGCTTGCAAATGATTTAGCTGGCATCTTTGATAACCTATAGTCATAAAGCTGCATGAGTAGTAATATTTCTAGGAGCTCAATGCTCGATTCTTATTTCTGTTTTAGGCTTCCATAAATATAATCTTTGACAGAGTGGGTAAGACTGATCCGATCACCAGAGGACTCGAGCTAGCAGTCAGCTATCTGGGTATTCAGTTTGATGTAAGTTACACCCTTGTGTAGTACCATAATAAGCTTCAGTCATAAGCATATAAATACTAGAATACAAGTCTTTATATGACTAGTGTTTATATGTTTATGGTTTAATTAGGCGCAAATGATTATTGTTCAACAATCCCACTTGAGAGAATCTTATACAGTATGACTCTTCTGGTGCATTAATGTTGAAGGAAGGCCCAGCCAAAATGGTCTAAGATGTTAGAATAGTCTATACATTATTGTCCGATTCTAAATTATTAATAATTTGTGGTCTCTCTTTTTTACTGACCAATACTGCTCCCCTGTGTCAGGTGTGTTGTGTTTTTATTATGTGTTGTGACGCTTATTGTTGACCATACAATGAAAAATCTGCGATTTCGGGCTTTCAATTTTACTGCCTTTTTAGAGTTCTGCTAAATTTGAACCTATTCTATATTTCTTGGGAGGACCATTGTGACTTTTTGGCTTACAAATAATGAATAAAGGCCCAGCAAAAAAGGTCCAGGGTATAAGAATAGTCTATACATTACTGTCCGGTTCTAAATTATTAATGGGTGGTCTGTCTTTTTCCTGACCAATGGTGTTCCCTTATGGAAGGTTGTGTTGTGTTTTTACTCTTTATCATATATAATGATGTTTATTGTTGATCATACAAAGAAAAATCTGTTATCTCAGGCAAACCTTTGAAGCCGGCGAGTGTCCACTGCAACGTTCGTGGCACGCGGTCTGAAATTCATGCTGTGCCATGCCTGGTCCATCGCTCAAAATTTACTGCCTCTTTGGAATTCAGATTTATCTATAACTATTGCTACATAGCTTGAGGGCATTGAGGTAATGTCAATGACCAATCCGAATACCATCATGTCATATACCGTTGGAAAGCTACCGGGCTACTGAATATGAATACCTGAACAAAAACTTGATTTGACTACGCTGTGGCATTTTAGTGAAGAAATGAGGTAGAAAGCGCTGTTTTTGTCAATGACAAATTTAAAAACAGGTAGAATGTAATCATATAGATTGTAGTCTGAGCCCCCCAGACTTTTGCCCCTCGTCCGACAGCCCACCGGGCGAGAGAAATAGATATATAGATATATATATATATATAGATATATAGATTGTGGTCATCATGATGGTCAATGTGATGACCTCAATCTATATGATAACATTCTCCCTGTTTTGAATTGTCTTGCAATCATCGTGTCACTGCCATCCACATTGACAAAACTGACAAAACTGACAAAAAGGACAAAATTCAGTAGTGCGGTAGCTTTCCAACGGTATATGATATTTTGATATTCAGATCGGTCATTAACATTATTATGCACTTGGTGGGTGATGGATGAATGTTGAAAGAAGACCCTGTCACAAGGGTCAAATATATTTGAAGGTGTGGAATAAGAGCTATGCTTTAAAGTGGTGGAAAATTTAATATGACGGTGTCATTATGTGTACTGTGTCTGTTATAAAAAAAGAGCAAAAACCGCTGTTTGATTGTTCCCTGATTAGGTCAACAAGACCTGCTACTGTTTTGTTCTGGGTCTCTCACTGCTTGATGGAACTATATATTGATCAGTTTGGGAATGAGTTTACCTTATTTAAACACAAAATGAGCAAGAACTTTTAGTGAAGTGATAGAGATATTGACACAAATTGACAAATTCTCGCTCTTCCCAATTAAGGGACAGTCGAGATTGCGTCAGTATAAAGTTTTGACTAATACCTGATAGTCCGGGTGTGAATTATTAAACAGGCTGGCATTGTCACCTATGTTTTCTTGGTCTTTTTTTTCAGACCAATGTTGTTCCCATGAGTACATGGCTAATGTTTTTTGCCTTGATGTGATGCTTGTCCTTGACTATACAAGGAAACCAGTCCATCTCAGTCAGAATGACATGCAGTTTGACTGCTTTTATCGGGTTCAAATTAGTTTACAAACATTTCTATATTGCTTGAGGCCACTAAAATGCAAACTGTCCACCCATTGAACCCCCTCTTCTTTATTGGTACACATGGACTGAGGGTTTTTTGAGAGAATTAACGAGGAGTCATTCACAATACCAGTGTTAATTGCTCATCAGTCTTTCGATTGTGATTTCTTTTTAGATATGTTACCCCTGGGTTTAAATTATTCATTCTTTTCAATCTTGGATATTTAACTGAATGGAAGTGTTAGACTCCCACAACAAGCTTTATTAAACCGTAAAAAAAGACTTGCGTGTTAATGTTAACCGAGTTCCCTGCAAATTTTCCCATCTTCACATGTAAACATTGGTTAAATGTTGGTTAAAATGATAGTATTATTTGAAAAAGTTATGATAGCCAGAACATTTAGCTTTAACACCGTATAATTCGGCTTCTTAAACTTATTCTACATTTTGGCTTGCAAGAAAGGGTATCTCCAAAAAAGGCGAAATATAAAATGTAAACAGCCTTGGAACTCTGTGGTTACTCTATAAAACATGATATATAAATGCTTTGGCTGCTTGATCAAACTCAAATTTGACTTGACTACATTGCTTTTCTATTTTAGGTTCTATTTTGGTCACAGCAGATCTCCTTCTGGCTGATAGGTATTATGGTAGTCACATCTATACGAGGTCTGCTCATCACCCTAACCAAGGTAACATCTGCATTCAATACTCAGAGTGCAAAGTGTGTATTTATAGTATTCATTTGATTTCATAGAATTCTATCACAAACAAAGGTTTCATACATTATATGAAGCACATAAAATAGTCAGCTAAAAAAATTAAAATGCAATAGGTTTTATAACAGGAGTATTATTTTAGAGAAAGCCATCTGAGTTAAAAGCTGTATTATTTTCATTGAAATTTCATTGAATTTAAAAAAAGCTTACATTAATTATTCTGTCATGCGGGACATGCACGGAAGTTATCTTTTATGTGAGCGTGTTCTTCAAATTTTGAACGTTTTTACTTCTTTTTGTTGTCAACATCACTGGCCTACCCATATTAAGATTCGAGGAGCCATCTATTGTAGAATCTCCTCTAGTTTCTTTAAATTTACATGGGCAGGACAAGGTGGCTCGGAATTTGTAATTCTCTGATAAAAAAAGGCTTAGGATGCATGTACCTTTAGGGACGATTCCAAAAATCAGAAAAACCCCGATCTATTTTTCGACTTTCATGTTGACCTTTTTCATCAATATTCAATATTGAGGTATTTGATTAGTTTATGCTTTCACCACATAGAGGAGGCATGGCACTAACTGGAGGAGTGATATTTTGGTGAAACTTTATGATTTTAGGCCTCCTGTCTTCGAGACTTGAAATTGATTTTTGCAAAGGTAATAGGGCCATTTCTGACCCCTCATTACATGCGACCCCAATAATGAAGAAACTAAAATTTCCAATTAATTATACCATTTTGGTCTTGTACTGTCACTTCAATCAATAATCTTACCAGCTTACAGATCCTGGTTGTCACAACTGTAACAGATAATAACCCAAATTTTAACTAATTTAGGTCAAAATTTTCCAGCCAAAAATCAGAAATTCAGAAAGATGTCAGTCAAATTTGTTATCAGCATGATGAACAGCAGGAGATTGTCTAGGTTTTGATCGAAGCGATTGTTGATTATGGCTTTACATCTTGAGATATTTGGATTTTTGTGGCTGAACCAGCTTTATTTGGTCCAAAACATGCACTTTTTTCCAGCCAAAAAACTGAAAATAGGTTAAACAACATGTTATACACACTAGCTTCCATTAAACTAGAGAGCATTTCCGAGGTTTCGATCGTGGCGTTTGATGACAAATTCAGTAGTAGAGAAGTTATGAGCATAAACATTTCTCTTTCCATGCTAAACAATCACCCAAAAAAAATGATCCATTGTTGTACACAATGTGCTTTGCATGTAATACTGCTTAGATTTTCATCACGCTTTTGCATAACGTAATTTACTGCATCATTTTGCCCATTGCTGCCTATATGTATTCAATGTATTTTAGTTAATGTACAATTAATCAAGTTCGGAACATGCGGTTTGAAAAAATTTGCGATATTAAATACAAGTCAGACTACTAGCAACGTGTCAGTAAAGGAATTTTTGAAATGGGACAAGAAGTTCCTGAGAAACTGAATATATCACGTTAAGAAAGTTCAGTCAACAAAAACTGAAAGTCTTTTGCTGGCACACAACACGTCATTACCAAAAAACATTTATAATGCTCCCCTTGTTATTTTTGCATAATTTCACGAAAATTTTCAAATACGTCTAACTATTTATTCTCTTTTACTTACAGTTCTTTTACGCATTGGCCAGCAGCAGATCATCAAATATTATAGTTCTGGCGCTCGCTCAGCTAATGGTGAGTACTCTCTCTCCAGAAAAAGCGGTCATACTTTTTGATTTTTTGCATTCGTTCAAGATGCAGAACAGGATCTCTATCTATACCATAGCATAGAACGGTTCATAGAACTCAGAAACGAATAATTTTACTGCAGGACTACAAATCTATACTAGACTACATTGAGATAAATATAGAAAAAAACGGTTTGTCTATGTATAATAATATATAATCAACTTTATTGTGCCATCAAGTTTTAAGGTATAACATATAACACCATGCATAAATAATATAATATGTAAAACATCAAGGACAAGATGATCTCCCAAATTTAAAGGTACCTTACATGGCGGTCTTAGTCGTCCACACGTTTCTGCTTTGATGGTCTATTCTAATACATTACTCTTCTTGTTTCAGGGAATGTATTTCGTCTCCTCAGTATTGCTCATGCGTATGAATATGCCTCTAAAATATAGGTAAGCAATACACTTATCTACAGAAAAATTCATTTGTTTTGTTCATCAGTTTATTATTTACTTGTTTAGCTCAATCTTTATTCCTGCATATTTTCGTTGTGCTACATACAAAAAATATTCTCGTTATGCTTGCTTGTTATGGTTTTGTAAAAGGCAAGGTATTAGGATACCAGAGTAAGAGGATCGCATTCTAATGATGAAAGCCCGCCAACTTTCCTCACTTTCAACTACTTTGCGGCCTGTTACGTTGTCCACCTTGACTGTCTTGCACTAAAAATAAGGGCAAAGTTTATATAACATGCTCAGAGATTGTTAGCACTAGTTATATTGTTTGATTGGTCACTCTGGTCATGGTAGAAATCAGCCCATTTGGGTTCCGTCTGTTGTCAACATTAGCCCACCAATTCTTAGACCCTTTGAATGAAGTCACATTTAGCGTTTATTAGTCCATATCCTGGTGTCAAGTAGCTACCAAATAATTAATGTAGCTGGTCGGCTCTACTCATATCAAAGATTATAAATGCTCATATGGCGACAATACTCACATTTGTGCTCTGCAATGCAGATACAGAATACAGCCTAGACTGCAGGCAGTGCAGTGTCTGGTTGTTATTGTGCTTTCCTTATTCAAGCAGCAAAAGTGGGACAAATGATGTCACAGATAACACCTGCCAGGGAGCTGGCTACTCTGATATGCACCCAGCCGCGTTAGATAATGTCCATTGACCTGTCCTACGCTACTCAATATTGATGAATGCTCTGCTGTGATGAATGACCGCATTTTTTATCCCTGTTTGTATTTGAATAAAATGCCGTGTCAAACAGGGTCATAGCTAGACATTAAAAAAAACAGCCCACAGACATCCCATAGATGGAATCAGGTATGAACCAGGAATGGTCTAATCCCCAGGCTTGGGGTGTGGACCACTGACACGGTTCTCTCTCTGTCATTGTAGACTTATAATCACAGAGGTGCTGGGAGAGCTACAGTTCAGCTTTTACCACAGATGGTTTGATGTTATATTCTTGATATCGGCCTTGTCCAGCATATTCTTCCTCTTTATATTACACAAGTCCGCACCTGAGAAATCTTACTCCTCGGCGTATGACTGACCGGAGGTATAACACTGTGTAGGTCCTCTGGTCTGAGATAATCCATTACAGAATAGTATTCGTCATGTCTAGTGCATATACATCTTACAACTGTGGACCAGAGTCAAGAACGAACAAATTAAAAAAAGACAAAGCCCATTTTTAATTAAAGGTTTACTGCTGTGATGAAGGCTAAATTAGCAGCATTATACACAATGGAAAACAAGCTGAATTAATAATTACGAAGGTTTTTTGCTAGCACTTTTACTGTTTCACAGGTTTATTTCAGTCCTAAGGCCGCCCCCCACCCTTACAAATGCAATGGTGCTCAAACTATTTAGATACAAATGGTGTAAATAGGTGTAGTCTATTATTCTACGAGAGCATTCCATATTCATGTTATATCCAGAAATATGTATAAGTATGTATTGTGAAATATAATTGGCGAAATAAATCTCTGTCTAAATAGTTGGAAAAAGTATATAATCTGTAGAGTAATATAATAAAAGAATTAGCGGTTATTTGCACACAGGGTCAGGTCATCCAAATCTATCATTGGACGGTGCGCTGCCTTGATAAATGAAACTCTCAATCTTTGTGTCCCTGTGTCACAGGCTAAAGGTAGTCGGATGAAGCCGTTATAATCAGTGATTTGCTACCAATTGACCCGTCATTACATGCTGCTCGATGAGGAAATTAAGATGATGCTTTAAAGTGGAGAAAATAGGTGACAGCACTGATTCGTACTCTATAAAGATGCACAAAATAACGTCAATCTAAAGTTTGTACTCTCTCATCATGGTCCGGGTCTGAATTATTAAACAGCTATGACATCGACCTTTATGTTTTGTGGTCTGTTCTTTATGGACCAATGGTATTCCGATGGGAGGGGTGTGCTGTGTTTTTACTATATGTTGTGATGCCTGTCCTTGGGTTTACAAAGGAAATATTCCATCTCAGTTAGCAAGGCGCTCAACTTGACTACCTTACTGGAGTTCAGATTGATTGACAAGTATTCCTTTTTTGCCTGAAGGTACTAAAGTCCACCCAATGAACTCCCTCTCCTACACATCGGTCCACCTAGACTGAGAGTCGGTTGAGACATTATGAGATAACATGCCTTCCGATGAATAATAACAAGACCAAGTTTGGTCCATTCGCCTGCATTCGGAGTTGGTCCCATAGACAAAACACGCCGCAGGCAAAGGCCAGTGGAAGGGAGCAACTGGAATGCAGGCAATTGGATCAAACTTGATCTAAATAATACCGGACACACTTGTGTTTGCAAATAAAAAAATGATTCACACTTTCCAGTGCAAATTATGACACTATCAAAGAAGAGTATGACTTTAAAAAAACATAAAACATCCACTGTGCTGTCTAAAGCCAGAAATCGCAGATCATTAGCGGACATGATTCATCCTCTGCTTTAGTTTGGATGTACATGTTTGGTGAATGTATTAGGGTTGTCAGTTGGTCTTGTCAATCATTATCTATGAGGTTCAATAAATATCACAGGAAGCACTAACATAAAATGGCTTTGAACTGTTGAGTCTGCTAAAACTTTAAATAATCTAGTAGGTTTTACATAATAAAGGCTGCTAGTGTGACATTTTTTGGTTTTGATATCTCAAGGCAAAAAGGTGACTGTAGGCTGTTTGACTTCACGCTTTTTTAGAATTAGAATAACCTTAGACTCCTGTGTGGATTTATCAATCCAGCCAAATAATTAATTTTGATTGAGGGCCAACGTGCTACTACATTTTTTTACTAGAAAACTCAAGCAGTCAATAGTTTGCTGCATTTGAAAAAGGCTAAAGTATAAATGCCTAAAAAGAGTAAGACAGTCAGATTAAAATTCTTACTGCTATGAATCACAATGACAGGCTCTCTTCTACTGTCGATGTGCATTCTAAAATTCTTCTTGAAATGTGAGATTGTCTCTTCGGTCGCTGATGACTCAAAACAAATAAAGCAGACCCTTGTTTTGATGTCGGACATGATTATGCTGTGTTTGATATGATAGCGTATTTAATTTAAAGTGAGAAGAGCCAATATTGATAATTTGGATAGGTGCTGTGGACCACGCGTTGCTGTTTACCTTGGGACCATCTTGGTGGTCTAATTGGTAATATGACCTGAAAATATTTAAATTTTTTAAATCTGAGCCTTATGATTCAAGCTCATTGATCGCTGCACGGTTAAGATATCCTAAATGCCTCTCTGCATTGTGATTGGTCTAACTGTCCACATAAGTTACAGTCCAATAAATTTCTCATAGCCAATGGCTGAAAGGTGATCTGTTTTTAGAGCCAATCACTTGGAAGTCGCGCAAAAATCAAACCTAGATTTAAAAAGAACTATTTGTGAGAGTTGGTTGGTCGTATCACTTCTTAGCGCTGCTCTGGCTCTTGTTCCATGCAGCTGAAAACACTGTCCAAACCGTATTTGATGTCACACGGTACCGATTCACAGCTGTTTATGATAGCAGGCTTCTTTAACTGTATTTAACTTCATAATATTGGGAACAAAAGCCAGGATATAAATGGCATTGACATAGCAATAATATTCAGAGGTTACAATATCTGATCGTAAAAAACTATGAATCTTAGCAGTAGAATTTTCTAATTTGTGTTTAAACCAATTTAAATATTAGCACCATGCAGCATAGTCATGGAATCAATGCCTAATACCAGGCATTGAGATTAAGAATCGTGGGAACTGAAAATTACTACATCCACAAAATATAATTACATGAATAAGGCGTAATCAAGTTTTAAATTGAGTCTTGTAACTACATAGTATGAGATTATTTGCTGGATTTTGGTTTTGCAGGTAATTATTCATATTACAGTACCTATTGTCTAATGTGTAAAGTATGAAATACTTCACTCCTACAAGCGGAAGAAATTAAGAAATATCCCAAATTGACTTGAAGACAAACAGGTCAATGTAAATTATTTTAGTATATAAAAAATCAGTATTCTCATGTCTCTGATAGTGAACTAGCGAGTTTGAAGTACTTGGTGGTATAGACGGCAATTTCTTGGATTGTCAAGATTTAAAAAAAGTCTCGTAATGACTTTACAAAGGATGTTAGGGTTTATTTAGTATTTGATTTTGATGCAGTGTAAATGTTTAATTATGAGGGCGACAGCTTAATTTTCTCTTAATATCCCTGTTGGTTATTGAGGGTTCGTTGGCAGCATTTGATGATGAGTTAGCAGGTCTGCAGGTCATTGATCTGTGAAAGATTGAACGATTTCATATACTTGTCTAATTTCACTATTATTTTTGTTGAGAATATGCAGCTTTCAGCATTCCGTTGACCTGTAAACCGGTTAGCCATCAACGTTGATGATTGCTGTCAAGAAAAACTGCAATCTCACTCACTGGTCTCCCTGACTCGAGTGTATGTTCATTATTTAATAAATTTATCTTTCAATGAAATTATTTAGTAAACTTGCTGCAAATGTTTTTCCGCTTGACAAAATAAGGTGAGAAATTGTATGCATTGACATAAAAGTTGATTATTTATGCGTAATGGCTCCCTACTGAGTTGGCCAGGGTTAAAGTTGTGATCTGTACAAGTTTTGATCGCCCAAATGGTATTTCTTGTCAAATGGTCATGACACTTTTTCTCCAGGGATGACAAAAAAAGCCATTACACAAAGGCCTTCATTGTTGACAAAGCAATTCATGGAAATCCAACAGATTGACATAAAGGTATTGTATTATGAAAATATCATGACTACTTGCTCATCCTTAACAATGAATTAGTGTCAAAACATTCAACACCAATTAAGCGTTTCTCATGGATTTGTATCTGTTTAAATTTTGGCAAAGTAACTGTTAGGTTGCTGGTAGAACAAATTACCTCCAATATTAGACAATTTTATCACTGCCCGTGTCGGACATTTGCTTGCAGGTTTGAGATTTACATTTTCATCCTGAGATGACTTTCTGGTCAATCTTCGTTCTAACTGTTTGTCATTGCATTCGGGGATTCCCCTTGCAGTCCTAATGCTGGGAATCCATGACGCTGTTCATCGCTCACGTGAGTGAAAAGCTACAATGTTTGTAAAATTTAAAAACTATTGTTTAATTGTCGCAAGTATATTTGTCTTCAGACCATAATCTCTTCTGATCTTGGATGTTAATTTTTTAGCGCCACACAATGGTCATTTTGAGAAGTTGTGTTTTTGTGTTGTGTTTTAGGGCTCAAAAACAAAATTAGATAATATAAATAATCATTTGTTTTTGTTTGATATATGTTGTGTACATGTATTATAAATTAGCCTTCAACGAAAGAACGATACATATAGAGAATAATTGAGCTCCTTTCTATTTTTAACTCGCCGATACAATAGGGCACTGGATTTTTATCCTTAGACTAGAACTGGAGCCATGCAAAAAAAGAAGCAGGTAGAATCATTTACCACCCAGATTCTATTACTTGTCAGAAATAACCTTGCCATGCCATCAGATTAACAAAATCTAATATATGTTTCAGAGAAGCAATATGACTCCTGAGCGTGTCCGTATGAGAAGTGGTCATGTAGCCCAGGCTTGTCCCAGTTGACGTCGGACTTAATCCTTTCCACGAAAACAACTTGGATAAAAAAAACTTGCTGTTTGTAAATATTTTAATCTTCTTCAGTGCTCATTTTCCATGACTATTGGCGTTTTTCAGGCTCATGATTCCTGATTTAATATCACACAGCACGTACCTAGGACAGTTAATAAGGTGATTTGATCATGTTGATGTCATGTGTACCCTTCTTTTAAAAAAGGACTTTGAGCATTCCCTTTTACATTGCTCGGCTCCCTTTCATTTTGCTTAGGCGTTTTATTTTTCATCTATTACGAGTATAAAACAGATTGATACCAGATTTGATATACCGGTTTTGAGAAGGTTTACAAGAATATTAAAAAGCTGGTATCCAATAGCGATGGTAGTAGTTGGTAAAGAGATGATTTATTTGTGGCGCCTCTTAGCACCCGGCAATGGTATGCATTCCCTCAGTTAAGTACCCGATTGATCCTAAACGCTTCTGAAAAACGCAGTCTGAGAACCTTATTTTGAACAACCACCTCCGCCAACCATTGAACGCTGTCGAGTAGGAACTACAGCTAAGGCAGCATTGTAGTGGTTTATCTTGTAGATTAAGCGATAATGAAATCCCTGTCTTCAAAAGATCATCTTAATTGATCATTAGATTGTTGACAAGAAAATGAAAATACAAACGCCACCACTTTTACAATGAGTTTTATTAGAAAATTAATTGGTTGTCTTGTCTACAATGTAATGCGATATTAATGTACTAATCACTACACATTATTACAGATAATTACTTTGGCACTAGACTTGTTTCTGTTAAGTATGAAAGACGACTGAAATGGCTGCCTGAATTAAGCTTCATTCCTCGAGGTTTTATTACCGCTGTCGGTGATTAAGGTTTGATCCCCCAAAATCTTTCACATCTTTTCTGCACATCATAAAACCGGGTGTAAAAAGTGTGCTACGGCGCAATGAAAATATCCGAGTGATCACAGCGTTTCTCCTTCGGGAGTCAGAGTTGGACAATGACAGTTTATGATTATTCAAGGTGGAAAATACAGTCGACTGTCTCGGGGTGACAGACTAATGTCTAGTCATTGGTCTTCGTTCATTCCAGCCTCTTTTGTTTCTTGCCAAGGTTACCGGTCCGGTCAACCACCGGATGTAAACTATATACCGTTTCCCTGAAAAACAGGCCTTTGTTTCTCTTTGCACACTGTTGAGTACTTTTCGAAAAAGCTGCTATGGAATGCTTCAGTGACATAATTACTGCAACATTTTTCTCTTCCGATTACACAGGGGGCCATTGTGAGGGAGTGGGGCCTTTGGGCGGGAGAGGGGGGTAAGAGCCTGGGGCTCAGACTAGAATAAACCATATCTTCTACAGCAATTTAGGGTCTTTGACCCAGGTATGCAGGAGTTGACCACAAGGAATCTGGTTGAAAAGGTGAACATCAAGGGGATTACATTTGATGGCAAAACTTTGTGATCTGAAAACAATATGTGGTCAACAACAAAGCTATTTGCGGAGCGAAAACATCTCAATAATTCATCTGCAAACCAGAGACTATAGATATCTATAGATTATCTATAGTCTCTGGGCAAACTGCAAAAAATACACCCTGGGGTATAAAGTTTACAGCCAGGACATCTGTACCAAAATATTGTGTCTAAATTCTATTATTTCAAGGTTCAAGATATATGATGAATAACTGCATCAATACTAAGCGGTTGTTATAAAACAAGAATGTTTAGTTGTGCAACATCAGAGCTAATGGCAGGATGAAAAGATGTACATCTGATTTGTAGGAGTTGCATCATGAGAAGAGTTTTATTAGGCAATGACTAATAGTTTTCTTATCATCTTCTCCCTCCCATCAGCTTCAGTTTAGAGGAACCACTGCCAAAACTTTGTAAAAGGTTTCCTCTAGCCTTGTCACGCGGTGTTACCACTAGCCTTGTCACAGGGTGTTACCACTAGCCTTGTCACACGGTTGGTTAATTTTTTGTAGCAGCGTGACAAGGCTAGGTTTCCACTATGTTGGAGGATTGTCTTATCCACATGCAAGGGTTTATGTGGTAAAACCCATAGTGCACTAAAACAATTCTCGGCCATATCATTTCTAAATTCTAAATTTATGATATACCACACCACTGGGCACATTCAAATTACACCATAGACATTTGTTCTGGATTAGATAATATCATTCTGCTTCCTTGATTTTTTCTAAAACGGTAGGAAATCTTGCTGATGATTCACTTGACTTGTAAATATTACTATGGAGTTCTAATTCTTTGTTATACATCCATTTGAACTTTTGAAACGATCGAAAAAAGTTTGCTCTACATTCTCAGACAGAATCATTAGAGCAACTAATTTTTTCTTAAGGTGATTGACCAGGTTTAATTGTGCTACCCTAAATGTTGGTCACTTCAGCGACGCTAATATAAGGCTGCCCTCTTTGTTGCACTGCTACTCATGTTGCAGCAAATCTCCAACATCTGCTTTATATCAAAAGGGGTGTGGCCAAAACAGGCAGCCTAGGGCTAAAAAAAGTTGAATGAAGATAGCCACTTAGTGCATACATTATATCGACTAATAAAACCACCAACATCAACACAATACAAACCAATGATAACAAGTATAAAAGCGTTGGCACACTTGGACCCTATGCCACTCACGCTTTCTATTTGAAACCATCAAACACTGCACAAAAATAAGTCTTTGTCAACGATACAAAACAAATTAGGCTTATCGGTGCGTCCAAAACAGGCTCAGTATCACACTAACAGGTTTGAAGCTCCCTGCAGCTATTGCGACTTAAATAATTTGAAACTAACAATTCAAATTCAGGACACTTTATCACACAACGTCACCATGGTATCTGACTCGAAGGATTCTTCTCATACTCTCTTGACAACGTCTTCGCTGCCGGCTAAAAGGCGACTCAGCTCGGAGACAGACAGCGATTTTGACGATGATCAGGTCTGCAGTGATGCACTATTAGGGTAAGTACATTTGTAACTGGGTATTCAAATTGCTCTTCAATGTAGAAAATTATCCTGTTGCACAGTTTACTGTCTTGGTCTTGATGATAAAGTGAAAACATTTTGATAATTAGTTAAAAAATATGCATCCTCTTTAATCAGGGAGTAACTTCTAAAATAAAAATATCTTCATTATTGAGGACTATTATTGGGCTTGCGGCTCAGATCAGATTAACTTTTTAGGATGGTCTCCATCAAATCTTTATTATATTATATTATATATATCATTATATATACATTCCGTATCCCATCTTATTATGTACTGTTTTTGGCTAATCTTTAAAACTGTATCACAACAATTTAAATATGTATTTCTCTCTTTTATGAACAGGTCTCCACTCTCTAATTCCGCCAGTGATGATTCCGGATGTTACACAATGGCTAGAAAGAAAAGACGTGGGGTAAGTTATTACGCTTCTTTTTTTATAACCAATGTAATTTTCATCAAGACATGAAGACATTGTTTGATGCACTGTGAGGTTCAACTTTGCAATTGAATCTGTGGATGTTGTTGGTATTTAGCGATGCAGTATATCAGTTGTAATTATGACGAAAAATGAGTATGTTACATTTACCACGAACACTTAGTTCCGTTTTGCTGCATAATTTCTGTACAATGTAAGACTATATTTGTGACAGTATGTGGTACAAGCCGGATGATTTTTATTTATGGTTGTATTTTTTGTCTGCAGTTGATTGAGAAAAGGAGAAGGGACAGAATAAACAAAAGTTTGAACGATCTGAAAAACATGATCCCATCAGCTACGGAGCGACAGGTAAGAAACTTATTCTGGTCATGACAGGCATGTTACTGCCATTCTTTCAAGCATGTTAGAGTGAGCAACATGGAGCAACATGGAGAAAATCCTAGCATGTCATATGAAGAAGCGAAAAAGTTGCGATATAACCAATTTGCATTGCAAAAAAAGAAAGTGAATTTGCACATAGAATGGCAAAACTTATGTCTATGTGTCTAGTAAAACTGCAATAGTGTTTGCTGGTATTTGATGAAATTATTTTCTGCAAATTTATCCCAAAGTGTACCCAATACTCATATGTATTCAAGTGTTGCATCAGGTCAAATTAATTGTAAGTCTGCTTTTCAGGCAAGCTCACACTATTTAAGATTTATCACTGGTGTCAAAGAATCCATCTATTGTTGTTATCCTGTCAATTTGGATAAGTAGCATTGTCAGGAAAATTTGATATAATATTTCACAACGTAAAGGACCCGCTCAGTGGGAGTAAGCCCCAAATCTGAGACAACCATCTGTTCATGTAATAAAAATTTAGCCGGCTTGATATTCCCTGCTATTCTTATGGGCTCTATTTAATATCTAATATCTAGTATTTATAATCTTTACTAATATACTCTCACTGATTCAGACATATCAAATTGCAAAGAATTGATGAACAAATCACCATGGATAATCATAATGAAAAGAATGTTAACACCTTGATGACTTTGAATTTAATCCCTCTTGATCTTAACCACCAAACCATGCTGGTTCAATGTTTGCACTCAGCAATCAAAAACCCATTCAGTCTCATGGACAGGTGGATTATGAAAGCTGAATATTCAATCAATTTTACGCTCAGTAAGAAATCAAGACAATCCAATGGCGAGCATCAAGAAATTCAGAGATTTATTTTAGTCAGTTAGGTAGGCTGAAGTGTTTGCTAAATGTAAATGATCGGTTAAAACTTGTGAACTATTAAACCATAAATTTAGTTATGTAAATTTAAGTTGTCAGACAAGGAGCAGCAAGATCAAACATTGGCTGGGTGCCTTTATTTGCAGTGGTATCATCTTTGGTATGCTGTTACTAAGCCTTAGCTCCAAAAGAAATTTGAAACTTTAATATATTTAAATGCAATTTTATCCTTTTAATAAAATCCGAGGCTATCCAGCCCTGATTTTCATCATGCAACCGCCAGATTCAAACAATCAGTTCAAGGGCTCTTACAAAACTTTTTAATCTGGTGGTTGAAATTATAATTTGTTTATTCAGCTTACAAGAGAGCAACATTACGCTGTTTAGATTTATGTAGCTTCTATGTGAAGCTAGATCAATTTCGAGCTAGTTTGAATCTGCATCACACCTGCATGTAAATAATCGAGATAAATTAGGGTAGGCGAGAAACTCACCTGCTTGTGTGGAAAACAATGATTTCAAATAAAATTTGATAAGTTCTAGCTAGATACATAGAGCTGCATTTTATTCGGTAAAGGGCATGCAACTCCGAGATATTTTGGAAATACTCTTTTGGTTTAGATATAAGTACTTAATTTGATCTCTGTCCATGGCCAATTAGACGTGGTCAAAGAATTCTGGTACAGCAATGCTCCCAGACTGTAACTCCACAAGGTTCTCAAAAAAGCTAGTTACCCAACAGCAAAAGTACACTAGAATTCTGAATTCAGTATTGTTGAAGGAACTCAGTATTCTACTGCTAAATTATCTTTTGACAGGCATCAACAAAGCTGGAGAAATCAGAAGTGCTATCGCTGGCGGTTGACCACATCAAGTCTCTCACAATACAAGCAGGTAACTACATACATAATTATAACTTCTCGATCCATAAAAAAAAACGTTTTCGCAGACACCTTTGATATGATCCAAATCCCTTCAAGAAGGGGGTATCATTGGTCACAAATATTTCAAACAATTTCAAAACGTGGATAACGATCATCAAGCTGCAAAATGTGACTTTTGTGTCTTCGTTGATGCAAGTTCAGAGTCTCCCACAGTATATAATTGTGAAAGCCTTTTTATCTTTTAGAAGCAGCTAATCCTCAGACACTAGCTCAGGACTACCGAGGTATAGGTTACCGTGAATGTTTACATGAATTAGTCGGCTATCTTACACATGGTGAAGGTCTCGGACCAGCCACTCCTCTACACAACAGAATCATCAACCACCTGCATCAGCAAATGTCCCACAGTGAGCGTAAACCACTCGTCCAACCACCTCAGTTCCCAGCTGTCTATCCCCCACATATACTGAGCAGGTTAGGCATGCCCCAAACAGGTCAGTTTGAGTTTGGGCCTTACGACCAAAGTGTACAATGCAAATCCGAGCCTACCAGCTCTCCTTCTTATCACGATGCAGGTCATATTCCAGACTGCGGCTATCAGCTTTCATTACCAGACTATAGCCTTACCAACAGTGAACCACATTACCATCAGCAGTGGCCGCAAACTACAGTTAATCCTCCAGTGACAGGAAGTGAAAATAACGGACAGTATGTATTCACACCTCAAACACCATGGGTATGAGACCCTGGTAACTTTTTTAGTTTATTTTTTCAAATCTGTAATTTTTTTTAATATAACCATAATATAAAGTGATCTCGAGTGTGTTATTTATAATATCAACCACTATATATATTATAAACACGTATATGATAACAGCTTATCAAACTTATACTGTTATAGTGTTTCTGGTTTTGTAGTATTGTGGTTAGAGTTTGTCAATAAATGGCCAATAACCATAACTGTTTCAATTAATCCTTTGTGTGTTCTCCAATCTCATAAATTCAGTTGTTTTCTTACATTTTTGCATCTTTTAGAGTTGAAAATAGCATTGCAATTTTTCAGCACAGATTGACCACAAAATCCAGAATAAACACTATTTACATTACCAAACATTCAATTTCTTCAAACAAAATTTTAAACTTAATCTTGGTCTGAACCTCATAACAATGAAATGAATCAAAATCAGTAATGCTGACTAAGTCATTTTCGACATTTTTCCTACCACAAAGGAAACTATCTATTATGATAAAGAGTTCCAGCAAAGATACATAAAGCTCATAAGTTATAGGGTATAATCTGACATGCGGAGAAGTATTATCATGGTGTGCATGCGGCACAATGTTTTTCGTAATCGACCAAACAAAATTGAGATTCAAGCTGATGATTTGAAAAGGCGGGGGGGGGGGGGGGGGTTACATCTCCCTGGTTACATGATAATAAGAGAATATTCTTTACTACTGATCTCAATGATTGATACAAAACGTCAATACCTGATTTAGTATTAACATAGATTAATATACATATAATCATATAAGCATATATACATATATATATTAATAAAATTATATACGGCCATATATTAAGTATGTGGGTTATAAATTGCGTAGTCTAGTTAAGTTGGCTCCTCCTGTAATAAGCTTTAAAAACAAACTAATAGTCCCAGCTTTTGTTTTATGAAACGAAACAAAATTCAATAAATCGTGTTTGTCCCTCTTACTGCTGTTATGGGAATGATTTCAGAGAATCTGACGATGATCTGTGATAGGAATTAATCAGTCTTTGTCCGTAGGCTGCAGTTTTGTAGGTTCCCTCTGAGGGCGGATTGATATTGCAGAAAACTAAATATGAACAACTAAAATAGACCTCAAATTCCTATCTGTAAATTCTCATCCAAACTTTTGGTAGTTCGTACCAACAATTCATAAGCAACGCATAATCAATATTGGTAGCATAATCTTTAGCAAAATATAAAGCTAGTAGAGTAATTTTTCAATTGTGATGAGGGCATAACTCTGAAACTGGGCTTGAGTTGTTGACATAATTTTCTATCAATTGCAATGCGCAGCTGGGTGACCCATCCTACCCTCTTACTGTAACATTACCTACCTGGAATAATGACAAATCTCTCTCAGTTTTCTGTAATTCAGATCTACTGTAGTTCAGCATTCTATAGAGGTAGAGAAGAAAACAGGTGTCACATCTCTGTCGACCTCCTGATCACATATTGTAACTATGGACCTTCCTTTACTTTCCTACCCTGAGATCATGAGTGCTGATTCAGATAAGAAACAATGAAATAAAACTCAGTCCATGCTGGTGAATGTTGACTGCCATGACAAATGTTACAGTGGCAAGTAACCTATTTTTCATGCTGTATGCAGAATAGTCTCGTCACATAGATTATCTCTGCAGCACAACAAATGTGTCGCTGCCTTCAATCAAAAAGGTCAGCTCCAGAAGTGCAAGTTTATGTGATTTCACAACTTACGTTCTATTTCATATATCCAAATGATAGGTTTTTTTGCTTTCCCAGTTGATGTACTTAGACTTCTAGCTGATGAGTTAATTCTAGACCTCTGCTGCAGGGAACAGTATTTGCCACATTTCAAAAGTTTGTGCCAGTGCAGATCATACATTTTCAAAAAGGATGTACCAGAGAGTGATAAATATTTGCTTTCAGCTTATAATCTTCATGGCATTCATTGAAACAATTTAGGTGTCCTGATTAAGATCGTCATGGGGGAAGGCCATGATTGATAATATTTGGGAGTAACTCAGTGATTGTGTTAGACTTTGCCACTTGTCGTCTTTTCAGAGCAGATAAAGAAAGTGATCAGGATCTATGGTCATCTAATGATGTACAGATCCCTGGAGGAGTTGTCTGCAGATTTAAGCTGCGTTTACATTGAAGCAACTTTGCTTGTAGTTTTGTCGATGCAACACACTTGAGACATAGTTGTGACACAATTGCACCACCAGTGTAAATGCATAATTGCAAGTTGGAGCAACTGTCTGAGTTGCAATTTGTCTGAGTTGCAGCTATGCAGCAGTGCTGCTTTTCAGTCTGAGTTGCAGTATTGAGAGGCGTGGTCTTGGCGTCTTTGAAATTTCGTTATTGCAATTGGTGAGTTGCGTATAAGTGAACAAACATGCAACCTAGACTCAGACTCAACCTCAGACTTTTGAAATGTTGCAGGTTGCAGTTGCAAGTTGCAGTTGCAAGTTGCAGTTGCAAGATGCAAGTTGCTAAATGTAAACGCAGCTTTATGTAAGCGGAACATAATTTAACAATGATACCAGAATATAATAATTGACGCGAGAAGTGGTAGGTAGCAAAAAAACCATCTCTTCTCTGTTTGATTGGACAATAACAGCCACAAGAATACACCATGAAAGAATCAGGATTCTCAGCAATTAATAATCACATCCCTGATCTGTTTCTTTTAAAGTTCCAAACTTCCTTGTTCACACTCCATAATAGTGTATGAAATCTCAAAAACTTATTTTGAGTTGTCTACTCACAAATAAAGAGAAGCAACTCCAAAACAAATATCCAGACTTGTAACATTCCGCACATGCGCAGTATAGGTGGAATAGGATTTATCAAAGTGAAACTGCAGTGGAACTGAGAAGCGGGAAGACTGTATCATAGAGTTATCCTCTATGGACCGTATAGTCCAGACAAGTAATAATTAAATCAAGTGAATGCTTGCTGTGTAAGCTCTGATATTCGTCCAGGTAAGGGCAATTAGTCCTACACCCAATGCGTATGGTCTTCTTGAGCTACTGGCCACTGACTTGTGCACACTGCAGCTGAGAAGGCATGAGTTCCTGGGGTTGCACTTGCAGGGTTCCGTTATTTATAAATAATCATTCATTAATTACAGAAAAAGTCCAGTTCTACATGGGCAGTAGCCAGTTTTATGACAAATCACAATTATGTTGCATTGCATGCTAAGACATATTTTAGGTACTTGTGGGTAGTTCCAACAGCCAAAACAACAATGCTCCTAGTCCTATAGGCATTGAGTGCTGTAAGACATGTCACCTGTCCCATACAGCACCTGGCACAGGTCTTACTAGTACAACACCCGCCACCAGTGACAGCTGGTGCATGTTTTATCGGTAAACTGTTGGCTAGAAGCTCGGCTGGCAGTGTCCCTTAAACTCTATATAGGATCATTCTAAGTTTAAGGCTGAATACAACTTGTGTAATTATGATAGTTCGTCCAGTGTGGGTTCAGGGTGTTGCAGCAAGGCATCTGGAGTTACCAGCATGCATAATCTGTCCAGTATCAGTATCAGTGGTTGATACTGGACTTGGGAAAATTATGCATGCTTGTAACTCCAGATGCCTATGTTTCGCAGGTATGTGCTCATTAGGCATTGAAAACTGACAGCCAGTCAATTTGGTGGGAGGGGCTTTGTAGGCCTATCATGAGCCACATGTACAGTCCTTCAGACAAGCCCTCTGTATAACAAACACACTTTTTGTGCGAATTTTGGAGATATCAATCCAGTTTTTAACACTCACTGATGTGGTGTGGGCTGTTAATATCTTTCCAAGGCTGTTGTTAGGCCGCCATATTAGGAAAACATCGCCCACGGTTTGTTTTTACATATCTAGGAGATTGTAAAAAAATCTACACACAGGTTGAAGGTACTGATAAGAAAACTATGGCAGAGAAAGAAGCAAAAACAGGATCCTCTTATTGCTTTATGGAGTGCAGTCTCTGTTTTGAAAATGACGATCTCAAAAGATTACCCTGTAATCATAATCACATATACTGTGTTACCTGTCTGACTAAAGATTCAGATACAACAAAGATTATCAAGTGTCCTCAGTGCAGGTATGTTGATATAAGGTATTACCTTCGATTCATGGCTGTTATCTAACTATTATAGGGCGTATCTATTATTAGTCTGAACCCCCAGACTCTTGTCAAATCTCCTCTCTGTAGGTATAATATATGTACAGTATTGTGTTTATGTTGTCTCTCTACTCTACCAGGTATGGTGTATGAGCGGAAAATAATTTCTTATGACTGTAAAGTTTCCTGCTGGCCCTAATGTGATGTGTGGTAAACTTTTTTATGTGCGAAGCTGTCAACAGAAAGCAATATATAATCTGGCATGCTGGCTAGACTATATATTGCTTTGGTCTTCTATGAACGTAATGTTATAAATATTTGTGTGGGAGTGATATTGAAATTGGAGTAATGGATGGGAAAGCAGGTTATTCATTCTACAACTTTTTAAGCCATTACCCTTTAACAAGTTGCTAAATTTGAACACTGTGACAACTTGCACAAATAAGCTCACACTGACTGACTCTCAATGCCGCTTGAGGGTCATCGTCCTAAAAGTGAGAGATCCCATAACCTCCTATTTATCAGGATTCAAATTTGCTAAAAGATCAATATCCATGCCTGTGCAATAACCTGTGATACAAGAGAATGTCCACCATAGGGATACCTCATGCGTCTGCTGTTGTAAATATTATTTAATACACCTAATGATAATCTCCAAATTTATTTCAGGATTGTGTTTGATGAAGGTATAGACCAACTCCCATCAGCAGGTGATCCACTAGACAAGCTTTTATGCTGTGATGTATGCATGAGAAAAAATAGGAAGAGAAAATTGGCACAAATTTATTGTGTCATATGTGAGAAAAGGTTTTGTACTCCTCATGAAAAGGTATACATGACTCCCCGGCTGACCTTTGGGTTGTAGCATTTTCAAACTTATGAATAGCTCTGTTGTCAGCGCACATAGCTGTTATGGGTTTCAGTTGTTGTTACAGTTTGCTCACATTGAAAGCCTATGTATTGCGACGAATGTCACATCCCAAACTAGGGTAGAGAAGGATGTGTTATTTTAATTCTTAATAGACATAAAGGATTAAGATACATCTGAAATACTTGCACCTGGACATAAAAAATTCAAATGTTTGTATTTTAATTCTTCCCCAGAGTCACAATGATGCCCTGGACGACCACATGAGGATACGGATGGATGAGTATAAGCGAGATCATAGAAAAATGGAGACCAGATATTGCAAAAGGCATGCGAATCAGGTGTCCACAATGGTATGTGAGAAGTGCTATGGCATATTCTGTGTTGAATGTGTTCATCGAATCGGATTATGCACTGATGGTGAGTAATGTCAAGACTTACAACCTTCTTTTTAAAAGAACAAGTAATAACACTGAATCTTCCAGGAAGAACGTTTGATTTTGGTCACTGTTTTTGATTGTGAGAGCAAGAATTTCGCTGCAGTGATACAGACATAATGCTGGTAAACAGGAAACAATGAACCATACAGTGGTTGTGTGGAAGGTAAGGACCAGAGATGTGTGTACAACAAATAAGTCTTGCCCGTTCCCGTCTATCAAAAGATGCTGTCTGTCCAGGTCTGACATTGGGTATCATTGGACAGACTTCTGTGCCCTATGCGGCCCATCTTTTGAAGCTGTCCATCCTTCTCAGTCCAATTGGCAGCATTGTAAAAATGTCTATGTCCCTTCCTGGTCATCTCTGTATTTTGCTCGTACATCTGGCAACAGATTGGAGAAATTCCAGTGATCTGAATATTTTGTATTTCAGGTACAGGCCATCAGTTGATGCCACTGAAAATGCTCATTACCAAGCTGACAGAGATGGTAAATAAAAATAAAGTATGGATATTTGATAAAGAGGAGCACCTGTTAGGAATGTCTAAACAGCTGGCAACTATAATATCAGACTGGGATACGGAAACACAACAGATGATAGAAAAACTACATCAAGCTAGAGATGAGCAGGTAGGGCCTGTTTGAGTTGGATTATCCAATGAGGGAGTTCATTGGGTCAACTCCAAAGTCTCAGCGGTCTTTACAAAGTTGAGGATGATATCACAGAGTAATGATATACAGTGTGGACACTTCAATGATTGTTATAGTGCCTGCGGTTTTGAAGTGTCACCCCTGTATATCCTTACTCTGCGATGATATCCTTATCGACATGAATTTTGTTTTCAGATAAACCACAGTTCGTTTTGTGACACATTTACTATAACATTCAAGTATCTATAACAAACTTGTGAGAAAAGTTACTGGGACAGCTTGTTTTATTCATTGGAATTCCTACTTGTTAGAGCCCTCAGAGATTTTCAGCACAGAGAAAATCAAATCATGTTTTATAAAATGTATGTAATGTTTGTCAGCACCTTTGCTAGCGGTCACAATGTTAGTGATGGGAAAGCGTCAACAACCATGACTTTCATTAATTGGTTTGATATGTTGAGCAACTGATAATTTGCCTGTGTATTGCTTTAGTAAAGAACCAGAACGGAGAATATACTGCATCTGTTGTCATTCCTCCTGATGATGTCCTTATTAATGCTGGATTAACCAGACAACCAAGTGAGATTTGCTGTCATACAAACCTTTGAGCCATGTAATTTTGAGGTCCAAATCTGTAATACATGATATGTGTTAGATTTTTTCTCATTGTTAGGTTGCAGAGCTTGCAAAAAGATATCTTGAGTTGGAGGAAAAGTTAGTTGCTATGAGAACTAAAGCTAAAACAGAAGTGACTTGTTTTTTGGATGATGAGATTGGTGTCAAACTGGATAAACTGAGCAGACAAGTAGCTAGAATAGAAGCTAGGATACACACTCATCATGAGGTGACAATCTGAAACCATCAAGTTAAATTCCTCATATTAATCACATTCTGCCGCAAATTTCCCTGTTGCATTCTTGCTGCCTTTTCTCTATTGCTAGTTTTACTCATTGTTGAGTTGTAGATTCTATCAGAGTCCTACTAATCCATAAGTAAAGAATTTCCACTGTAAACAGTGTATTTCTATATACGTTTCAAGAATGAACAAGCAAACATTATCAATTTTTGCTTATCGACAAATAGGTAGATGTGGCAGGAGGATACAAAGAGACTGAAGACCTTATTAAAGAGCTGATAAAAATGAAGATTCCTACCTACAAGCCTACTTCTAATCATGTACAGCTCGCTGATAAAGGTAGGTGATGTATTGTTGAACCAACCATTAGACCCATGGACGAGGATGATAAAACAAGAAGTATAAGGTTTTTAGATAAACTTCCTATTCCTAACCGCTTCAATACTAAGCTTTGAAATTACATTGAACTGATAGAAAACCTCAGCATATTTTTCCTGAACACGCATCAATACATATTTGAAATAGGTTATCACACAATTATGACCGACTTTCACGATGAGCTGACTACATAATAATATTGTCATTATAGTCAAATTTGTTGATGGCAGTATGCAACTGTAACAGTTTACTTATCCATTTGATATTCAGATTTAGGAGAGGTTGAACTTTCAATTGGAATCACACAGTATGAAGCAAACCTCATTGTTCAGCGGACACCTCTGACCGTCAGCCCTCCAACCTCTATGTCTCTTACCAAAACTGTGACACTTCCAGCAGCATCTCACTCTGTGACCCAGCACGGTGATGCCACATATGCAGGAGTGCAAAATGGCCAACTTCTTAAGATCAAAACAAATGCACAGTCTGTTCTGGTAAAAGTTAATGGCTATGTGTCCAGTCTTCAAGTGTATAATAATGAGTTATATGTATTATCAGTAAACACCAATAAGGTGTACGTCTATGATATATCAGGGAAACTAGTTCGGTCATGGTCTCATACATGTGTTAGTGGTAGCTTCAGCAAATTACGTGTACTGTCAGGAAAGATTATTGTCCCAGATGGAGGAAAACAGTCACTTACAGTTTATAGTCTTCAGGGTGAATTGTTAAAACAAATTAGCTGTCCTGGTATGAGCAATAATTGGAAGGCTATGACAGTTTGTGGGAACGACTCTGTGATAGTCTCTGACAATAATACTAGTAATGTATTCAGAGTAAATATAGACAGTGGCAAGGTGATGTGGACATCTAAACATGTGAAGGAACCACAAGGAGTTGTCTGCTATAAGAACAGATATGTACTTGTCATCAACCAGAACGATGACACCAGGATATGGATACTGGATGTTGGTAGCGGTAAGTAAACATACATAAGTTATGATTAGCTACCAAAATGCCTAGATGCCTCAGATCTTCTAAAATATTAACCATGACCATAATCTAAAATCTTTTTTTTTTCAGTTCAGTACAATTTTTCCGTGTGACAACAATTGCATCTCATTTCCAACATTTCCTCCTTTGAGATTTTATTCCAGCTGTACTTATATTCCTCTCATGTCCTCCTCACTTGTTCTCTCTATCGTTTAATTTATTAGGGTATCACTGGCCCACAATACCACTAAATATATATCATTCATCCTATGACAACAGGTCGCATTATGCCATCATGTGCCTCCCCTTTTCCTCGGTCCAGCACTATACTCTAGGGGAGTAAAGTATTTGCAGTAGGAAAATTTTGCTAATGTATGTAAACTTTGATATCAGCGACTTCATGAGCCTGTAAGCACAATCACTCTTGATCTTTTCTTCTATTTTTCATGATTATCATCATCATTATTAATCTCTTATTGCAGGTGAATATATCAGTGATATAGTCGGAGCAACAAGTCCTTCTAGCAACCACTTTGACCTTGAATTGGATGATGATACACTGATTGTAGCAAAATACAATCAAAGAAAACTACAGTATTATCAGCTGCGCACAACAGAATGTCACGCCGTGATACGGTACCTAGACACTTGTAACATCGGTAACAAAGAATTTGGTGGAGCAATCCTATATATGTATATATATATATATAATATACTAGCATGCTAATGTCTGGAGTTCAGAAGGTTCTCACAGACCTGCAACAAAACTAAATGTCAACCTCTTGTGGATATTCTTAAATCAAAGTATATTTCATGGTTTTGCTGGCTGATTGTTTTTGCATATTTATAGAAAACCAATAGACATGTGTGCACAGTAATAATTAGTAGAACACTGTTTTACCAGACACTATAGATAATATATATCTATAGTCTCTGGTTTTACTTCTTGTCTTCAGGTTATATTTTAATTGTATTAATTATTAAAATATAATCAGAAATGACTTATCAAGCAATCAATTTACTTAATTGACTGCTGGATATTAACTCTACGGTTATGACAATGAATTGCAAAAATATATTTTCTGGATTAAATAATACTCTATTTTAAATAATTATTGCTCTACTCATATAATAGGGATCAAAATAAAGTCAATAAGTTGCTGCCATATTCACAATAATAATTTTAATGTACTCTTGAATTCTTAACTAATACAACCAGACATGGACACTTTTTTTTACATAAAGCTTCAGGCATAATTTTTCGTCCAGAGTGGTGGTTGTTTTTTATCTACAGAATGTCATAAACATTGAGTCCATCACAAAATACAAGCTAGGGTGCTCTTTTTTCAGATAAGAGTAATTTGTGCTGATATGTCCCTATTATTACACTGAGTCAGGAATTGCGTTGTATGGCTAGCAAATCAAAAATAAGTAAAATTTCATCTCCTGTTACTAACATGCGATGAACCTGAAAATCAAATAAAATTACTCTGCATGGGTGATTGTGATTCAAACCAAAATTAGAATGAAGAAACATGTTTTCTTGTTGATGAGATCAAGGACTAAGAGGACATGCGATTGTTACAAGCTAAATTAGCGGAGCAGACAAGTGTCTAGGAAAAATCGAATTTGTGTCCCCACCCCCTCCGAACAAAGCTTGTCAAGACAGGCTAATGGACAGCATGGGACTCCAGCCCAACCTAGTTTGAACATCTGGAATGGGCTGAGCATAAAAAGTTGTTGTGCACTGCTTTTAAACTCGTAAACTTGTAACAAGTAAACGCTTTGATTACATAATAATAATATCAAGCTGCAACTCAGGCTGTTTTGCTTTCCCAGTTAAAAAACATACTAAACAAATCCCCGCTTTTTCATGACACATTATAAAAACTTTTGCTCTTTTAGGAAGCGTTAGATAGTATCAGTCATGATACTAAAAACCACTTAAAATCAATCGTTATTTTTTATAAATTAAAAACAAAAAAGTGCAATGATAAATAAATACAATGATGCAACGCATCCTATTCACAAGCACATTTTGTTGTGTCATGGGTTAATGCAATAATTGATGCTATTTTTGTACGTGTATGTTGTCCATCCAATCAATGAACTCCCTCTCGTTCATTCGAGGAGTAAACATTTTCACTCTTTAGTTCATTAGTCCACCAAAGTTTTATTAACCATTTAGTCATATCACATCAGGTAGTTTGGAGCATATCCCTGTCATGTTTTGATAAATGTCCCAAACTCATATTTGGCAATATCTAGGTACCTAAATTTCCAAAAATATTAAGAGTTGTTTACTCACAGGTAAAGGGAAGGAACTCCAAAACACAGAGATGTAACATTCGTTTATGCGCGGGGTGAGCGGAAGTGGACTTATGAAGTGAAACTGCAGGTAAGAGGTAGTTGGGAGAAATTTCTCATGTAAGTTTGTAGTCTCATCTGTGGAGTCGGTTGTGGGTAATACATTGTAACTATATACAGTGAGTGCAATGGCAGTCAAACATTGACATCTGCCCAGGCAAGAATTGGAGTAGACCTGGTACTGTTTGTTTAGGCCTACCCCCTACATTTGTTGTTGGGCAACTGAACTGCTACTAGTTATAGTACCATTGACCAGAAAGAGTCCATTGCTTGCTTGGCTTGTACCACATACAGTAGTTTATACATACATGCTATTTCAGTAGGCATGACCGCATTTCCTAACTTTGGGCTTGGTGTGAGTGGGGGTAGGTAGTTGAACTGTTTTAGGATAAATTTATCAGCTTATAATGATTCCTGGCATGTCACGGTGGTGTCAGGAAGAGCATCCGACCTCATTGCTCCTGTGCCCCATCAGGATCTAGTCCGTAGACCCGCACTGATACCGAGACAAAAAACCAAGCAACATCATGGTTTCTCACACGGTATCACAGGGTATCGAGACTATAACTGGATGTGAGTTTATCAGCTTATGAGAAACTGAGTGAGCTTCCCACCCACACCAAGCCCAAAGTTAGGAAATATGGCAGTCCTATGGGCAATGGCACCTAAAGCTTGCCAGACATTTGCCAATGCCCCAGTATGAACCACTGAAACAGTGAATGTGAAATGGGAAGAGGAAGTAGGGGCTGAGGAATCAATTCAAGGCATAACAACAAAATGAAGTGAAGATGTAAAACTTCTGCTTTCTCTTTCAAGCTTGCAAGCAAGCGGGTTAAACAGGACTACAAAGAACAAAAATGTGCATGATCAAAGGTTGTTAGGCTTGATGATCTATTAGCGCAATGTCTCGGTGCATTTTACTACATTACAAAATAAAGTACAGTTGTGAAATACCCTTTACCAGTGGTTCCTACATATCGTAGCAGCGGGTGGATTGTGTATACCCACAAATGAGTGTAGCAAAAGTAGAGAGCTGAGCCTAGGATACACGCGCCCCAGCATGCAATCACATGAATCCAACATGCATTCAGACAAGCACACTTTGCCTGCCATTGTACTCCTTTGTTCACCAAACAAAAGGCCTTTTGTTACACAACTCTCATAGGTGCATTGGGGCATGTCTCCCTGACATCGGCCCCCACGGCCTATCCAACATACTACAGCATAGGTGTACTTTATTTTGTAATGTAGCTGACAATGCAGGGCCTAGTTCTCAGTCAAAGCAAGCAACCCTGTGTAGGCCTACTATTGATTGATTTACTGCACTGTTTTGCATTACTTCATTGAGAACTGGGCAAAGCCTTTATTTCCCTGCCATGCAATAATCACTAAGCCACATGTCTCGTGTCATTCACTCATTGCTCTAGAGGTGCCGTAACAAGCCACCAGATAACTGAACTATAATTTGAAATGGGGGTAATATTACTCCTGATTAGTCCTTGCTTATAGTCCTTACTCTAGTCCTTGCTTATGTAATAAACAGAATCTGCCTTCCGTATTCCCCAAAAGACTTGGCCATTGCCCTCGAGAGAAACAAGCAAGCTAACTCCGAAAATTACGAATACCTAGCACTCTGAAATTCTACCAGCGATTAGAGTTCCATGTGAAGTGATTGATACGCTGTTGCAAATTTAAACCCAAAGCATGCTATAATTTTTATAAATCCAGGCAAGTAAGTTATATTGAAAGTGGTTGTGCTTTACAAATTTGATAAGGTATTTTTGTTTTATACAGCTAAATTATTTGGAATTAGCATGTTGTTAAGATTTACTGCAGCAAAAACTTCAAAGTTTAAAACCCAGACAGGGCGAAGATCAGATTCAATTGCTTGTGCTATGAACATAGTTAATTAATACTAAACTTTTAGATCAAGCGTTTGGAAATTAGCAAAGTTAGAACTCAATTTATTCACTTTAGACTTGCGAAAACTAGAGTTGAATCTCATTTTTAAATTAATGAAAAAGGAAAAATATAAGTCAAAAATATAGAACAAATACCAAAAATTAGTCAGCTAACATACCTGTGTTTTTTTTTGGCTCAGGGTGAACTGGTTTAACATGTTTTACCACTCCAGCTTTTATACCAGAAAAATGTTGAGAAAAGCTATTAATTACTTCAAGAAAAATGGTTATAAGATATTCTCGAAGAATCCAAAATCCGCTTTAAAACATGTATTGTGCGGAGAAAAATTGCAAGCAGATTTTATTCGAGCTGAGAAAATTCAAGGTACCACTAGGTGCAGATGGTCAAGTAAATCCATAAAGTTATTAATTAGTATTGTGGAACATGATGATTCGGACATAAAGTTAAACCATACAGGTGACCGCCCTGTTGACCAGAAAGGCATATTAATTATAATTATGCAGCAGATTATTTTTTGCACCGGACAGAGAAAGGTAATCCTCTCGGAAAACCCACAAGTAAGGGCATTTATGGGGTTTGGTAATGGACTTTTTTTGACAAATGGGCATGACAATTGGTAAAAACAAGAACAAAAACAAGAGCTAGCGAGGAGCAAAGGGTGAAACTTAGGTCACAGAAAAACTTGGAAAAATTAGCTTGGGGTGAAAATTGTTTTACACTTATGACGTCCATTAGCAATGGCCGCCATACCTCGCTTCTTGTCCTTGATTAGCAAACATTTTCAGACTCTTGCATGCCAAAGGAACATGAGGCCTTGACAATTGAAAAGGTTTGTATATAGAACAATGACCTCCTTATTACTGGATGGCAACTAAGGTTCTAGTAGTTGTACCCTTAATCATAATATGGACCACAGTGAGGAATTATCAACCACAAACCAGTGAATGAGTGCCCTAGGGTAGAGGGCTTTATCACTAGTAGGCATCTGGCTACTAGTACTAAGATACTTGACCGCTGGTTCCTTGTGCAACTGAAATTGCAGAATGCCTGTGGTGTCAACAGTAGGGCATAGTAGACAGGGTTCAGTTGGACGGTTTCAAAGTCTTCGAGAAGATATCCTGGCAGAAACATGAAGAATTGTTAATCCAGTCTGTGATGCTTGCTGACTTCTTTCCTGCTTCTAACAGCTCTAGGGATGGTCATATGTTACTGTTGCTGCCTGACAAAAAAATCCAATTTAGACAAACTTGTTACTAAGTTTAAGGATGATAAGATTGAAACCATTACTACACATAGGTTGAAGAAACTGGTGAGACCACTATGGCAGAGAAAGAAGCAAAAACTGAGACCTCCGATAGTGACTTTAAGGAGTGCACTCTCTGTTTTGAAAACGATGATCTCAAAAGGTTACCCTGTAACCCTTCTCATATCTACTGTGTCACCTGTCTGACTAAAGATTCGGAGACTACTGAGATTATCAAATGTCCTCTCTGCAGGTAAATCAAACTTCGGAACAGTTATTGTCTTTATTCATGTTTATGTCTTATCATTTAAAAAAATAAAAGCCTTGTATCATTACTGAATCTCAATTGGATGTTGAGTCTCTGTTATACGTTGAGTCTTTTGAGTCAGCCTGGCACTTTGAAATATATTTGCTTTACTCCCTATGGTTTTTGGTTCATCTATTTCAGGACTGTGTTTGATGAAGGTATAGATGACATCCCATCAGCAGGTGCTCCACTAGACAAGTTTCTCTGCTGTGATGTTTGTATGAGAAAAGATGATAAGAGAAGACTGGCTCAGATTTATTGCGTTATCTGCCAAAAGAAATTCTGTACTCCACATGAGAAGGTAGGCGACTATTAATTGTCACTCATCAGGAATTACCTTTAGATACTTATTATGAACTTTATATTCAGGTGCCATTTGCACAGTTGCTTGCAGCGTGTGTTTTAATCAATTGTATGTTTAGAGAACCTCCTACCTTACACCTTACAGAGTCACAATGATGCTCTAGACGATCACAGGCGTATCAGGATGGACGAGTATAAGAGAGATTACAGAAAGATGGAGACCAGATACTGTGAGAAGCATACAAAGCAGGTCTACATGATGACATGTGAACAATGTAACAAAATGTTCTGTGCAGAATGTATGGAACAACCAAATCAATGTCATGATGGTAAGTTCTATAGTTATATAGATAATCTCAAATTATTAAACTCTGGATGCAGCTCTCATATTTTGTGCGTCGCTCATGTACATTAGATATAGGTGAACTTGTTGGTTTTCTGGTCCAGTTTCAACATGTCCTGATTTGGATGTTCTTAGTTATGCTAAAACTTTCCTCTTTAAAAACAGTGTGTTCCAGTCATTGAGGACTGGAGAATTTTCGTGCAGTTTGACATCCTCAGAACTCGTGGATTGTTTATTGTAGCTTCATTCTCAAAGCAATTCAAGCAAAAATGGTATATTTTGAAATAATTCGCGAAAGAAGATCAAAGTTGTGTCTTTTGCTTTCTATGATGAAGCCTGTAACAGGATTTCTTACCTAGAGAGTCTTCATCAGGCCATCAGGGACGGACATCTTCCTGTCTGATGTGCAGTTTCAAACCAATGAAAGAGGGAGTTCATTGTTCAAACCCATGTGTGCTTGTGCAGCTAAAAGTAACTAGTTCTACATATTTTCAGGCAACAACCATAAGCTCCTCACAACATCAAACCTTGTTACTAAGCTTACAAAGATGGTAAATGAGAAGAAAGTATGGGTGTTTGATAAAGAGGAGCACCTGTTAGGAATGTCTAAACAGCTGACAGCTATAATATCAGACTGGGACACAGAAACACAACATATGATAGAAAAACTACATCGAGCCAGAGATGAACAGGTAATATTAGGTGTTATGATAAATGTGCATTCATATTGTTTACAAAGGAATCTTTTCCTTTGTGGCAGAACCTACTGTAATTGTACAGGATGTGCTGAATAGATGTTAACCTGTTTCTAAGAAATTCAATCAAAGCTCATTTAGATTGACAAGTGCGTAAAGTGTGATAATTTGGGACTCGCCATCACAGGCTCTACCCATTTTCAGATCGCTTTACTAGCAAGGAAATATGCTGATTTAGAGGAACAGCTAGTTGAGATGAGAAATAAATCTAAAACAGAGGTAACATGTTTTCTGGATGATGAGATCGGCACTAGGTTGGATCAGCTGAGTAGACAGGTAGCCAGGATAGACTGCAGACTGCACACGTATCATGAGGTGAGGCTTGAGTTCCAGATATAAGTGTTCACACATTTGATGTGTTTAAATATTCCCCAAATATAGTTTTTAATGGCTGGTTATTATAACCATGCCCACAAATTACCAGCATATTTCACAGGGATGCATATGAAAATGAATGATGTCGGGTTGGCTTTCAGATGAGCTCTGAACAAAAAATAAAAACACTTCATTTCTGATATTCTAACACTCTTCTTTACAATGTAACCTAAAATTCCTACTGACAGTTAGGGTTGCATGCCAGTAGTCCAGTACCAAGTCATTATATCATCTTATTGATGGATCAATTGTTGCCACACAGGTGGATGTAGCTGGAGGGTTCAAGGAGACTGAGAGGTTGATAGGTGAACTAATGAGGATGGAGATACCCTCATATAAACCTTCATCTAATCATGTTCAGCTTACTGATAAAGGTAAATACGGAAAGCTTTTCATGTGACAACTTAGTATTCTTCTTTGTCATTGAAAGATTCTTCTTTTAATCTGCTGTAGTACCGTTCAAAAGGGGTAAACCATCGTGACGAACTTTTTAATTGGTAAATATTGCTGTAACAACCCTGTACGAGATTGTAAGTGTTCCATCGGGTTGAGCCCGCCTTATCCGGACGTGTATGTCACATTGATGATGAGTAATCAAATCCCATCTGCTTCTGTCACATCCCCTCCTGCCTCTGTGAAGTTCATGGTTTGGATGACTGTGTCACATCAGGACACATAAGTCACAACTGCCCACGGCTTGCAAATCTGGTTGGGTTAGTTTCGGAGCAACTTTTCCCTCAAAATTCGGCGTATTGATAACTTGTTCTGGGTGCTACTAAGTTGTATGTTTGTTGTAGATTTCGGAAACCCTATTATTTCTGTTGAGATAACACAATCAGAGTCTGTGCTCTCCATTCAGCCTCCCATAACTGTTGTAAGCCCTCCTACATCTCTGACTCTTATTCGAACAGTGCATCTGTCATCACAGCCCCATTCTGTAACAAAGCATGGGGACAGGACATTAGTTGGACTGGAAAATCGTCAGCTGGTGCAGATAAATGATCAAACAAACGAACAGTCTGTACTGGTAACGGTTCCATGTTATGTGTCAGGTGTTCAAGTTTATGGCAGTGAAGTTTATGTCTTGTCTTATAAGCAAATGGTCTATGTGTATGACTTAGCGGGTAAGCTTATAAGGTCTTGGGCCCAATATACAAGTATCTTTAACAAGCTACGAGTGGTTGATGACAACGTCATAATACCATGTACACAAACTAACTCTCTCAGTGTATACTCCGTTCATGGCACCCTTGTCAAGCAGATACCATGCCCTGGTGTATTAAGGGATCCAAGCTATAAAGCTCTGGCTATCAACGGAGACGACTCAGTGATTGTCACAGACCATACTGCCGGTGTGTCAAGAGTGAATATAAACAGTGGTGAGGTGATATGGACATCTAAACATGTGAATAAACCGGAAGGAGTTGTCTGCTATAAGAACAGATATGTACTGGTTTCAAACAGGGATGCCAAGATATGGATACTAGATGTTGACACGGGTAATACTCCCTTCTCTTTTTTACCATTATCCAGCATCATCCCCTGCCTATCTCTTTACCTTTTATTATCCTAATGTTGCCCCATTCCTTAGCAATTGATAAAGGAACCCTCAATTATGGTGGTACTTCGGAATATCACAAGATTGATATCATATGTTGTAGTTTACTGTTTCATATATTGTATAAAGAGAAAGATGAAAGATCAACCCATTGCTAAAGACTCTCCACCAAAATCATACTCAATAAAACCAAATTTTGCTTAAATCCCTACTAGATTCACTTTTCCAAAACAGCAGTTAGATGTGAACAACTCATCTTGCGCTACTTCAATTCTTTGTATTATTATACCAGGGAGCATGGGATTCCTCCCTCCCACTGCACCTACTTCAAAGACATGAACAGTATCTTAAAAAAATTTACATTTGTTTTAGGTGAGTTTGTAGGTGAACTTATACTAAGTGGTAACGAAAGGACACGATTAGACCTTGAGATTGACGATAACTGTTTGATGGTAGCCAACTATAACAACAGAACAATACAGTATTACAATCTCCTCACTGATTAACATAAAGACTGAAGGTGCGAATTATGTTTTAGAGTGTTTCTGTTGGTCTCAGTTATATGCTGTTTTGCTATACATTCAGAATAGAAAATTGTTGACATGTTGTAATAATAGCCTATGATGAATTTTTTTATGCATTAGTACACTGTGCTGTTTTGTTGCATTGTATTCTTTTTAACTGACATTGATCATGACATTCACAAATCAAATGGTAGGCTAAAGAAGCGATTAGTTTATTTGATAACAAACGTTTGTTAGATGACTGATAGGTTTAGATTTTATAATAAAACTTTAAATCTGATTATCCTCATTCCTACCTCTCCTATCACCCCCATTTAACCCTGCATTTCACACTGAAACAGACAATATGTTCTGTTTTTAGAATATCAATACTGAAGAGCTCAAAACTGCCCATTGCCATCCGAAGGATATAATTACAAACACAAAATTTTGCGCTGTTTGTGGTTTTGTTGACAATTTATTAAACATTCCATTGGGGTTGACTATGAGATCAACTGCATCGATGCACCAATGATGACCTGTTCAAGGTTTTGTGGATGAAAGATATGTATGTTGATCCTTTACAGGTTTCCAAACTGTTTTGTGTACAAAACTTTCATTTATTCGCTCATTTGATAAAACTAGACCAGCCTTCATCATATCAATTCACTTGTATGTGTTTTTTTTTCCGGTACACTGATTTATATTTGGTTGCTAAAATTCATATCAAACTAAAAAATTCAATTTCTTGAATTGTTTAAGAAATATGGAATATAAACAATTTTGTATCTTAGCCTTTTTAGGCAACCTTAATTATCACCAAATGCCACACACCTTCTTCGTCTAAATATTATCATCAGCGACCATCAAGTTATATTTAAATGCTGTATGGTAAATCATCATTATCATATTGTGTTAACTGGCTGCTGACCCGCTCTGCAACCAGGCCATGTTCTCAAAATTTGTTGTAGTCTGCATGGAATCGATGAGAAAGAGCCGATATGAGATCAATAGTTAATTTTTAAAGCTTAATCCTCCTAATGTGCTTGATTGACCAAATGTACCAATCTTGCCTTGCCCCTGTGTAGATAAGAAACTGAGAAGCAATTGCCAATTGCACAAACCTGCAATTTAGACTGGCGACTGTGTCAGAATACAAACTTGTGTACTCTTCTGTGCTGGCAGAAAAACTCTATCTGTGTCCGGGGGTGTAATTAATTGAGCTGGATGTCTCTGTACAGGCACTGGGAAACAATCAGTAAGATGCAGTGAGACACTCTGCCCTGGAATCATCATTGATTCGGGGGACAAATCAATACCCAAATTTACTAGCTGGTTGAAGCACTAACGGCACTACCAGATCACAGCCTAAGAAACCAACTACTTCCACTTTGTATATTGAAGAAAACCTCTCTCCCATGCAGGACTGTGTTTGATGAAGGTATAGATGACATCCCACCAGCAGGTGCTCCTCTAGTTAGACAAGTTTTATTCTGTTATGTTCTATTACAAAAGACGAGAATACATATTATGATATCTGTCAGAAAAATTTCTGTATTCATAATGAAGAAGTTAGCATAATGTTTTGCTTAATTTTGTGAAGTTTTGACATGGTAGCAGCATAATCGTATAAGGTTATTCTCTGCAGGACCCTATTAACTTAACCATGAATCCCTAAATTCCTTTCAAAAAAATTTGCTGTATTTAGTTTAAATATGGCATTGTCATAATGTTGTAATTCGTAAATAACAATAATGTAAAAGATGGTAAATCAGATGAAGTATGAAGTTGACTTCTCTTTTTTAGAGAGGAGGCAATTCGTACAACGGCTCATAATTTGGGAAGAATGACGAGACTTTGTCAACTGACATGAATGTAGTCTATACGCAGATCCTCGCTATCATAAAAAAAACACTGCCAGCAGCATTCCTTACTAACAGCCACACAAAGTGATGTTTTTCTCTATGCTGGGGAGTCAAATCATCTTATTGGGTGTTGCTGTTGCATGTAATCATATTATATCAACAATTCAATTCTGCAGGTACCCCTCACGCTAGAGATTAACCGATAGGTGGGATACAAAGATACAAAGGGAGCGGCCGTAGCGCAATGGGTAAGACATGGGTCTCTCAATTGAGAGGTCCTGTGTTCGATTCCCTGCGTGTCACGGTGGTGACAGGAAGAGCATCCGACCTCAAATGCTCCTATGCCCCATCAGGATCCAGTCCGTAGACCGAGACAAAAAAAAAACAAGCAACATCATGGTTTCTCAAACGGTATCACAGGGTATTGGGACTATAAATGGATTGAGATTGGGATAGAAAGGCGGGCAGTGAACGACCACCCCAGTGGACTTGATGTACATACTTTCTCTTTAGAGTCTTAAAACCTATGAAGTTATCACTCATCTTGTGACCCTCGTAGCTGTGACTTCTTATTGCAGCCAGTTTCTGTGACCTCCTACACCTTAAATAACTCACAACATGGCAATATTATTGTATTGATGAAAAATCTCTACTAGATTCATTACAAAACAGGAAGCTTGAAAACTCATGATGCTTATGAAGTTGAGCATGGAAACCGGCAACAAGGAATCGATGCAGCTAGATATATAGCTATATAAGGGTAAATAGCAGTAAAAATTACATCTCTGATGCCAGCAACACGTAATAGATTTTGCGTAAAGTATTTAATTTTTGCAAGATTGTTAGTCACAAATAAAAATATATAGAACAATGATAGATAAAAAACGATAATGATCAAGTGAGCCAAATAACAAGGATGCAACTGAGATATAAAATAATTTGTAAAATATAATCAGAAGACAACGAATGTAAAATGTACCATCGACGGAGGGCAAGAGTCTGGGGATCTCAGACTAACAATGTAGGGACGTAAAAATGGGAGGAAATGTTCTCTGTTACTCCACCGACTGTCAATGCCAGCAGGGTTATTGGGTGAAATTCATCACTTCGTCTGCGAAAACCATTTGTCAAATCCATATGTACTGATGATCACCTTTTCGGAACTAGACTACTGCAGAATAAAGGATTTTGTGGTGATATGGTGTTATCTAATTATAGATCACTGACATCAACAACCCAAGCAGCATGCGAGATGATGCAGCAGCATGCGAGAATCCCTGGCATTTTCTTTGATTGTTCAATCTAAAGCGCTAAACCAGTTGGTTTGAAAGATTTTATAGTTAGACGAAAACTCTTATAATATGTGGATTAATAAATAAGAGTGTATATATAATGCAGAATAAAGCATTCATATCACTCACACGACTACTAATGTTCACATCACCTCCATTTGGTATCATATATGTAGTGCTCACTCAATTGAAAGTTGATAACATCTTATCATCTGGAACGATGACAAAGCTACATAGAGCATATCACCATCGATTTCAAGGTCGTAGTGATCGCACCAATACCAACATCCGCTCCCTGTCATTTCTTCAACGAAGTCACCTTTGACAATATAAATAGAGAAAGTCAGCATGATGAATGTGTTACTTTTCTCTCTGTGGAAATACAAGGTATTTTAGGGACCACACCTAGGTTGGCATTAAAATTAGAGGTTTTGCTGTATCCTAACATTGCACATGGAAAACACTATTTATCAATTATAGCATGTTTCAACTCGCCTGACATTATTGCATTAGAAGGTTGATACGGTTGGTAGCGTAACCAAACACAACTGTTCCAAAAAAAATGAATCTGGACACGTCCTGTTTTTTGTGTGTCATTTTTTCGGTTTAATCTGTTATCCCAAGGTCTCCCATTTAGGGAAAATACTTAAGAGTCATACTACGTTTTTATTTGGAAAATTCTGATATTTTAATTGACAGCCAGTTCAGATTCCATGAAAAGTGGAACACAACTAATGGAACACCTGTACGACAGTTTTAATAACAGTAAAATTACACAAGGAATATTTTTAGACCTCAACAAGGCTTTTGACATCATCAACCATGATATTTTAATCAAAAAAATGCCTTTTTATAATTTTACAAATGATGCATGTGACTTGTTGAAATCTTATTTAGAAAACAGAAAACAATTTGTCAAAATCAACGATCATTCCAGTACAATGATAAAGGTTGATATAGGAGTTCTTCAGGGATCCGTATTAGGTCCAATTTTATCTTAAATATTTATCAATGATTTGGTTATATCCGCGCCAATGTTTAAATATATATCTTTGCCGACGACACAAAACGTTCATAAAATTGAACAATGGTGCTTGAGTAATAAATTGATTTTAAACTATACAAAAACATTTCAGGTAATTTTTAAATCCCAAAATAAACAAATTTTAGATCCTTAATAGTACCAATTTAAACTTGTTAATCAGGTTTTAGAGACGAAAAATAGCACTAAATTTCTCGGTGTTCACCTTGATGAGAGCATTATTTCGAAAAAACACATATTTTAAAAGTTTGTCGGAAGTTGAACTACATCTTATTTTTAATGCGTAGCATTCTTTTATCCACATCTAATTTATGGTATCTAGTTTTATGGTCATGCATACAAATTTTCACCTCAGTCGCATATTTACAGTTTTAGCTCTTCGTGTCATACTCAAAATCTGCCAACGTGGTCATATGACTTCTTTGTTTTCCATGTATCAAATAATGCCCATTGAAATGCTTTTTAAATACCGTTATTTGTTACTTTTTAATAATACTCGCCTTAATGGGGACTCAGAAACCCTGCCATAACAGCCACTAGGTCAAAAGAGAAATTTGCCCCTAAGAGAGCCAACAACTGTAGAGGGGAGAGGTCACTGTTAACCACAGGTGTTATCCTGTGGAATTCACACCTACTGGGGGAGGAGGGGGCGGCTGCTTCTGCTTTGCGTGGGAGGTTGGCGTTCTTGCTGTGGGGGTGTGGTTCGCTTCTTGCCAAGTAGGCTGCGTGTCTGGGACAATCGGATGGTTGCCACACTAGTCCCGGACTAATCTGACCATGCCGCTGCCTTATTTTATTTCACCATTTTAGTCCATTGATTTTAAATGCAATAAATTGTTGCAGAAACCAAAACAAAGTAAGTCAGCAGGTACCATTTTGTCGGATCGAGTACGGGCCACAATAACTTCTGTAGCTCATCCAAGTTCAGAGACACTAATTTAGCAGAGCTTGAGGGGATTCCACTATTCTCTAATAAAGAGGACCATTGTGTGAACCCTTCATTCTGAGGATTTGGTCAGTAGCTTGCGACCCCCATATCAATCTACTGGCATCATCATGGAGTTTATATTTACTGCTTCCTTTTGATGTAAAATTTGCCTGAAGATTTGTCTGCAGACTATTTTATTATTTTTTGAATGTTTCTGTACAAACCTGTATATGCATCCAGTATCCATATCTTGGTTGTAATGTTATTATGACTGACAAGTACGTATCTGTTCTTATAGCAGACAACTCCTTGTGGATTCCTCACATGTTTAGATGTCCACATCACCTCACCGCTGTCTAGATTTACTCTGGATACACTGCTGGTACCTAAGTCAGATACAATAACGGAATCTCCTCCACATACAGCAAGAGCTTTCGGACCATCACTTATTATATCAGGACACTCGATCTCCTTCTCTAGTCGGCCTTCTAGGCTGTACACAGTGAGGCACCCAGTTAGTCCACTTGGTATGACAACCTTCCCAGCTACTATTCTCAGTTTGTTCAACTGGCTACTGTTGCTCAAATGGTCCCACGATCTCAGGCGATTCCCAGACTGGTCAAGGACATCTACTCGATTTTTATCCTGGTCATGAAGTAGAGTGTATATTTGATGACCGTAAGTTTGTATCCCCGGAATCCAGTATCCCATGGCAGTATTTAGGCTTCTTTCCCCAGTCTGAATATCCATTTTTACGAGGTTGCAATCAGTTGCTCCAACATAGATTGAATTATTTGGGCCTTTCAGAATCGAGTGCGGTTTAGCCCTTAGTTTGATAGTGTTGATGAGCTTCATCTGATTTGGAGGGAGAACCACCGTTGAAGTAGCATCAACAAGGTGACTGATTTCACTGTGGGACGGTATTATTTCCACAGACAGCTCAGGTTTCCACACTGTAATTAAACAGGAGCACATTATATCATACTAATCTGCCACTGCTGTCTCATAACAGTTATATTGACCCTAGCCTGTCTTAACAAGCTTTGTTCTGTGTGGGTTTGTCCTCCCCCCACCGAACAAAGATTGTTAAGACAGGCTTTATTGACTCATTATTGCTATAGGTGTGCTGGTGGTTAGAAGCATTATTCCAAGTCAGTATTACTCTTCTCTTAAAGAAACATTAGGTTTTCAATAATATAACATTGTGAGGAGAACACCAAATACAAATCTTTTTAAATTCTATAAAACTTCATACAAATACCTTTATTGGTAAGATGAACATGGTTAGATGAGGGGTGATAAGGTGTAACCTGCATCTTCATCAACTCTCCGATCAGATTTGAGGTGTCCTTGTATCCGCATGCTACATCCACCTTCAATAGATAGTAAGTTTCAAGCTAAGATTATGTATAAAACGTACGGAAGGGACCAAGACGTTGGGTTGTTCACGCTAGGATGAGTGATGCCATCTGGATAAAGTCAATATTAGGAGCTGGTTCAATACTGCCAAAGATTATGAATACTGCCCTATGAAAGTGAGACACATTCTTAAGATAAAATGGTACTATCGTGCGGCAGTTTTTAATGGACCAAAACAGAATGGGTCTGGCAGAGACTCGATCGAGTTTGATCCCATTAGCAAGCATTTTGAGTCGCTTACACTGACACACAGCTAAATTGGATAAATTTCCTAAACCTAAACAATACCCTGAAGGTGGAGGAGCCGAGATTCAAACATGTAGTCAATGTACTGAGAGGTGACATCTGATTGGGCGTCCAAAGAAAGTAAAGACCTTGTAACTCAATAGCATCTTGATGCAAGTTATGCTGCAGAATTAATGGAAAAAACCCTCTGTTCTGGCGAAAAACATATAAATAAGTATTAATATGTTGACGATTGTGGTATGAGAAAGACAAACTTATATTGCCACCACCCATGCTGCCACGTCATTCAATCAATGTGGGGTAAAAAAAAACTTAGTTATGCATTGAGGCCTGTTTACTTTGCCAACATAAACGTCTAGCTATTTTGAGCGCTCCTTGTACTTGTGCTTTTTTTGGGACATGCTAACAAAACTATGGCAGCGGTAACAGTAGTAAAAGTACAAAAATCACATACCTCATGATGAGTGTATATCCTGGTATCTATTCTAGCTACTTGTCTGCTCAGTTTATCCAGTTTGACACCGATCTCATCATCCAAAAAACAAGTCACTTCTGTTTTAGCTTTAGTTCTCATCTCAACTAACTGTTCCTCTAACACGGCATATTTAATTGTAAGATCTGCAATCTATACAATGAGGAGAAGTTCAGTACATTCCTTGGTCCAAAACTCCAACTCGACTAGCTTATCTTCAGCATACCTCATTTCCAATTCCGCATCGTGTAAATAATTTTATTTTCTAATGGAAATTGTGTAGTATTTGCCGGATTTACCTATATGAGTTGGTAAAAATAATCGAAGAACTTCCTGGCAGACAAATAGTTGGCGAACTTATATATCAAGTAAAATATTAGTATAAAATCACTCTGGCACAAACAGGATTGTTAGTTACAGCAAAATCATGAGCTGTACCAGTCAATAGTCAAGAGTGGTCTAATGGGTAAGGGTATGAGCTTGTAATATTCAAAGTCCAAGCTTAATTTCAGGCACCGAAATTCATTCCTGATTTGATACTGGCACACCATTTTTCCTATCCAGGAAACAGGAACAGGAATAATCATACCTGATGTCCACTGTGTGAGTGAACACCTAGTAAGAAAGAGCACACTCTACAAATTCGATATAAAGGCAAGCTGGGTTTCTGACGTGCATGGGTATATAGTGAAGCATGAGTGCTGATTGGTCTCATTACCCAAGAGAGGATAAATCTATTTCTCTAGCAGACTGCTTTCAATTTATCACAATTAATAACGGGCATACCTGTTCGTCTCTAGCTTGATGTAGTTTTTCTATCATCTGTTGTGTTTCTGTATCCCAGTCAGATATTATAGCTGTCAGTTGTTTAGTCACTCCTAACAGGTGCTCCTCTTTATCAAATACCAAGACTTTTTTCTCATTCACCATCTCTGTCAACTTTGTCACTAGCATCTCAATTGGCATCAACTCATGGGATTCTTCTGCAAGTGCAATCGAAAACAAGTTGAAGAAGAAAGGTCAAATAAATAAGTGAATAGGTTGGATGTTTTTTGTGCCATGTTGACTTTGATTGATTGATTGATTTATTACATATCACAGACAATAGTACATGTCGCGAAATTCGGTGTAAATACTGGCCTTAAAAGTAGACATGAACAAAATTGGAAAAAAAGTCAGAACTCTGTAAGATATGATTTAAAGTATGTACAAGGTGGCGTAAAAAACTATCTTTGCCCCATGCTCCTCTATATTTAATGGTTCTATATATTCCAGAGGGGCATTGACTCAAAAATTCATTAATGAAATGGTCATTGTCTTCTATATTTTATCCATTTTATTTCACCTTTATTTTTATTGGTTTTAATGTAATAACGCTTAGAAATTTTTGCTCTGCAATTTTATTAAGCGTTTCACAAATAAACTTTATTATTATTATTATTATATATTTGATGGCAAGTGTTTTAGTTAGTTTCTGAATGTGTAGATCTATGTCATTCATGATACTCCAAACCAAGCTTAGAACAATCCTTAAAAATCTTTCTGATAGTCTTCTTATCACTGGCATAGATACAGGTAAAAATGATAGGTAAACAATAGGAGATGAGGGACATGATAAAACTTTTGAATAACATATTGGCTAGAGGTTTAGAGCTAAAATACACAAAATTCTTAACAATATACATTCTTCTAGCTGCTGTTGTAACCATTGATTGTACATGCTCATGAAATCTCAAATCCTGATCCACTATAACACCAAGGTACTTAACTTTATCTGACAATACAATATCTATTCCATTCAATACAAGGGTAGGGGACTTCATTTTGTGTCAATTGGTCTGGCTTAAATTTTAATCTTCTTTAGATCAAGTAGACAAGACAAGACAAGTGGGTGTAGTTGTTTGTTTTTGAGGCTCTGTTATTGGACTCATCTAAAGAGAAACTTGGGCTTTCCCACGAAATTCCATATATGATTGTAGGTTACATCGACTAACCATTTCTGCATTTGCTTATCTCATGTACGCAATGTGTGCAGAACACTTGATGGCATTTCTCACAGACAAGACTGTAAACCTTTGTCCGGTGAGTCTCACAGAATCTGGTCTCTAGCTTCCTGTAATCTTTCTTATACTCATTCATCCTGATTCTCATGTGATCGTCCAAAGCATCATTGTGACTCTGAAAGCCAAATTTTTGTGTGTCCAAATTTATAGTGTAACGGTGATATGGGGAAGTGATATACATATGGTGTGAAATTTATCATCACTATAGACCAGTGTTTGCTAATGCAAAAGGTATCAGCTATCATAGTTTGACTGGTATTGAGCTGATATAAATACACACAACTCATGGTTAACTGTTCTGCCCGGCAAAACACTGTTACTGTAACAAATTGACTGCTAAATTATACTTCACTATCAACAGATAGCGAAAGATAAGTTTGCAATAGATTTGTACCAATTGCATGACAAAATGGCGGCGAGACACAATATGGCACGAGTTGCGCTCCCTATACCACATGCATAACTATCGAAAACTATGAGTCGTCAAGCAAAAACATGACAGACGCAACATGGCTGTTTCCCATCTAAAAGTAGCCTCATGTCATTGTGAAGCACTGTGCTACGGCTAATGGCTTATAACACATTTTTACGTCCTGGTTGTAATCTTTGAAATTGTCGACGGTGATAGCCTTACAGCAGGGCAGTGTTACCCTCCATCCAGGGATGCAACTATGAAGACCTAAGTCCATAATGTAAGAGATATATAATTACTGACACTAACCTTCTCATGAGGAGTACAGAATTTCTTCTGGCAGATAACACAATAAATCTGAGCCAGTCTCCTCTTATCATCTTTTCTCATACAAACATCACAACATAGAAACTTATCTAGTGGAGCACCTGCCGATGGGATGTCATCTATACCTTCATCAAACACAGTCCTGTTCAAAAAAATCAGAGTATGAATGTGTCTGGAAATTTTTGCAGTAATAAGTATTTATTTTCATAAATAATAGCTTTGGGATTTCGAAACCTGATATGTTTACTAGCAGTATTTTCTCCTTTGAGAACAAATAATCAAAGTATTATATGACTTTATGACATTCCACATGTAAGTTTTTGATGTATAAATCTTAAATTGTTGGGAGACTGTTTCTGCCAACCCTCCTGTCACTCCAATGACGGAGACTTAAAATTCCCGGAATGGGAACACTTAGGCTTACCTGCAGAGAGGACACTTGATGATCTCGGTAGTCTCCGAATCTTTAGTCAGACAAGTAACACAGTATATATGAGCCGGATTACACGGCAACCTCTTGAGATCATCGTTCTCAAAACAGAGACTGCACTCCATAAATTTTTCTGCTGTATCTTCCGCTGATTGAGCCATACCTAAGCAAAAATAATCTTCAAAATGGAAACAGATAAAAGACAAAGGAATTTTCATATTTGTGAAATTATTTGTGCACAGTCGGATACTTTTCTGTCCACATCAGAAGTTAGGGGACCACGGTCGGCACCAACACATTTGCAAAACAGTTTTTCATATAATGGTTTCTCGATTGGCAGAGGTCTCATACAGTTCATATATAGCCTTGTCACGGGCGGCTACTTTTTATGTTTTTTTGGGGGGTAACAAAACAAAGAAGTAGCCGTGACAAGAATAGTTCATATAGATTTTGTTGAATTGTGGTGCTGTTATACAGTAACATTTCTTTCGAACAATCATTCAAAGTGTTCCCACAAACAGACCCAACCCCACAACTCCTGTGACACTAATCCCTGCAGTGCATAGCAATTAGCAAATGCTTATCATTCTTCCCATTTGACCGCCCACAGTTGTGGAAAGGCTGCAGACTTTATAATAATAATAATTATTATTAATATTTTATAATAATTAGTATTGAAAGTACTGATAAGCAAGCTCGCTAATCACTACTGAGTTGTGCACCTCTCGCAGCCCATTCAGATCATTCCATTCTAAAAGCTACCCTATGTGTCTTTCCATAAGTTGGTCAGAAATTGAACACACCTCACAGGATAGCCTGTCTTGAGTGTCTTGTGTAAAGACAGGCTGGCATAGGAATAAATACACCCGATAACCCTGGGTATCAAATGATCAATGAATCAATAATACAATCAACTGAAATAGTCCCAAATGGATCCCATACTAGCAGCCCCTCAGTATATTCAACCCACCACTGCCCCCTCCCTAATTGAATGCAGCAAACGTTTAAAAAACCTGTGTAATATCCACATAACAGATAGACCTTGTGGCAATTCGTGTAATAGATGGACCTTCGGTAAACCGAATTGTAAATAGACCTTTGGGCAATCAGTATAATAGATAGACCTTGAATGAAGGATGATGGGCACTTTCTTCTTACTGCGGCCAAACCCACCCAGAAATTTGCTGCCTGTTTCTTGTCAAGGCCTGCTAGGGGAAAGTAAACTCAACCACACCCAATTCACTGATTATTAATAGGGTACGTTGTTTATGTTTATGTCTTCTGGCAGCCGTTAAACCTACAAGAGTAAAATATAATTAACACAAACATTCACACATAAGCAGGAGACATATGTATGCAAAAGACTCAGATAGAACGTGGTCAGCATCGCAATACCTCAACGGAATGTCCTGGCATCAGTCTGGTACTACATTGATTAACAGGACAACACTGAGCGAATAAAGTAATTCAATAATTATAGTTGGTTATATGCCCAATTTGTAAAAACGAATTACCAGCAAAAATCACCAAAATCACTTACACTCTGCATCAATTTATGGTGGAAATTTCGTAGCTTTATGGATGTTCAGTTTTGGTGAATAATGTAGGCAACAATCATTGCTGCAAAGGCAGTTAATATCAGTCACGAAAGAAATCCAAAAGTTTGGTGTTACCATAGGCAATAACACTGTGGTGACAGGACCACTTTGATACTGACTTTTTACATCATTATTTGCAAGCAATTACACGATAAAAAAGGCAAGGCATGGAATCCTCACCCAATAAAAAGTCGGGGAAAATGAAAACACTTGGCTCTTTTCTAGTATTTGCGAAGGTGATTGGTAGGTTTTCCTTATTACGTGCTAGCATAATATGATAGCATATGATGATATATGAGTGTCGAATAGTGTAAATGGTGATCATCTCTGCATTAACCAATTAGCTAATAATTTTCCAAGCGATATCAAAGAAGTATATAAAGTGAGAGGCTTTACAGATTCAAAATAGACCATCGACTCAATTAGATAATCAATGGGAAGGATTTTCTCGATGCAACACCCTGAAACACAATACTGCATAATATAAGATTTTGGTAACATTTCCATGAAATATTGAACTAGTATTTTGTTACGTTGTTAGTTAAGGTTACCCTTCTCCGGGTGTGGGTATTATAACTCCTGCTTTGATCATCATGTTGGAATGCATCTCATCTCTCTTATAATAGATGGTCAATCTGACAGAATATCATTACTCAGTAGTTTGATCTTCAGCTATGTTTTATGTCTCTGCAGAGATAAAGAGTCAAAGAGAGTTTAGAACAGATAATCCTAGAACCTCTAGTTCAAGCAACATATGGGGCATGTTAACAGAATTTCTTTTGGGTGGTACTTGGTTCACAGATTGAGATTTGATCGGTTCATTTTCAAAAGACTGAGAAAAACTACTTTTGGGCAGTTCAACCTAGAAAAAATACTAGTATGACCATTCAAGAATTTATATATTGTGTTGACTGGTCTACCTATGAGCCAATTTTTGTGCAGTGAGAAAAATCATTATTTCAGCTTTTTGAATGAGTTTTGAGTTATCTGTTCACATGCAATGAGAGCATAACTCTCTCCCTGTGTTCTATACTAATTCAATACAAATTACATTCACATCATTGGTCAAGAGTTCTCTGAGCTGGGCAGGTGATAAATGTTTATCTATCAACTCCTTAACAATGGAGAAGCTTGAACCAAAGCTCACCTATATCGGATATGTGAACGCTTGGACGTAGGTGTGAAGGTAAGGAGAATGTGATATTTAATTATTGATGACTTGTCAACCATCACCATACGAGATAACACTTTGACAGGTGAGGTGGGAAACTTCTTGAAAATGTTTCTCACACTACTTTTTCTCCCTTAGCTCTTATACCCCTCTATTCTTATACGCTTTAGACATTTTATTCAGTGGCTTTTGTCTCATTGTGACTCCTTCAGATATAAGATATGAGTTTCTCTCAACCATCAATACCAGAAAATCACACAACGTCTTTCACCCAAATTATGAGAACAAAAAAATAAATGCATTGTAATTTTTGTGGCACCACATGAACATCGAAGGATAAATCCTGATGGAAAACGATTGTAAGACTCGCCTACCTTCTCATGAGGAGTACAATAATTTTACTGCCCGTCTTCTCGTCTATCATCGTTTCTCATTCAAACATCACGGCATAGAAACTTGTCAAGTGGGGCACCTGCTGTTCGGATGTCATCTATACCTTCATCAAACACAGTCCTGGGGGGGGGGGGAAGGGAAATGAAGTGAAATTGATTAATTCAAACCATGTAACTAAAATAACTGAATAATAATACCATACAACAATTGTTTAGGTGGAATTCATGTACATGTAATTGTGTACGACAAGAAGGAATGTTTCTTATAATAATCTCTAATAATGTTGGTCCAGCCATCAGCACTTTTACCTGCAGAGAGATGATAGCAGATGCATCAATAGCTTAAGTAAGACAAGTTTCATAGTAGATATGATTTATGACTAAAAGGCGATCCGTTCAGTTATTCATTCTCAAATCATAGACTGCATTCAAGAAATCCCTCAGTCTTCTCATCATCACTGACATTGTCTCTACCAAGTATCAAGTATTAACAACACATGAACAATAATAATGACAAAGTAGGTTAGTCCGGTTATACTCCAGTTCTTGATTGGTATTTTGTTCTGTTCAAGACCTGGCACAAATAATCAATTAGAATTCACTCCAACATTAGTAAGAAAAAATTTCCATATGTATCTATCCAATGAACTCCCTCTCATTGATCCATCTATCCAATCATTCTTGCGATAAACTCCCTCTATTGCATTGGTCTATAGATCCAGCTACAAAAAGTGACTTGGGTGGGCTTACGCGGAGTTCATTCAGTCGTCACACTAAGGGGGAGGACCGAAGAGGTGTACCTGATATGGGACATGGCAGATGCATGAGTTTGACAGGATTTTATGAGTATGGAATAGGGTGTCGCAATTTGTACCTCGATGAGTCTAGTTTCCAGCGCCAGCATCTACTGTGACTTGAGAAACTGTTTTTCTTGTATGTCAGTTAACATTTCCGATCATCAACAATTTTGATAATTGAACAGCTTTTGAGGGTTATACACGCGGGGGACAAGAAGTGGGCTCCCAGTTGGTAGGGCATTCAAATCCTTGGCAGTACGGATGAAAAATGATCTCTGGTAGAGGAGGGTGTTTGACGTAGGTATAAAGTACTGCTCCGCATGTCTTCTAGCTGATGAAACGCTGGCTGCTTGGATGTAGTTGTTGATGACGCCTTTGCTGGAGTGATGGTATTGACTGAAGACTCTGATACGTCTATCACTTCGTATGTGTGAGAGGGGCTGGAGAGTGAGTTTCTGGAGCATTCCGGTTGTGCTGATTTTCCTGTTGGTGCGCCGTATACAGCAGATGAACTGGGCCGCTCTTCTCTGCACAGCTTCGAGTCGGTTGGTAGCAGAGTCATTTGCCGAAGTCCCTGGATCATAGGACTGCCGCAGTTCCTGATTTTGAAATCAGGAACTGTGGCAGTCCTATGCCCTGGATAGATAATACAAGTTGGCATAATAATCTGTCAGATTAGATGAAATGATCATAAGTTGCCATGATTAGGCAATTTAGCATTCAGCTAGGCCCTAAGGAATATTGTTTCAATAAATATTGGAATACACAAGCACAACATACAACAAGTTACAAGTACAAAAGGACTTCAGATCTAGACTGGAGTGCAGGGAGAAATCTGCTGAGAGAAAATTAACCTGTCTTGATCAGTGACATGTTCAATGCTGATATTATAGACTTTTACCCCAGGTAAACACTCTTGCACATTTAACACACACACAATGTTCAAGATATTCGCTGTCACTCACTTTCAGGCAGCTCACAAACAGAACCAGGAAGAATGGGATCAATCTTTGGTAATTTGTTGTTATGAGCCACAGCAGTTTCACTTTCTGCAGCACCTAATATTAGCGCCTTCATACGTCATATTAATTTAGCCAATAGCGTATTGAGATTTGTGTGTTGGGAATTACACACAGCAGGCAAATACTATCAATTAGTTAAAATATGATTAATGGGTTTCCAGAATATAATTTTCAGCAAGTTATATTTCAAGATTTCCCAGGAAGAAATGGTAATGATTTAAGCTCAATTAGATTTTTCACATAAAAAACAACCTGGAAACTGTATTTTATGTGTCAACAAGATATTTTATCCTGTTCAAACGGCTAGAAATTGTCCCTTTGTCAGTAACCAGCATATCAAGTAGTCTTATGGGATGAAGGTACCAGCAAAACCAGTTCTGATCTTCATGTGATATTTGCCAGGGATTCGAAGATGGCGGCCATTTTCCCACAGTGATTTTCCCCAAGATTGGGTTTTCCATCCCTGGGTGGAAAAGTCTCCAGCAGTCTGCTTTTGAAAGTTGTCTTTTCATTATTTGAGGTGGTTGTTAGGATTTGAAGCTATCTATTCTCACAGTTGGTGACAAATGTGCAACTACAAGCCATACATAGCAAATCAATCAACACAATAATGTTCTGTCACTCGCTGTATAACTTATTATGCACTCCTCTGATTTTAGTTTCTTGTCTGTTTTTTATTCTCGCTCTGTCTTTTGCATCCCTGCCACAGCGGCTGAGATGATTAGATTTTTGTGAAATATTTATCGAAGTTACTGTTAACTGTAACATGGCTCATAATCACTGTATGGCTTCAAACATCAATTTTACTAAAAAAGGGAAGTATTATTACTAAGCCACAAACTATTTGGAAAATGCGCCTGTTATATAGGTTAAAAAATCGATAAGACAATGAAATTAACTTTTTTCAACAAAAGAGTCCCCTAGAAATGACCCCAAATTGCGTGACAAAATTGTAAAATTAAAAGAAAATCGACCTGAATGATCTTTCGTCAACTACTATCTACTACTACCCAGACTGTTGCCTGCCCATCATATCACTGTATATATTTGACGTCAATCACTAAGAGCTGGCTTTTTTGTTAGGGCTAATGGATGGTATAGGGTGATTGCCAATATATCATTTTTGCATATAACAGGAATTTATTTTATTTGTATTTTTCAGAGACAAATTATGCCTCCTAAAAGAAAAGCGGCAGTCGTAGCTGCAGTCAAATCATCTCCCGTTTCTACAGCAAGAGGGGATCGTCTCAACAAACGCCAGAGAGCTGATGATGAAGTTCTTGAGTCAATGGAAGCCCATGACGCTACCCCAGAGGAGTTACTTCTAAATGTACAACATGAAGAGGGTGAGATGATGGCTAGCGGAGAGCCTGTAGAACAAGTGCAGAAACCACTCGATGGTGAAGATGATGGTGGTGCTACTTCCTCTTCTGGAGAAAAGGATAACGAAGAATTCATATTCCCTGATCTCGATAAAGCCGTTGACACACAGGTTTGTATATAATGTATTTTTCAGTTGCATATGGCTGACCGGGAGCTGTTTGTCAACTACTTTCATTCATAGGTTTTAATGTAATATAACGCTTAGAAATTTTTGCTCTGCAATTTTATTAAGCGTTTACATATAAACTTTATTATTATTATTATTATTTGGCCTACATTGAATATTTTAGACACCATTTGTTTTTGATTTCCTAACAACTCCTGAATACCAGTGCTTACAGTAGGTGAATCATTTGTGACATGACGTAGGCTTTCCAATTTGGGCAGTCCATAAGGAATCCCTGCAAAAAACTTGCAATGCTTTGATAAAGCCAAAGTCTGAGAACGCAGTGCAAGGTCACAACCGACTGTGTCCTGTTTGAGATTGTAATGTTACAAATTTCTCCATCAATGCCAGGAAGAGCATCTGACCTAAAATTGTCCTGTGCCTAAACAGAAACAAGACTACAGATTTAGTTTAGTTAGGGTAGTCATAGCTATAAACAACTGTGGTCTTGTGAAAGTGATAGGCTCGTAACCTATATTTGTGTGAATAGGTGGTGCAGGAGGCAGCTCCGGAGGCGGCAGTGGAGGCGGCAGCACTGGAGGATCCTGCAATATTAAGAGAAGAGGATCTTAACTATGACGAGTATGATTTAGCTGAAGAGTGTGACATGATTGTAACTTGTAAAACTTGTGATGCTGTGTTCAAAACTCTCGAGAAATTCGTCCATCACAAACAGACCAAATGCAAGGTATGCATAATACTGTAACACAGTATATACGTGCTTGCTGCTACGGTCTATTATTTCTTTAATTTGTTTTAAAAATTCTCGATGTTCCCCATTAATCTCTAGTGTGTGTTCAGTTTATTAAAATGTATATTTTTTTGTGGGTAAGCTTGCGTAAGACGAATGACTGATGTGATCACTACCTTGAAGTTGAAAATTACGAACATTTAGGAAAAATAAATGTGTGTTGAATGAGTGTGTTGATTATAACTTGACAATTATTTTGGTCATACCTATGGTGTTTATACAGGGTCGGCGATCTGCTGGAGCACCTGAAATAACATCCAAGAAAAAGAAGACAGGAGATGTTCCTTGGTTTTTTGAACAATACGCTGGTGAAGGTATGTGATAGTTCATAACTTTGTTATTCATACAAGTCATGTTATGCGCTGGAGTATCAAGTGTACAATAGTGTCTGTCTCATCCCTTATTGGTCAAAGTTTTTGTAGCAGGCTGTTATTCGATATTTTGCGTTGTGTAGCCCTTGATGGCTCTAAGAAACCCACCATCCTTCTGAGAGTCGGTCATGATGCACCTAAATATTTGAGAAATGGAGCAAAGATTGATTAAAAGCTTTTAAAAGTGATCACATGTTCGATATTGCATTGAATTTTATATGATAATTATATAAGACATGTATCAATGGAACAAGATAGAGGGGATTTCTTGGTAATTCAATGTCTCAATTTTGCAGTTTTTAATCGGTCATTGTTATTTTTCCAAGCAGATAGTGGTGTTAGGAAAAGTGAGCGAAAAAGAAAGCCTAAGTACCCAGGAGGTGGTGACATGGCGGAACCTATCAAAAAGAGATCCCAGCCCCGTAATCCTGTGAACATGTCATCTAAGACTCCTGTGGCTAAGGCTCTCCCTGAGAGTCAGATACTGAGCATTGATACGCCGGATAGAAAGAAGGCTCCTACCCTGCCTGATGAGGTAAGTACATATACCTCACAGAATACCCAGATAACAGTTCCGTATATTGAATCTAACCTAGTCCAACAAGCTGATCGGTCTTGCGCTTAGAGCAGGGTGTTCGGTTTATAGAGCCAAGAGGTTTATAGATGGACTCCAGTACATTTATAGATATGTTATGTATGATTTGTAAGGGGTGAGGCCCAATGTGTGTAGAAAAAGGTTTCAGTGCTTTTTAAATCTAAGATAGTAAAGAAAATATAGTCTCCTCCCTTCATTATCAGCAAAAATGAATGGTGTGAAATTTCATTACTCTGTCTAAATACAATGACTGTACCCTTTTGTTGGGATTTGCATTGTGATCAATGCCACACTCATGATGAACGCCTAGGATTTATTCATACAGGTGGTGAGAATTTCAACGGATATTGCTATAAAGCCAACTGTACAGGAAAAATCAAACACCTCAATACTGCGACCTTCTTCTAAATCAGGTACAAGGCGTTCTGGTATAGACTCGGACACAGATTCAGACTTTGATTTGGATACCATTGTCTCAGTCAATGTCAAACCCAGCGTCAACGAGGAGGATGATATTCCCGTAGTGATAACACCGATGTCTGAGGGGAACCTGCCGGTGCTGCCTAAGAAGGGCCCAGGCAGACCTCCCAAGTCAACTAGTGATTCTAATAAGATGGCTCAGTATAGAGTGATGGGAGTGGAGGATTGTGATCGCAGCCCTACAGACCTCCCTGCTCTGGGTAAGAACCTTTCCCTTCCTTAATCAGGTTTTATTTGTTTCATATAACAAAACTAAATTCAGACCAGTTTGTATTTCCCTGTTGAAAACTGATCACATGGTCGAACATTAGATTTTGACCTTGAGTTGATAATTATTACTGAATGGAGTTGAATACTGTCAGTAATGCGTTGTCAAACTTGTCAAACACATCGTGTGAGAGAGCACACATTTCACATTTCTTTTTATCAGTAGCCGAATTAATGTGATGGGAACCCATCAGGGGAATTTAGGGGGAATCCATTCCAGTCACTGGGAAGTTTTGTAAAAACACTTCTCTATCATTGTTATTTGGGAGTGCCTTTCACAAAACAAATACACTCACATATTCCACAGAACAATGAGTCATAAACATTCCCGTATGGATTAAGATTATGATGTAAGGCAAATACATAAATATGCAGAGTTGTCTACTCATTGGAGTACACGGGGGGGGGGGGTGTATAATGATTGTGACGAATCGTACAATTGCATTATCAAGTTACCACAAATATTTACCATCCTCAACAAACAAAAAGTTGCCGCATATAATTTTATAGTCTCAAGTAATGTTAGGAAGCGACTCATCAAATTACCAAAGGCATTTCCAATAAATTTCCTTCTAAAAAATTGTTTAACCTCTGTCCTCTTCTTTCATTTTTCACACGGCCTCATTCATCGTGTTACATTCGCCAGTGTAACTAAGGTATATCTGTATGTAAATATCATTATGCTTATTACTTTTGGGAATCACAACTCATCTAACTATCAACCTATTAGAAGTGCAGTGAGGTCGATAAAATTGCATTATGGGGTCAGTATTACCTCTTCTGTGTGTAGGTTTGACGAAGGAGCAGCTGAGTATGGTGAAGGTGATGAACCTTATGAACCCAGTACAGAGTGGTACAGCGGAGCACACAGGGAGTGATACTATGTCAGATCATCCCAGTGGTGATCTACTCGGCAGTCTTATCAATGTGTTCGGTGAGTTAACCAGGTCTCAATACGTTTCAATCATGTATGGAAAAGTAATATAATTATTCCACATTAGCTACTCATCAGTTTCTCCCAGATAGTACTACTCTCAGAGAGTAGTATTTCAGAGAATAGCGCTTGTGAGTAGAAAACATGGCATGTTGATCACATTTTATGTAATACATATTGAGCCTTGTCACATGCTCACTGGTTAATATTTAAAACGTTGTTGTTTCCTAGTTGTCTGTCATCTTGATTATAATTCTTTTCGAGGTCATTCCCATTGATATTGTGCTGAGTTGATGACCACTTGATAGGAGGCATATCGATCAGTTGTCACATCAACATTCTTATGATGTATGTTTATAATGTTTATGACCAACAACCAATCCTTTGCTTTCAGCTTCAACTAAAGATGGCCTGGCGGTGAAGTTGATGATACGTAGAGTCATCAAGACAGCAGCAGAGATAGCTCAAGAGCTGGCCGATGTTATAACTGCTAGCTTTAATACCGATAATACTCCTACCGTTACTCAAGATAGCAATACAGGTATATATGGTATCAGTTTTCTATGACTCTGTGACGTAATATGCACAGCTAGTTCAGTAGTGCTATGCGTGCCTAATGGAAATGGTAAACACTATGTGAGAGAAGTGTTAATTGCTCAACACCTATATTTATTTCCCTATTGCATTATTATTACTAGATTAGATACTACTATATCTTGAAATGCCTGATTGAAAACAGTTCATAACGACATACCAATCAAAACCAAGCTCTATAGCTGTATGTTAAGACATGCTACTTGGGTCAAATTATAGGCATGGAAATACTATCAGCTTCGCCACTAGAAGCAACACAATAAATTTTCTGATTTTTATGCATGATTTGACTTAGACCAAGTTTGGTCCATCTGCCTGCATTTCGAGTTGCTCCCGATCCACTGGTGACCAGTAGAGGGGGCAACTGCCAACAACGGTGCCTTCAATACATATTTCAGAACATTATGTTCTTCAACACACATATTAGAATATTTTGATGGTTTTTTTAACCAATGCAATATTTTGTCTTCTCTAACTAATATTTGATCGATTGAATAAATTTTCTTTTTCTCCAATGGTCAAATTGAGGGGTTGTACCAATATCTAAAAAACACTGCATAAAAAAGTATGAGAAACTATTCATTAAGCACTCATCTACCAGTCAGCGTATTTAACCGAGCCCAGACACTTAAACCCTTTCGAACGGGGATTTGGTATAGACTGGTGTGATCAGGATTAATATTATATTATGTTTGAGACTGGTTATGATTTCAGGAGATGAAGGAGAAGGCGATGGTGGAATAGAGCAGGTGGAGGCTGATGATGTGTCTGCTAGTACATCATCTCTAAAACTACCCACCAATGGTACTGGTATGTTTTACACATAAAAATTTATGTTTGTTATAAGTCAATGGTTATACAATTTAAATCTTGTCTATCGGTAATTGTTGTGAAACTTTATCTAATCATAAGCTGCATAAAAATGCAATAAATGGATGATATAATTTTAGGTTTTAATTCTCATTCAATTTAACGCTCATCTTGAACAAACGAAGTATGAGATGAAAAACAGGCATCTTACTAGCGCCCCACCTTTGATTGGGGATGTCTGGGTCTCAGCTTATAATATCTTATAATATAGTTTATAATGTTATGCCCCTTACAAAGACAAGGACCACTTAAATTGACATCAGACACTCACAATGAAGGTGTATGTATGTATCTTTTTTTCTTCTTATCTGTTACAGACCTTCCATCCTCAGCTAACATCATGCCCCAAACTCCTGGTAAGTATATACTTTGTGTTTCATGCTTCTAAAATTTTATTATTGCACTGCATATCTTAAATTGACCCTTTATAAATGCCGAGTTATTTTAACTGACCCGTCACTAAGTAGTCAGTATTTTGCTGACATTTCGTAGTAGACAAGTTTATCTACTATGCATCGTATTTCATCAAAGGTGTCATCATTGGGAAGGAAGCGTAAACAAAAATTAAATTCCCTAAATCCGGATTGGTGTCGACCAAATGTTGAGCTGATCGTCCTATGAGATGACCAGTAAATATCAGGAATAGTACGGTGGGATGAGCGTTATAATTAGTTTTGTATTCTTCGTTGACAGTATTCAGACAGAAGTCCGATGACACACCAATGTCAGTAGCTGAGCACTCCGCCGCTGACGCTACAGAAGCTACAGAAGCTGCTGACCTAGATCAGACCCAGGAGGGTGAGGAGGAGGGTAAGTCCCTGGAGTGTCAGGCTCTCCTACTGGGCAATCTAAATATTTTGAAAATAAATAAACTAGAAATTTGTTGTTCTTATATTTGATGTGCCTTTGGTAAAGACTTGTTTACTGCTGCTTTCTAAGCAATACGTGCTCACAGATTAAGGGTATATCCTTACTCTGTAACGTGCTCATCAATCCTTATTGTGAGACGCATGAAAAGTTCAAAACAAGTAAGTAGGGCTTAGGGTACAGCTTAGGTACACAAGATGAATAATAGTGATTATGTATTTCCGGTTGTCACTCAGATCTTGTGCTTTGAGTAACTGAAGCCGGACCCTTATCCTGTCCTCATATTACAGATCACAACTTTGACTGTGACCCTGACCTTCATGAGTGGCTCAGAGATGATGATAAGTATACTCTGATGCCCAAGTCTCGGAGTCGTGTCTCTCGTAATCAGATGAAGGATCGGCCTGACTGCGACCTCTTGACACGACGCTGCCTGAGATGTGGTACTCTGTACTCGTGTGTCAAAACTCTGCTCAACCACATGAGTTATCAGCACTCGGATAAGAAAGCTTTCTTCCCTTGTATATACTGTAGGAATGTCTACAGCCAGGTAAGTTTGGAATACTTTATACCAAACTGTCACATTTAAATGTATTTATTTGCAATATATATACAAACCGCTGTGCTTTTTCCATGTGATCTGGTACATAACGTGAGTGGCTGTAAGTAATAAAAAAGTGAAACCCACATATGACAGCGTGCATGGAAATCAGTCGATGTTTACAAATTAGCTCCACTCCTCACATTTTAGCTGAAGAATGTATCGAGACATGTACACAAAACTCACGGCAAGCCGATGGTTATGGTGGAGAAGTTGAGAAGTTTTATGAGATGTCAGGCGTTTATCAGACAGATCAATGATCTAGGTAAGTCCCAGAATTACTACTATTAGTAATTCAAAACATGAGCCCCAAATCACATTTCCAAGAAGAGGTGTCTCAAGTTGTGTATAGCCATGTTGAGTTATATAGAACGGAGCCTTGTTGTGTAGAGTCATAAAGTGACATCTAAATAGTCAAAAGTCATGAAATTAGAGGAAGTATGAGTGATCTCTTAGCAGAAAACAAAAAAAAGATATCACCGAGCCTTGATATGTTTTCTTCCTGTCAGTTAGGTGGGACAGCACGTTGCTCATTTATCTATATCAATTCTATATTTGAGAGAGTATCAACAAGAATATAATTAATATTGTGTAATAATTATTTTGGCTTCATTGTTCCGCGATAATTATTTCTATTGCCGCCTAACACTGAACAATTTCAGATTTTCTGAATGGTGAGAAGCTGACGGAGGAGAATGATCCATTTCTACAGAACGTCAGAACACGAGAAGCGCCCACAGATCTCACTCGATATGGTTCTATGACAGATGGAGATATGCTCGCTAAGTTTGGTATGTGTTTATACAGACTTACTATCAATCATCATTGAATGATTGAGCTAGTTTGTGGTTGAAAAGAGACAAGTTGCCATAAACAATGCAATATTTCCATTTCATGCAGTGTTTGTATCAGTATTGTTTGCGGTAGGAAGTCTATGAAATCACAAGATCTTGATGACTTATAAATGGAGGAAAATATGGCATTGCAATATTATTATTATTATTTGATAAAGATTTCAATACATACAGATGTATATATGTATGTACGTATATGTTTATATGTGTTACCCTCTCTGACCACAGGAAGGAAGGTCCAGGTGATCGGTAGACCTCCAGGTAGACCTACTAAATCTATTAAATCTGGTGTACTGATGACATGTACTCTCTGTCACGCTACCCTACAGTCGGTGAGTAAGCGATGCCTCAGCCTAACTCAGTGACACTGGTCAGCTCAGTGACACTGGTCAGCCCAGTGACACTGGTCAGCCCGGTGACACTGGTCAGCCCAGTGCTTGTGTTAGTTTTATCTATCCCAGCAATGCTGGCCTCAGATACCAGTCACTCTGGCCACCCTAGTGACCTCATGATTTCATTGGCCTCATGTATTCGTAATTTGCCATTTAAGAGATTTAGTTGGTCAAAGATCAAGAGTTGCTGCTTTATTGTATCATGTATGGTGAATACTAGTTGAAAATCATTGTAAACTTTATACTAGTAAACGTATTAAGGTTAATCTCCCCTTATGAGACAAAGACATGTTATATATAAGGCAGTTGACTGATTATGGGGGACAGCTTGATTTGATTTGTCAAGATCGAACATTTGAATTTGGGTATCCATAGTATTTTCTTGAGGCCATATTAAACGCAGATATGCCGTTTCCCAGTTTATCACGTTACGAACATTACAAGCATTATGGTTTTAGACCAAGGAAATGCTGAAGCACTTGAAGGACGTACATGACTACTCACTCAAAGCCCTAAACAAGATTAGACCCAAACTAGTGGCTCGAACTACTGATGTCACCATCAGTGAGAGGATGAAATCGGCTGAGAAACTTCGCTCTAACAAACATATTACACAAACTCTCAGTGTGACCAAACCTCTGTCCGCTCCGATACGGACTACCACTACTACTGCATTGGTCGACCAGTAAGTCCCTACATATCAACCCATATGAATATGAACTTGAGGACAGAGTTAACTATGCATGTTGTTCATTCTTTTTGTAGCAATTAATAATTTATTGGAATCTTCTGTTTAGATCAAAATGTCGCATAAACGTGTTTTGTGACAATAACATACTGAATATGTGAGGTATATCACAACAGTTCAGAGGGTTTCTTTTCTGGAGAGTGGCTTCTTTTTACGACTAGCACAATGTCATCTCTATCATTATCATTATTAACCTTATTTGTTACAGATTCGGCCGACTGGTGACTCCAGTGAAGGGATCAGCTTCCAATCAGATGAGACAGATTTTGATCACTAATCCTACTACAGTTCAAGGGTCGCCTCTGAAGACGACCACATCCAGTCAGCTGGGGGAGTACACTTATATCAGGAGGCAGGAACCGGTAAATTCTAGTCAGAATATCTTAGCAATGAACTTAACAGCAATGAATCTTATTATATTGTAACTTCATGTTTACATTACGGGCAAGATTCTACATGTGTTGGCAATAGGCATAAAATAACCTTCTCTTTGCCTTCACATCCATTGCAAAATAGTATATTCAAAACTTAGCTTCCTCAATCCACAGGTCAGTTTTGAAAAATTTCGAAAAGGTTTGGTTGTGTTTGGATGGAGTTATCCAGAGTATGATTTTTAATGTCGGAGTTGTTTTGTTTTGTGGCAGATTCTGAAGTTGACGAAATGTGGTCATTGTAGTAAGATATTCGCTACTGACAGAGATATGCAGAAACACTTACCAGAATGTCTGAGGACTATGCAAGCTGTCAGAGCCGCTACCCAACAGGTGAGAATGTCGCCATGTCTTCACCTTTCCGTGCCTCATGTCAGTTATGGTGAGATGACTGTTGGCTAGGGCTTACATGGTGTTCAATGCTAACTCAGGCACTTGGCTATTAGTGTATTGGTGTCCTCACACTAGGCTGTAATCCTTAGACTCTCTGGCTAGACCATAGACTTAATAATAAAGGTGTATTATTAAGTCTTTGGGCTGGACTCATTCTAATAAGCATTTTAAAAGACTGCTTGTATAGTTTATATACCTACAATAAAAGAAATTGATTCGGTGTGGATTGCTAAGAATAGTAAAAAAAGGTTCATAATTAGGCTACAACAGCTATAGTACTGTGATGTATACAGGGGAGAGCTATTATTGTGTAATCATTGTGCGGTTATTCATCTTTTAAATGCTCTTGTCCCGTTTAGGGGATTTACCTTTTACAACTTAATTTCCCTTGTAGTCATTTTGTATGACATGTACGTACCATGACGTGTATGCTGCTATAAATCTAATTTAAGTTTAATGTAATTACTCCAACTTGATTATGAACAAAAACACACATCTTGTGGTGAGGGGATTTCCCTTTCAGAATTTTTTTCCCCTGATTATTCATCGTAACCTGCTACCAAATGTTACTTGCTCTGAAATTACCTTGCTGGGACAAAATATACATATTATAATTTGACTATGCTGCCTCCAGCATATATCTGCTCATGTAAAACTGTGTCGAAAACTGGAGCATATGCTATGACGGAGGTGTTAGTCTAGCACCATAAGATGGGGTTTCACCCTTGCGTAAAATAAGTTATGGAATTCTTGGGCTTCAACTGTTTTATAACACATCAACACATAACCTGAGTGATTTTTTTTTCTTTGTTGTACAGGCAGTGCAGGGCACTCAGATACAGATAATAGAAGCAGGAGGAAGGGAAGTTCTCGTTAAGACCGCTGACGGAGTGAAGTATATGGAGGCTGCCGATGCTGATCAGTATGTAGTCGAGCAACTGGTGGACACAACTCCAACGGCCGTGAAGGTGTGTGACTGAAATACTGTAATGAAGTATTCACAAGACGAAAAGCTTGCTGTTTAACGCGGGCTTGAAATATAGAAAGCTCATATTTACTCAACTTCGTTACTCCATACAAAATCCCAACTTAGCTAGTGAAAATTTGGTGCTAGCTAACATAAAGTCAAATCCAGTCTAGCTAAAATAAACTGTAGCTACTATTTTACTGTTCATGGACATTGCTACATTTCTACCTGGAGGCCAGGTGTGTACTTGAAAATTCTTCGAATGCGAAATGAATTTCTGGGCGGGAAGAGCCTGTGATATACATAAACATACATCTAATAACAGCCTGTACCTTCTTACCTTGAAGACATCACCAGCAACCAGCAGTAGTGGCTTGGAAACCCTGGCTACTATATCCACTCATGAGGCGAATATAAAGTCTACGGCAGATGGGCACCTATCACACATTCCTACTGCTGTCAGCATGTCAAACGCTGCCGTGACTTCCATGGAGCAGGAGGAGATACAGACTGTGACAATCACTATGGAGCAGCTAGAGCAACTCAAGGCCAGCGGGAATAATATTGTGTACATGGTAAGTGGATAGATGTGCATCAATCCTTCCGTTTCTGCTGTTATGAGCTCGATGCCGAACCAAAGTAAGCAGCTCTTTAAGAATAAGCATAATGAATAACCCTTTTTCATTTCTTATTTAATGGCATTATTGGAAAAACATTTTCTCGAAAAATAATATAGGTGCCAACCAAGTTAAAACAAAACAAAAAAGTTACATCCCAGCATGCAACTTGTAAATAATAATCAGGTTGTTGGTGATTGTGCAGGCTCTGGATGTGCAGACAGGGTTGAGCATCAAAGTTAAAACTTTAGTCCTTGGAGGCTACATATTATTTCTTATTAGAAGGATGAGCCGCACAATTATCTGACAGTTATTTTTTTCTTATTGGGGTGACGAGCTGCATGAGTAACTGATGGTTTATTGTGTTGTTATTTTTATCTTATTGGGATGATAAGTGACTGGTGGTTTATTGTGTTATTGTTGTAGATGAAGACACCATCGGGTATGCAGAGAATAGACGATCCTAATGGTATGGAAGTCGTCGAGATCAGCAATCTGCAATAAGGATGTGCTGACGCTTCATTTCTTTATCCAGTCTCAACCTAAAACCAGCCCTTGTATTATAAAACTAAGTCGAAGTTTATATTAACAAGAACTAGATGATGTACATATTAGTGGCATTATTGAATGTAAAATAATGTTTCGATGTAGATTGTAGATAAAGCTTGCTACAGTTTCTTTTTGTCTGTTCATCACTTCATTACAACAAAAATAATTTTTTTCCAATGGAGAGCTAGATTTTGTTTGCATTCTGAACATATTCACCATACACATACTAGTTGATTTTTTATTTTATTTAGTTAATGCACTGTTAGCTCTACTCAGCTGGGTGGATATGAACATGATCTCTTTCTCTATTTAATTTCCTTTACTCAAATATTGTTGAATAATCTTCTGATATATTTTACGGGTGAGCTTAATCATTTTATAATGGTCATAATATTTCAATTTTTCATCAAACATGTGATTAATGTTTTCTTTTCCCTTGATTACCACAGCTTGGTTTGGTGGTATGTACACACTGTATGTTAACTTAAACTAGCTAGATATTGTATCTAATCGATTGTCCAATGTACAAGTTATCGTTTTTTCTCTATACAATATTCTGTAAATATACTATAGAACAAATCGATCAATCCATCACTTTGCACAGTATAATCCTTTATTCATGAGTGTTTTCTAGTTGATCTGCAGAGGGCTGCAGGGAGATGGCTATTATAACTCTTGTTAATATTGTTATTCACTCCTTGATTCACTTAACAGTGTGATGTCTACTTGATAACCTATAAGAGTTTTTAAACAGGTTGCTTGAATTTTGAGCTCCCTACGTCAATCTCCCTGCTGAATACTGCTTCGTGATATTTTAGATCACTGCAGTGGGGTATGAATCAGGGCAACATGTAATCTGGCTAATAACATATGGGATAAGCAGAAAAAGGCTGTTGTTAGGATACTTGATGTACATTCATGACTAGGAAGCTGTCTTGCCGTGAGATCTAGTGAGAGAAGAGGACCCGTTATCTTCCTAGAAATAGGGGACAATATAATCTACACACCATTGTTTGTTTGTTATTTAACTAACAGAAAATAATTGTATGATGGGCCGCTTGTCTGCATTGAAATTGTTGCTGAGATTGAGATCATCCTTGCAGTTTTGTTTTGACTTAGCTGGGCCTGAGTTGGGTAGTTTTGTTTGGTTTAGCATTACTTATGTTTGCTGTGCTGCCAAACAACCCACAACTCCTAATATTTCACCCAATTATGAGGTCGATTATGATCAAAGAGGACATAACCCCAAAGATCCGGATGGAAAACCTAAACCATAATGCACCGCAATTGTGTTGGACTTCGAGGAAGACCACAAATTTGTAGCGCTGAAACCAGTCAAAGATAAACATCAAGAAATCTTATTAACCCTGTGGTGTCTGCTTACTACTCTTGCTGCCAGGTATGTTATAGCCTCAAGTCTATATAGTAATGTATATGAGATCTGAAAACTGTCTGACAGGAATTATTTTCATGTTTTAAAATTCAACATTTCTTTTCCTTGCTGTTGTGTTGTGTTGTGATCAAAAAGTTTTTGTCTCCTCCATCTATTTTCAGGATAGGGTTTTCTGGAGAACTTAATTAACATGCAAATCTTTGAATACACATGTGTGCCTGCTACAAATGCATAAGGAACCTTTCTATGTATTCTACATAATTCATAAATGTGTATTAAATTGGAAACACACAGTTTTAAGTATTTGGGAGCTATTATTCTTTATATTTTCCTTGGAGTTATCTCTCCCAAAGTCCAGCCAGTCCTACTGAAAATGGAAGTGAACAATTGTGACATTGTTGGCTGTGGCCATGCCTTGGCTTCAACTTACCTCTCTATTGACTTCTACTGCTGTTATTTCAAGGCTTTTGTGGTTATTACTTGAAGCAATAAGTCATCGTCCGCAGCCCCCTTCTTCATCCAAACAGCTCTCTGGTCCGCTAGCTTACTGTGGGCCTACTCAGTACTGCAGTGAAATTAGTTTTACAGAATCAGTTGATCACTTTGTTGTAATCGAATCATTCTACCAGTTTGATATCAACCTCGTATGCTGATTTGATGCCTCTGACATTGAATTAAGACTGGGTGTCTATATTATTCATCGGGCTGATGGAATTTATCCGATGTAAAAAGCTTACAAACTGACAGTAGCATAGGCCTATCAGCCATCGTGTGGTTAGACTGGCCCTGCGCCTCGTCACAAAAAGTAGATTTTGATCTTGGCAAGTTATTTTGGATACTTTGGTGACTACGAAGTCCTTTTCTGCTGTTCTCCAGTCACCCTCCAACTTGACAAACTGTACAACGCTCTTGCATCAAGTAGTTTTAATTCAAATGACTGTGGTCCATTCTGGCTTGATACAAATTACTGTACTTACACATAGAAGCTTACTCTCAGACCTCAAATCATAATGCCTGCAGCAAACCACAATCATTATGCCTTCACGATTGTGATATTGAGAGGTGCCAGGTTTGAATTGCCAAATTTGGCACTGCTTGAGGGGTAGGTCTAAGCCTACAGTAGTAGCTCAGAACAGTGGCTTTCCTTTTACCCTTGTTTTTGTTGTCACGCTTGCCTCTCTTTCTGTCAGGAAGAATCAATTTTGCTACCTAGGAGTTTGATTTTGATAGGCCTTTTCAACTTAAACTTTGATGAATAAAGGTAGCCTACTGGTTTTTTATTGTCTAGTCAAGGTAGAGTCTTTGAAAGATGAATCTGACAGGTCTTATAAATGACACTCTTCTTACAGAGGCTTGAGTAAGGAGCTGACATAAGTAGTGTAGCTACCGGTGTCACAATGTCGTCACGGAGTACGCCGGACATATCGACACTGACCAGACCAATCGAACTTGGCACCCCTACTGTTGTTCAGGTAAGGTCAAAGAAAACAAATGTTTGGTTATATTGAAGGAGAAAATGTGACTATGATACTATCTACCTGGTTCCTTACATGTTTTTGATTTGATATTAATAAACTGAGCTGATTGTTTTATATAAATTTATCATGTTTCATATCAGTTATTATTCTATTTTAGATTCTGAATGCACGCTCTACAGCGACTAAAGAGGTGGTGGAATGTCTAGAGAGGGAATGCGATGCCATTCTGGAGTGTAGGATTTGTAAAAGTTTGTTCAGATCGCTGGCTAACTTTATATCGCACAAACGGTTGTACTGCAAGGTAAGGTCATTATTATTAGCATGCATCAGAAACCCGAACATACCAAACATTCTTCAAGTTGTAACTAGATTACATTCCATGATGATTGTTTTGCAGGGTAGGGCAACTCTTATACGATATAATCATGGTCAACAATGTTCCGGACTGTCGTGGTCAATTTTGAACCGTTTGTCATGCAACATGATCACGAAACAATAGATTCTCTGATTGGAAGGCTCAAACGTTGTTTAAATTGTAGCTAGCCATGTTCCAACCATAATCATGTATCGAACCCAGAAATGTCCATGTGGTAGAAAAAAACTGCTGTTATTTGGAAACCCGATCATCAAACCTATTTAATTATTTTGCAGGGTACGATAGATGCATCAGCTAGCCTGGCTCAGTTCTATCCCTCATATCAGACCCCGGTACTTCAGCCCACAGATCCTGACACCGATCAGCTGTCTCTGAGTCACGGCAGCGCAAGGTCAGCGTCTAATGCTCGTAAGAACATCGCACCTAAAAAGAAGCACAAACCCATCAGGCGGACAGTGCCATCTGATCTGTCCAAGATAACCAAGACTCTACCTGAGATCAAACTTACTGCTATCGAAGGTGAGGCTTATTTTCTCTTTCTTCACATTCAGGTTCGAGTCATCAATTCGGTGTTATAGAAGTCCTCTTTGACTAGCAAATAGTTTATCTCTTTGTGTCACTCTCTACGTTATGTAACATAACAAATTTTTTAGTGGCACCCTGTTCTTCTTGTAGCCAATCGATGCAGTTCAAAATTCCGTTGTCACACAAATTTGCCGCCATCGGATTCCGTTTTTCTGATATTCTTATCTATGTTACCAATAATTCACACGGTGATAAAACCCTTCCCCCGATTATCAAACAGGCTGAGTTTTATGCCGCTGCTGTTTTATCCATTAGCTAATCTGCAGCTGCTTCTTCAATCTTCAATTGGGACAGTGATTAAGAAACAGGATGTAATTTTGCTTTTTTGAGACCAACAGACTGTCTTTGTAACCACTACAAACTTATTATACAGGCGTTGCAGTAGCTGTGACTCAATCTGTAGGACCAGAGACGGACGGAAGAAGCTCTGTAGCCACTAATGACTCAGACCAACTTGTCACTGTTCAACCAAAAGGTAGCGTTTAATACTGGACCTTGTTTCATCATAATGAGTTGGCTACCCCTGATTACAGGGGCAGATAACTACAAGTGTTTTTTTTCACTATATACAACATACATTGCATTGATTGACGAGCATTCAATTGTGATAGTTCACAGATTTTTAAATTGAGAGGCAAGTGACAAGCTGTGTGTATATATATATTGTTCTGTCTTATGATTTTGTTATAATGATACTTACATGACATGTTATATACGATGTGTCTTATGTACGTTTTGATAGATGGTTATCCTAACATGAACTTACGACAGCGAGGCAGTAAGACAGACTTGAAAGCAGTAGACATCCCATCTGACTTCGATGATGCCGACATTGATGATGTCGATGACTACGAATCAAGATCTGCTAGATACAAACAACCTTTATCTAAAGGTGAGTCAAACAAAAAACATAAATGGAACATCCACCAGTTCAAGACCTCCGATGAGCTATAGACTAGAAAATCTGAAAATAGCCTCAACAGGGTCCATAGATAATTAAATGGTCTCTCGTCTAAAGACCTTGTGTATAATCTGAGTATTCGGTTCTACTGAGGATCAGCGTCATCAGTCTATTAAAAGTACATCTCAACCTGATGTACTCTCAAATAATTATGTTCAAAATTTGATCAGCTATAATTATCTTTGTGTTTTTTTCAGCTGCCATAGCCGATGCGCTGTCTAAGAGAAAAGACTGTGACTTCTCTAAGTTAAAGTGTCTGTTATGTGAACAGACCTTCTCCACTCCTAAAACCCTAAACTTTCACATGCTAAACAAACATATAAAGAAGAAGAAATTCTATCCGTGTATCTACTGTAAGAACGTCTTCACTCAGGTAAGGAGTGTCAAAAGTGTATCGGCATGGGTTGGGAACTTGTATCATCCCTGTATGTGTACTGTTAAGATTTTTTTGTAACTGCTAAGCTTAGTGACCATAAACAAAGTCAGGTTTAAACCTGATTCAGTATTTAGTGGTATCTACAGTGCATTTGATTTGGAGTTGACTGCGATACATATATGGGTTCAATAGTTGATAAAAAAAAGTTGGTAATCAGACAATTTACAACAGGGAAATCCTATAGGAGGGGCTGGTCTACTAGCAGAATAGCCTAGAGTAGGTATTGTTGCCTTTCGTTCCTGTCAGCCACCCAGTTGGGCCAAAATGCAGTTCATGATGGAGTAGAGTGAAAAAACAGCATATTGACTGTTGTGCAGTGCTGGGCTCAACCACCAGTGAAGTGATAATTAATCACCACGATATGTTCAATGTAGCATGTTTAATGGGTTTGTCCATTTATAAAGGACATACCAACAGTTCACATAAATTATCGCCAAGGCTGTTGTGTTATGTTATGCATATGGCAGCTTGCAATGTGAGGCTTGTTTACGATTTACTAGTTTATAGTGAGCATTAATGTTCTACACGGAAGACGGCCACTCCTACGTGAATTATGTATCTCATTCCCGCTGACTCGCCAAGTTGTTCGTATTTCTTACCAGAATGTATTAGTCATAGAGATTTGTACTTAGAAAATAATAGCTCTATGGTTTTAGTGTTGATGATGGAGATTGACTTGATCCTGTGGGGATTTATCCCCTGCTCCAGTTCAATCCACTTCAGTCAACTATCTTGTATTTTTCATCCGATTCATATTAAACTCATATTAAATATACCCAGTGGAATGTGAATTCATAAATAATATTCATAGATCAGCTAAGAGCACGAGATCAGAATCATTAAACCTAAACCCTCGAGTTGTTTTTTTCTTAGTCATCTCACTCAGAGATCACTTCATTAGTTACTCACTACACAATCTTTTTTCCTTGGTTTTGAAACTTCAAATAGCACATAGTTGCAGAAAATAACTCTTTTTTCTCTTTAACTCACATAGTGCCATATTCAGTTGTATTTTTCCTCTCTTTGTAGTTTTGGGGAGTTACTCGTCACCTGAAGCGAGCCCACGGTCTGTCTGGTGATAGCATTGATAAGATCAGAGAGAAGATAAGAGCCAAAGTATACTCAGATCCTAAATCTGCTGAGACTAAAGACTCGGGTGGTAAGAAGGACAACTCCTCACCAAGCTCCTCATCAGAGAAATCTACGGCTAAGAGCAGTAAAGATGCTGTAGCTGCTGCTAGCGCTAGAAATGGGTAAGAGTTATGTGCAGCGTAGTGGGATTACAGTGTTTGCAGGGTGAGACAATCTCTTTTCTTGCACAGGTCTGAAACACCCTCAATTTTTTTTATAAGCTACCACTCTAGCGAGCGAAAAGTTGGTGCCAGTTAACATCATGAATTCATCAAATTGAATAAATTAAAATCTAGCTAATATAAACTCATACAGGGTATTTTAAAAAGCAACACTTTGAGTCTTGTTCAGTGCAGTGACACACAATCAAAGGGTTGATGGTTGATTGCAAAGTCAATGTTTTTTGCTCAATCGAATCTAATATTATTACACATTTTGCAATTCATTTTCACAAATGGCATCTAACCATGAAACCATGATGAGTGACAAGATTTCGGAAGACATTTCAAGGCACTTGCAAACAATCGCAAGATCCTTGAGACTCTTTAGATTGACTTCTGCAGAGGACAATGAGGTTTTAGATAGAAAGATTTTAGATTTATTTTCTCATTATATTCGATGAAACACATGAGTGTGATGCCATAGTAAAAAATTGTTCTTATTTTCACAGTCTGATACTGGTCGCATTCTTTATTCTGAGCCCCTGGTGTGATTACATTACAAACGCGTTGACACGTTTTTTTGTTTGAACTTGTAGGCAGTGCAGTCTTTGCCATAAGGTGTTTGCTAAGAAACAGTACCTCAACCAGCACATGTTGGCTTGCTATAAGAAAGCTGGGATGGAGCCGCCGTCCTTCATTAAACGGAGCCCCGTACCCCCTGAACCAAGCAGCAGCAGCGTACAATCTAAACAGAGTAAACCTCTGCTCTTCGTCTGCAAGACCTGCAACAGGGCCTTCAGCATGAGATCAAACATGATGCAGCACGCTACTGCGTGTATCAAGAGAAACAAAGATAAAACGAATACTGCCTCCTCGGCCGAAGATGGCAGTAAGATGGATGTTGATGAGGAGTCTAGAACACCGACCCCGACTGAGACTGAGAGTGAGACCAATAAACCTGAGGCTAAGAAAAACCTAGCTGAGAAGATATCGCCCCCTGAAATTGCTTCCCCTATTCCGATGACAGTAGAAGACTTGCCGGAGGATGATACTGTTCTGAAGGAAGGGAAGGAGCCGAAAGTGTCACCAAAATATTATCAGGACGATATGCTATTCCAGCTATCACCATCAGATGAGGCGAGGGAAGAGGAGCGGAGTCAGACTCCTCCTGCTACCCCCAGCAGTATCGCACAGAGCAGACCCAAGAGGAATGTGAAGCCTAAGAGATTCTATGACGGAGAGAGAGTAAAAATTCCAGAGGTGGTGAAGTTCCAGCAGCCCGACGGAACTCTAGTATACAAACTAAGAGAGGATGTGGAAAACTCGAGCAAGATCTCTGATAAAAATGGTGAGATCATCACAAATGCGTTTCACATGTAGATACTAATACTCTTGCAAATTAGCAAAGGGTACAGGGTTAAATCATTAATGTCATTGATGTGAAGGGATGCATGAAGCTGACACATGGGTTGCAGTAATGACGTTAGTGTGAGGAGCTATTTGAGGTTGTGTTGGCATCCAGGGTTCATGCTTGGGTGATTGGTTTCTCATAGTCGCATTTATACTGGCGTTATTATGTATAAACACATTGACATATGGTTATTATGTATAAACACATTGACATATGGTTATTGATTGATGACAGGTAAGAAGAGCTCAGAGCCTGTAGATAATTCGGTGCCAGGTGTGATCGACCCTGAGGCTCCTGACTCACCTGTAGAGAAAGAACCAGCTGTGAAGAAGTTAGCCGAGAGATCCTCATCTAACACCAGCTCTAGTAATGGAGTAGACTTCATACACTCCAGAAATATCAAATATATGAAAGGTACAGAGGCCACAATGTTTTGTTGTAGCATGTCTTGAAACAATTTGTCCCAAGTTAGATTATTTAGAGAGTTCGGCGAAATTGTCAAGAGATACAACCATGAATTTGAAATCTATTAAATGTTTTGGTGCTTTTATTATATTATTTATGTTATTAGTTGAGAACCTATAACTTGAGACAGGTAACTCCACATGACTCATTGTTCCCTTTACTTATAGGTAAGCTAAGAATTATATACCGAGGTGTTTCTACACCTCTGTTAGACTCAGTGGACGAAACTAAACTACAAGACTTGATCGACCTGAAGAAGCTTTTCTGTATCAAATGCAAACTTCAATATGATACAGCCACTACCCTGCAGCGCCATGCCATGCGCCATCTCGGCTACAGTCGTTACAAATGTACTCTCTGCCAATTCACAACAGCGGATAAGTCAGAATGTGAAAATCACTGTAAGAGAAATCACCAGGATCTGGCAGCGGACAGTCCAGTTGGTTCATGTGTCATAGACTTAAGCTCATTAGTGGATGAGAGTAAAGATGAGGGGATTGTGGGAAGAACAGTTGTTCTCGCAAGCTTTTCTTATACTGAGAATGGAGGAACTAAGACTAGGAGCAGGAGTAAGGAGACTACAGGAAGTAGCGATGCTGATACAAGCTTAGAGAGCCGAGAACAAAACGAAGCTGAAATGTCTGTAGATTCTGGTAGGTTTTTATATTACCTATATAATACAGTATTTTCAATGAATTAGATATGTGTAAAAATTACCCATAATGCATTTCTTATTCTAGTTCATCCTTGCATCTTATCATCTTGTTTTATCATACATTCTAAGTGTCTGTCAAGCCAACTGTAGAATGCAGGATGCATAGTTACTAGGCGCAAACCTACATCATGGCAGGTGTAGATAATCCGAATAAAACTCATAAATTTAATTGTGATTTTGTTGACATCTGTTGCTCTTATTCCTTTAGAACAAGGATCTACAACCTCCGATTCAAAAAGGGTGAAAGGTCGACCCCGCAAACAGGATATGAAATCCTCTCGGGTGTCATCTCCCTTACCGCAGATAAGACCTAGATCCGCCAATTCACCAGCCCATGAAAAAGCCTCATCATCTGCTGTGCCTTCTCCAGCACCTTCAAAATCCTCGACATCCGCTAACTCAACTCCTACAAGAACACGTGGCCGTCCCCGTAAGCAGGAGATTGTCACCAAGCATGAAGCTGTCGAGCTCGTTAGTCAAGATGAGAATAACAAACGACCGAGGGCTAAATCCAACGACGCAAAGACGTCGGCACCTCCTGCAAAGCTTGTTAAAATAGCCCCTGCTCCTGTTTTCCCTGTAACAGCCTTTATTCCTGAGAAAGTTACATATGCAGAGCTAAAGAAAGCAGCAGAAACAAAGCAAAAGGGAGCCAGTGCGCCAAAACCTGTGGAAGCCGTGAAGCCAATGAAGATCTCAAGTCCTAAACTAGAGGGGCTCGTCAGTAAATTAAAAACTGTTAGAATGCCGCTTAGTGGAACAGAGGGTAACTCAACCTCTTCTACCGGTAAATCTAAAAACGGGCCGGGAACTGAGTCACCAGAAGGTGAACCTGCGGATAAACGTGGTGACAATGTGCAGAAAACTGTTGCTCTATTCACACCTGCTGAGAAATAGACTGCTGTAAGACAGAAAGATGAACTCAAACTCTATAAATGGTCATGGAGGGACTGAGATGGTGCACAACACAGAATCAAATCCGATACCAGTGCTTTAGTTGAACAAACTGAGATCTGAGTTTTTAGGGATCGTTTTGACATGTTCTATTTTAGGTCAATGTATTATATCTATACCCCGTAATTTCAATATGAACAATGATAGCCTTGTTCACGCGGCCACAGGTTTTGGCCGTGGCCGTGACCGTGTGAACAAGGCAAGAACAATAACGGTAAAAAAAACACTGTATTCCATTTGTATATGTGTATAATTTTTATTCATGGAAGATTTCATTCAGAATGTTCAGAAGCCGTTTTCCTGCTTTTTTGCAGCATGTGCTACTTAGGAAATACCGATGAATTTAGCAACAGGATGGTTCATTATATTTAATCATCTTTATTATGTTGTCCTGCCAGATGTTGTATTTGTATTTTACCCATGTACAGAATATATAACAATTCAAAACCCACACTCATTCTTTTCAATGAGAATTGGACACCCATTAAGTAGCTGATAGCAACTCCATCCCCTCGTTGAAATCCTAGAAAATTCTAGGATCTGAGAGCTTAGGAGTTATGTGCAAACACCCTGGTGCCAAACGCCCTGCTGGGATTTCACTGTTACATGTCTGAGTTGTCTTCCTTCTGAAACTGATAAGATAACATAAATGATTTAACTACATGATAATACACTAGAGAACAACACAAAAGAGATTGCTGTAACTAGTATTGACCTATAATATAATGTTGTAGATGGTTACAACGCTGCCAACCCACAACCCCCAACCCACAACCAAGCAAAGACTATAGTATATATCTTTATGTCTCATTCCGTTCATAATTAGCAGCAGTCAAGTCAGATAATAAATCAGATGAGCAAGTTAAGAGCTTTATGCTGAAGCATTCTCTGCCAGTCAAAAAATTAAATTGGTCATATTCAGCTATATTTTTATTAATTTCCTGCATGCCTGCTAAAAATGTGTTGAGTGTATGTGTACAAGGCTTTAAGCGCACTATAACTGCAATGATTTTACCAGTTTACAAATGGTGTAGAAAAACGGCTAATAAATCAAGTCATGCATGAACCGAACCGTTGTGTTTTCTAGAAAATCATTCAAGTTGCAAAATTAACTTTATAGTGCGAATGCACCAATGCTTCCATCCCTCATAGGCTGTTAAAATGTCATTTGTTGTGTTCGGCTCAATCCAATGTATGTGAGTTGTCAATATATGTAACATATGATATCACCAAACTGACAAATATCGAGATGTAACCCAGGTTGGCAGATGGTTCAAGGGCTCGATAGCTGGCTGCATGTGATATTTCAGAACGCTTGATTTTGAAATGCCACAAAATCCATCTTGCAGTCGTTTGTGCGGCTGAACTAGTATGCTGCCATGTATGACCAGTGTAACTGTACATAACTGATGATAAGTGATGCAGCATTGATAATCCAATCCAAGATAACCAGCCTCCTAGTACAGAAAGCATTCCCTGCTGATAAATCAGCAACCGCCAAACAATCTCGGTATACCTCCGCCACCACAGAGCAATGAGTTCATTGCACATAAGGAACTAACTTGTTCTATATATAGGTAGGGTCAAGGGTATTCTTTGTTGTGAGATCAGGTACTTTTATTCACCAAGAATACAAACCTATGGAATGGAATTTGTGACAAATGACCAACAAAAAAAGTCATATGGTTTGAAAATAAAAACAAAGTTGTTACAGTATCCATTATCAAAAAATTGATGCAACAGTAGCAAGACTTTCTAAATTCTTTTTCTGCCTGATGTTGAGAAGAAGAATTATTGATGCCAAAATTTAAAAAAATACAACTTGTCATTATCATTATGCTATTATGGGGTTTGAACTTTGTACCAGAAGCATCATATATCATCTCCTACAGAATTCAAACACTGCATGTTTTCTAAGGCACAGTGATCTACAGTTATTCCAAAAGTATCAGCTACTGATGGTCACCCAGTGTTGCTATCACATCAACAATAAAAACCTAGCACATATTATAGATGGTACATTATGAATTATGGATGGCACACAGAGTCCGAGGAGTTAGGGAGTTTAATAAGGCAAGTTAGAAGTGTTAATACTGTTCCAGTTGATCCGGTGATCCAGGTGTCTACAGTGCGATACTGACAGCTTTTTTGGCATACTGATTATTCTCGGCAATATCTAACATAAATCGCGCCACATCCGCTCTACTGATCATAATCTTAGGAGCACAGGTCCATCCCTGTGGTACACAGGGGCACTCTACCTCCACGTCTAAATCACCATCTACAATATAAAATTGTTCTCTGTTAATAATAATACTGCAGGAAACTATTTGTTATCCCTACGCTCTCTTTCCACGAGGTACCTGTCTCAAACCTCCTCAGGGTTGCCATGAGGTCTGAATACTTCCCCATATATGTTTGTGAAAACCATAGACTTATTATGTCTATGGTCTATTTATTTTCTATCATATGTTAATGACTACCCCTTTTTCTGTTTGTCTCTTTGTGCACAAAAATTTGAGAAGATCATGTTTTGCAAGCGGAAAGACTGGATTTTTTTATCCCAATTGCAAAGTTTTGTAATTATTTGCTTCAAGGGTTTTACGATTGTCTGACTGGAAATCAAGTTTAGCAGGATCTCATTGAATGTTTTCTAAGATAACGCACTGGACTATACAATAATGTGTGCGCACATACTTTGCATTTCTTTGTCTGTTAGACCGGCGGGTCTCACCACAGTGTAGTCTAAGTCTTTACATTCTGTGTCTAAGTACACCTCCATCTCTCTCATACTCTCTAGAACTGAGGCTATTATAAACCTTAAGAAGTACTCTATAAAAGCTGGTGACCTGGAATCTCCTCCAATGTGACAAAAGAAACATAAGGGTGAAGCAGCATAGTATTAAACAAATAATCAGATGATTGAATTAGAATCACTATTATATGTACTATATCCATGTCCAAACTTATGATACAAACGGTTTATTGTCTTGTCGTTCAAGTTGGAGTTGCTTGCTCACAACTCTTCATGCGCTCTGACCGATTTAAAATAATTTTTCAAAACTAATACATCATTTGTGATTGTTGCAAAGTGTTACAACTAAAGACAAACTTATTTTTTTACATTTCTGTTTAATTGAAAAGTGATCAAGATCATGATCCAGCTCCAGTTTCCGTTGTGTTAGGCAAAGAGTTAAAACAGAAGGGTATATTCACAAAGGTCTATGGTTGGTTTACGATGACACAGAGTCCTGACTTTTCTCTAGGTCCGAGCTAAGATAAAGCTTAGTGTATACACATACAGTATGTTCCCCTATATACACCTACTGTATGTTCCCCTGTATACACCTACTATATGTTGCCCTGTATACACCTACTGTATGTTCCCCATGATGACATAGCCACTACTCGTTTTATGCTGCTGTCTCTCATGGCTGTCGTGATGACTCTCATCGTTTCCAGATAGAGTGAGGTTCCTTTAGGCATTTTCCCTCTGGCTCCTATACAGGATATTACAGTATCACATCCTGAATAAGTATAGTGAATACCAGGCATGAAGATGTAACCACACATTGGCTACTACAGTAGCTGTATGTCCGAAGAGCTAATTAACCCAGCTAACCCATCAGTCAAATACACATCTAATCTCTTGAGATTTACACCCTATTTATAACAGCTCCATCACAACCCCCTGTTTGAGTTTATTGCCCTTTTGCAGTGAGCATATCTTTCATCATGTTCATGTCATCCACAAAACAGAAAATTGTGACGGAAGCTTACCATTCATTCCATTCTTCAGGGAAACAGGATCGTAGAGATCTGACTTTACCACCTGTAAGATTAAGTTAGCTCATCAAATGAGGTTTCAGGGTATCTTTGCTCATTGTGGCGAAAGTCGATTGAATGACATGATATAGTGAAGTGAGTTTTTTTGTTTTGAAAAAAGTGGCCTTTGAGATAAGGTTTAAGTGAAGATGAAATGCGCTGATGGTGGATTACCTGCAGGTTATCATGCTGAAGAGTAACTTTCTCAGGAGACCTAACGAGGGCTTTCACTATATGGCCTCTAGCTAATGCTTGTTGTAACACCTGTATCCCAGAATTCCCTGTAGCACCTGCAAAAACATTTCATCTAGCGTATAAACGCATACAATTACTACAGCATGCTAAGCTAAAGATCATATCATACAGCATTATTGCCTGTCATCTAGTTTGCACCCGCCCAACGACCCCTCGGCCAGTCACCCTATCCAGAACTTAGGTAGCAGTGACATGACTAGTTGATTGCAGGTGACATGGACCTTGTGGACTTTTGAAGACATGCTTCGCAACAGTATGTAAAAAATCCCAATTGAGATAATTTGAACTCACCAAGCACAGCAATCTTCAGTTTTCCAGCCATATGGCGATTTTCGAGAATAGTTTGCAAAAACTGTTATTGTGAGATGTCAGGTTAGGCTGGTTTCTATCAATCAATGCCAACTATCTTGTGACCACGTCTTGATCTTACTCCGTCTAAACGTAACTCGCAAAGTGATAACACCGGGCTAACACTGAGTGATATTCAGTTCCTAGTACCCATATAGTGAGTAGTTTTATAAGTTACTGATAACAATGGTCATAATATAATAAATAGCTTCATGCGCTGTGAAGGTTGATCTGACAATAGTGTCGGGACGGGGAGGCCGTTAACCTCATAAAACCAATCTACCCTCAGTGTGATGGTATATCCTAAGGTCAATAGTCTATATTGCTAAGTTATTCGCACCGGATCATTTTGTAGAACAGTACGACTTTGACGATTCGGCTCAAACCAACAAGGAAATAGTCGTTGAAGGAAACTTTTACATATTGTAGCAATTAAATCTACTATCTTGAATTCTCAGCATTACCAAAGAGACAAGTCTAATGAGATGATCATCCTAATCATAGAATTAGACGCGGCAATTATTTTATGTGAAATGAGATATGATTGCGATCCAAACAGGAAATGAACAAAAAAAAAGGCTGCATCCTGATGTTGCAATCCCTAAAGGAACCATGTTACATATTGTGTTAAAACAAGTATTGCTGCGTAAATGCTTTAGCAGATGGGAATGTCATCCACCTGATGTCTGAACCTCCAAACTAGGGGTGGTACAATAATCGATGTAGTGGTAACTAGAGTACATCTGACAAAATAAACATCACAGTAAGATTGCGGTTTTTATTTTATTTCAAAACATCTGCAACAGTGTCATACCTTGCTTTCAACTGCAGATTAGAGACAGTTAGATTAAAATGATGAAAAACTAAGTATCAGCAGGAAAACGAAGGAATGGTCGACCAAATCTCTAACTCTAGTAAAATATTCTAAGTTTAAATGGACAGGTTAAAAACAAACTTATCTCGATGACTGTTTATTATATTTAATGACATAAAAATATTTATATGCTTAGAAACTAAATTGTACCAATTGTATCCTCATTTGATTATTCACCCACATGGGCCTTTTTTAAATTTTTGAATAAAAATGCATGTAAGTAGAGATGCGTAATGGTTATAAACTATAGCCTAATAAGCTTTAAAATGTGTGGCATACAGAAAATGTGGGCTGCCGCTTTCCGGTTGTTATTTTTATCTCTCTTTTCAATTAATAATGGGAGTGTGATGGGAAATTAAGCGATATCGAACTGCAAAAGCTGCTCTATTCAACTGCCTTTGACAATGCGTAATTCTGTGGTAAGATTAAGTTTGATAGATTGTATAAAGGTTTGTAGTATTTACAAGAAATTCTTCTCCAGTTTTCTGTTGATTGAGACCTTTATTCGGGGTCAAATTCTATTTCCTGTTCCTCGACCTCCGGTTCGTGATCAGCAGAGCAGCGAGAGCACAGCGGCTGGTTCTTTCCATAGTCTATACAGGTATCTCCTATACATTCACAGCAACCCTATGTGTATAATAAACAAAAATTGTCAATCATTGTTGAAAGGACAAATTGAACCATTGACAACACTTGGGTTTTCAACAACGTACACACATGATGGGAAGTTGTCAGTCAATGGAGTTTGAGAGAGTACAACTCCTATTTTGATAATCGGTTATGTTTATCCAAAATGATCTTACTCACTTTTGGACTGTTCTGACTGATCCTTATAGTGGTGAGAGATTAAACCATATACTTATTAAAAGTATATATATGTTTACTAGTCAAACAATGCAACTGTCATTGGCAAACATAATAACATGCTGATTTTACGCTATGTTCAAATTCAAACCAGTGAAGCTAAAGAAAAGCAACTCACCCGATCATGAAACCATCTGAATCTAGCTGCTCCCATAGATCTGCATGTCTCCTTACACTTATGCAGCTGTAAGCAGTCCTTAACATAGGCCACAGAACAGTTCTTCATATCTACTGTACTCAGCACCTCACTATCCCAGGAGTACTGGACCTGGTTAGTCTCTAAAATAAACAGAAAACAAAATGTGAAAATGAACTTATAACATTCATTACTTCGTAGAATAAGAAGGTTGGTCTTCTTTGATGGTAAAAGAGAAAGTTACAAAAATATAGATGAGGACACTCTTTACTCGAATTTTATTTAAATGTTTGATCGAAAAATATGATTGTGATTGAAATTGCAAGCTTCATCACTCGCTCTAAGATCAGACAGCCAGATAAGGCGACATTAAAGCACCTGCACCTGTTTGCTCTTACTGCTCCGGCAGACCTTCAACACCAGGTACTGCAGGTGCCGCAAAAATTCAGTGCTCAACAGAGAGCCACCTCCGCATCTTCATTAATGGGGCATTATAACCACACTTTGTATCTGGATACCTGGAACTGCCAGGAAGATCAAGTCAATCTTATACATTCACTGATATCATATCAATGTATCATGCTTTTATATTGCATTGTGGGACATTACTCAACATAACCTATTAGTCATTTTTATTGCATGTTCATTTAAATTTCTGGTATCTACTGGCAAGAACAACTTAGGAGTGGACAATGTCCACCATTGCTTCAATATTATATAAACAAACATTTAGCATCATGACTATTCCGACAACGGCATCACAATAAGAGTCTATCACAGAGTAAGGAGTGGATATTATCCTTACTCTGCAGTTTATGTTATGAGTTCATAAACTTCTTGAATATTCACAGATCCTGTAGGTGTGGAATAAAACTGCCTAGTATTGCCTTGTACATACGTCAGAAGTAATTACTTTGGCAATCAGTCAAATACCAACTTTAATCTTACATGCTAACAGACAGGGAGAGTAAATGTCACAGGCGATCAAGGGTGCCAGACTAAGATTGAAGGGAATGTGATATTTTATTATATGAATGTAGGTGAGCTAGTGCAATGGAGAGATGAAATAGCCTGGTGGCTCCTACAAGACTACTCCAATCAGGCTTACTTCCGGGCTAGAGCAGAAATAGACATGGCGATATGGGTTTTATGCTTGTTTTCATCAACTATACAACAATTGATCCGATAAAAAACACAGCAAGGAGAGATGGGTGTGAAGTTCAGTGGAGTTTGTACAATTGTGCAAAAAAGCATACTACAACCAGTCCAGGTTTACTCAAAGTGATATGTCAATGATGGGAAAACTATTTGAACCAATGTGAGGGAAAAACATCACCATATTTACAACCACATAGTAACAGGGCTGAAGTTAAGCTTTTTCAGCTACCTGGTTGTTTTTGGACCGCTTATACTAACTCATGCTAACTCAATGCCTACTGGACTACATCCCTCCTCAACAAAGCAATCAAGATTATTTAATGTTATACAGAGGATTATTTATCTCTTGATTTGGCTAATGCTATCAGGTATTTCAGCTGTGTTTGAGCTGGTTTGAGTATGTTTTTATCCAAGCCAAGGAATAGCAAGTCTTCACACCAAACTGAAAGATTTGGGCAAAGTTATATATTTCGGCTTATTATTCGGACAATGATGTATGCTGACTACTTGAGTTAGCTGTCAGCATAGTGCAAGGTCAGGAACAGCTTGATTTTCTTTCACAAGGCTTGGATATTCTACCAATAGGAGTAGGAGGTAGCTCAGTTGGTTAGAGCGCCTGCCCTTTAACGCGCAAGCGTTGGAGGTCCTGGGTTCGAATTCCGCTGCAGTCTACTGACTACTGGGCTCATAGGTGTGCTCCGACCTGCCTGCAAACTGAGAGCAACTTGGCGCCGAATACGGCGGCCGCGCCCTTAAGGCACTGATATTTCTCAGTCCTCGGACGGAGACAACACTTGCGATTTTAACCTTTTTTTTTTTTAACTTTCTCTCATAACTGTCATTATCGAGGAGTCATAACAACATTAATTTGAAGAGTAATGTCCTTACCCTATCCGGATTAGATATCTGATTGATTTATATAGTGATTCATTTCTTTGTCTCCTTTCATAGATTACTAAATGTCTGAGATACTAAATACTAAAAGTAGTCTATAAAATACAGCCTCCCATCAGCTTGATGTTTTACTATAGTTATCAGACCTAATAGCATTCTGTTGTCAGAATATTTTGTATTCATTGCACAGCCAGCCCTTAAAAGCGTTCGGGATCGCCATCCCCAACACTTTTAAGGGCTGGCTGTGATTCATTGCTACTTAATTTAGTCAATTTACCCCACCCCATTCCAAGCCATACATTATTTTCCAGTTAGATTAGTCTCATTGCTATAACTGAACAGTGAGAGGGTAGAGTTTTGAACTCTTGTTCTTCTTGGTAGTTGTATTGGTGGTGTTTTATAAGATGATGTGGGCTGGTTCTGATATAAGGCACTGGGGCATCAGCATTCCAAACTTTTTGGCTGCAGCCATAATTTAACCACTGAACTCATGGACCAACCTCATTGATCACCGACTGACTATCCAATATTAGACATGAGAACGCAAATATAAGTTTAAAGGTTAGCATGACTATGATTGAATCTGCTACTTCAAACTTTTCCAAACTCAGTCACAGAGGAAATCACTTACCAAGATCAACCTTAACCCCGAAGTTTTTATGATGAAGCAGGCTCTCGTGGGCGGGATATCTGACTACAGTCCACATCTCGTTACTGGCCTCGTCAGAGGATGTGAGAGCTGAGAACAGTCCTGGTATCGGTTCTCGCAGGTCCTCAACAGATGATGAGTTTACTGATGTCAGAACTGTCTCCGGCGGCTCACACATTCCTGTAATCATATAAACAGTTAGCTGGTTACTAAATGTGTACAGACTGCGGGATCAGTGTTCAAAGAACCATTTCTATTGCAGATAAGATATGGTTGGGCTGACAGTTACTGCTGCTCTAAATTAGTTCAAAAGCATCAGAGACATTTGAGGCCTACAAGCATTGGTTAACTTTTTTTTACAATAACGCAATGACAGTGATGATCCGATACAAATTTTATAGATCAGTGTATGTGGTAAGTGATCTCTTTTTAGGAACCAGGATTCTGGTCCAATTAGCCCACCACAAATTATCATCATCAATGTTCAGCTAACTGGACTCAAAACCATCAACAAGCTAACTGAGATTGAGAGAAATATACTCTCTGACCCCACCGAGAGGAAACATAAGTGGTATAGATCTAACAGACAATGGTTATTTGGCAATGTTGTACTTCAATAACTTATCATTATCTCATTGAGAAGCCAGCTATATTGAGAATGTGGTACAAGAGCTGGTCTCACAGCTAGGTTTAGGGATGAGAGGCTGTGGGTGTAAACTATTCAAAACCTGAGTGAGATTTATTAACAGAATATATTCACCAGGTCATACAACTATTGGAACCCTGCTCCTGAAGTATGGGGGGCCGCTGAACTAAAATTGTTAGTTCAGGGAGAATTTTCCATCCTCCCTGCCTACACAAATTGGGCAAACTGGCTAAGTCAATCATATGAACAGAAAAAAATTATTGGTGAATTTCCAAAAAACTATATTCCGTTATTATAGGTAGCGACACCAGCATATTCAATCAAAACCAGATTTATAATAATATGCAAATAATAAAAATTCAGGTTCCATGTTTACCCTGGTTAAATCCACTTCTGCACTGACTCACATTCGAACACGTGCTGCAGCACTAAAGGTGCAGGATATTTACACTCTCAAAATCAGCCAGGTGTGCATACTTGACTGTGATGCTGTAGCTTGATCGTGTCAATTAAGCTGATTATGAGCTCTGTATGTGTGTGGTGATTTGATCAAATTTACTGATTGTGGTCTTATAACAAAGTCGTAGGTTTTGTTGTCACTTGAGAGAAAATGACACCTTGAAATAACAAAATGGCAAGTTTCAACGGAACTTCAACTATTTTCTCAAGTAGCTGGTGGAGGTTTTATATCTGATTTCAGTGTTGTTTAGCAAAACATTGTGAATGATAATTATCAAATTGCCAGGTTTATTACAGAATGAGTCATTCAATGTGGAAATTCTTCTTTGCCTCAATACACTGCTGGTTGCGACCAATAGGCTACCTAAGATAGAATGTGTTATCCACTCTTACTATTTTTGACTGATCTGATGCCTACTACATCTGACGTTGACATAAAGCATCAAACCCTCGCTGCACTAATGGCCTCACATGGATTGTTTCACAGGAAGCAACATTCCGCAGAGGGGTTTATACTGCCTTATATTAGGCGCATCCCTAATATAATCAGGTAAAATACAAATAAAGTCAGATATTGAGCAGGCTGCTGATTTATGCTCAGGTTGTGGAGTATACCTGGGTGGTCGCTGACCAGTTGCTGCTCGTAAATTAAGTAAGATTGACATCTAGATCTACTTAATTATGACCCTAATCATGATTGATAATGAATTTTTTCGGTATTATGAAAGCAGTTGACTGTACAAAAACATAGTAATTCTAATCAAACGCCAGAAAATTCAGATGGCATATCAAAATCAAATTACAGCTTAATCCCAAGAAAGCTCTATAAATTAATTCTACCAGTCTTATTTGGGTATTACCTCAAGATTTATGACCATAACGACCTGCTAATTAGCCTACCTACTATTAGCCTATCAGAAAGTTATTTTACCTTATCAATCTGAAAATCTTATATGAATACACATAACAGCAGGGCTGTGCCTGTGCTGTGTGACCCTCAAAAACAGATTAGCCTACCAAGGCAAATCATACATTTACGACTGTAGCTGTCATATGTCCACTTACCTACACAAACATGTCCACTTACACTATTCTCCCTGCTTACACATGTCCACTTACACATGTTCAGATAGTGTCTACTTACCTACACAAGAGCAGCACTCTGGGTACTTATCGTTGAGACACGAGGCACACTCCATACACCCGGGACAATCCTCGTCAAACTTTGATAAATCCACTGGTTTATCCTCAGGAATATCAATGTTACATTTCTTTAGCAGCTGACATTTTGTTACGATTGGTCCACACACTAAGTCATTACAGCAGTGAGTGTAAGTTACTACAAGTACTGTCAGTAGTAGGAGGCAGCCTGTCACTCTGCCTGTCATCATTGTCGTGATGTAGACAACAGGTGCTTGCTCATAAGAGTAGGTACCCGCTCAAGAAGTTCAGAAACTTTATGCCTGGACTGCAAAATAAAAAGGGAGAAAGTTTTGGCAACTGGCGACTGCCCAAATTTGGTCATGAATGAACGCTTGGTAGAAATGCCCAGGTTACTATGTCAGAGCAGGGAGAATGCAGAATGGAATTCCATTCTCCCTGGTCAGAGTAATGAGCAACAGAGTACAAGCAGGGATAATGGTACAAGGGTGTGCTACAGTTCAAGCATAAAATATAAACAATTCACAAAACAAAAATCGATTGAGTATTGACACAGAAACAAAGATGCCAACATGGATGGCATAGATGACTCAGACAACTCTTACAAACACTACTGGCATCTCACTTTTGCACAACCAACCAGCTCTGTTCTTGAAAACTAAGTAGAAAACATCAAACATTCATACTCAAACTGTCCATCTTCATCACATTCTTACCTTGATCTGTTATGGCTGAGTATCCTTTGATTGAATGATCAATGAGTAGTTATTCACAATAAATGTCAGCAAATATTCAATCAAAGAAGAATGAAATATTTCTTATCTCCTTACACCTGAATGATTTGCTTTCACTGCTGATAATGATCAACAGGTGCTCTGTGTTTACATTTTAAATGACATCTAAAATTATGCCACTGGCTAGCCAATGTAAGCCATGAAAACATAAACTTTGGACCTCACTGAAATGTTATTGTATGCTGATTGGCCAAATATTTTTAAGTAGGGTTTCCCTTATTGAGAGGACAACTATAACACATATAAGGCCATTATTTTACAGCACATCGAGACCTCCGAAAAACAAACACACATACACAAACAGAAACAAGAATGTATTAGCCGTTATAAACATAAGAACCAGCATATATTATTGATAATTGAACGGAGACAAAGCGAATCATATAAACACACTACAATATAATCATACAAACACAAGGAGTATGACAAACCCTATCACTGCTACCCATCTGTTTTTGGACAAGAATGTCAACGATTAAAAAGGTACAGAAGTAATAGGGTGGAGGTTGTCTAAACAATTTCTCACAAAAAGTTCAGGGTGATCTCATCAAAGCTTTTGGTGATCACTATGCTAAAACCACAGAATTGTACTATTGAATTCAGTGGTCAGAACAATCAGTTTTATAAGCTGCTTGCTGCAAATAGAAAAATACAAACTGAGCAGCATAATGCATCAGATTGAGTAGAGATTCTGTTTTGGTACAAGAGTAGGCTACATATTGTGGCACTGAAAACCGAGTATTGATATGCTCGGACAGTGGTCTACAGAGAATACCATGGCACTCACTTTCTACAAAGTATTTGGTTTGCGACGGGATAAACTATAGACCAGAATCCAGCGGGTTTCAGTGCACAGAGAAATGTTACAGCCTAATAAACAGCCAGTAACAAAGAGCTAAATAAAAAGATAGCCTAGGTATGATAGATAAGCATAAATACAACAAGCTATAAAAATCCAAATATCCAATTAACAAAAAGAGAAAGCCTTGTGATCACTGCTCTATGCTCTTCCTCTGTTACTACATCACCGAAATAAAATTCGAAACATGTGAAAGCAGTTTTTCTCCGGAGTCAGAGCACACGTCACAAATTTGAAGCTCACATTAAGCAAAATTTAACGAAGGGGTTGTGTGCACACCAAGCACATAAATATAGCAAGCTCATATATTGCCAAAATAGAGACGTCAAAATATTTAAATAATTCCGGTACCTCCAAGGTTGAGAGTCGTTTTACTCAACTATAACACTTGATAGCGGAGACTGACACCTGCGCTCTGTCTCGATCACCTGTCATATCACCCAGTACCAGTTCTGTTACAGGAAGGTGACTCTTATCTGTTATAGAGATGGTGTCACGCAACCAAATGTCATTCATGTCACTTCCACAGTGACACTTCAGGTCAGGCCGTCGACAGCTGCCATTCTCGGCACACTTGCAGGTACCTGTCATCGAAATAATATTTGTCAATTATTAGGCAGATTAGGTTTAAAAGTTAATCATGTTGAGGACCTGATGGCTTCTTGCCAACATGTAAAATAAATTGTGCATGTGTAAGTTATGCTCTGTCAGATTAATTCACCATTATCTAAACTTACCCTGAGCAAAGAAGTTGCTGTTCTGCAGTTTTTGACCATACATAAACATTCTGCTAGAGCCAGGATTGAGATAGAGAATGCTGTTTCCATGACAGTTCCAAGACACACTGCAACAATAAACGAGCAGCCTTATTTTCCTTTCAAAACAATTTCAAATCTCCAGGAATGAATTCTGATATAATAAATCTAGGTCTCTTCAGTGAAATATTCACACCAGCGATGCACGTTGCGATGATCTTTAATGAGGCACCATGACAAAAAGCAGGCATCTTAATGTTAGAACGCCTTATTTCTGATGAATATAGTTGTTCGATACATTTTTTATTTGTTCAGCTCTTACTGTAAAACAATCTTGATATGAAACTCACGTCTGAGAACAGTTGCCGGAGACTAGCAGAGCAGCTCGCATTTGTTGGGGTGTAGGTTTGTACGGGACGAGAGTCTCTGTTTTTGCACAGTAGATATTTGAACCAGAAATTCCAAGATCTCTACCATCCATACATGATTGTCCTCCCTCGTACCTCTGCATCCATTCAGAGTACAGGCCAAACTGTGTGTAGTCAAAGGGATATATAGAATGAATACGTGTAAGGGGATAGTGAGGCAAACCAATCAGCTCATATTTTATATACTGAGTCCAAAAAAATTTATGTGAACATTTTAAAAATTTTGTGTTGAGTTGAATAACAAAATTAGAGATTTCTTCACATCTTTACATGAGAACACAATTCCAGATAATTATGCTCATCGATCAGCCCAAACTTCCTGATTGAGGATTGCTAGGATCGGTGGTTATGTTTGAGACATGAGGTATCAGATAGCAAGATAAGTGCATCATGGGTGCATGTATTTGCTTTTTTCAATAATGCATCACTATCTTATATTCCCATACACCTGAGACTGCAACAGCTACTTCACATCATCAAGCCAGTGGCTACATCGGAAGGCTGAATATCAACAATAGGCAGCAGATAGTGACTTATAATCATACCTCTGTGGTAATTGTGTTGCCATTAGCCTCACATCTGACATAGAAAGGTTTAGCCCCATAGTTCTCACCATCAGGATCAATCATCTTCCATCCACCTGAGGTAGATATATCAATATTTTTATCAAATGAATCTCTACAACCTTTTTTACGAAGCGATAGGGCGACCACCTGATTCTACTAAACGAGGCGTAATCCGAATTGTACCAGAAAGAAATCAGAATCATGGGATAAGGGATTTCTACTAGAACAGATAAATCTACAAATACAGGCTGGCTGATAATGAAACAACTTGGAACTTCATAGCAACTCATATCTCCACATTACGTATATATTTGATTATACATTTACATTGTCCTGGTTTCAATAAATCTTCTTTTTTTTTATCAATATTTACATTGTTTTTATTTTATCACATTGTTTACCTCTCCTGTCCCTGCTCATTGCGTCGGTACAGTCCCTGGGGTATGTGGAGACAGGACCTCTAGACTGCGGAGGTTTGGTCGGCTTGGTTTTTGGCTTCACATTAGATTTCACTGTCACTCTCCTCTCACGCTGGTAAGTACCAGTATACTGCAAACCTCGGCTTAGAGTCTCCTCTGTAAGAAAAGAAAATCTTTTCTTTTGAGAGTTATTGGTCAAACTTAAATGACGGGTGGATCGGAGATAAGTTTTACGTTAACAAACGCTAATGAATGTTGAAAAACGTTAACAAAGGTTAATAAATGTGAATAAATGTAATAAGTACACAACATTTTATAATTTGGCTGCCTGGATGTGTATGAAAATCCGAGAACTGCAGCAAAAGATGTGGCTAACCTGTGGTGTGAGCAATCTACTTGCAACAATATCAATACCCAAGGATAAACAATCATACCAATGATGATTTTACTTACGAATTCTGTCGAGCACATACTGAGCGCTTTTCACATTAGTCTCAGCATCAACCTTTATAAGCCTCATCTCATTTAGAAGCTGCAAATAAAAAGTAAGTCATCGTTTGAGGTTACACTAAAGTCTAACACGTTCACCATCAATATGTTAAACCAGATAATGATAAGATGCAATCGCCCATATTTACTTGTTCTTTTGATGCTTTTACGCCAGGCGATGTACATGCACATGTATGGGCAGAATTGATCAATAAACTGTTTTCTCAGAAACAATTCTAGACTTCTATTGAACTGAACAATTAAGAGAGAAGAGAGGTGGAGAAAACTTACCCATGCCGGGACGCCCTGTTGAGCATCACAAGTTAATAGAGCACAGGCTATAACAAATAATAATCCAGCAGCCTTCATTTTGGTGATATCCAACTCCAAGAACAAGCACCGAACACAACCTGACGCCACATGTGACTTAGAACAAATAGCAATGAGAACTACACCTTGATGGGTTTATATTTAGGTGAAAGTTTTTTCTCAGAGAGAATGAGTATAGAATAAGGCCGAGTTCACCAAACCAGAAAGTAAAGACGAGACAAGCCTAATGCCAGCCTAACGATATCATTGAATACCACAGGCTATCTCTCCTAGGTAGTAGACTTTGATCAAACTGAATGGTTAGATGACTACATTTTGGGATGTACTGATCATATCTAACAGGATATACAGGTCTATATTAGAGATAGGCCATCTTATGTGAGAATATTCCCAAAAAATCTACAAAGATTTACATGTGAATTATCCATCTACATTCCATTCAAGTGATGAAACTTGCCCTCTATTCCATTAACCAAATGGTTCTCTACCTCAACATTTGAGGTAGAAAACCATAGGCAAAACACTATGTAGAAAACACATTCTTCTGTATGATCTCATGTCTTTGCAGTTTGATGGCAGTTTGACAATGTGCAAAAAAATCTTTATCTTGTTCCCATTTAGGAAACCAAAAGATTACAATCAGCAGTATCAGTATCAGGGTCAGCATTACAGCAAGTTATTGATGTGGTTATTTTTAGTAGACCCGCAATCAATACATACCACAAAGACAAATCTTGTTTTTTGGTAGGTCCCAAGTGCATATCATAATTTCAAGACATCTTTGATGTAGAGACTATTTAGGGTCTAGTATTTATCTGACTTGAAAAAAGAGTAATATACCAATCAAAAAATATCAGTATAAATAATAAAATAATAAAATATAGTTCGATGTTTCTACAGACTCAGCTGGCTGAGTATTTGGTATCAGATTAAAAATCTTGTCATCACCCAAATGAAAAATAAAATCATTGATGGTGAAACTTATCTAATCTAATCCATATCACCATTAGCCTTGTGGCCGCGTGACAAGGCTGTTTCACCATAACAAGGTAGTCCACTAGGATATGTGTATTAGAATCAGCTAAACTCTGTACTTGTCTACCATCAGAAACTCTTGAGCCACACAGAACACAGCATAACCCGCTTTGATACTAAACAGTTATAAAGGGTGCTAGAAGCAGATTATTGCGTGAAAGCTTGGTCAAATATAAAGTCCCAGGACATACTGGCTAAACAACATGTTAACATCTGCTATGTTTATAACAGTAAGATGAAGTCCTATAGTAATACTCTTTCTAAAGTGCTCTCATGTGGAAGACTCTCCTACTCACAGTTATACAGGCTGCACATAGCTTAGATCAGACGCCTGCCTCCTGGTCCACATCGGGCTTGTCTTTAGGCACCCGCTGATCAGAACTAACACCATTAAATTCTCTACAAACAGTAATATATATGTGTAGCTCTATTTTTTTAGAAACAGTCTACAAAGACTACAAACGGCAGCTATTTGTGTTTGAAGCCAATTTCAGTGCATAGCCCGGAATTTTGGAGAAAAGCATTATACAGACTGGCAAATTGAATAAAGCAACATCTCATTAGACCATTGAACCAAGCCGTGTAAAAAGGAATAAGTTTACGTCAATTTCACATCAGCTGAAAAGGGGCATGCAATAGGGTAACCTGTCTAGAAAACTTTAATTGGTGGGGGGGGGGGAGTCAAGACAGGCTAACGATAGGGCAACAATTACCTACTGTCACATAAATATTATCAAAATATTAACATGTAATGTCAATTTACCGATTGTCAGTTTTCTTGGTCATCTGTAGTAATCTAGGTCCGGATATACTCATAGCTGCGGCCCCCACAGGGGCGGTTACAAGTATACACAGTACTGCTATGGTTAATATCTGCATTCCCCAAGTCTTATGTTGTTCTGAGGCATTCTTCTCTATTGCCGTGTCATATGCTATCGATCCTATCAATGCCTGGTTTGAGAAGATTAAATGAAGTTGATATTCTTATATCAATGTATGCTTTGGTGAAACACATTTTTACAGTATATATATATATATACATATATATTTTTTATAATTGCCGATCAAAGTCAATGACAAATAAAGACCATGCATAAATAAATAAATAAAAACAGAGCAGTCAGGTGTATTTATGAAAAATATCATTGTCTATAAATGCTGTCTTATTTATAGAGCGGTGATTTCGGGCTTCCAAAAATATTTTACACAGATGATTCTCATATTCTTTAACCTTTGCAATATATCGAAAACAAAGAAGATCAAGATGTATTTTTAGCTCTTCGAGCTTTAGTAAAGAAAGTCTCTCTTCATAGTCTTCCTCATATGGAATCATAATTCATAATATGGAATCATATTCATGAATATGGTATATAAGTCATTGTTGCGTTAATCAGTTTCAACTATCAATTTGGGAGGCTTATAAACTTTACAGCTGAAAATTGAGCAGGGTCTCCAGGAGGGTATTTCAATTACAAGCAGCCAAAATCACTGTCTGATCACCCAGTGAGTGAACGAGACCTGCAGGGGTCTCGTTCGGGTCGAAGTGAACAACTTGGGAACGAATTTGTCTACCTGAAAAACTATACGAGCAGTAATTATGTGCGATGTGGAAGTTTAGTACCGCTAATTATAATTGCAAGACCCCCCCCCCCCCCCAGGTAACAGGTACCCCACAACTACAGCACACTCAGAGTAAAGAAATGAGAAGATAACCATCACCAAAATTCTTCTCATTGCAAAATATCCTTTGAGATAATCATCATCAATATTTATGAGAGGTATTTATGGGCGCGATTCCACATCAGTAAGAGTTGTGTGTGAACTGGTGCGGTACTAGGACACCTGGTGGTGTAGTTACTTTCTATAACTCAAATATTACGTAAAAATTTCTGCCAGGGAAGCTGGAAATGGCATTTCATTATCAACCACCAGAAAGAGATAGATATAGGAATGCCACAGCTAGCAAACCGGGCAGAGTTTGAACACTTAATGCCAAACTATGAAGAATAATAATGTCTCGGTCTATTTTAGTAAATAATGATATAAGATATTAACCTGTACAGTAGCTTTGGGTAGCCAAGCTAAAGGAATAAAGAATCTCTCCTTCCAGGTGAAGTCAGTACCAAAGACTGCTAGGAATGAAACCACTAGTCTGAGCACCAGACCTATCAGTAATATCGCTATTCCTAAACCTACAACAAACAAGAGCGGCAGTAAAACTTACAGTTGGCATAAAATAATTCTGATGTAATGACCGTGCCTGACACAGTTTTGCATCATAACAATTTTTGAGCATGAACTTATTCAAGATGTATTATGCATGTTTATTTGACATACCCCTTCGAGCTTCCAAAGATGCAGATGCAAAGAAAACGATAGAATGTAGCACATGGCCCAATCTCGCCATAACAAAGCTAAGCAGATGACAACAACAACAACAGTATTTAAATCACACATGCATTAAAGCTTACTAAAAGTAACAAAAAAGGATTTTATTAATATATTATATTACCTATGACCTTGAGCTCGATTTGTGTCAGATCTACAGCCGCTCCAATCAAACCAAACAACAAAGGTTGAAATATTGTCCATAAATATCCCATATGTACTTCCGTCACCAACTAAAATAAGACGAGACAGGAATTATCTCCTTACTTATGCTGAGTGAGAGAGGTGATAAGTTGTGACAGATAGACAGAACAGACGGATTTGTGAGCCATATGATCTAGTAGTGCGCATTGAAGCAACATTTAAGTCTCGGAATATTTTGATTCTTATCATAAGCACGTCAAATTTTATTATTTCTTTTCAAGGCTGTTTGCAGCCATATATTGGACCATCTAAAGTGTTCCAAAATGAAATCAAAAACACTGTAGCAATTCTACCATTGTATGGGGAAGGCTACAATCACCAGGCAGGTGTATGCCTGTGACACATTATGGCATGAAGTAATACCTGTGTTTGTCCGATGGGTAGCTCTTTTCTCCATCTCAGTGCTGCAACAAACGGCAGAGTTAGGCAGCCCAGAGCTCCTGCACCATCGATACCTGCAGCTGAGCTACCGAACAGAGCGAATAATCCACCAGCTAACAATATTCCTGATCTCTTTAAAGTTATGTGTGTCTGTGGAGGAACAAAAAACAAAATATTTTACCCGTTAAAATACAGGGATTATTGATGGTTATAAAGATCAGTACAGATGTCTGGAAAGACAAAAGAAAGAGATCAGTTCCAAATTACAGGGTACCAATTTATTTTCTTCAATATTAAACTTGTCGAATATTGCCTGAGCATTAGCATCAAATTCATTCAGATACAATTAAATTTTTAAATTAATTTTTCAACAATAACATATGTGAAATACTATTGAGACCTATGACATCATCAACCGCCAACATCAAAACAACAAAACCTTCAGTTGTCCTGTGTATCTTCTGTAATACCAGAATATAACATCACCATCACATATCTATCGCTGCACATTCATCTTTATTTATAACGTTTATGTTTGTCTGTAACAAACTTATATATATGAAAACCTCTATAAAAATGCAGAATAATAATGTGTATATAATTACACTTACAGTGCCAGTCACCACAGGTAGATACCAACAGATCATTCCAAACAGTATTCCATAAGCTACTCCTCCAATCGCCTCTAACGGTCCTTTGAATATTGTCAGTACAATACTTGATGTGTCTGTAAACAAGTATTTACATAGGAATCAATAATTAACTTTTGAGAATTTATCCCCTCTCTGACATGAAGGATACAACTCCAATATTGTTTATATTTTGACAAAATATACTACGGAATTTCCCGAATCTCCTTGGTACAGGGAAAGTAAACCTTTCTAAATTTGGGGCTGTGTAATGTAAAATCGAAATTATCAAATGATTGAACGAATCATTCGTTAATATAATAATAACTTCATTAGGATTTCTTTGAAGTATTATTAATAAAGGACTATTAAACCATATATTACATCAGATATATGGTCAGATTCTTTGCTTTATAACATAAGCAAGCATGCAAATTGAGAGCAACTAACCAGTGAAGGCTATGCCAAGACAGATAGAGAAAGCACTAATAGCTAGTACGTCATCTATAGATGCTGCTGCTATCACCAATGTAGGTATTCCTTGATCTATTCCATAGCCTCGCTCTGAGAGTGATAATAGGCTGGGTACAACTACTGCAGGCGAAACGGCTGCTAACACAAACCTATAAAAGGGATGTCATGTTTAAAAAATTATCCCAGCCTAAGAAAGAAAAGGTGTCTTTGAAACCCAGCAGGAATAGAGCATGCTGATATCCATTGTTTTCAAGTTCAACAAAGTCACACAAGAGCAAAAAATCAAATCACCATTATTTCCATTACCCTTTCATTAAAGGGAACGCAATCTCTACTAATATTCTGATTCTATTTATAACTTCTGAGGACTATTGAGAATTGAAGATCTCCGAAATCTCGGAACAGAGAGCGCAACAAAAACCACTAAACAACACAATTACAAGCTGTCTGCATAATGATATATATGAATGTGACGTACCCTAGCATAAGTCCCCATATCCAATCCAGTCCGAGAATGAAATGAGAGGTGACCATACAAGTAACTGCTTCCGTTACACAAGGAATGAAGGCTAGACGTATAACCACACAAGACATCCTCTTCAGTGCTTTAGGATCTAAGCCTAATCCTGCTCGAGTCAGAATCACAGCTAATGCTACCTTCCTGCAAAAAAGAGCGTTGCAATCAACGTTTGCACGGAAAGGGATTCATTATAGATTACTAGCTGCATAGCACTATTTCACAGGCCATGTGATTAATTTTCCCAGACATGCAATTCATTATTGGACTATGCGATCTTTCTTTTGAAAAAAAATGCTTACAGAATATCAGTTATTTTACTGCAACTACACTACACTCAGCATAAATATGTTGTCCTGAATAGAGCTATGGTTTAATCAGGGATGGCTTCATAGGCTGATAGGAATGACAAGCTAGCCTTGCTTTAAGTGAATATACATCAGCTATAGTACCAATCTACCGTCTTGTCACTTTAATGAGGACATATTATTGGCCTATCAAACATGAGCAAAGCACTTTTGGCAATTTGTACAGTGACAGGTAGCATGTTTGAAAATGAAAGTATTCACATTGGCAGATTTTGTTTAATAAGTATCACAGCCTTGTTGAAGTTATGATTATTAGGAGGTACATATTTCTTGTAATAGGTCATAGCTGGCATATTTAGATAGACTACAGCAGAAATCTTGCAGCGTACCTGTTTATTTCACACCATAATAACTGCAAATGGAATGCTTCAATCTGAGGTCTTATCTCAACAATCATGACAGGCTGTGATATTGTAGATGTCAAAAAGTGTAGTTCAGGTGCAGTTTATACAGTTAATAGGTATATGTGTGCATCAGCATCAACAACTATCAAAAGAGTAAGGATATATCCTTACTCTGTGATCATATGTACGAAAGATAATTAGCATTTACGATGTAACAGACTGCACATGTTTGTGACACAACTCAGCGATGGGAATAAAAATTACCTGAGTGCTGATGACCACCCTGGATCTATATGTCTGGCTACGTTTATATACGGTACATTGCCGAGTATACAGCCCATCACCAGCATTCCTGTAATCATGTAATAAGCACTTAGAATGAGAATAAACTCGCCTGGTAATTGTTTGGAGAATGCAAAGCATAAAACGAGGGAACATTTACCGCTTGCCGCTGAGTGCGTCTTGTCCAGCATTTTTGAATGATTAGAGTAAAAGACAAAAACCGACAGATTATAGGCAGGTCCATTGGGGTCTAGAGATTGGGGCTCAAACAATTTGACAGAAATCTCTGAACTGCAGGTGCCACATGCATAAAGACTTGGTTTGCAATAGCAATTTTCCATAAATTTTTCAACAACAAAAACTGAGTTCTTTAATGAAAGAGAGCAATATGTAAATTTTATTACCTAATAGAGGAGGTAGTTTGATATAGGGTACCAGTATCCCAGCGAGTACGCAAAGTAAGAATAAGACGTACAGTCCAAAAAATGTACCACCCACCATACCTTCCTCTCCAGTCATCGCCCACACCAGTAAAAAACCTGAAGGAAAAAAAGAAGGTGAGAAAACGCATATATGACTCATACAGGTATATTACCCAATTATCAACTTTTAATTTTTGATATTAACGCGCAATATTTCAGTAGCTTGAAGGTACACGGCCATCGATTGTTAAAAAACCAAAACCGTGGCCACAAGGCTAACATATTGCTTGCAGATTGACTTTGAGGTGTTAGTGTTCCTCAATTAGATTTGATTTGAATTTTGGATCAATCCGTTTAGAAACAGTTCACTGTGCAGAGATGTGAGGTTTGAACATGCGCAAAGCTTGGTCTAGTTAAACAACATTAGTGTGGGCGGAGGTTCTGTCATCAGGGTTCAACAACTCATTCCCGAGAAACCTTACCTAGAGTCACAGAGACTAGTAGGAATAGAATAAAAGCACATCTGCCATGTGGGGGACACATAAGAGCATACTTCAGTCGAGTTAGACATGTGCTGTCAGGAGCTGGCTGAGGATGATATTTCCACATCACAGGCTTACAACATGTGTAACATTTCTAAAAAATGAAAATCTGATATAATTAAAACTATATTAATCATATTGTTTTGAACATCATGCAAATATGTATATTGCCAGTCAGCATGGTAGTCTTAAAATACAAGTCACTATTTATTTATAAAAAAAAGAAGATAATTACATATATTTTTGGCACTATATTCAGGAGCAGTGCCTAGTTGACACTTGCTTGTTTTGATCATGTCTTCTTGGAAGGCTGATTTTGTAAAACATTCTCATCGAATGAAAATTGTGCCAATAAAGTTAAAAAAAAAATGTCAGGCACCCTAAAACACTATTACACAAATCCAAAAGCAACACTATTTTCTATGGGTAGATTTCCCAAAGGAATTACAATAGTCATTTTAAATGTGTAATGGTGTTAGCCAGTTCAAAAAGAAGCGTGTTCAACTGCACAATAATATTTGTGCAGTGTATTTAATTATTCTATTAGATTAGACTAATCCTTGACATTTGATAATGAGATAGATTTTTCCGTGTCTAAGATGTCTAAGATGGGAAAGACCTCAGATTTTTGTCTAAGGGGGGAGTTTCTTGTTAAATCAGTGGAAACATGAAGCGACTAAAATTATGACATGATTCGATGACTTTCAAAGTCAATACTACCTCATCAAATCATGACTTCGATGCGTGCATGGTAGTAAACAAACCACTACAACAACTTACAACAGCATCACTTCACATCTAACATAACAACAGAGAAATACCTTGAAACATGGTACACAGCAGTTATCTTTACTACATACACAAGTGTTTGACTTTGGTTTGTCCACAGCCACTGTGGTTGGGGAGTATACTCGTTCTCTGAAGCTAGCTAGTGACCCTGTTATATTCTGTGCTGTGGTGTCTAAGTTAAGCTCGGGCTCCTCTGCTTCTGTGTGAGAGTGAGACAATCGTGTCATAGATGAATGATTTAAAAATAATAGACGTTTCTTTTTTTAAATATGCAGATACCCCACATAAAAATTGGTTGGCAGTTTGGCAAGTTGGCAGTGCCAAATTTCAGACAAATATCTCTAAACCAACACAAGTCATAGACCTAGCAAACAAAAAACAGTTGGAACAGAAGAACTCTTATTAAAGTTACAGTTGGGACAGCTGTCACTCAAGTACCTGGACTATCTAGCTGTTCCCTCACTTTTTATCCTGTGTATTTAATTTATTTTCCTCAAGATGCATTCTCTTATGTCAATCCTTTTAGCAGAATAAAAAAAATGTTCCAGGGTTCGTGTAATTTACCATCCTGGGCCTGTATGAAGGGCTCTGACTCATCTTCCCTTTGTGGTAAGTCATCATGAATCTGATCTACTTGTGGCGCTGCCTCCACACTTTGGACAGTTTCTGTCAGTTCAACCTTTGGTTCATCTACACTGCTGTTAGTGTTGACTGTGTCCTCCATGTTATCCGAATTCTTAAACTGCTAAAAAGATGGCAATTCCGATAAAGAAATACAATGATGAAAAAATCTCTGTAAAGGTTTAGAGGTCCTGTATGTGGGATTCTCCTAGGACAAATCATCAATACTATGTCTTGCTGAAGAGTCTTTAACATTTAACATACTATTTTCCATTGTGTTCGAACTTTGGCAGCATCACTAACACATCCATTTCAGAAAAAGAGAAAACTCTCCTAACATATCTCAGTAATTGACTGGAATGATGATGTCACTCCCCTCATAACAACTGCTTCATTTATACTGAATTCCTACTGGCTTGGTTAGAAATGAAAACAAGTCATAATTTGGTACGGCCTTGAAGTGAGCAGCCAATATTGCATGTGGAAATGAACTAGTTTCATGCTTGTTTTGTATCTTTACATAATTGTTACATTTAGGGAAGTCTCACTCAATAAGCAAAGATATGAAATCTCTAAAAGATGCACAGACACTCAAGTACATATATCATTTTCCTATTTATTACAGCCTCACAGACCATAGAACAAATATTTTGTTAGAACTCTGTTCACCCTCCCGGGTGGTTCATCTTCTGCCAATGTGCATGAATCATCGAGACCATCCATTACATTTCCCATGGAAATCCACACTTTTTAAACAGTAGCACTGATTGATGGTTTTCTAGCATAAATATTTGACGAAAAGAGCTAGCTTATAATCCTTAGACCTAGAGTTGCAAATAAGAGTGGCGACATCAACATGCATTACAAAAAATTTATGCTGTTCTGAATTGGCACTAAAGTCAGGTGATGACGACGGTTTTGCAAGATGTGGCAAGGCAGTCTTATGTGTTTTAATGTAGTCTGAGGTTGTTTGATGTCAGAGGTTATGCAACCGACACCACCTTGAAACACCACAAAGGTGTGGCCGGTGCAGTATGGGACATTGCCTACAACACCCCAGGCCTATACACTTACAGCAGTGTTGTGAGTGCTGGTAGGGCCTGCATGAGTGTGCCCTTCTACTGCTCTGCAACATTGCAGCATGAGTTGTGTGGCACCTTGCGATGTTGTTAAAGCATTACATTGGACCTATGTATCTAAAAGACGCCTTGGCATGCAGCATGGGATGCACCAAAAACCCTCTACTAGGAGTTTTTCCTACAACAGAACTGGGATTTTTCTGTTATGCAGCCAATTGAATAATTCAATACGAAACTGAGAAAATCACACACTTGTCTACCCAAGACCCATGGTTGAGGAACTCCCGTATATGTGCTTTTGATGCATGTACATTCCCAGGGACATAAGGCTGCATTGATTGATATAAAGCTTATCAAGACAGGCTATAGATAGCGGATATATCAATTGTTGTTGGACTCTATAACTACTCATTGGACTGCCATTTACAATATGCAACAACATAGGTTTTCTGCAGTTGTGCAAGTCACTAGAATGGATACAAAAACTGCAGCAAGTCTGTGCCATAAGGAATGATTGAGAGTACGACACCACTTAACGAATGACAACCCATGATAGGAATGATGATGATGATTAGGGTGCAATTTCCATTCATTACAACAAACAAGACCAATTAATTAATACTACAAAACACATTACATACACACCTTGATTTAGAATATATGCATGACTATTGCAACTAACCAGGTCACTTGAATTAGGTTGATATGCTTATTGCTCAGGTGAATAACATGGATTTTCGACTGACTCACTAATTCTCTCTAAGTAGGCCTACTCTGCAAAAGAACATAATTTTCCAGACTGTTATGAACAAGGTCATTGAAAGGTTGTTTAAACCTTGCAACATTTAGTGGGTCCTGAAAGCGGGACCCCCATTTTACACTTGACTTATGCACAGGCTATCATTGAAGTTTTCTACAGAGTTTTCGTAAACATGATACTGACTTTGGTTTTACACTTGTATACAGAGTTGTCTTATCTTCAATCAGGAGAATCCAACTTGTAACAACAGTATGAACCTGTCTCTGCCACCCTCCCTGCTGTCACCACACCACAGTCCATAATCAGGAGGGGCTAGACCCTACATACCCTAGCCTGCATCAACCCCTCTTTATCATCCTACTAGGAATTCCATATGTCTTGGATTCTCATTTTTTGGTGACCTCAAATCCTAGACACTCCCTGAGAGCAGTAAAATTTCAAATTTTGAAGTAAGTAGGTCCGGCCAATTAATCTGCTTTCAGGCCTGAGAACAATATTCATGAGAAACACTGTAACAGGGCTGTTAGATGTACTACAATATTTTTAGTTAACCAGAATATTAAATGCCGACTGCCGTTATTTCCCCAGATTCATTCCCTATAATTTTATTCTTGTGGAATTTGGAGAGCAAAAATTACTCACCGTGTCTGAAATTGACAGCATACATGCCTTGCAATCACAATGAAAAGCTTATAGTTGTTATGACTACCCACTAACACAACAGTCAAGCTCTTGTAATTGTGTGCTACAGTTTGAAAAGGAAAAGTCTGTTATTATTTTTTCATTACTGGAAGCAGTATTGCTTGAGGCAATTATATATCCTTTCAAGTAAGTAAAGTCAACTGGTGAATATCTACAATTCAGCTATGGGAGAATAAGGTTGTAGATACACGCAGACATTAATTGCTGTTAAATTGAAAGGCATCCACCTGTCACAGAGGTCACTATGATTCAAATGTTGCTTTGATTACAAGTTTGAAAAAAAGCAATCACCATCTTTGCATAGCAATTTTGATAAGGAGATGTCGATCAAATTAGGCGAGACAGGCATTCCATTTTCAACTGTGGAAAATAAGTATGGGCTAAAAGATATGAAAAAATGCATCGGCATTAATTATTGAGACACATAGCATTCTTTTGTAGAATTGCTGTTTTTGATAAGCACATTCAGTCCAAGATATCCAGATAGATGATTAGCTTGCATTTTTGTAATAAAGAAGGGCCTCATCTTAGTGTTTCATCACATAGATCTATCCGATTAAAGCGAATTTATCTCATCTTTTTGTGAGGCAAACTACACATCTATATACCGGCAGACCTGAGAGCTTCAATTCTTTATAATTACACATAAGATGATATAGGGCATTGTTTACAGTATCCTGTTATAAATTATACCGTAACATCTAAGTTTGAACACAAGTACTCCTTTCTATGTGGTTTTTATGTCAAATTACGCATGGCCTTGAGGCTTAGAATAAAAATACAAAATAGGCTTGAAATGTTATGCACAACGTAACACAACTATTATCGTTTTACCAATAAAATATACCTCCAGCAGGTGGGGCCAACAGTTTTGATATCTTGTAACCACACTAACTTTTGGTGGTGTAAATCCAAGAAGTAAGTATATTCATTGAAATAAAAAAAATCTGTACAGCAATCTGAACTTTCTCTACGGTTTATAAAATGAGTACGCCTTGGTTTATATTTACAAGCAAGAATAGGAACCATGATGTAATTCTTATGGGGTGAATTGGGTATGGCTAAAACTGAAGTTATATTTTACTTTTTTTAGACCAGCTAAAAATATTGATGACCAATGAATGAGTAAATAATATTTTGATAAAATTCCAAAAATAAGTTGATAAATATGTTATTAAATGACATGTTTTTAACCAAATTTTTATAGCTATGAAACCTGCCGTTTCAGGACAGGGCAGTCTAAATTTGGGAGCATGAAATTCTATACCCATGGAATGTTGCGGACATGAATGTCACTCATTATCAATCAACAAGAACCTGTTATGCCTGTCATCTTTGGTTTTACAGTATGTTTTAGTGGCTCTGGTTGGTGGGTTAGGAATGTTGAAACCATTCTATTTATAGCATTTTATGGTTTGGCTTCAATACTTGTTACTAATTATTATGTTGCCAAGACAAGACAGAGGGAACTTTGTATTTTTGTGAACACAAAGTTTCATGGAAACCATTCTGATTCGGAATGGTTGCCATGGTATTTTTGCCTGCAGCAAAACGTCTTCAAAAGCCGCCAAGGTGTCAAGTCAACAGATGTATAATATACCAAACACACACTTTTGACAAGGGAAATATAATTTTTTCCCAAGCATGTTCACCTGAAGAACTCATCTTGGTCGAGATGTGTAAATTTGTTTTTTACTACTAAAATGCAAAAACTATGGACTGGGCTTTTACCACTGTAATGCTTACGTGATTTTTTAGAAATGATTATTGTAGAATTCCATGGAAACCGCGGGTGATGACTGTACGGGTATGGGTATTGTACATCAAAGCAGGTATCACCTTGGTGAGCCGTAGCTTCGTCCGTGTGAAAACTACAGAGGCAATCCAATCAAAGACATACAAGTCACTTCCCTAGTGAAGCCTTAATTCTCAAGCGTCTCACTTTTTAAATAAATTAATAAGCTTCTCTTGCTTTTTTTCTTTTCATTAATACATGAATACCGATCAAAAGTAATTACCCCTACCTCATTGCCTTTGTGTATATGATATGGGAGAATTCCTTTTCATTGAGCGATAGCCTGAAACGATACTCTATTCATTTACATGATAAAGGCATTTCTAAAGCTCAGCTCCTGGCCACATTGAATAACTTGTTTGCTATATCCACAAAAGGTTGCAGAGCTTACAATATTTGATCAGTCATGCGCTCACAGAGCTTCTAACTTGTTTGTTGCACTAGATTGGATTTTAGTCTGGCTATGGTGGTGCTATAAGCTGCTGGGTATTATTTGTTATCATCAAGGCTGTGGGCAGGACATACAGACAGGACGTTATGTGCTGACTTTAGAACTCGGCAGCGTATATTATCACTCTTCTTTGACTTGGCCTGAAGTCCATGTGGAAATACTAACTGGTTATAAAGACAACAATAATTAATGTAAGTACTGTTTATTCAAACTTGTTTTTCCCAGAAGTAAAGTATGATACAAACGTAATATGTTCGTTGGTCCAACAGCGAGGAACGATCAGACAAGGATTTTGACATATTTTATAATTTGATTGGCCCTAGAATAGTTTTGGGGCATTGTCTATTTTTAAAAATACTCCTTCAACAAGAGACCAAAAAGCTATAGATACAAGATAATATAGCTTCTTGTTTTTAAATCAACTAAAATTTAGTGAAATTCTCTTTCTCCCATATCTGTTGGGGTTAGCTACCAAAAGCTTGCTTTGTATATTATTGGTGAAGGTCCCGTCTGGCCATGTATGCAATACCGCCCCTTATTTCGTGCTGCATGATAAGATTAAAAAAGGTGTCGGCAGCACAGATAGGCCGAAGCTGAAAGGAGAAGCAGGGCTATGTATACGACATGGAGTGCCGATAGACATTTCTAATTTCACCAGTGCTAATTAGGCAAAACGCATAAGGAAGTCGGATTCTTGGCAAAGTTCAATTAAGACAAACATCCTTTTTCGGAGAGTTGAATAGAGAGCATTATAACTTCATTTGTTTGCCTGAATGCTCATCAAAGGAAATGAATTTCCATAAGGTTCTAATTTTAGATGTGCCCTGTGTTGTCCCTTGTGAGTTGTCCTCAATCCTCATATTACCATATTTCCCAAACCTGGTACCTCGAGCCTGTCGACACTAAAAGAGACAACAAGCCTAGCCACACCGACCAGTTACACAATTCTAACGCCCCATAATTATACATAGTGACAGAAACCCACAAACTCACAATCTTTTGTGAGATTTTGTAAATCTTGGCACTAAAATATTTCATTTTACTAGTGAGCAATTACTTATCTTAGACCCTTTGCTAGTAGTGGGTCATTAAAAATCAAATTTAAAATCTTTGCACTTCGAACAAGGGTACCAGCAAATCTCTGTTTGAAAGGATGCAAAGCTTGGACAAATAGAACTGGATTGGGGGATTATCTAACTAACAGCTTATGTTGTTGACACAAGAGCAAGTAGCATGCCTATGTAAACATGAGCCCTTTAGTGATGAATGAAAATAGAGAGTGTACCTATCATCTCATATAATACACAGAAAGAAACTACATGGAGTGAGAGAAATTGGGCAGAAACATCCAGTGGGACCAATTTACAGTGTTTCTGTTTCAAACTTAAATGTGCAAGGCATGCTATTTTTCAGTAACAACCTAAAATAAGAGAATTTCGGCTACGTATTGTTTATCAATCAGAATAACAGGGATAGACCAGGGAAGAGTGCTTGGTTAAAGTACAGAGCAGCTATCGATAATATTCACGATGCGTCATGTTTCAGGAATCTATCTAGATTTTATACAATTACCACAGCTGCAAGCGATTTGATAGACATTCATGAAAAATGGTCAGCTTGAATATCATCATGATATCATCTCATAGCAGAAATATATCCTACCTCTACAATGATTTCAGAATAATTTGAATAAATAAAAACATTTCCTATCAAGACTAGCAAAAAGAAAAGCATGTTTATCGTTTTTTAGTGAAGAGATCTCTATTTATTGTGTTGAATGATATCACGTGTATCGCACCCTTGTACTAGCTCAATATTCTACTATAATTACCAAATCAATGATTACATTCAACAACCAGGGATTTGGAAAACAAAAGAAATACCAATATCTATTATGATATGACACTATGCTGACACTATGAGTAAATAACTCATGTACATGTAACTAGCTACTGTCCTGATAACTGGGTTAATTATTGGATGGGTTTCAGGTTTTAGCGGATGTCATTTTCCATCCTTTCATTGTGAGTCATATTGTACTAACTAACAATCGTATGTGTTTTGTATTTTCAGTAGTAAACAGGTTGCAACTTATCACTATCATCTAGCTAGATTTTCTACTTATTATGTTTGTGTTGAGAGTGAGAGTGTGGTTGATCTGACCTGACTAGACTGGCTTGCTTAGTACAGGATACAGTAGAAGGCTGTGTTTACAAGTTACACTATAATATCACCTTGCCACTGATATATTATTCATTTTTTTCAGATAATATCAACGATCATAGTGCAGCAGACCTCAGAACGGTAAACTCGTCAAATGAACCTGTACCGTCATTAGTGACAGCTGACACAAAACTTTGGTATGTTAGAACTGTTTTTCTAGTTTATGATAATGACGGCTTGCGTTGGAAATTATACAATTCTTGCATCGCTTGAGGTATAAACACGGTTTGAGACGTGGTTACGCTCCTCTCTGAGTAAGCGGCTGTACTTAGCCTGGGCAGGCTGTCGGGGGTGGGTGGGCCGACCCGACAGGCTGCCCAGGCTAGGCTGTACTGAGCACACTTGAGCTTGTAGCAGATGATCTCAATCAGCTTCCATACAAGCAGGTACTATGGTACTATTTGCTGTATGGACGAGTGATTATTAGTGGTTTGTGACACAGCATAATTTCTCCCGTGCTGATATACTAATAGTATCCCATAATTCAATATTCTGGAATTCCCAGGTAGGCCAACCTGATTGCCCTAATGTAAATGTTGCATTATGGGAGTTTTGTAAACATGCTGTATCATTTTGCACAAACATCAACGGTCAAAACTTGACTTCTCAGTGTAAAACCTCTGCCAAACAAGACAGACAAAGCATACCAACTAAGAATTGCCATTGGTTGGGGTAGCTATGAAAGTAAATTGGAATTTTAAATCGTTCATTACTAAATAGCTGCAACAACATTGACACGGTTACTGACCTGCACACAAATCATTTATTGTAAGACAAATCAAGCTTTTTTTCCATCCATGAACAGCTAACATTGTCTTTTTTCCTGTTTACAGAGGAGCTTGCCCGTGATTGTATATCAAATTTGAAACATGGGTAACAAACAGTCTCACAACTTCTCCAAGTCAAAGAGCGTATCACTCAGTAATATTCCGTATAAGTGGGACAACATCAGCTATAACAGCAAAAAGAAGAGGCCGTCATCAATAGCCTCAAACTCGCCAAAAGAGCCATCTAAATCTATCCTACGCAATAACAATAAGTTGTCCAATACCAAAAGGACATCTAGCCTTGGTTCTTTATCTGACACTAGTAAGAGGAAGTCTGCACCTGCCCCTCAACCAACAAAACAAAATGCATCACCAACAAAACCCGTACAGCCGCAAAGATCTGTATCTGTGAACCAGCCTGCGCCGCCACCGGCGCAACGCCAATCGTCTACCACAAATCTAAGACAGTACAATGATGCACATCTACAGAGCGACATTAAAAAGCTGTTCAAAGCTCATGACAAGAGCAACTCTAAGGCTATGATCGAAGATGAGCAGGAAGAGACAATGACTGCGCAGAGTTTAGACAGGAGATTAGAAACTTTAAAAAGGCAGAGAAATAAAGATACTGTTGATACAAAACAACCACAAGTATCAGCAAATATAACAGTTAACACGACACTGCCAAGGAAAAGTAAAAAGGAAAAGAAAGCTCCGTCATTACCCCCAATTAAACATGTCTCATCAGCCCCTCAAATGCCAAGCCAGCCTACAACCAACGGAGTCAAGCCCCGCCCTGCATCAAATTTAAAGAAAAAAGCTGCTCCTGCACCACCACCACCCTCTCAGAAGGCAGCAGTGAAACCAGAAGTCCCAAAGCCTGAAGTGAAAACTGAAACAATGGTCATAACATCAGTGGCTGAGATAGACACACCACAGCAAGCTGCTGATAAGACTGAAACTGTAGTGATTGTGGCTCCAGTGAAACTGACTGCACCGGAAGATACAAACAATAACAATAATAGCAATGGTAACATTCCTGCCTCCCTTCATGAGGAGTCTCTAATTGAACCTGCAGTAGAGCAAGCTGTCGAATCAGCAGCCAAGATGGAGGTCAAACCTGAACCAGACCCAGTACCTGTAGCAGCCATTGCAGCTGCCAGCAGTAACCCTAATGAGGTAAACCAATCGCCATCTAAAGATCCGCTATCTGCCAACCTAAGCACCAGTCAAAAAGAGCCTGTTACAGTCATCGAACGGGAGCTACAAAGTACTAGCACACTCCAACGCAAGCAAAAGAAGGCTCCGCATGCACCACCTACAACACCAGCTATACCAGCACAGCTGATAATCTCTAATCTTCCATCAGATACTGAGCTGGAAGTAAACTCTAATGATGATGAGTCCTTCATAGCAGCGGTCACCCACAAGGCTGTCGATGAAGATATAAAAGTGGAGCAAAAAGAAATAGCTATACAGTATGATGCGCCTGTTGACATGGCTATACAGTGTGATGGCACAACTCTGAAAGAGCAAAGTCAAAAAGAAAATAAGGAAAAGCTAGGAAGCATTCTTAAACTGTTCATTGATAAGAAGGCAGAGGAAGACGCAAAAAGAAATCCTCATGACAAGTCACCGGATAGCGAGGAGATCATTGGAGCAGAGGAAAGATTTGAGTTTTCTATTCAAGATGAGTTTGTCGAAAGCAATCAAACTACTGAAAACAACAAGCCAGAGAAAGTACCTAATAAAACTGTCTTAGTGCAGTCACATGACCCGCTAACACCTACGAAAGACATTGATGTTGTCGCTGGAGCTGATTTGGAGATAAATGTTGATACTTCCACTGAGGTGGTCGAAGTAGAGAAACAAAACTCAAGTCCGACAAACAGTAACGACTCTGGTCATGATGAGCCCTCAATGCTGAGCAGCAGCATAACCACGGGGGGATCAGGCTCTCACTCACCTGTCACTCAGTCAACAGCTTTTCCATTACTATCACCATCAGCCCCGGTACCATTTCCATCAGCAGCAGGGCTGAATGACAATCATGGCGCCCAAAGTCCGAAGACTAAAAAACAGAAGAACAGGTACAGTGGCATCTACAGGATCACTAAAACTATGCGGTCATTCATGTCCTCCATCGGTAAAAGCTCGAGCAAAACTCCTTCTCCTAGTGAGGAAATAGAGTCAAAGGACGAGGAGGGAGAAGATGGTGCGTTTGCAGGCGATAACTGGGTTCTGAGTAAAGGTGATAGACCCGCAGTGGTGAGAAAAGAGTACCACCCAACAATAAGTGCAGATACTTTCCAAGCACCTGAGGCTTCAGCCTCCACCGCCCAGAACAAAGGTCAAGCTGATGATGGTGTGGTTATAAGTGATGCAATCTCTTTGTCATCCCATGAAGGTGATGATGATGTCCAGGTGACTGAAGACCTTCAGGTGAACGCAGTGATATCGGCATCTTTAGATACTGAAACGGTTGAGGCAAAAGCAGAAGATGAACCAGTTGTGAACACAGAGATTAAAGATGAACCACCTGTTCCTGAGATAGAAACCGCAATAACAACTAAGCCGGCGAAACCGGAGTCTGAAACTTTCATCATTGATAAAGCTGAGATATCTTTCGACTTATCAAAGGTAAATGGCATACAGTAGAAGCTCTTGTTGGAATTTGATTATCACTGTCTCACCAAGGAGTTTCTCTAAGTTTGAATGAAACTGTCTTGACTAGATTAGACTAGATGTATGTTATGATGTAATGAAAGCATTATTTGCTATTATGTACTTTCAACATTTTGAGGAAGGTCTCAAAGTTATATTCTGTGTATATTTTTAGGTTCAGCCTCAGGTTGCTGCCAGCGAAGCTGACAAACCACAGGTTACTGTTGAAGCTTCTTCTGAAAATGAAACTCTGCCTGAATCTAGTCAAACAATAGTCAATGAAGAGCCGATTGACAGTTTGGAGGAACGTGATGTTGAATGTGTGAACAACAAACCTGATGAAAGCCAGCTTGAAGAAAAAAGTGTTGAAGAGGACGAGTCTTCCACAAAAGCGAATAACATTTATATAAAAGATCCGAAAGCTGACAACAAGGATTTACAACCTGAAGTGACTAGCGATGCTATCAAGCTTCCTGAGGTGAATGATGAGGTACATGTGGGTGATGGTGCTAAGAAAGAAAGTGGCGACAAAGTCAACGAATCTACTGAGAAGGAAGACAAAAAGTCTGACGACAAAAGTGATGGTGCTTTACCTGACAGCGAGACAGAAATCAAAGAGACAACTCCTGAAGAGGCTGCTGTGGTTATGAGAAAGCATAAAGAACCTGATGTAGATACCAACAACAAGCCGACATCATCTATATCCTCATCAACTAGTGAGCTTAACAAATCACCTGCAAGGATGAGGTAAGACTTACGCCCATGCCCTAGCTCATTGCTCACATTTGATATCTTACAAGATCAATGTTACGTCGACAAAATATTCACAAAATATTCGAATTTGGTTGACTAAAGGTTTGAGTGGTTGAAAATCTTGCACTGCAATAGTCAAAGGGGAAAGTGAGCGAATAGAATATTAATGTATTTGTGCATATCTAGGTTATTAGGAGAGCAGTCATCTCAAGTCATCAAAGCTTGACCTAAATTAACATTATCCCTGTTTGCACAGCCTGATCAACTATGAATACAGTGAATAGTTCTCCTCAATACAATATCGAATTCATGTTTTCATCTACCTAAAACCAGTCGAAATGAGTCAATCTTCTATTGTAACAAAAATATTATTTTTGCGCACATTGTTGATTGTACTTGTTACTATCAAGCATGAATAATGCAATTATACACAAGTGATTTGATAATATGGACTCCTAAAGGGTAAAATTTCAAGTTTGTGCAGTGTGAATTTAGGATGAGAATGGTTAGGAGGTACAAAAGTGCTTTCATTCAATACCTATGATTCGGTGTATTGGTACCCACACCCTGTCTAGGTTAGTGTAGCTAGAGGATTTTGCTGCTTTCCTTTAGATGATCAGATAATTGACTAGGGCGCTGTGAATCTAATAATGGCTATGTCCTCTATACATGTCATACTATATTATATATTTCATATTATAAATTGCATATTAATCTTTTGGTAGCTGGTCGACATTGCAGAAGAGGAATTCAGGGATTGCGTTGATGAGCCCTAAAGGATACGGAGTCACACCCTCTACTTATCGACCAATGAGGCTCAGTGTAACTAATCTAAACGATACTTCTGAATCAAAACCTTCTACATAATACCTCAAGGTAAGATAACAACCACTTCCTCTCTTCTGTGATGATTTAACTGGGGAGTTGAGGCTGTTTTGATTTGTCTAAAACTCTCTGGTTCAATGACGGCCACATTTGATCACGGCCTTCATATTAATTCTGATGACAGAGTTGTTTAAACTCTATCCTTTTCTCCAATCATCACTCTGATGCATGCAGTTGTTTTCAATCATGATGCATCGGTTTGTGTGTGTCCTTATATCTCATCTAATTTGTACTGGAAGGGACGGTAAATGGTGATCCAAATTGAATTGAATCTTTTCTTTTCAGGTTTCATGTTCATCAAAATGCAATCTGACCTATTTCTTTACAGAGCATTGTATATAGACACAAGGGGCTCATCGTGCCTGAATTATAGCAGTCTCCACATCATACAAAGATATCGGACACGTCATCCTACTTCTCTTACATTTAAACTGTATTGTATTCGTTTAAAATATTTTGCAAACTCAAAATGATCAGCAAATCAAAAATATCGAAGATGATGTTACAATAATTGTTAAGCTGAGTAGATAAAATCATCGTTGTTTCTAGCATGATAGTCTAAATGTAGAATTATCTAGGCATTTTACACCGCTGCTATTACTTTTGTTTTACACTAATTATTGTATTGCTCAACTAAAACTAGGCTAAATTTTCAATTGGTTAGGAGTTATGTAACCATGCTATAAAAGGAGACAACTTCTTGCTGCAAATGGTCGGGACTAGTTTTAATGGCTTACAAATTAATCTCTTAATCGTGGCTATGCTATCGATATAAAACTGTTGCTAACAATGTTTCTGAATTACTATTTATAAGATTTTGTAATTTTTTTATTCCGTGTTATAATTGTTATGTTACAAAAATATATTCTGTTGGCTATTAATATAAAACTACAAAGGCTTTAAATGTTTGAGCAAATACAGATCATAAAAGCATAACCAGTCCCGTCATAGACTCATGTCTACAAACTGAGAATGCTACAGCTAAGAAACAAATTTCTATTATTTAGTTATTTTCCAAAATGTATTACCAAAAAGACAGCAAATGTAACAGCTGACTGTTGTATGGAATGGGGATCCAAACCTTTATTAAATATCTGCATATCATTTCATAACATCATAAAATGCACACATTAGAATGTTGGTGGCATTGTGCCAAAATGCAATTTGCAAGGTGTGAACTACGCAAAACCAAGGAGGAACAGGGAACTGATACTCCTTGGCAAAACGTTTACAAAAAACTATGAGATTCTGACACACTTGCCTAGATAGACGAATCATGGTCTAAAAGTAGATCAGCTACGCTTACCTTGCATATCTATATCTGTATCACAGAGGGAAGTAAGGATGGGGAAGATTGTTTGACTATTTGGAATCTCAGTGGTGAAGTTTTATTGATCCTTTGAACGAATCTTTGCAGTGATTTGCTCTGATCATCTCTGAATAAAAACAAAGTTAGTTCACCAGTTCTGTTGAAGGGTCTAAGCATCATGAAGGATAATGAAACCAATGATAACACAGTTGCTACTTCCATTCAATGTTGTTAGGCCACCCACAACTAAGCGCCTCACTTATGCTGTATATATGGTGTCCTTTCCAGGTTTATTATTGTGTTTTTGGATAAAAGCATATGAGGTCTGAGCTTACAAAAGGGGAGTCCTATCTACCGACATGAGTGTGTCAGCGCACAGAGAAACATGGTAATAAAAATTCTACAAGATGGCTGAAGCTGATATGGCTACATCATCTTCTTCAAATTTATATACCATTAAATCTCTATATAGTTTGAGCTTTGAAACAGTGATAACATTTCGAAACTCTTTGTGTAGCATTTAAGAAATCAATAGAGAAGGTTTATGCTGTGAAACTTGCAGCAAGTAGAACTAGGCTAAAGTAGAACAGGGGATATAATTCAGGTGGATTATGTGAATAATATACCTGCTGTAGCCGTGCGACCTTCTTCTACAAGCACCTCACAAAGCCTGTCATATCTCGCTGTGAATGCAGCATCTGATCTCCAGTGATATAACATCTCGTATATCTGAGTTCTGATATCTCGCTGTGAGCGATATTCTATCTCTGTAAGCTTAGCTGTCAAATAGAGTACAACTTCTGTTTTGATACATAATTTAATCAGTATAAGGCAACTCCAAATTAACCCCATGATCTAAGCAGGGAGGGTGATCTAAGCTTGGGATAGAGAACAAAATCTATTTCATCAAAGAACACGCACATCGTAATTGATTAAACTTCACCATTCAAGTAGGTAATAGACAGGAAAGCGGAAATCTGCAGTATGATATAGGTATGAGAAGTAATCTGCAGTATGATATAGGTATGATATAGGTATGATATAGGTGTGACATAGGTGTGACATAGGTATGATATAGGTATGATATAGGTATGATATAGGTATGATATAGGTATGACATAGGTATGACATAGGTATGACATAGGTATGACATAGGTATGATATAGGTATGATATAGGTATGATATAGGTATGAGAAGTAATAACTTCAAAGAGTCACAAGGAGGAGTAGTTGCTCACTCAAATATCTTAACATCCTGTTTTCAATAGGCAACAGTGACAATAAATCTTGTTTGCTGAATTGACTGCTCATGTATAAAAGAAGTGACAAAATGGGCAGTTTTCACCAGCTGCCTGCCTCCAATGTCTTGATACACACTGTTAATAAATTCCAGCAAATTTAAATGGTTTAGGTATTTACAGTTTAACAGTTATAATTTTCCATGGAACAGAATAATATATTCCACCTCAAATGGCTATAAATAACCACTACAAAACACCTTGGGTCCTTAGGGTAGAAAAAGGCCTGCCTTTCTTAGAAACCTGTAACATCAGAAGCCGATAGATTTCGATTATGATGGCACATTACCTTCCCTGAGCCCAAGTTTTCTTGCTACAAATTTCCATGTCATCAAGCTCCCAGAAGACAGCAGACTCTGTACAACCATATCAATATCTTCATCTGTTACATCACCTGTCAACACAAACAAGTTGTTCATTTCTCTCCATATAAGTATGGCAGAGCAAGCCAGAGTCATTTTAACTACCCTAGAGAGAAAAACCTTAGCTGGAGTTTAATTACCCTAGCTTGAGGTGATTTATTGTTAGCTGGCACAGATTTATGGACAGCTAAGGTGAAGGTCTACATGACGTATAGTGGTTGAGTTAATAATAGCTAGCATTAAATTAGGTCTTTTTACAAGCATATGCGAATAGGCTAACTTTCCATTCTGGGAATACCTCACTCCTCTAGAGCAAAGCAGAGAATAAGAGTTAAAAAAAGGGGACGTTATAACAATATAACAATGTAAGGCTGTAGGTATAAGAGGTAACCACTAGCCTGGGATTCAGGTCAACCAATGAACTCCCTCTTCGGGGGAAGAGGGAGTTAATTGGGTCAACAATGGGGCCTTGTCTGTATTATTGGTTGTTAGATATTGATTCTGTGGTGTTATATAGTTTGATGTTGCGTGGAGTTGTCTGTTCATGAGAAGAAAACACCAAATTGTTGGAATGAATGACAGTTTAGGTAAACACACACTTACTTATATCAGGTATAATAGTACTCTTAGACTCAACATCTTTGACTGGCTTGGGTTGTGGCCTCGCTGTGTAGTCTAATATTTCTGCTAGCCATTTGAAATCCTGTACAAGAGCATGTCTGAATTCATTATAACCATTGGGTCCCTTAGTGGAGAGGATATCTATAAGTTTGCGATTCCTACCAGCTGTGGTTTGATTGCAGTATAGTACCGTTTCATATTCTTCCTGAAAAAATAAAGATGATAAAATCATTGGACAATATCCTCATCAAAATCATGCGGGATGCAAGAGTTGTGGCAACTTAATTGAAAACTTCAAACTAAGTGAATACAGATCAACGGCGACAACCACCACGGAGGCACCAGGGAGAATTCTTTATGGAATCACAAAGAGTAATAACACGCTGATCACTTGATATAGTATTGCATGTGTATCACTGATTGATAGAACATGGATTGATTCACTTAGCTTGAGTACCATCACAAGAAATTTGGTTTGATCCCGATGTATATTTCTATAATCAGGGACGGGTACTCGAACTAAATTGATTACGACGATCAGAGCTATATACATCTTAAATAGTGTAATCTGACATCTGTGTGGAATAATATGGCTATACCTGAGAGATGACATCTTCCGCTAGTAGATGATCAACAACAGGGTCAGGTATCAGATCTCTGACTAATGCGACTCTGTTCTTCTTCAACTTGTGTAGATAGAAGTCATCCTGCCAATCAGCTTCTGCCGTTGATCCCATGACTAACACCAAGGTCTACAACATAACGAAGCCATAAGTCATAGAGCATCAGAGTGCAATAATCTGGGGCATGAAACTCAGATATTGACATTACCAAGATGATACTTCTCAGACTAGGGTGTGGATGGTTAGATCACAGGGTCTTTTACATGCAAGTGCTTGAGGTCCGGGGTTTGAATTCTACTGCAGTCAACTGAGTACTGGGGTTTGTTGGACCTCAAGTGAGCTCTGACCTGCCTACAAACAGAGAGCAATTCAGCACAGTCATTGCAACTTTGTCTCCAATATATTGGATGCTCATGGTCCGGGCTGTGAGGCGTGATAAAACCCTCTGATTTAGACTAATATATTTTTAATCAAGATTTATCCAAGCACATGATCTCTAGTTCCTCCATTAGCATAACGATTATTGAGCGTAGATTCACCATACACAAGAGAAGAAAGTTTGGATGCTTCTGTGCAAGATTGGACAGCGTGATATTAGGTCTTGCACAGATACTGCTTGTATTTTAACCAATGGTCTTTAATGGTGGGGGTCAGTTATATATTGCAAGAGATCTAAGATTTGGAGTAGGCCCTCTAACTAACTTCTTAGTCAGCGGTATCATGGCTACATAAATGAAACACCATTGACCAGTGGCGATCAACTAGCAGTTTTCGGCAAGCAGTTTTTACGTTATGTTTTCTTTTTGTAAGTTTTTCACATTAGTGTGTTTTTTCTGGATCATAATTTTCTAAGTTTTTTCATCGAACGTAAAAACATCATCGGCACACATACCGCAACAGCACACCACAATGAACATCAACCCACAGCTGGTTAATATATCCTGCATGCCCACCCTATTAGGCTAGGCGGTTAGGATTAATTGGGAAGTAAGTAAGTTAACTCCTTGGTTCCAGGTTACAAAAGACTGGACTGAAAATGGGTCCCTCTACTCTTCTGTCCTTCTTGATTGACTACATGCCTTTGAAAAGGGGAACCAGTTCACAAAGAACTCCTTGGTCCAACCAAGGAGTTAGAGGGACTTGGTCCAACCAGGGAGAATTCTCCCTGGTCCAACTAAAATATTGGCCCAACATCCTTATTACTACATCAGACTCAGTCACAGGTTTACCAGATGAGACGACCTCACAAAGGGGTAAAACTATTTGACCTCACACACTATACCTACTATCACTTCTCTCAGTCAGTCTCTGCTCCTGAGATTAAGTGGTTTATTTCTCCCATGACCCATACCATTCTTCTTTATCAGCCTTGCCCAATGTGTGGACTGCCTATCAGAGCCCACACAATGGCCATGGCCATCTCCTTCTCTCCCATCCCCACTTCCAATTCAAAATCGAGTAAGTGTAATAGGAGCAATCTATGCTTACTTACTTGTTTGGCAAATCCGGTTTTTGTTTTGGAGTTGATGCTTTTTCACTGGGTATTAACACTTGCAGGAAAATTTTTTATGAATAAGTATTTTGAAATAAATTTACCTGTCATCAACAGTTTTGAGCAACAAGAGTAGAAAACCTCCTTGCTATATTTATCAGGTTTCTAATATAAGAAAGAGGAGACAACAACATATTTTTTGAGAGCTATTTTGGCAGATACTGGAATCAGGGAGGGTCATTTTGATAAAACTTTCAATTGAGAAGATTTATATAAATCAGCGTTTAAATTGGAAATTTCTCCTGAACACACTTGAAAATGCATCAGGCTGTGCTTGGGGTACTAAGGATGACTTGTAGCAATGATGCCACTCATGACTCAAACCAAGGAGTCCTTGCTCAAACCGCTTTCAAACCTGAGACATGTCGGATCTGCATGCCAATTCTTTGATCAGAAAGCCAATACATTTCGCACTAAAGCTATGATATTCCTCACGGGAAGTCTGCTGATATTCTCTTGACGACCTGTGCATCTGCATTCATACAAAGTACAGGCTGAAATCTATGGCAGCGCTGATGTTTATCATATTTGTTCATAAAAACCCCAGCCAGCCCTAGTCAGCTTCATGATCCTGATGTGTATATGACAAGCCATTCGGTATAAGGATTGAGGATTGAATAGTGAATCCAATAGTGAATCCAATTGAAAGTTTTATGGAGTGACTAGAATGGCTGCTAGCTAATAACGAAGCTCAGGTATCTTAAAGATAAGTAAAACCAAATAATCGGTTTTAATATTGCTCTCTTTATGCTGCCTTCCTCTTCAGTTAGAGTGTATAAATATAACCTGTGGAGATGAAGAAATATTTTATACAAAAAAAAACATTTTCTTTCTTGTGTGCGCATCTATTTCTGATGTCAATTCTTTTGCCGTATTGGAGCAGGAATTACTGTAACATGAAGCAAATGGAAATAATTTCCATTCCATTTGGCAGAGTTTCGCATTTCCAAGATCTAAGAGGTAACACTTTTCCACAGATTTATATTAAATCACACTGTGACACTCAGCCACATGGGGAGGCAACAGTTTAGAGAGGGGGGTCTCCAAGACAGACTATGGTCTCGTTAAGTTATGATTTTGACGTTGAAATTTTATTATAAAAGTTAATTGATTTATATAACAGTCTATAAAGATACATGCGGTGTATAAAGGCACAGTCTATGCAATGTAACAAGACATTTTTATGGTCACTCAATACAAAGGGGGTAAAACATTGGCTTCTTTGAAAGACAACCAATCAATCTAACCTGAAACTGTAACACGATTAACCAATTATCCACAACAAAGAATGGACAAAAGACCAAATGTTGACTTATTGAAAATTAAAAAAATATAACTCAAGTTCTTATTTAGCTTTTGACTGTCTATCACCGTGACTGAACAATTTCATCACAATTCACTACACCTTGCATCCACCAAATGGCAAGTGAAACAATATCTAGCTATTTACCGAATAGCGGATCAGTTGCACAAAACACAATTGAATTTGACAATCCAATTACAGGTACATGTTTACTTAATTACTTGTTCAAGTTCTCTGGAATTCCACTGCTACCTTTTGAGAGAGCTTTGGGCTTCGGAATGAATATTGAATTGCAAAATGGACGAAGAGAATTATGACAAATATAACTTTGAGCATCTGGTCATCAACTGACCAAGTGGCACCAACAACAAACAAACAAAGATTGAGAAATATGGAATGATTTAATTCAATTAGTTTGAAATCGGTTTGCTGGTTAGAGGAAGGCTTAGCTTGAGCGACGTCACATTGTGTAAGGCGGCGTTAAGCCATGGTGTAAGACTTCATGAGCTGGAATGATGGGTATTGTGGGATCTGGTTGCGGGTGTAAAAAGTGTCACGGATTAGGGCTGTTCTACCGAATTCTGGTTTCTTTATCTCGTCTTTCCTGATGACATCTCCTAATTTCCAGCCATACTCCCAGGAACTGAGCAATGGAAACTGGTATTTCCTCTCTGGTACTACTTTATGTCTTAGCTGCAAATAGAGATGAAGAACAAAATGAATTTTATGAGGGTATTGCAATCTAACAACTTCTGTCAAAACTTCTGGGTGATAAAACTTCCTGATCACACATGATACTATTAAAAGGAATAGTATATCCAATTGATTTATGCAGGGAGAATTCACATTTTCACTGATTTGAGCTACACACCACAATTCAATTATTGTGATGTGTAGCTCAATCAATCACCGTACTCGGTCTTTGACGTCAATGTGGATTGGGAACTTGTAAATTATTACTATATTTTCAGGAATATTATAATAAAACTCATAATTTATATTCAGATAGCAATTAGTGTGATGTATTATTATACGATTGGCTTATAGTTTGGTGGAATTTATAATTATACATTCACCCTGTAGTTCAAACACCTGTTATAATGGTTTAACAGCCAAAATCATTCATTTTTATCAATTTTGAGTATTAGCTATTCTTATCTCATGTCATTTCACCATAATAGTGTAAGTTCTGTATTTGATAGAACAAGGGTTTAGTATTGAGAAGAGATTCGCAAAGCTCACCTTTAGATATTGATAACGGCCCTTTTCTTCTTTTGTGACACCATCGTATAGCATAGGTCTGGTACGATTATCTACGGGCATCATGTCAGCGACGATGTAGGTGCTTTTACTTGCGAATCTGTCTGCTGCTGCCTTGTCTATGGCATCGTTTACAGATTTGATGGAGCGCTTTGCAAATCTTTTGTTGTCTACTTTTGGAAGACCTTTCACGAGATCAAGGTTAGGTTTGATGGCATTCATTTCAATTTTCTTTCGGAACACCTGCGAAGAGGAAAATATTTAATGAGGTGAATACCAGGTCATACCCAGAATATTCTCTTTCTGATATACAATGTAGAGAGTATTCTCCGGATTGCATGCATACGGTGAGTTTTATTGACTAATGCACAATTTGTTCATGATTAGATATAAAATTAATACAGAACTCTCTGGTTTCTAGTGATGAGGTTGTTAATACATGCCCTCTTTGACTCTTTGTTTATTGTAAAATAGCTGAGAGGTGTAACATAGAGTATTGAAACTGGTGGGAGATAAGATGATGGACTACTAGTGAGTTTCTGTAGCAGGCTCTAAGCCTAGCCTCAATCCACTTATATAGGGGGCATTGTGTCACAGTACACCATACATGGTATGACAAAGCTGTAGTCAAATTGTAACCAGGTAATTTAAACTGAGTTCATAAATAGGAAAAACCTCTTTATCTAACCAAAAGAACTCATTTTTATGTAACCTGTGATGTCTAAACGACGTAATCGTTAACAGACTCAAAACAGTCGGGTTGTTTTGAGGATGTCGGCAAAAATGACACACATCAGTTTGAGTAGGACCCGTTAGGACCAAGGAGTCCTTGGTAAGATTTAAACTGATTCCTCGTCAACTATCATTTGGACTGACCAGTTAAACCATGAACATAAATATATATTATATTTATTGTGAATTTAGTTGATTATTGCATCTTTTGGAACCCATTTATAATCTATACCTTCAACTGATCCTGGTGTTGGGGAAGGAATTGGGTTTGGACAGAGGATCTTATTTCATATCTGTTCAGCATAGTCCCCGTTCATAATAACAAGAATGTTTGTTTACCTCCATCTGTTTTGACTGAGTGTCTCCAGCTTTCCTTTTTGCATGCCATGACAGCCTTGTTGTTTCCTCTTTGTCTATGGATTCTGTCCAGAAGGCCTGGGCCTGTGTGCTGATGAGATTGACAGGAGCCATGATTCTCTTTATAACCAATACCAAAAGGTTCAAATAAGAAATTGCATTTAGTCAACTACACAACACAATATCCAGTGCTCCAGAGTGCCCCTTGGTCAGAGTGGTTTCCTAGCAACTTGACCATTAACGCATGCGCAATGAATTCAATAACAAACTGTAGTGAGTCCATTATAATGCTTTCGCCTCTCATGTGAAAACAAATTTTCTTTGCAACAGGTGATCGCCCAGCACAGATAGGCGTTTTCCACTATAGGATAAGTTCTCTGGGAATTGATGCTGCATGTGTAGTGCCAGGATGCTGAAAAGTTGTAGGAAAGTCAATAAACAGTTGTGGAAAGGATGTTATTCTCCCAGAATCCTAAAGTCTTCTGCTGTCTCTGAATATGCTGTAAGTGTAAGACAATTACACTATTAGTTTAGTAGCACACATACATTAATTAGCCAATGTGTTGGCTGTGATTGGTTGTCCCATCCTACAGCCAATAAGATCCAACACATGGGTTTATATTACAGTTGTAATAAGGAGTGCAGATGGGTATTGATGACAATTCTTCTTGGTGCTGGCAAGAACTGAGAGGGAGTTCATTGGAATCAGTTAATGCATGTCTAGGTTTTTTCGTTACTATATGTTATTATTGCTACTCAATGTAGCATAACCTGCATATAATCAAGGAGCTGTCATAATAATTGTCATCGTATTGAAAAGTATTGGTCGTTAAAACAAAACAATGCATGTTCTGTTCACCAGAGTAAGTTAAGTGTGAGCCGATTCGATTCCCCCACCGACATCCCCACAATACACCTACCAGATCACAGACCATACGTGATAAGTATTGTCAGTCTGCAACAAAGGAGAGCAATGAGGATAGTTGCTGACTTCCATTAAATGACTTGTTTTGTTGTGAACACTTCTGAACTTTTTGCTCGCTCACTGAGTGATTAATCAGAAAGCAATTCTAGCAATTTTTTAATTGTAAGACACTCCTGATGACATTTTTTCAAACAGATTGCTGTTTCACAAGCATATCAGGGATCACAATGTCTCACAAATTGTACCCAGCAATTCTAAATTGTACTTACAGTAACGCCAAAAATAGACTCAACTCTTGTGACTTTTTATCTTAACACGCTGTTACCCCTAGTATGTAGCCGATGAAGTTTACTAAGGGCATAATGTTCAATGATTTATTTTTTAGACAGTGGCTAATGGAGCTGAACAGAGCAACACCAGCAAGGCTCCACGTGCGCGGAATGTGTACAGAATGCCAGCTGAAACCAGGTTCACTGACGCTTATCAGGAGTACTTCAATTCGATGCCAGCACAATCTACAAGCAAATACACTCAGCACCCCGGAGCTGCTCTGAATAAGCCAATTAAACCTCCCCCCAAAATGATGCAAGCAGCAGTGAAACTGCTACAACGTGAGTAGGAACACACATATCCTAACATCTACTCAGGACAGAAATTAGCTTCATACATCAATTCAATGGGAGCTTGTTCCCTGGTGAGAGATTTACTTGAACTGTTGTCTTATAATTGTGACTGGCTAATGACATTAACAGTATCATGGCACGGTCTATTTCTTTAGTTTTAAAACCCATATCTATAGGTTGCTTTTATGACAAAGAATTTATAAGAAACCACTTTTCCCTTTTCACAGAATATCCAATTCCAAACAGAGAGGTAGATGTGAAGAAATTGAAAAATTACCTATCAGAAAGGCGGATTCCAACAGAGAATTCTGATTTGAACAGCTTAGCTCAGAAGATTGAGAAAGAAATCACAAGAAAGAAACTAGAAAAGACTGAAACTAGAGATCTAACCCAGGAGGAACTGGAAGAGGTACCAATAATATAAATCTATTATAATAAATGATTTGAGTTTCAAAGTGGGACAAGGTCGATGTACCCAAATTATTTTCGTACCTTACGTTCTCTGATTTTCTTGATCTACACAAACTCTCTTTAATGCTAACAATGTGGGCTAAATCACACACTTGCTGGCACTTGTCTGTTTATTCATCAGGCTCATACATTTACTGAGCCAGTGGAACTCCATTGAAGATTAGATAATAACATCCAGATATGTTTGTCTTGATTTTAGAAAGGCAATATGTAAACACAGTACAATCAACCCTCTACAAATTATTTTTTCAAAAACCTAACCCAAAATCAGTCGATATAAATTGTAACTTCTGTGTATGAGCCTGCTGCTGGTAATGATGTGATGTATGATGTTTGGGTATGTGTTGTAGTACATGGCTGATGTTAAACGACAAACAAAGAAAAAACTTAGAAATCAAGTCTATCACTGGAAGCCTATAGAAATGGATGCCTTTACAAGTCTTGTCTATATGAGTAGTAACCTTCTATCTAACTACGCTACACTCTACTCGATCATGAACGAGGTCAGTGAGATCAGCTTAGCTACAATTCTAGTATAATGATAAGTGATAATTATTATGATCATTAAAAGCTGCTTTATTGATCTTAGAAAATCATGGAGAAAATGCAGTTGTATCAAGTTGTCTGTTCATGCAAGTGAATCGGACAACTCCAAATAAGTATATCTAATTTTCTATGCAGCTTGTAGCGATGTAAACCTGTAATTTGGCTTTACGGTTTATCGTTCATGTGTTGCTGACCAAGTTCTGGTCAATGCAACTCTAACACATGGACACCACTGAATTAGATTCTTCTTGATATGGAATTCAATGATGGACACGGTTTGTTTTATTGTATCATTCTAGATCGCCAACATTGACGCACAGTTTCAACCCGAGTCTATGCTCGATTTTGGAAGTGGACTCGCTACATCTGTTTGGTAGGTCAAAGTTCCCTATGAAATTTATGAATTCATTATTTATAGGAATTTTATGAAATTTGTATGCATATGTGTGCAAATCTTTGTTTTCTGATGTTCCAACAGAAATTCGAAACTAATATGATCTTGTCTGGGGAAATAAATACCTAGAGAATTTACACCTGCTATCTCCTTCCAGGGCAGCTAATGCAATATGGAAGGAGTCAATATCAGAACATTACTGTTGGGATAAATCTGGAGATATCTGTACACTAGCTAGACTGCTTCTTCAAGGTATGTGATACTGTTACCCAATGCATCAAGTCAAATTGTGGAGTGTAGGTTCAGGTTGTGATGCTGCAGTATTGCAGATGTCTACACTGCAAGACACCGTAAATAAAGAAAACCCTAAACTATTATCTATTCCTATCATGATCTACAGTATTTTCTTGTAATTTTGGTTTACAGCTGTGTCACCATGGGAAGCCTCAAATGTCTGAGAATGTCAATGCCATCAGTTCTTCCTCTAGCTGCACTCATGACTATTAGCAACATGTATAGATTATTTATTCTACTCAAAAAGGAACCGGACCATGTTGAATTGTTCACTCGATTTGGGCATAATATAAATTCTTCATTTGTCTCAGTCTTCTTAGAATGCCTAAAACATGATCATGTTGTCTGATCAAGGTCAGGATTTAACATTTTATATTTTTGCTGCAGCAGTATTAATATTTTTGCTGTAAATTATGAACTATTTAGAAGCTGAAGAGTATGATGATATGATATATCCAGGAGTTTACTTTAGGCAGCAGCTAGAGAGAAGAGATTCAAATCAGCAGGTATGTACTATGCCCCCCAATTAACTTGGGTTCAATTAGATGATGGCAATGTTAAACATATTATTGTCTAGTGTATGAGCTCTGGAGCTCTGCAGGCTGTTATCGGCACTATTTGCTGTAAAACCTTATTAGTAACGGCTTCCATTCCCAATCTCCACAAAAGTTCCAGATGAATGATCTAACCACTCAGGGGGTCTTTCAAATATAATGGGCGACTCTTTTTGGAGCTCATTATCACGATCAATTCACTAGCAATCATTGGCAATTTAGTCTTTCATTGGCCAAATTTTATTCCAAATCGTTCACTCAGAATGATTGTAATGCCATCATTGAGTGAGCAGTTTAGGAATGAGACCCCTAGCAGGTCTCGATCGCTCAGCAAGGAGCGAGCAAGGTGTCTTTCATATTTATTTGACAGGATCCACCCATGACTTGCATGTATATGTTCTAGCTATATTTATGTATATGCTGTATAGCATGATAATGCTGTTATAGGTCTAGCTATTTTGCATTCTTTTGTAGGCAGGTTTTGATCTGGTCATCTGCTCTCATAGTTTATTTGAGTTACCCAATAAGCAGACTAGATTACAATATATAGATAAATTGTGGGATCAGACTGAAGGTTATCTCATTATCACAGATATCGGCACACCGCGGGGTCATCAGATAGTAGAAGAGGCTAGAATGCACCTTATAGAAGTGAGTCTCAGGCATAGACAACATACAACTAAACTTTATAAATTAATGTCTATGGTATATGCATATCAATGCGAGCAAGTTCAATGTAATGTGTATATATATATATATATTTATATTTATAATCATTTACTGGGAAAAATCTGAGGTATATGACCAGCCAAGGTTAGATTTTTATACAAGAATAGAAATGTCGGATGTACAAGAAAATTCCTTCCCTGTACAAATGGGAGACAACTATCACTGAGTTTCCATGTAACCATTTGGCACTCAAATGAAGTTTATTCCTCTCGATGCAAATGGAATGCTTACTGTGCCCATGATGATGAAACTTCTAACACATCTGCTGCAGGAAGGATTTGAACCTGGGCATCCCACGTCACAGCCTTGCTTATAACCGCTTGGCCACCAATCGGCCCAAATCAAATCAAGGAACACAGACCGATGTGAGCCAAAATTTAGCCAAAGCTATTTTCATGCATCGATAGCTCCTGAAATCATTGTGACATCAATGCATGAGAATTTAGTGTATCTGAAAAAAACTCCCAACAACCCTTCTTAGTGTATTTGTGACAGTGAATTATTTTGGAAAAATATTCAAAATTGTCAGTTAAATAACCAATCAAAAATCAAGTATCGAAAGTTTGTCACATCTTTGTTGTTTTTATTTCAGAAAAATAATGATTCGGAAGAGAACAGAGCAAGTGTGTTTTCTCCTGTAAGTTGTTAATGTGTTGACTCACTCCCATCCCAACCACAGAATGATTACTCATAAACAATCACCACCAAGGGCTAGTCTGGACACTGTTAAATGAGGCTCTGCAGGGCGGTATGCAATGCCCCCATGTTTTTCTTGCAAACATTCTGAGGATTGCCATGACCAAGTTAATTCCACATTGAAGAACCCCCGGAGATTCAACATGACAAAATGAAAGAGTTTCACCATATGTCCCTGGGTGTTTCAAGCTAATGTTGTATTATGGGAAAGTTGCCAACACAACTGTGTTTTTCTTCTGGGTAATCTTTAATAACTTTTATGACTTTATCCTGTCGATGTGTCTACCTTTTCACTTTCAGTGCCCTCACGACTCGCCCTGCCCGAGGCTCAAACAAAAGCTCTCCTGCTCTTTCCAAGCATCATATGCTACTGGAGTATATAACAAAAGTAAACTGTTATATGAGGCGAGTATTTTATATTTTTTTTGGCGTCACATGGCTTCCATATGGGAACTGTTGATGTAGTGAGACAACTCCTAACTGCATTTAGATTAATTAGAGAATCTTTTCTTACTTAGCAGTAGTCACCAAGCTAACATTTTGAAGCATCGTTTCGAGAGCTGTCTGTTTTGTCATCCCTGTAACGTTGCGGGTTGCTTTTTAAGTACCTGACTGGCTTTACTTTTGCTTTTCTGTTTATTTAGGCACCTCCAGTACAAGCAGAGAGGAAGAAGAAAACAATAAAGGGAACATCAACGAGGTAACTATGTCTCAAATTAATCTGTAGCATTTGGAATACTTAAATACTGTTTCATAACACAGGCAACACTTACTTAGTTTAGTCTACCTGTGGAGTCTCAAACTCACACCTTTCTACCTGTGTCATAACCATAAACGTATTAATAATTTTATACTTTTTTTTCTCCTGATTGAGGCATTTTAAACTCCAAATCAATCCATATACTTGGGTCATTTCTGCGCTATTATAATCACTTTGATTGCAAAGACCATGTACATGGCTAGGTCTATGTTTGCATGTTTTGTGTGATATAGCTGAGAGCCTGTCAGTAAGCTGAGTTTGCCTCTTTATTCAGGTTTAGTTATGTGGTGCTAAAGAAAGGAGAGTTCCCTGATACCGAGCGCTTACCTCGCCTGATAGATCGAGTTACAGAGAACACTCCTTCTTGTATGCAGTGTAATATCTGCTACCCAGATGGTAAAGTCAGGCTAACCAACGTCACCCGCAGAGAATCAATGTAAGTCAATTATGATCGTTAGTTTTCTCTGTACTGATTCATGTGAATGTTTTCAAATATAGAACAATGATATGTATCATATACTGTTTGGTATTGGCCACAGACTTAATAAAGAATATAAACAAGTCAATAAATGGAGCATAAGCATTGAGGCATTGAGGCATGTAATAATAGGTGGCAAAACTTTTCGGTAAAAACCAACATCGAATTGATCACTGGAAGCTGTTGCATCTATGGCATATTTCAGTTTCATTTGATCAAGTTTGAGAGAGTTACCAATAACAAAAATGGATTGTGGTTTGCGAATCAATGATAGCACCAATGCTCATGTACAATTTCATGGCGTAACGTCATCTACAATTCTCACTTATGCTGTATACGGTGTCCTGTCTAGGTTTACTATGAATTCTATGATATTGGCTCAATCAAAGGGTTGACATGTGAATGTATTTTTTATAGTATTCCGTTCCGGCTTGTAAAGAACAGCGCCTGGGGATCTCGGCTTCCTCTAGTTGACTGGGACTCTATAGCTGAACAACATCAATCCTCAAATGACACTGATACATCAGACTTAGATCTAAAACACTTATCAGAAAACTCTGAACATGATGATGTGGACACTCATAATGATACGAATATCGACAATGAAAACACCGATAGTCCAATAGAAGAGTATGAAGCAGAACTATGTGACGGAGGAGATAATTTGAAGAGCAGAGAGAGTTTCAAATTACCTACCAGTGAAAAATGTGACTGTGGGAATGATGAAGGACTGTGTGATAACAAAACTTGATAATGTCAGACAGTAGAACCGAACTTCAATCCTTTGGGATGAGTCGTGGAAGCTCTGAGGGAGGCAAACAGGTAGCAGTGCTTGTGTTGTAGTTATATTTGCTACAAGGGCATATCGCATGATATTTTCAAAATTAATATTGTTATAATGTTGTCTAGAGCCTTTATCCAAACTGTTCATGTAGCATATTCTCGTTAACGTTTTTTTTCATGGCAACTTAATTCTATTCAAATTCACTGTCCGATGATCAAGTTCCAGATTGAGAATGAGATAACAGAAAAGCTCTGTGTAGGTTTGTTGTTGTTATTATTACAGAAGTGAGTTTATAAGTTCAGTCCGAGTGGAATCATACTTGAATAAACAATAGCAGCATAAAGTTCATCTCTGAGCACTGTTACAGAGAGGGAACGTAACAACAAGCTTCATACTTGTATTTATTGTTATCCCCAACTCTAAACACAATTAGTGTTTGGAGTTGTTTCATGATAACATGTGCGGGTGCAAATAGACATAGACATCTTATCCCCAACTCTAATAGACATCTAATAGGGACTTTCGACAACTTATGTGGCAGCTGAGCCCTATTTTTGCACACAATAAACACCTACAGTTTTGCCCATCCAGCTTCAAATTTTGCCAACTGAACTAGATTCATACCTGATCTTCTCTTTGGGAGTAGTATGAACAACAGCAGTTGATCCTATGACATAGAAAACTTCCAACAGCCAGCACGAGAATTTTGGCTTTTTGTAGCCATTATTTTGAAAATCGCTAGATGCAGCTGGTCTGACCTCAGTGATTCTATCATGCTTTGTTTGTTTTGAAGCACTTTGATTGGACAGTCACTCCTGGTCTCACCTATTTTACTGTAATATGATTGGTTTGTTATGAAGCACTATGATTATATATCTGAATATCTATGGTTTAAATTTGCTCTAATAGAACTTTCAATGGTTCAAAGTTAATAAATGTAAAAGGGCAGTCATACCTGAGTGCCTGGACAAAATGTTTAGAATCTGTCTCAAAAGAAATATAAATGATTCAAATCCTTTTCTATGGTTCAGAGGCTAATAACCAAAAGGTAGAAATACCTTTTGTTTAATTCTGAACTCGTAGGAGCCACACCCGAAACAAATATTCTACAGCCAATAGGCCACTTGTGATTTTTATTTGAACTTGAATTTGAACTTTTGAGCCAAGAACTGCAAAATTTCAAATTTTAAGGTATTGTTTGCTATCGACAGTCAATACACCTTATAAATTGCCTAGGCTGAAATTCAAAGGGCTGCTCTGACCAAGGAGCAACAGCTCTGACCATAGTCTATTAATTACAAAGATATCTAGGAATATTAACGGGTTCTGGAAAACGCGGAAAGGCGGAAAATCAGTTTCATCGCGGAAAATCATTGTCCGCTTTTTCGAAAAGCGGAAAATCGTTTTTCACCTTGAATTTGATGATGATGCTAAAAAAAACTACTGGAAAGACATTTAGACATCACCACTGTATCATATGAGTGTTTTTGGTAAAAATCAATTGAAAAAATTTTTTTTTTTGAAAAGTGCGGAAAATATTTTTTTCCTCAAAAATTGATCTTAAAGCATAGAAAATGAACTGTAACCCATTAAGATATCATCCCCATCTTCTAAAGGCCTAAATTTCAGGTTTTTTCATTTTTGGAAAACACGGAAAATTGTTTTCCGCGTTTTCGAAAATGCGGAAATTCGTTTTTCACCTTGAACTTCATGATGATGCTAAAAAAAACTACTGGAAAGACATTGAGACATCACCACTGTATCATATGAGTGTTTTTGGTAAACGATTTTGGTAAACGATTTTCCGCATTTTCGAAAACGTGGAAAACGATTTTCCGAATTTCGAAAACGCGGAAAACGATTTTCCGCGTTTTCCAAAAATGAAAAAACCTGAAATTTAGGCCTTTAAAAGATGGGGATGATATCTTAATGGGTTACAGTTCATTTTCTATGCTTTGAGATCAATTTTTGAGGAAAAAAATATTTTCCGCATTTTCCAAAAGAAAATTTTTTTCAATTGATTTTTTACCAAAAACACTCATATGATACAGTAGTGATGTCTCAATGTCTTTCCAGTAGTTTTTTTTAGCATCATCATGAAATTCAAGGTGAAAAACGATTTTCCGCGTTTTCCAGAACCCGGAATATTAATGATACTGAGTGGTCACCTTTGGTTGTGTCTATAAAGGAAGTTTCTGCAAAGTGCATTGCACTAGGATGATGAGTGGATGACGATGTGTGAGAACAAACTTTTGTGCATTTACACAAACAGCTTTGATGCTGATTTTTACATGAAACGTTAGCTGGGGAATCAACTAGCAACAATAAACCAACACATACCAGAACAATAATTATCTGTTAGCTAAGAGGGATACGTTGGGAGTCGTTATGGGATTAGGAAACGGCCTTTCCAAAAAAACGGAAGATCATGGCTTAAAAGAATAAAATTTGATTGCCCGTCTAACTAATTAAGAGATACACATGAAGAAAAGAGAGGTTTCATGATTCTTCTGGATAGGTAGGCTAGCACAACATGTCATACACACAGACAGTTACAGCTTTACTATAAAAAAGCCTCAGCGGCAAATAGAGGATTAAATCAAATCTCTGAGATTCATGCAGCAACCGCTATGTAATTATATTTTTTAAATTTAATCCACGCCTAGTAAATATGCCCTATCACAGTTGTGCATGGTTTTTAAACACTTACATTTACGTTGCCTGCTCTTATTGGCATAATGAATAATATATCCCAAGACCAATGAAATCAATGAGGCAGTTGTTACAATAATTACACCCTCTAGTGGAGGGAGAGTAACTGATGCACAAATGCAAACAAATGGATCAAACTTGATCTAGCGTCACTCTGACAAATGAACTAAGCTCTGATCTGACCTCCTGAGCCGAACAGCTTTGCATCTTTTCTGCAGTCAAACATTGCCAAAGACCAAAGTTTTGGAGAAGACCTGTGATACTGTCCCAATATACAAACGATATGGAAGAGGCAGTTTTTCCAATAATCATCCATTATTGACACACCTCAGTTTTTCACAGAACATATTGCTGTTGCAAACAAATCCCCTCATACTTTGCCTATCCCTACCTTCCACCGCACCATTATTAGAGTTGGGTCCTGAGGTGTCAGTTCTAGTCATTATTATCATCTGCTGCCAGCAAATTCAAAATCCTTGTTAGCATTACTTGTTTTTATTTCAACTTGTAGTTGTCCACTCATTGTTTAAGGTAAGACTATAAGTAAATTATTAGGCAAACCGTTGTCAGCCTCTAGATTGTGAAACGTGGGTCTCCTCTACTGGTTATCTGGCAGGTAAGAGACCAGTCACATTCAGGTTCGTGGTTATAGTAATTTCAGGATGTCTCATGACAAAATCTAACAGACATTTAAAAAAGCTAACATAGAGGTGTTATTGATAGTTCTATGGAGGCTACTTGCCAAACTATTTGCTATCAAACTATCACCTTATACTAAAAAGCTAAAGCCACCGTTTAATCTGGGGTCATGTACTACCAATGCAGTACTCATATATACGCTATTATTTTTAGAAGATAAGATCATGCTGGACTTGGAGGATTGTGAGTCGTTTAGTGGGTTTAATGGGTGCAACTACAAACATGATCAAATTAATCTTGCACTCCATTATCTAAGTTGTGGGTATCCACTTCATTTTATCTCGACCAGCGTTAGAAAAACTTGCTTAGGATTCATTTACACATATTTATATACGTCATACTTTTTATTATACCCCTAAAATACCTATTTCTACCAGGAAATGCGTAATTCAGACCATGAAATGTACAAGAAGTAAGAGATACAAGGAATTCATGTTGATACAAGATTTTACTCTACAGTGTGTTGTGTGAAATACTGCTGATCGCAATGTAGGCCTATCTGCTGTTGTGTGTTGGATTGTGTTTGTCATTGCTGTTCATGATAAGTTGCGAGTTGGATTGATATCTTTTAAAGAACAATTACAGACCACCATATCAACTTTTCTCACTGGCTTGTACTGATGACTTATACATTCATGTATCTGCAGATTTTTAAGTCTTGAGAGCTAGAAAGTGCTAGGGCTAACGAGATATGTAACATTGTAAGTTTGTTTCCTGGTTGGTCAAGGGAATCATAAAATTTGTTTTGTCATCAAGTCTGTGAATAATGTAACAGTATATATATATTTGCATTATAAATGATTGAGCAACATAATATATGTGATTAAGTATGTTTTTTGGAAAAACAAAAACATTTCCTAATATTGTTATCAAAAAGAGCTCTATTAGTCAGCAATTTGATAATACGAGTATTCTCTTGTCTAAAAACAGTTGGGAATACTTGGTACAAAACATAAAATGTCTGAATGCGTAAAATCACACAGACAGATAACAAGATACTGATATCATATCATATTTTTGCATAGTGGCAGTAAAGGCTCACCACCCTTGAGAGCATGCTAACAACGAGTCAAAATCGATAACAAGATTGATTGTTAAAGAAAATTCTATACCACAAAATTTTGGATTTGGAAGACATCATACCAACCCTCAAATCCCTGTGAAAAAAGTAGAGTGAAAAAGGATAAGCACCATGAGAGTTTTAGCAATGAAGAAAAGGATTGATTGTCGTCTGCACTTGGCGTCTGCACTTGATCCTTTAATGATGTATATTAGAAAAATACGATTGTTTGTCTGTGCTGGAGTAACAGTACACAATATTCTGCCAGTATTATGAAACCATATTTTCATTTGATAGCTCTTATGTAAATGATGGAACATCTTGCATCATGCATCATCATTGTTTTGCAAATGGAATGAGCCTATCCTCATCAGAGGTTCAGATCTTGATTTAACCATAATAGCTATAGCTGTTAGCCAGACTTTGGTAGAAAACAACATAATATACAATAATTCCAATTATTGTAATAATACCAAACACAGTTCCGAGAATATTACAGAGTTTGGCCATTTTAGATGCCTCCATTGCTCCTACTCTATCGCCTATAAACAAGAGAAGACAACATTGCATGTGTGAATATTGTAATCTTATTCATGGTTGGCTATTATTTTGAGGACTCAAATTTCTTACTCAAGCTTACTGATTTATTCAAAGAATTGATACATCGTTTGGCTTTGATGGGTTGAAAAATAATGAAAAATGCCTAAAGACTATGGATGTGATTCAAGTCCTTCGGGAAAATGACTGAGAAAACTAAATGCTCACCATTACTAATTGCATCTCTGGCTCTGACAGATTTTATGATGGCTACGATTCCAAACCAGAAACAGCAGCATATTGTAGTGATTATACTCCATACTAAATAATCTCTGGGTGGATTGCTAACAGGAGGTCGTCCTAAAACCACAGTAGTGGCAGCGGGAGCCATAGGGTAGGGGGTGTAACCCATATTGGGGGCTGGAGCTGTCGGGTAGGGGGTGTAAGCTTGTTGCTGCTGTTTTTCAGGGTCCTGAACTCCGTAGGGAGGTGGAGCAAAGGTAGGTGCGCTGTCGTATGGCATCTGATCTGTTAAATTGAAATAAAATACAATAAGCAAAGCTCGGGTAAGATAGCGAAAGTAACTTAATCCCTTGTTGCTTTAATCATGCCTTGTACGTCAGGTGATTTACTTTCTGATCGAGTCTGGTCATAGTCTATCTTTTCAGACACACATCCCTTAGCATAGTTCTTATAATTGAGCGAAAGTTACCAAAAGGAACAGAAAATGTATCTTAGAAAACACTACTGTACAACTGTATCTATATGTTGTGGTTTATTGAGAGCCTTAAATGACAACACATACCTTTTTCTTGAGACATATTGATGATATTTTTTACAGCAAGCTGAAGGATTAAGATTCGATGAGTTGTTTGTTAGTTGAAGGCAGCTCAAGTAATACTACTTTTCGATACTCAGCAATTTGTTTATAAGTAATCCTAACCCTTCAATGTATGATATAAATAACTGGAAACTGTAAACATGTATAATTTGATAAATTTCACACATTGCGACACACATAGATTATTATGTGCATTAAGTGTATGACGGCAATGAATCATGCTCATGTAATTAACCTGAGCTCCATGGCATAATGAAATAAATGATAAGGGCGGGTTATGACAAGCCCGCCTTTTTCAATGGCCATAGATTATTATTGTGAAAGATGTTTACATGTAACTGATAATCACAGACTAGCTCGATCAACTGCGCAATCAGCTGTGGGTCACATGTGGATGTTTATTTCATCTTGAATGAGGAAAAGACAACATTCTGGGAACTAGATATCACAGAGTAAGGATATATATCCTTACTCTGTGTAGATATGTTTGCTAGGGAATCCCGGCATTCCCCCTATGGAATTTTCCTACTGATACCCTTATTATTTATTCAGTGAAATCATAGATCAGTTAAATTAATCTGACTCAGAGCTTGGGCAATCAGGAAGTAGCAAAGTCCTCAAAATAAAATCTTTCCCAAGTTGGAAGATTTTGACTTTGAAGACAAAGGAGGTCCTATTTGTTATGTTGTTGCTGAGATTTGGCATAGAAAGTCAAAATGAAATGTTTGCTATATTCCTTTCGAATCTTATTATCGAGTTAGTGACCAAGAATTCTCAAGCCTCTGGTGTCCTGACTTAACTACGGGAAGGGTGATGATATGAGACCTTACTCTCCAGAGAACAGAAAACCTCCAGATACTTTTTGATTATTACTGATAGCCCACATGCTTGATGTCAGTAGGGAGAGAATTCGCACACTGTATAATATTATGAGATGAAACAATCTATTAATATTAGATTATTTTGTGACGATATTATGTTTGTATTGTCAGTAAGTAATTTGAGGGAAACTCAGTGACTGATAAATATAGTCCGAACACAGTGCCCGATGTCTTGAGGTATCTTGCACCTTTTGATGCTTCCATAGTTCTTTTACTGTCACCTGCTAATAAAAGAGAGAAAGAAGCTGTGATTCAGTAGAGAACTCCAGTAAGAAAAGGAAAAAATTATGTGCAAAAATCAGATCGCCCAAAAAGAATGAGTTTTTCCTTTTAAGAATACAGATCAAAGAAACTCCCACCGCCAAGTCCTTCCCCGTTTTTGGATCAGTATATTGGCTGGAATCAAATCATTAGTACTTCCTAAGTTCTATTCTAGTTAATCAGTAATACATATCCTTACGTATCGCCTCTCCGACTCTGATTATGGCTACGATAGAGGAGCAACAAAGCACTGTTGTCCCAATACTCCATGCCAGGTAATCTTTAGGAGGGTCTGCTAGAGGTTGGGGTATAGTCACAGTGTAAGCTGTATGAGCCAGGTAAAATTAAACTTATCTGCTGTGAATTTAATTTAAAAAGGCCTGAATTGAATTAAACATTTCAGTAAATTTAATCAAATTTTTCTGCATTAAACTTTTCTGCATCAAACTTTCAAGTTCTGCATCAAACTTTACAGCTCTTAATCAAACTTGTCTACTCTGAATTAAACTTTTCTGTTCTGCATCAAACTTTTCCGTTCTGCATCAAACTTTCCACACTCCAACAATCCACACGGGGCGGGGGGGGGGGGGGAACCTTATTCATTCTGTTAGCACGAGTCTGACCTAATACCACAATGTCAAACAATTTGTCAAACTTTTAATTGATACTGATACAAACCTAGGTAATACATACAGATGTATTACCTAGTATTCCAAGTGGTGCGGAGGTTTTTACAAGCCTCTACAAGGATAATTATTTTAGTAAGAGCAGGACTGATCAGCAGGTATCATGAAATAGAATTGAATCCGGTCAGATGCCAGCTCTTTGTTTTCTATGAGGTTTTATTGCTTTGCATCAGCAGAATATTATAAATTTTTGTTAGCAATCTGACTCATACATACTCAGATTCATACATGATAATTGCTTAGCTTCAGCGTATAGCCTAACGAAATTTGTGAAAGGATGGGTCCTAAGAGAATGTGGCTTTCTGTCAGTTGAGGCAATCAACAATTTCTATGATGATACACTTTTCACATCTATGTGCTGGATGGGTTTAGAATCCAACACTCATGAAGAAATAATACAAGCAATAAAACCTCATAGAAAACAAAAGGCTGGCATCTGACCGGATTCAATTCTATTTCATGACACCTGCTGAACAGTCCTGCTCTTACTAAAATAATTATCCTTGTAGAGGCTGGCCCTTGCAAAAACCTCCCGCACCACGTGGAATACTATTATTACATCTGTATGTATTACCTAGGTAAAAACTCCCAGTAAATTTCCCTAATGTATTGGGATGTTTTCTTGAACTGCAATTTTAGCCTGTCCATATTATCAAAGTAGTAGTATTATCTCCTGTGTGGTTGTGCAGCAACCCACTGGTGTGAATTGTCATGTTTGTATCAGTATCAATTAAAAGTTTGACAAATTGTTTGACCTTGTGGTATTAGGTCAGACTGTGCTAACAGAATGAATAAGGTTTGCTTGCTGACTAACGAAACAAGTATGATAAGAGTAGTGGTTAGGCCCACAAATTTAATTGAAGTTTCATTGTGACTGTATACGACAAAATATCCCACTTGTAAGGATTTTCCATTTGCTGTCAAAGCTATTTGAAAATTCAGCAAATATCTATAAATGTTTTGATTTCTAATACCTGTGTATTATTGAAATTCCCTGATTAAAAACTTGTAGTTGATAAAGCTGTGGATAACAGCCTGTATGGTACCAAATCTTAATTAATAGACCTGCATGTATGGTAACAAATATTTGTACTGGGAATGCCCAAAGATAGCTGGTTACTCATCTTTTATCTTCCTTCTAACAAAAAGTGCACCAAAATATTCTGTGAGGCTAATTTGTAGACTGAGGACCTGCATACAGTAATACATAGTATATAGGGTGGTTGATATCAATGGAGCGGAAAAGTTTGATTCAGTGTAGAAAAGTTTGATGCAGAACAAAAAGTTTGATGCAGAGTATAAAAGTTTGATGCAGAACGGAAAAGTTTGATGCAGAACAGAAAAGTTTAATTCAGAGTAGAAAAGTTTGATTAAGAGGAGCAGAGTTTGATGCAGAACTTAAAAGTTTGATGCAGAAAAGTTTAATGCAGAAAAGTTTGATTAAATTTACTGAAATGTTTAATTCAATTCAGGCCTTTTTAAATTAAATTCACAGCAGATAAGTTTAATTTCATCCGGCTTTCTGGGCCACGGTAATATATATCAGTGGTTACAAAAAGTGAGAGAGTGGGAAGGGGAGGCGGGGCATTGCAAATAAATAGACCACTCCTAGTTGACAGAGGAGTTTAAAATATTGACCTTTCAGATTTCAGATGTGTACTTTGCCCAAAAGCCAGAAAGCAGGTCTCAGTGGTGGGGTATAAATAAAACCACCATCTCTCGCTGGGTTATCACTGAATTCCATGTAAGACGCCCTATAGATGAGGCATACAAGCAATGCAGTTTGAGTGAATTGATACTGCCACAGACATAAAATATTTTGATAGAGATAGACTATAGAATAAGCTTGTACATGAAAACACAAAGGGACATGTATTGGATCCAAATTTGTAAATCCGCTCTGTCATTGTAAGATTTTTGCAACTTCCAAAGTTGAAGATGAAAAATATTTTTCGATGAACACATCCAATTTGAGCCCAATGACCAAATTCTAATCCATACGTATATACCCAAAATCATATTTCAATTGGAAATTCATTCACATACCAATTCTGGACAGTTCTATGGATACGAAAGATCTTCTTAAGGCGATATACGCAAACAGGAAGCAGCAGAAAAAGTTGGCTATACTCCACATGAGGTAATCTCGAGGAGGGTCTCCTTTGGGTTGTGGTATATTGTAAGCTGAGTAACCCTGTGGTGTTTATATCAATTGTCTATCAGTGTAATAACTGCAAGCATCGATAATTTTAATGATGTGTTACCATATTCAAATCAATAATCAATGTCAACAAAAGATGGTATCGATAAATGCGTAATATCAAGCTTTAAATATACTCACTGATTGTTCTGTTGTTCCTTACTTTTTTTTGAAGACATTCTCACAGTATTTAATAATTGCAAATGCAAGATGATCAGTTGAATTAGTCTTCCGCCTATCTCAAGCTATATTTTGATTGTGAGTCTTCGTGTCTAAAGTTCGCCTGTTTATATCCATGCATAGATTGAATAAACCTTAGTCTAAGCCCCCAGACTTTTGCTCCTCGCCCGACCGCGCCCCACATAGAGCTGTTATACATGATAGCGAGTGACGAAAATACAATGCATCATCTCAAGATGATGAGCCATTGATACTTCTTATCAGTTTAAGATAGGGTAGCAAGTGTGCTAAGATAGCTCCCATTCCTGAGGTTCCTACCGCAAAATTGTGCAAAAACTGTCATTTCAACCCCACAGTATGCTTTCAGGCCGAAGTTAGGTAGGCCTACCACAGATGCTATTTTACAGCTGATTGATAGCTTAACAGCAGACCTAGATTGCCCTGAAATTATTTATTTTGGGCGGGAAAGGGGGGGGGGGAGTAAAAGTATGGGGGGCTCAGACTAGCGTTTGACAAGCTACAACCTAATACTGTACTTCATGAAGGATAATAGAATAAATTTTATTATTTTATACATTCTGAGCAATTGTTTTAACAGTGATATGGTTTATTTAAATATTACTGTGCCAATATCAGATCTTTAGTCATATATGTTGCGAATGCAACGGCTTGGTTTTTACTATGACATGATCGTGACATTATGTGCCTTGGTAGAATCCGGCGGTTGACTTTAAGGACCATTTTGCCAGCCTTATGTTTTTAAGAAAGGCTGGTATTATTAAATTCACCCGCGCTATATGATTTTGTTTTTGAAATGATCTAGAGGCAATTTTGTGAAAATTGCTGATGATCTGACGCACCTTCTTTTTAATCATGTATTAAGAATAACTAGTTGAACATTTTCTTGCCGCAACTCTATTTTCAAAACCTAAACTATGTAAGTCCCTAATCCATGTCGTTTTTTATGTCATATTTTATGTCACATTTAACCCAACACTGTAGGCATTCACTTTTATCAACATCATATGTGAAAATAAACTGCAACTTTTTATTTTGTTAATTTACAGCAGGTCAAAGTATGCCTTTTCATACAATAGTAATAGGGATGAGATGATGACCCACTCTGTATAAACCGGGAAACAGAATGTCATGTAAACATTCCCTGTCAGTTATTCGGAGCTGGGAAATACAGTGATCCTGTTTTGATTGCGCATTCACAGATACCAAACCACATAACTCATCGGTGATTGTGATGATGCAAGTCAAGGAAGTAAAGCTGTTGTTTGACTTTGAACAACATAGGAATTTTTTTCAAATTCATCAAGCACAAAGGAACACATTTGAATCCATGCGACGACAGCAGACAGAAAAAGTAAACTGAAAAATATCAAAGGGTAGTGATTGACAACTGTGTATTCTATGACAAAATTCATGAAGTATTTGCCTAAGTGAAAGAGGGATCCACCTTAGAGTTTAATTTGATGTATTTACATTGAGTCAGCAATCAATACTGTGAAATTTCTACAAAACCTGTTAGTCAGACTTTCGGGTCTGCTAAGAGAGAAACACTCTTTGTATTCAATAAGGTCAGAGGTTGTATATATACATATATGTATATATATGGAGATATATTAATTCATATTTAAATTTATTGCCTCAAATCAACTTCAAATATAAAAATGACAAATAAGAGCTCCTCAGAATTATACGGTAGAGTTATCCAATCAGTCATAGAGAGAAGACAACTTTTAATTTCCGATTAGTTGATATTGATATGTCTACCATTAGTATAGTCTACACATGCTTCTCCATATACAGTGGCAATCAAAATACTCTAGCTATTTGGTCCATCACAGTATATATCTCAATGTATCCCGTTATATGTTGCGTATTTTTTAGGGGAGTAACTGGCTGAGATAAAAGCTGCTCGTTGAGATTTGGTTCTGTTTCCTGCAGTTCAGATGACTTGCGATGACATAATGCTCATTCAACGAGCGACCAGAAAGTTACATTGGCTGATCGGAAGAGCCAGGGAGGCTGTTCTGGTTCATGATGGAACTTGTGGCTGTGTAATGTGGTGTAAATCATGTGTACACCATAGACACTTGACACTTCTTTATCAATGAATGACATGATATTTCATAGCAGGTCAAAGAATGAAACCATTCATGCGATTAGTGATAAGGGAAATTGTGTTGACCCAGTGAACAATGAAACAGGATGTCATCTAAACATTCCCTGTTGATATTTCCAAGCTGGAAAATACAGTGATCCTGTTTTGATTGTGCAATTACAGATACCAAACCGCATAAATCACTCATGATTGTGATGATGCAAGTCAAGGAAGTGAAGCTTTTGTTTGAAATTTGACAATCAAGGAACATTTTTCAAATTCAAACGATGTGTCATAAACATTTCTTTCTCTAAGGATTCAATTGCGAAAGTTGTCATAGTATTTATTGAGACTAAGTTGGGACCAAAATTTTCTTTGGAGAAATGGGCTAGTCTTCAAACTGATATTAATTTGTATATAATATTTTCAATGCAGTCTAAGTGCACCAAATTATAAAACACATTCCGACCCAAGGAAGCAGAATACTCCGAATCATTTATGGCACTACTGTGATTGCCTAGCAGCAGCCAAAATCAGCACACTATCTGTGACTCTTAATCAGCAGTACCATAAATATACTAGTAAGATAAAAAACAACTCAGAACATTTACTGCGGAAGAGATTTATCGAGAAAACAGTTTAAGGACCTAAACGATCACCCACCAAGTTATCCAATTTACATTACCGAAGTCGAGAACACATAAACAAGGCCAAGCCATGCTGTGTAACACAAGTTACATTTAGTCAGTCAATATTGATTTTTATATCCATTTATGTTAATTCTTGCTTTATTTATTCCAGGGGGATCCTTTTTAGCAATTTTATGCACCCAGTAAAAGTTTTATTTTATGTAAACATCTCTGGAGAGAAGGTTTTAAAATTAAACAAACAAACTGCAATATACTCCATGCAAGATATTAAGGAGGGTTGTGGTATAGTCACAGTGCAAGCTGTATGAGCTGGCAGGGCTTTCAAAGCCATTGTGGATGGGGGAAAGAGTGGGGTTGCTGACAAATTGAACTCAAGCTTTTTGGATTTGACTGTCATTTTAGAACCCGCCCCTGATTAGTAAAAGCGAAGTCATGTCACCCCACCAGATTTCTTTGTGATGATACTCATACTAAGTGTACTAATTCATTCTCTATTGCAATAGTATCACACTCTATCACACGCTCAGTGTGTTAAACAGCTATATATATATATATATATATATTCATTTGTATTTAATTATTTAGTTCCTTTATGAGCTTTTTATGATGATATAGATGTAATGAAATATGAATAAAACAAAATAAACATCCTCGTCCCAAGAATTGCAGCCATGGGTCCCATAAAGAGCGAGAGATTTAGATCTATCACTATAGGTATGGCAAAATTACTAATCCTCAGACTTATACAGCGGAGTTATCCGGTCAGTAATAGAGAGAAAACTACTTCTAAATTCACATCAGGCGATATTACTAGCTCAACCATTAAAACAGTTTACACCTGCTTTCCCAATAGTGTGGAACTCATTATTCTAAAGCTGTTTCTATACTTATCACCTGATGTCCGCCATTATACACTTATGGTTGGTCGGGCGTAACTGAATGAGATAAAAGCTGCTTGTCTAGATTTTTTTTTGGTGTTAGGTAAAAGGAACAAAGGTTCACCAAAGGTATGAAAATTGTTATTTTGAAGCATTGCTCTCAGTAATATATATTAATAATACTTTATTTGGGCTTAGTTACATGGGTTGATAATGATTCCACAGACAGTATGTTACATCCTGTTGTATTACTTTAGAGCAGACCTGGGTCCAAGTCATGGTAAGTCAAGTCATCTTCAAGTCAAGTCAAGTCAAAGTCACGACTTGACTTGACTTAACAAAATTATGACTTGACTTGACTTGATGTCGAAAACAAATAGTCAACACTTGACTTGACTTAACGAAAAATTGACTTTGACTTGACTTGACTTGGGAGTTGTCCTGACTTTGGTCAAGTCAACATAAGTCAATGTGTGAAATTTTATAACATAATGTAGAAAGAGATATAGGAAGGATAATCATAACTGAGAACCCCAACTCTGAAACCCCAACTCTGAAACCCAAACCCCGAAACAGAAAACCCAACTTCTCAGCTATGGGTAAGTAGTCAGAGTTCCTGCCTTACATATTAGTTGTCTTCTCTTGTTGTCTTGTAATCAGTAAAATGAAAAATATATCCCATGATGCAATATTAATATGGTCTGATCATATAGTGATCAGCATGAAACATTTCATTTGTCATCATTGACACAATAAAGGTACATATATACAATGAAGTAACAATGCTGAATTGCGTACACACTCATACCTTCTTTCGCTTGTGGGGAGGGGAGCAAATCCCGATTAGAGCAACTCCTGAAGACCTAACTAACTCCTCCACGATTTGGAGTCACCCGGGATTGAAATAAATTTCTAGTTGATTTTCACGGTTAATGAGCGTGACTTTGCCATGACTTGTAGGTCACCCATCTTTGACTTGACTTGACTTACAAAAATCATGACTTGACTTGACGGCAAAAAAAATAGACACCAATTGACTTGACTTGGTGTAAATGTGACTTGACTTGACTTGATTTAGCATCGACAATGACTTGACTTGCGATGACTTGGACCCAGGTCTGCTTAAGAGGGATTTATGGTGTACACATGAGTAACATCACAGGATGGGAGAAGAAATATTTAACCATCAAGTCCAAGTTTAAACTACTAGAATGCATTCCTTAATTATCTTTGGTGCTATAATTTGAAAACTGCCAAAATCACTCTTTGGATACTTCTTGAAAAAGTGTCATGGTATGACAAGTCATGTAACTTGCTGGAACCGGCAAACGAAAAAAGGAAATGTGATAAATGGATTTTAATTTTGGTCAGATGTATAGTGAGCTAAAGAAAACTAAAAGGGTACATTTTCAACAGGTACCATGTTCATATTTTATAAATATCTTTGCAAAAAATATGATTATCATTATGTCATGACAATCTTGGCACAGTGTAGAAATACTACCAATTGATTCCAAAAATAAAAAGCCCAATAAAACTCTGATTGATTATCACGTGCAAATAACTTAGAGAAAACCAATTTAATTGTCTACAAAAATCTTTTGGCTCTAAGGTCTGTTTTCACTATTGCCTAGCAACAGCCTGAGATAAGTGAGTGTTGTAAGGTTCAATCATCATAAAACACACGTTGTTCACCTTAAATCAAGAAATAAATGTTACAATGAGATTTGATTGCTGCCATTTTGATAACTACAACTGTAAACCTACATATGATGTAGTATTACCTAGAAAAGTACACCAGTCGCTGATTTCAAGGTATACAATCTTACAATGAAGTATTGAATACAAATGGTTTAATTTAATTGAGTAATAAGACGTAGTATACAGTAACTCCAATGATTGTTATTATACCAAACACGGTGCCGAGTATGTTACAAGTTTTTGCTCCGTTTGATGCATCTAATGCGCCACCACTGTCACCTAGAACAAAAGAAGACAACTTTAATAACAGATTATCGGAGGTTTTGTAAGAAAAAAGCCAAATATTTAAACAAGTCATTCGGCAAGTCTTCTCATGGTTTACTATTAACATAAAAACCGTGGCGCTAAATATTGTGTATTGCACTGTGATCAATATCTAGATAGTGATCGTTTTCAATTTTCTAAGCAACATCAGAACACACAAAAAAAAGCTAATAATACAAAGAGCCCATTGCACATTTTTAGACAGTTTATATTATTATATTATTGTGAGTCTTTTGTTATTTAGTGTTATTGCTTCCTGAACACAAGGTTTCCTGCGGCAACTCAAAATTCACTGCAGGATGGTAATTAATATTTAACTGGTTTAAAGTTTTAAGTTCATTTCTGGTTATTTTTTACAGTAGGATGCGGATTTCAATAGATATGAATTTTCACCAATATCAGAAAGCTGATTCAAAGCCTGTGATGATCTCTGATGTTTTGATAAAGTTACAACAAGAAGAGGAGCAGTGGACAGTTCTTAAATTCAACAAGGGAAAATCAACAGCCACCAAAATATGCGCGCCGAGCAGATGGATCAGAGGGTTTGGAAGGAGGCTGACATCAAGGAGTCAGTTGTAATACCAAATCCTTGCTGTCATTATGACAATATCTCATTTCTAAATCAGACATTCAAGCCGTTCAATACAGTATACTAATGTGACAGAGCCTGTGTGTGACTTAGAAGATTGAGTGACATACCATTCCTGATCGCATCCCTGGCTCTCACAGATCTGATGATAGCAGCGATTCCAAACCAGAAGCAGCAAAGCACTGTTGTCACGATACTCCATGCCAGGTAATCCTTAGGAGGGTCTGCTAAAGGTTGGGGTATAGTCACAGTGTAAGCTGTATGAGCCGGGGCTGCCGACACTCCATAAGGTGGAGGAGCTGAACTTTGTATAGAGGGTGTAATGTATGCTGGATTTGTTGGTGCACCAGTCACTCCAACTGCTAAAAAAGTATAATGGAATTTTGAAAATTGTGAGAGATTCATCGTGAAATATGCGAACAATAATATATTAATGATACATTGGCATTGTCGGAAACAATGTAAAACAAAAGTATATACCCAAATCCTATCTGAATAAATAAATTTACTGATTTTTAGAACTACTTACTTTTTTCTGCAGACATTCTGGCTTGGTCAAATTGCTAATTCAACTTATTGTATAAAAATAACAAGACTGCAGCTTATCAGTGTGTATTTCCTCCTATCAATCTCAAATTCTAGCTTGTTTATGACTCTTTAAGAATCAAACTCCTCTTTTATATCCATTCATTCATTTAGTTCTTGCAACACGCCCAGCTACAGTTTCTCTACAGGATTTATAAATTGTTATATCATCTTTTCATTGTCTGTTTTAGGAGGCGAGGTAATTAGGGATAACACAGGTCAGTATGGAGAGGATGTGTCATTTTTCATCTGTGATATCGTTGATTGCTTTGCAACACTTCAAAGCGATGATAAGTGCAGCAGAGTACAACAGGAAATCAGAATTGTAATTGGGACTCATGGTTTTCCCCAAACCAAATGAACCAGGAAACGGATTTTCATACATCATATATTATTCTGATATAACCCATATGTAATACTGGTTGACTCTATCACAATGTCTGAATAGGCGTATTACTCAACTAAATATTAATCATGGATTTGTGATAGAATTCGGAGTATAAAATTATTGTTAATTTGGACTGGTGTGAAAATCTTAACCATATTAGCATCCCAACAGTATCAGTCCATTTGAAAATATATTAAATGTCGACCCCATAAGTATATTGGCGTATTAGAATATTTGGTTGTGACATATGTCTCACTTTGATCGGAGAGTATTCATATTCTTCCAATTCGCCTTTTGAAAAAATAACATTCCACCTACTGAATCCAAGGAGTAACCTTTAATTGTTAAACCCAGGTGAAAAATTGATCATTATTTATAGAATTGTGACTCATTCCTAAACACATGGCCTAAACACATGGCAATACTTGACAAAAATCAAAAGTTCCATAGAAAAATTGATAAATGTATACCATGATTGGTAGTCTATACTGGTGAGGCAGGTTAGGGGTGAGCAGGGCCAGGAGTTGCGAATTGGGTACATGCTACAAAACATCAAAGGTGTGGTTAGTTCGTCAGGAACATTTATTTGCGAGTCACAGACGCAGGCAAAAATGAAACTTTATGTATACTACCTTAATTTGTTTATAATTGTTCAAGTTCCAATGGTTTCATTGTGGCATGTTTTACAATCCTAACCATATCAAGGTAACACTGCTGGTGTTCTGAATTGCATTAGTAGGCTTGAATTCCGTCCCGCTGACTCATCACCTGTTATTCACCTGTTGCTATATAGACGAACACTTTATTTGGGAGTTTACATCAAATCAGGCGTATCATTACATGACATTGGTATTCGGTATGTCATGTTACACATTTATGATTGCATAACTCAAAGATATCTGGGGAAAAGTATTTTCCCAAATTATTTACTATGATTAGCACAACACATTGCATACTGGTTGACTCTCACGCAATTGTTGCTATTCATATGAATTGAAAATTAATCATGGATTTTTAATAATGTTCAGTACGATTGATTCTAAATTATTTTTAATGTAAAATGGTGAGAAAGACAGTATCAGTTGTGTAAAAATATTGGCTGAAAATGAAGACTCTGTGTGTCTGATATTTTTATATATCGGACATCAGAATAATTGGTTGTGACATCTGTTGTATATTATTTATTGTTGATGTCATTCACGTAGCACTAATCTGTCTTTTGAGTTGCTAAACATACTCAGAAAATTTTTTTCATACATTGCATCCACTTCCAAACCTGCTTGATAAATACACCGCTATTTATAGAATTTAGCTGTGAGAAGTACTATAGTCGGGGATCCCGGAGTCCAAATCCATGTTGAAAGTGTAAAAGCTGAGTTTCATACATTATCTATTATAAGTGTTATCTTCTTGTATTCCACCCTCAGAACAGGAATCACAAGGGGGGTTTCATGAAATTTCACTCATGTTAATCAGGGGGGACAACTTTTTCTATAATCAATCTTTCAGAACATATCTTAAACTTGTGATAAAAGTTCTCAATATTTAGAGCTAATACTCTGAATCTAGTTTCCTGATACCATAAGCTTTTCATAGACATTAAAAATAACTTACCCAGAATGTTAATGTGCTGCCAATAGCGCAACGTCATGACATTACATTAACTTTTTGTGTTTGTCAAGTTTTTTTTGCAATTATCTATGGACTTGTCAAATAAAATGAAGCAGCAGAAATTTGTATGGATGTCTAGAGAATGATCATTTGAAAAATTTATTCAGATATCTCTGATAAGTTGAAAATTATGATGAATTCAATCCGAGTATGCCCCTTCATGAATGGAGTGAATTGACGTAACGCTATACAATGCTGATGCTATTGTGTGATATTGTTGCAAATTCTAAGTGTTTAGCTGTTTTTAAAAAGATCTACATTAACAGAAATCCAAGCTTCAGACATTCTGAACGTTATCATATAATTCTAACTCATTATTCAGACACAATTAACCTGTGTTTTACTATATATTATCATTATTTGTATTTCGCCCTCTCTTCGTAACAGATGATTCTCAACGGTGCATTTACGATGTGTTATGTCTCAAAAGCCAACTCATACAAAATTGTGCGATCAAGCTATACTTTCATCAACTCAAAGCACTGAAATGATGCTGTCATATAAATAACGCAACAGACTATAGAATGGGCTTGTACATAAAGACACAAAAGGATCCCGACTTGCATTGGAAACAAATTTGGGAACTCGCAGAATTTAAACTTCACTCATTGAAAATAAAAATTTTTTTTTCTTCATGAGCGCATCAATTCGGAGCCTAATTGCCCCAATTTGATTCAGTGTATTTACCCAAAATCATATTTCAATTGAAAATTCAATTCACATACCAGTTCTAAACAGTTCTTTGCATGCTAAAGATTTTCTTAAAGCGAGTGATCCGAACGTGATGCAGCAGAAAACATTGACTATACTCCAATAATTTCAATGATGTGTTACCATATTCAGATCAATAATCTATTCCAACAAAAGATGGTATCGATAAATCCGTAATAATCAAGCTTGTAGTTTTAAGGAATAAATATCTTTACTGATTATTCTGTTGTTACTTACGTTTTTGTGAAGACATTCTGCCAGCATTTAATAATGGCAATTCCTGAATGATCAGTCTATTTTGTCTACCACCTATCTCAAGCTATAGCTTGTTAGTGAGTCTTTGCGTCTAAAGTTCACTTTTTATAGCTATGCATAGATTGAATTGCTCGGCACCAAAACACAATACATCATCTCAAGATGATGAGCCATTGTTACTTCTTTATCAGTAAAAGATAGGGTAGAAAGTGTGCTCAGAAAAATCCCATTCCTGAGATACCTACCGAAGAATCAATAAACTTAAAATAGCATACAAAATGTCATTTCAACCAGCAGTATGCTAACAGGCAAAGTTAGGTACCACAGATGATATTTTACAGCTACTTGATGTCTTGACAGCTGACCTAGATTCCCCAGAGAATAATTGTTTACAATAATGGCCTGTTTGAATTTTTGTTAGGCAAGCTACAACCTATTACTCTGCTACATATTGTGAAGGATGATGGAATAAAATTTTCATATTTTACACATTCTGAGCAGTGTTTTGAACAGATAAAGCAGTGTGTGAGAGTATAATGCCATTTTTCAGATTTTATTGATATTAGCATAGGTGCCCCACGCGAAATTAAACTGGGACCACCCCTGTGGCTTTTTATATAAGTGATCATGATGTCGATGGTTTTAAAGGCATAGAATATGCTGAAGTCACTACTTTTTACAACAGTTTTGGGAAAAAACAGGAAGTGATATGACACCAGCTGTAAATCCTACAATGATCCGGGGTGAAAACATCACAAGACTCTAGACGCCATTAAAACAGAAATCATATATGTTTTAAATTAACACCTGCATACCTTTAAATGATGATGTCAATATTGCACCCTCCATTTTTTTCGACTGGTATATAAGGGCCAGTCAATGTAAAGCGATCACCCAGCCATATCAAATTCAAATTCAATTCAATAGCAGCATTCAAATTCCTCCTGCTTTTTCGGAATTAAGAGGAGAAACAGTGAATTATTTTTAATGGGAATCAGACAAGCTGATGCGGAATTGTGTGCTACACATGCCCAATAAATTTTCATTCCAATAATGGCATTGGAAAGTGGTGAAAATATGACTGATGTCATACGAAATATACGAGCTGTTATTGGTCAATTTTGACGTTATAATTTATGGTTTTAGAGGTTGCCTAGATACCGTTGTCAAGATTGAAATTGACCGTTGTAATTAAACCCTATAATCCCAAGTGTGATAAGCCAACACAACAATAGCTATATCATACGCTTCTATTCAACTATATTTATGGGTGTCTGCGAATCACAATTTCTTATATAACACACTTGACCACTTGAGAACGCAACGTGGACTGGCTGTTAGAGGCGGAGACCAAGGCCATTCTCCGACTCTAATTACATTGATCAGCCAATGGTCTTGCCTGTCACTTCACATGATTAATCCCCGTGCACCCCCTTGATTCCTTCCTCTTTAAGGAGTCATAATGACGACCAACTTGATTTTTTTAGACATTTAGATAACATTATATCTAATTTAATCTGATCTAATCTAATCTAAATGCAATTCCAGTCTTTTTCTTTATTACGCCAAACTGAAGGTGCTAGGCATAAAAACTGATGGTTTATTTGAATATTATTGTGCCAATACCAGTCTTTAGTTACATATGCTGCTTTGGCTTGGCTTAGTAAGTCAAGAAAGTAAACAAACAAACAAACACACTTATATCGATATTAACAGTACACTGAAAAATATCAGGTCAGCTAAGAGACAAACACCATTTGTATTTGATGTTGAGGCCAGTGGATATGATGAATGTGAGGGTGTTGTGAAGTTGAAGAGTTGCCCTGTTTTGACTGTTGACTTTATATTTATTGGGGTTTATATATATATACTTTTATTGGCAACAAAAGTTGTCTCATTCGAAATGTTTTGCACTCAGTGCCAGAAAAAAATTTTTAAAACAAAAAAAAAAGAAAGAGAAAGGAAAACATCATCAGTGATGTTGGTCAAGTCGAAAATATATGGTTGAAAGGTAATGTTTTGAATGAACTTCTCATTAGATCTCAAATATAATGGTAAAGAATTGTATGTAGCAGAGACTTTGTATCTTAGATTGTCAGTATGATGCAAAAGTAAATGATTATCACAAAAATTGAACTTGGTAGTGTTTTTAAATCCTCTATAAATAAATGGAGGTGTCAAAAAATTCTTTATCTAATGCGCAAAAAGTGAAGTGAAACAACAAGCACGCTCTTTAGGCCTACTGCCTCAATCATCTTCATGTATATATAATGGAGAATAATAAAGAAGACAAAACTTCCACATATGAAAAGTTTTAGCTACATTTTGCCTCTCGAGCAGAAGATATATCTTATAGGAACGATTAAGCTGGCGAACTGAGATCTACAGAATTACAAGATGGAGTTAGCCTCTCAGTCTTAGAAAAAAAACTACTTCAAATTTCCCATTAGCATAGTCTGCACATGCTTTGCCATATAGTGTGGCAATCATAATGCTCTAGATAGATATTTGGTCCGCCACAGTGTATCTTCTATGTATCATATCATATTACTGTGAATTCTTTAAAACTTTTGGGGCATAACTGGCTGAGATAAAAGCAGCTCGTCCAGATTTGCTTCTGTTTCTTGCTGTACACAAGATGTGTAATGTGGTGTAAATCATGTGTAGGCCTACACCATAGAGTTAGGCACTTCTTTATCAATTAATGACATGATATTTCACAGCAGGTCAAAGAATGAAACCATTCATGCGATTAGAGATAAAGGAAATTGTGTTGACCGGCTTCATCTGAACGAGGAAACAGGATGTCATCTTAACATTCCCTGTCAGTAATTCCAAGCTGGGAAATACAATAATCTTGTTTTGCTTGTGCAATTCCAGATACCAAACCGCATAAATCACTCATGATTTAATTGTGATGATGCAAGTCAAGGAAGTGAAGCTTTTGTCTGAAATTGAGTTAGATAGTTAGTTAGTTATCTAAAGATAAAATAAAAACAACTACGCTTCTTTTCGCAGGCAAAATGTATGCCCAATCATGTTTCAAATGATATAGTCTGAAGGTTAGTTAGGTACTTTGTGGATATATAGGGAAAGTGGAAAACTTCGTTTTAATTCCAACTTGATAAAACAACTTGGGTTTGAGGCTAAACACAAAAATGAAAAATCCCAAGTTTGATGTGATAATAAAAATTAAATCAAATGTGTCTATGAATTTTATGCTATGGGTAACATATTGAAAGTCAGGTTATGATGTGGCACTTTGAACTGAACTGAAAAGGAAAGAAAAACAAACAACAGGTCTACATATGGATATGAATATATTAGTGTTGAGCAAGATATGACTCAAAATTTAAATTATTTTTACTATTATGTACAAAGGAGATTTTATTATGTCAAAAAAAATTTCTAAACATATTATAGTAATTACTCTGGAATGAAAAAAAATATGATGGAAACAAAATTATTTATATGTACAAAAAGGAAACAAAACAAATGGCGATTTAATATTTATGGATTGTAATGAATCACGTTTGGTAGGAAGCTTATCAAGTTAAACACGTTGATGTTAAAATATGAAACGCTTTGGTTTTACGATAAAATAAATAATTGAAAAGATAATATTTGCATTTCGAGATTCGAAAGTAGCTGCGACTCTCCGCATGCTTGGTTCTCTGTTTATACATCATCTATCTCTGTTTACAATCTGTTCTGGTGTTGTCGGCTGAGTGGGACCATCATGGTCCCCGTACCCTAACCCAGCAGTATGGCCTACTCTACCTCTTAGGGTGACCTGACCAGTGACTGTTTTCTGGATGGAGGGGTCTTGCTCCATTAGTTAGGTAGGTTGCTTGACATCGTTTTTGTTGTGGATATACCGACAAAATCTCCCACTCTGTTCAATGTAAGAGATGAGAGACATGTGGTCCGCTTGGTCTAGATCAATGCTGTCTCTTAGACATATGTAATTTTGGCATTTGTTTAAGAAGTGGAAGACAGTTTCATCCTCCATGAGGCATGAGCAAGTTGGTGTGTATGTCTGCCTCACTTTGTATAGGAAGGCTTGAAGTTTTGTTTGACCTGTCATGAGGCTGCATAGCTGTCCAGTGATTTCTCGTGGAAGGTTCATTGGGATAGGTTTCTTTATTAAGTGTGTTACTGCCAACTGGCCTAGCAGTCCTTCGCTATTGTGACCCTGTCTCATGTGAGATGTCCATGTGCGGGTGTCTTCTTCTTTCATCAGTTTCTTTATTTTAGACTTTTTGAAGTCTACCGCTTGTAGGGGAGAAATTCGACAACGAAGGAACATTCAAACCGTGTCATAAACATTTCTATCTCTAAGGATTCAATTGCAAAAGTTGTCATAATATTTATTAAGATTTAGTTGGAACAGGAATTTACTTTTGGGAAGTGGCGGGAGTGCTTAAACAGATATTTATTTGTATAAGATATTTTCAATACAGTCTAAGGGCACCATAATTATAAAACACATTCTGAACCAGAGGAAGCAGAACACTCCGAATCATTTATGGCACTACTGTGATCGCCTAGCAGCTGCCAAAGTCAGCACACTATCCGTGACGCTTATTCAACAGTGCCATAAATACGCCAATAAGGTGAAAAACAACTCAGAACATTTACCGAGGAAGAGATTTATCGAGAAAACAGTTTTGAGACCTAAACGATCTACCACCGAGTTATCAAATTTTTATATACCAAAGTCGAGAACACACAAACGAGGCCAAGCAATACTGTGTATCACAAGTTAAATTTAGTCAGTCAGTGTTGATTTTTGATATTCATTTATTTTTATTTTTGCTTTTACGGGATTCTATTTAGCAATTCTATCCACCCAGTAAAAGTTTTTATTTTGTGTAAGCATCTCTGGAGAGAGGGTTTTAAAATTAAACAAACAAACATACTGCAATATACTCTAGGCAAGATAAAATTGTGGAAGGTTGTGGTATCGTCACAGTGGCCCCACAGTGTAAGCTGCATAAGCTGGCTAGGCTGTCAAAGCCATTGTGGATAGGGCAAAGGGTGCTGAAAAGATTAGACTAAAGCTTTTTGGATTTGGCTGTCATATTTTTAGATCCCGCGCCTGATTAGTAAGATGAACTTGTGGCAATGGCAATAGTATCACTGTCTATCACATACTCAGCTTATAAAGCAGCTATTTATATATATTCATTTAATTTTAATTCTTTAAATTCTTTATGAGCTCTTTATGATCATATGGATGTAATCAAAACTGGATAAAACAAAAAAAAGTCCCAAAATCTGCAGCCATGGGTCTCATAAAGAGCAGGAGATTAGATCTATTACAATACAGAATTATACAGCGGAGTTATCCGGTCAGTAATAGAGAGAAAACTACTTCTCAATTCATATCAGGTGATATTTAAATCTCGTAGTTGACACTTTGCCCAATAAAAAGCCCAACTTTGCCCTAGTTTACAGCTTTGCCCAATAGCATTGAACTGATTATCCAGCTATTTCTGGTTTATCTAGTTTTATTGCTCGAAATCCCCCATTATGTTCTTAGGGCTGGTCGGGCTTAACTAGATGAGATAAAAGCTGGTCACCCAGACTTTATTAGCTTGTTTTGCTGGTTCCAGCAGGTTACATGATTCGTCAGAACATGAAACTCACTCAAGATGCAACCAGAGAGTTGTCGAGAGATAAAAATAAAGCTCCCAAGATAAGCACACGAAATCTTTCTGGTCAAAGATGGGAGTTGATAGATAAAACTTGTTAACCTCATACTGCGGTGTTACTCATGCATGCACCCAAATCTCTTCAAAATAATAACCGCAGGGAATATACTGTCTGTTGATTCATTATCAACCTTCAAGTTTAAATTGTAGGAGTTGATGGTTTGATCTTTCTACCCCAATACTGCTATGTTACTCATGTGTACACCATAAATCCCTTACTAAGCCCAAATATAATGATGCATTACAGCGAGCGACGCTTCAAAATAACAATTGTCGTACTATCGGGGAACCTTTATTCCTTACTACTAACCAAAAAAAGGAAATGCGATAAATGGTCTATTTTTTGGTCTAAGGCTAAAGATAGCTAAAAAGATACGTTTTCGACAGATGTGTATCATCATGATAATAGTTATGAAAGTTTTGCAAAAATGTGATTATCCATATGTCATAACAATCTTGGTACAGTGTTAAAACATTACCGATTGATTCCAAAGATAAAAAAAGCGTAATACAAATTTGATTGATTATCACATGCGAAAAACCTTAAAAAAAAAACAGGAGAATTCAATAAGCTACAAAAATCTTTTGACTCAAAAGTCTGTACTCACTTTTGCCTGGGAATAGGCTGAGATAGGTTAGTGCTGAACGGTTCAATCATCATAAAACACAAATCAGTCATCCAAAATCCAAAAAAGAATGTCACAATGAGGTTGGATTATTATTAATTACAACCATTAACGGTCAGCCTACTTATAATATATTCTAGTATTACCCAGAAAGATATATGCAATTACTCCTCCGATTGTAATTATTCCAAACACAGTACCAAGTATGTTACAAGTTTTCGCTCCTTTCGATGCATCTAATGCCCCTACACTGTCACCTAAAGATAAAAGAGAAGCCAACTTTGATTATAGGTAATTGAGGTTTCAGAAGAAAAAAGACAATTACAATTAGCTGAATAAGTATTTTGGCAAGTTATTTCCTTGGATTTCGATGTGATAAAGATCTCAATACTGATCTAAACCTACTTGCTATACAAAACACAACACACACGCACACAGTGGTCGTAAACAATACCAAGAGCAAATGGCACGCTCCTGGCAGTCTAGCACGATCCCAATATGACTATATATTTTTTCTCTTTTCCTTCCGTGAGATTATAGTCATTTAGTGTTATTGCTTTCTGATCACCTGGTTACATGTCCTGCAGTGTTGTCTGCCAACTCAAGACGGTAACTAAGAATCTAACTGACATAGAGTTGTAGATCTTTTCTATTTTTTTTAACCGATAGTAAGCATAGTTTTATAGGTACAAAATTACACCAACTATCAAGAGGCTGATTCAAAGCCTTCGATAATCTTAAAGTTACAATAGGAAGAGGAGCAGTGGACAGTTATTAAATTCAAACAAGGGAAAGTCAACTGTCATCAAAATATGGGGCTTATATTTAGGAGGCTGACATCAAAGAGTCAGATGTTATACCAAATCCTTGCTGTCATTACGACAATATCTCATTTCTGAATCAGACATTCAAGCCGTATAATACTTTGAAATAGTAATCTAATATGACAAAGCCTGGTGTGACTTAAAATTTTGTGCGACATACCATTCCTGATCGCATCCCGTGCTCTGACAGATCTGATGATAGCGACGATTCCAAACCAGAAGCAGCAAAGCACTGTTGTCACAATACTCCATGCCAGGTAATCCTTAGGAGGGTCTGCTAAAGGTTGGGGTATAGTCACAATGTAAGCTGTATGAGCCGGGGCTGCCGACACTCCATAAGGTGGAGGAGCTGAACTCTGTGTAGAGGGTGTATTGTATGCTGGATTTGTCGGTGCACCAGTCACTCCAACTGCTAAAAAATATCATAGAACTTTGAAAATTGTGAGAGATTCAACGTGAAATATGCGAACAATAATAATATTAATGATACATTGGCATTGTCGGAATCAATGTAAAACAAAAGTATATACTCATAATCCATCTGAATAAATAAGTTTACTTAATTTTTAGTATTACTTACTTTTTCCTGAAGACATTCTTGGTCAAGTAGTTAATCCAACTAATTGTATTATAATAACAAGACTGCAGCTTATCAGTGTGTATTTCCTTCTATCAATCTCAACTCCTAGCTTGCCTATGACTCTTAGAAAATCAAACTCCCCTTTTATATCCATTATATTCATTTAGTTCTTGCAACACGCCCAGCTACAGTTTCTCTACTGGATTTATATAATGATGTATCATCTTTTCATTGACAGATTTTACGAGGGTAGGTTATAAGGGTTACCACTGGTCAGTACGGAAAGCGTTGCGTCCACTGATATATACCCATATATATGAATTCATATCAATGGTTGCGTCACTTTTCATCTGTGACACAGATGATTGCTTTGCAACACTTCAAAGCGATGATAAGTGCAGCAGAGTACAACAGGAAGTCAGAATTGTAATTGGGACTCATGGTTTTCCCCAAACCAAATGAACCAGAAAACTGATTTTCATACATCATCTATTATTCTGATATAACCCATATGTTATACTGGTTGACTCTATCACAATGTCTGAATAGGCGTATTACTCAATTAAATATTAATCATGGATTTGTGATAGAATTCGGAGTATAAAATTATTGTTAGTTTGGACTGGTGTGAAAATCTTAACCATGTTAGCATCCCAACAGTATCAGTCCCTTTGAAAATATATTGAATGTCGACCCCATAATTATATTGGCGTATTAGAATATTTGGTTGTGACATATGTCTCACTTTGATCGGAGAGTATTCATATTCTTCTAATTCGCCTTTTGCGCTTCAACATATTCAACACTCAGAAAAAAACAACATTCCATCCACTGAATCCAAGGAGTAACCTTTAATTGTTAAACCCAGGTGAAAAATTGATCATTATTTATAGAATTGTGACTCATTCCGAAACACATGGCCTAAACACGTGGCAATACTTGACAAAAATCAAAAGTTCCATAGAAAAATTGATAAATGTATACCATGATTGGTAGTCTATACTGGTGAGGCAGGTTAGGGGTGAGCAGGGCCACGAGTTGCGAATTGATTCTAAATCATTCTTTGTGTAAACTGGTGAGAAGGACTGTATCAGTCGTTTTAAAGATATTGGCTGGAAATGAAGACTCAATGCATCTAATATGTTATATATATATATCGCGGCATCAGAATAATTGGTTGTGCCATCTGTCGTATATATATATTTATTGTTGATGGCATTCACGTATCACTAATTTCGTCTTTTGAATTGCTAAACATATTCAAAACTCGCAAAAAATTAACATTTCATACATTGTATCGAAGCCCGCTTGAAAAACACATCGCTATTTATAGAATTTAGCTGTGAGAAGTACTATGGTGTAGTATAATACAACTTCCAAAGCAACCAGCAGACCTAATGTTGTACCAAGTTCATTACAAATCTTTGCTGACTGTGACGCCTTTTTAGCTCCGATGTCATCACCTAAATGAATAGAGGAAATTTAGATAATTTGGTAAAGGGGGGGGGGGATGTAGAATTTGGCAATAATAAGTTTGATGGGTACAGGCAGCTCAAATCAACCCTTGTTCAGCTTTGTTGCAAAGATGTAGGTTGAAAAAAACTATCGATCCCTAAACACAACAAAACAACAGTATTTGGCACTGATCTGAAGCATGAAAGTCTTTGATGATACTGCACAACATGCAATTTCTCACCTCAAAATTACAATTCTGGAATTTCTAAATGACTCATTATCCGATCATTGTTCTTAGAGCAGTACTTCATTATTCCACAATCAAAATTCCTAGAGGAGATAACTCACCATTTCTGATAGCAAGTTTAGTTCCCAAAGAGCAGACGATAGCTGCTATACCGAGTAGAGGACAGCAGAGCATTGTTGTTATCACACTCCAGATAAGATGATCCTGAGGATGGTCAGTGTCAGACACTACTGACTGTGAAGGTAATATCTCCTCATGGTGTCCTGGGACGTTACGCTCCCACCACCAGGGTACCTCATGGCCGTATCCATGTTCTCGCCACACCTCAGACAGTTGATATACTGGGAGAGCCGGTGATGGTTGATTTGAGAGTTTGTTGTGGTCTATAAAGTATAACAAGAAACACTATATTTTAGCAGAAGATGATAGTAGCACTGGCTCCAAAGTTTTCTCTGGGTGACAAAGCTGTATTCTTAAAAGTTTGATTGACACCCACCAGGGTGACATAAATAGAACACATGATAGTTTAAACCCTGAACTACCATCAGCTTCTAGAACTAAGCATTGGTGGGAGAAAATCAATAAAGCTGAATGAATATCCCTACCTATTTGGCTGTTTGTATCCATTGTGCAACAGGGTATGTGATGCTCTGATAATAGTTATATACTGCTCATACTCTTACGATAATACATTTTACTATCCGACACTATGATCAAACCATGTAAGTCATATCATCCCTAATTGTCTTTGTCAGGCAATAACTAATAATCATTAATTTTTGACCAGTGTGTGCATTGATTAATCGTGATGTCATCCAAATTCTCAGTAGATATAAACACGCTGCCCCCATGCGGTTTAGTAATTTAGTATCCAGTACCTCGGCTTCAAAAGGCACAAGTCTGAATGATGCCTTGGTCTCTAGTCCAACCTGCCCTTTTAAATTTGAAAGATATTTGTGAATGTCGGCAATTGCCTTTCAGCTGGTTTGAATGGTGCAATCTTTCTGGAATAACCTCTTCTGAATGATAATGAACCAACATCGACTGTGTCTTTTTAGATTCCAACTCCATGTGAAATCAATGCTTTTATAGATTACAATCATGCAGGGCGTGGAGCAAGCAAATTTAGTTTTGTCCCTAATTGGTGGGGGGTCATTTGGAAAAGGGGCAAGCGGTTTTCCCCAGCACTGATATTTGTTCCCAAAAGGCCATATTTTTCCTTGCTTGAGATATAGCAGTGCACCGTTGTTAGAGGGTTCCAGAAAAGTGACTGTAGTTTTCGCAATAATGTTGAATGACTGCTCGGACAAAACAACATATTTTCAACTGATAGAGCAATGCATTGTGACACTCAGGTCAACTTTCAATGCATAGTGGGTTGTGTCAGGAGGTTCTCATTATAGAGGTTGCTGAACCGATGATATCATGACTATGATGGGATCAGATCCCACTTTTTTGGCATGGCGGCTAGCAAAACTAGGGTAAGAGAAAAAGAATTTGAAGTGTTTATTAGGCATCTTATCCTGACCTACATTATAGCACTAAAATTGAAGATAATACAATTCAATATAAGTTATACTAGAAATGCCGCGATCATAAATGCCACAAAACTTCAGGGGTGTGGATGATAAACACTCAGGTTGTCGATTGAGTTTTAGATGGATGTCCAATTGGCGATGTCATTACAAGTGCAAACTAAAATGGCTGTCCTTTCCATGCAACCTATGAGGAAGACAAGCTGAGTATCGTTGTCCTATTATGTGGCAGAACTCCCCCATCAATTATTTTCAGTGAGTACAGCCATAGAATATAGCGCAACAAACATGTTATAATTGTGGTACAAACCACCAAGAAGTAAAAGAGATGATAAATGTAAAAACAAACTGTCTTTACTGGGATTCGAACTTGGGCCTCTCGCGCAACAAACATGTTATAATTGCGGTATAAACCACCAAGTAGTAAAAGAGATGATATGTAAAAAAAAATCTGTCATGTCATAATTAAGCATATGGCGGCCTTATATACAGCTTATTTCGTTCAAAAATCACAAAATCTGTCCAGCGCTTTCATGTACTCTTGTCATAGTAATAATTTCACTGCATTTTCTTACCATTTAGGAGGTGACTGCCACATATACAGCTTATTTTGGTCGAAAATCCCATAATCTGTCAAGCGGTATCACATAGTCTTGTCATCTTAATAGTTCGATGCAATTTTTCACTAATTAAGCATGTGGCGGCCTTATATACAGCTTATTTTGTTCAAAAAACACAAATTCATCAAGCGCTATCATGTCGTCTTGTCATATCAATGTTTCAACGCAAGTTTTCACCAACTTAGCACGCTGCGGCATTATGTGCAGCTGATCATGTTCGGAAATTACAAAATCTGTCAAGCCCTATCAAGTAGTCTTGTCATAATAATATTTCACTGTTTTTTTTTTTACCATTTAGGAGGTGATGGCATTATGTGCAGCTTATAATGTGCAAAAATACCAAAATCATCATTATCAAATCATCATTATTAATTTTACTAAACACGTTGCAACACCATCACTGCGAGGCGCATGAAAAGACAGCTAATTATGCACAATTCAACTTCACTTTAAAATCATCAACATCTCTCACAATGAGTGCCAGGTTAAGCTGAGTGTTATGTGACCAAATTTCATTATTCACTACTTCAAGAATCATTAAGGTAATGTCAAAGACCGATCCGAATATCAACATATCATATACCGTTGGAAAGCTGCCGAGCTACTGAAAATGAATACCTGAACAAAAACTTGATTGGATGACGTTGTGTCATTAAAGGGAGGAAATGAGGCAGAAAACGCTGTTTTTGTCAAAGCAGATTGAGGAGTCAAATTAATTGCAAGAAATTTCAAAACAGGTGGAATGTATACTTAGAGATTGAGTTCATAGTAAAATTTGATTTTCTTTGATATACGACTAGTCTAAACTGACTTTTTACGTCACGCCATACAACTCATTTTTTTTGTGAAGCCGTGAAAATATATGAAACTTCAATCATTAATTCAGAACAGATCATTTGCTCGAAACAAAATAAATTATGATTTTCCCTTAGAGTACACTTCAAATGTCATACATATTGACTTTCAACAAATTAGCTTGCATATTGCGAAAACAGTGGACTCTCGAATACACCTGATATTTTTCGCAACTTTTGCATAACGTCAAATGGGCTGTCCAAATGACCATTATTGTGGCTAAACAAAGTTTTTTTGAAAGTTCTCACATACGAAGCCGCTTTTATTACTCATGGTGCACGCAGGAAATGCCAACAGATTTTTTCACTGCATCTTCGTTTTTCTTGAATTTAACGCAAAAGAATGGCCAAAAACACCTCAAAAGTCCCAAAAAATAGCTGTTTTTTGGCCTTCTTTTGCGTTAAATTCAAGAAAAACGAAGATGCAGGGAAAAAATCTTTTGCCATTTCTTGTGTGCACCATGGCTAATGAAAGCGGCTTCGTATGTGAGAATTTTCAAAAAAACTGTTTAGCCACAATAATGGTCATTTGGACAGCACATTTGATGTTATGCAAAAAAATATCTGCTTTGACAAAAATAGCGTTTTCTGCCTCATTTCCACCCTAAAATGACACAACGTCATTGAATCAAGTTTTTGTTCAGGTATTCATTTTCAGTAGCTCGACAGCTTTCCAACGGTATTTGATATGTTGATATTCGGATCGGTCTTTGACATTACCTTAAGAACAGTTACAGGTTTTATGCAACCCAGATGTTTTAATCAAGCAACGTATTATTAAGCAAGCGATCCATTGTTCAGACACAATGTTATATTTAATTAGTTATTGCCGAACAGTGAACATTGATAGCCTCATAATCCTATTCATCCTTATGTTTTTTAGCGCTCACATTAATGGTCATTATTTCACAGATGATATTTTCAATGGAAGCCAAAATCTGTATCTATAGCAGTAAATCATAAGTTCCAGCAATTCGATCCAGTAGTCTTTCCTTATATAATCACTGAAGGCTTTCATAAGAGCCTCCCTCTCTCTGAGGCTTGAATTAATATGTCAAGAGATATCAGTACTAATAAAAATATAATGTGAGGTTATAAGCCCTAAATAAGTAAATATCATACTCGAAATTGAATGAAATGATTATTATTGTCTTCTCCTTGATATTAAGGAGACAACTCCAAGGAATGCCAATAACAGCACATATAGAATACTATGACCAGACTTCCTTCTGTGATGAGTGAATCTCCTTTGATGTGACAGGATAGCTACCTCTCCCTTGCATAACTTTAGAGCTGTAGAGCCTCAGAAATAATGTCTTTGATAGGAAAATACAAAATGAAAGCAGGGTAGAAGTTTGACCTCACAGATTTGGAGTGATAAATGATTAACCAGACAGGCTGTTGGCCATGTGTAACTGTTGCACATGTATTCACATATCTGTCAACATAAAATATTATCATGACCAGGACTAAACACCTGGCATGGTTCAATCTGGTAACCATAGGTAGGTTTAAGCAAAGCAAAGCAGAGTGCAAGGACCGCCTTACGCAATGAACCTTCTTCTCAGTTCCCTGGGGCCTGCACCCAGTGACCAAGCACCCTGATTAAGTTTGCAACTTAGAACAGCAAAACAACATGAGTATCTCTATGATCACCAGTATGTTGAGAGTTTACCTGAAGTCCACAGATTTTATCTGTACATGATTTAGGGGTAGAACCTAAGATCCTGTATACTCAAATCAAAAAGTTAGTCGTTGCAGGAGTATTGCTGTGTTGAAGTTTAAAATAATGTCATAGAGCCATACTAGCATATTCACTTGTATTAGCTTAGAAGAATGCATGCATGCATGTATAGTTACATTTTCCATTGCATGCATTATATACATGATATAACTTCCTCTGCATGTAATTCATCGTCTCTATAAACACCTGCAATAGATATCGAACCATGGCATCAAAATTCTTGTTCATTATTTACAGTCGAGCAAAGTTGAGATTACTCTGGGATGACCGAAACAACCCTAAATATATTAGGTAGTGAACGACGCGTTGGTAGTTGGGGTGTTTACAATAGAGAGCAGTTGAGCTCCCATTCTATCATGACAGATTGAATCAGTCACATTTAAATCTCAAGGTACTCATAATGCTGTTACCTGAGTATGGATATATGATGATTTGTCTTTTTTATTCCTTCATGATATGTGGCAGCATTGATTTGCGGTGCAATCTTATATATCTAAAGCTGTGGATTTTGCCATGGTAGTCTGTTCTCTCGGTAAAAAATTCCACCACTTGAATTTCCTACAAAGAAGACATCACTGATCGATGTTGTCAGAGACAGTGGTAGGAGACATCATTACGTTACATGAAAGGCTACCTTTTGCATTGTTATGCTTGAGTTGCTGCATATTCTGCAGTCATATCAGCACAAAACCTGTGAATAGTATGAGTATTCAAATACAAGCATTCTTAACCTATACTGTATTTTTTAGACTAAATAACTTGAATTTAACTTACAGCAATAGACGATAGTAATAGGTCTGTAAGCTGGTAGGCCTGTGAGCTGTTAGGCCAGTGAGCTGTTAGGCCTGTGAGCTGATAGGTCTGTAACCTGGTTGATATGTTAGCTCGTAGTCCTGCAAGCTAGTAGGTCTGTAACCTGGTAGCTCTGTAAGCTCATAGGCCTTTAAGCTCGCAGGTCTGTGAGCTGGGAAGTCCGTATGCTTGTAAGTCTGGTAGGCCTGTAAACTCATAGGCCAGAAAGCTGCCAGGCCTGTATGCTTGTAGATCTATTAGCTAGAAGATCTGAAAGCTCGTAGCCCTGAAAGCTGCAAGGCCTGTAAGCTGGTAGGCCTGAAAGCTGGAAGGCTCTAGGCTGGTAGGCCAGTAAGCTCATAGGCCTGCAAGCTGGTAGATCTGAAAACTTGCATGCCTACCAGCTTGAGGCCTGTAAGCTTGTAGGTTTGTAAGCTCATAGGCCTGTAAGCTGGTAGGCTCCAAGCTTGTAGATCGCAGGCATGTAACCTGGTAGTTCTGTAAGCTTGTAGGCCTGCAAGATCTTAGGTATGCAAAACCTGAAAAATGGTAAGTATGTAAGGCGGTAGGCCTGTAAGCTGGAAAATCTGTAAGCTGTTATTCTCTAAGATAGTAAGCCAGTAAGCTGGTAGATCTATAACCTTGTAAGCTTATAGGCTGGTAGGCCTGTAAGCTTGTGGGCCAGTAAGATGGTAGGCATGTAAGTTTGTAGGCCTGTAAGCTCTTAGGTATGTAAGCTGGTAGGCCTGTAAGCTCATAGGTATGTAAGCTGGTAGGCCTGTAAGCTCTCAGGCATGTAAGCTGGTAGGTCTGTAAGCTGGTAGGCATGTAGGTTTTTAGGCCTGTAAGCTGCCAGGCTCTAAGCTGGTAGGTCTGTAACCTGTGACAGGCCTATAAGATGTGGCAGGCCTGGAAGCTGGTAGACCTGTAAGCTTATAGGCCTGAAAGCTCTAGGTCTGTAAACCTACAGGCCCGTAAGCTGGTATGACTGAAAGTTGGAAGGCTCCAATTTAGTAGGTCTGTAAGCTCTCAGGCCTGTAAGCTCTTAGGTCTGTAAGCTGGCAGGTCTATAAGCTGGTAGGCCTGTTAGCTGGAAGGCCTGTTAGCTGGAAGGCCTGTAAGCTGGTTTTAGAGCTATTATCGTAAAATGAAAGCTTTTTTTGAAGTTTTTTTTGGTCATATCAACTGATACTATGCCATTCTCTATGTGTGCTAAGTTACAGACCTGTAGCTATAATAAATCACCATGAGGTCCAGTGTGGTCCAGTTTTTCGTCCCATTTTTACCCCGAAAAATGAGGTTTTCAGAGCTATTATCGTAAAATAAAAGCTTTCTTTGAAGTTTTTTTTGCCATATCAACTGATACTATGCCATTGTCTATGTGTGCTAAGTAACAGACCTATAGCTATAGTAAATCAGCATGAGGTCCAGTGTGGTCCAGTTTTTCGTCCAATTTTTACCCCGAAAAATGAGGTTTTCAGAGCTATCATTATAATATAAAAGCTTCTTTTGAATTTTTTTCGCTATATCAACTGATACTATGCCATTGTCTATGTGTGCTAAGGTACAGACCTCTATATATAGTAAATCACCATGAGGTCCAGTTGTGGTCCAGTTTTTTTGTCCCATTTTTACCCCAAAAAATGAGGCTTTCAGAGCTATTATCGCAAAATAAAAGCCTTTTTTGAAACTCTTTTTACTGTGTGTGGGGTGTGCAAACACACAGTGGACCTCCGGTATTTTTAGTCCCAGTTCCGCCAGGACCTGGCTAGGATGAATGGTGCGCCAGTACCAAATCAGAAATGACTGCCGGCACCAGGAATTTGACCTGGACTTCAAAAATCACAAACCTGAACCTCAACCATGAGACCGCTCCTCACTCACTTTTTAACATATGTATAGTAACCATTTTTATCATTTTATATTTTACTCTTGTGTATTTCACCAATAACTCTCTTTTTAGTGGAATTCACTCCAGTACAGCACACTGCTGATTTTAGGAGGAGCACCAATACAAAATTGTATAACCACCCGCACTTAACTTGATGAAAGCTAGAATCAAACCTCATTTGCCCCTTGTTATTGCAAACAATAGACTAAGGAAGTGCATTGCATACAATATTGGCAACAGAAATAAGTTAACTCAGCTTCAATGCTAAAAGCAGACTTTTTCAAGCCTTATTTTGGTCACAGGAAATCTTTCTTATACCTAATAATCAGATAAGAATGATAAACATCAATTTTCATAGAATATTGAATCATGTAATATATTCATAGAAGTTCAGAATTGGCCAAAGAAACACTTGCCAGATTATAATCAATTTATGCGATTGAGAACTTTGTCCTTGTTATAAAGCAATCACCTTCCTTATACCTTATACCTAGCAGTAGTTTCCAGTCTAGAGTATTTATATGTTTATGGTTTCCTAGCAGGGTACCATACAAGACAAAGTATCAACACCGTGTCGAGCACAAGAGGCTTTTACATACCTGTTCAAATTTTTATTGCATTTAAACAAATAGGGGCCCCATGGCAGCTGCTCAAATACACCAACGTCTAGCTGCAGCCTCAAAAACATGCCTAAGTTGATGAAGGCTATCGATGACGATTAATGAGTTCCTATTGGCTAATAACTAAGCATGAGTCATGTGACCTTTGGGTTATAATGGCTGGTTAAAATCAGATATAATTTGATTATTTCATTATCCAGAATGGTTTGGTGAGTTTGAGATGAGAATGCAGACATATCCATTGAGGATTAAATTGACTGATATATAAGAAATCCAATAGTTTAGTGGAAAATTCAGTTTTCAATATGTGTTGATAACCCATTATGTCACATGACTTATGCTTAGTTATTAGCCAATAGGAACTCAGTAAGAATGGTTCATATAACCATGAGGAAAGAGCTCGGGTCATTAATAGCCTTCATCAACTTAGGCATGTTTTTGAGGCTGTAGCTAGACGTTGGTGTATTTGAGCAGCTGCCAAGGGGCCCCTATTTGATCAAATGCAATAAGAATTTGAAGAGGTATGTAAAAGCCTCTTGTGCTCGACACAATGTTGATACTTTGTCTTGTATGGTACCCTGCTAGGAAACCATAAACATATAAATACTCTAGACTGGAAACTACTGGCTTAGAGCATCTTCTCTAATTCAGTGACACAACGTCACTGCGCTGTTCACTTTTTCACTGTAGCCCATAGGGCAGAAGAGGAGTTATGTCCCCATACATGTAATGTAGGAATAAAACACCCTGTGATTTCTAAATATGACCACTAAAACTTGGTACACCCAATGAATTTTATAGAACATATAGTAATAAAGTATAAAATGTGATCAGTATATCGTGCAAGCAAATATTTTCCGTGCAATAACAACTTACATTATCGCTGCTTCTGGCCTGAAGAATTTGTATGAAAAATGGTGCATTGACTATTGTAAATTTGAGGTTTTGCTCAGCATTTTCACTTAATCAACTACATCTGATATGTCCAACTGTCAGACATGTAACCGTAAGATGGATAATACTGATGATCCTTGAGTATGGTTTAATTTTAAATGTATTTTGTCAACTAAAGGCTTAAAATCTGGGCATTTTAAACTAGCATAAGCTAGAAATGTTGGTCTTAGATTGACATGGTAATCCTACACATCCCTCCCTGATACACATGTATCAATCTGTGTAAAAATCAACAAATTTTAAGCAGTGGAATCTTTCAAAAGCGTTGAGGGTTTATAATCTCACATATGACCTGGATGTCTAGTGTTTCCCCAACATTTGGTGGGTATTCTTGAGACTTTATTTATGAAGAAAATTAACTGGTAGAACAACAGGAAATAAGATTTGATAAAATACCACAATTTAACTCGCCTTGTGGGAGCAATCCGCTGGCTTGCGACAGGACATGAATAAAATATTTGACAGAGATAAGAAATTGAACTATTATCATGGATGATTTAAATGCAGCCCAATCTGGCCCAATCAATCCAAAGAAAAACTTTTGTTAAGTTAAAGACCTTCAAAATTTAAGCAAGATTCTTGTCGATTCAAAAAATGTCCCAGACTGTCCCAATCAATCACATAAATATTGAATTTTATGTGCATGCTGTAGAGAAAATAAAAGTTGCTCAGACTGGCCAAATCAATCGATAGTTTAGTGGCTGTATATTTACCGAGATTTATCTTATCAGACATGGCTGAGTATAGGGAGGCAGGTCATTTTGGACCGAATAAGAGTGTTTGCATCCGTTTTCCAAACGGCTTCATGATGAACGCAGATCCTTACATAACGATCGATTATTTCCTTCATAATGCTGCTTGCATGCTAAGCACAACATAATCTTTGATAGACTGTGCAGCCGGACAAGTTCTTGGAATTTAGGACCCAAACCTGTTTTAAGCAATGATCTGATTACTCTCTCTGACAAAACTAAAAACTGCTTTGGAAGGGGTTTTGAGTCCACCACGATTTTTAAGTTTGATGAGTGTCGGCATGTCACCTTCCCTCGCTTTGGCCACATCCTCGACACAAAGGCTACAGCTTAGTTGCATCGTTCTGGTTATGAAACCTCCTATCAGAGAAAGGATCATGTACGCATTGAGTAATTAATGCTATATTTAATCTATTTAAATATGTATTTATGTGTACAACTGGCTAATTGATTTGTTTTCATTATATCACGCCTTTGTTATCCAATCCAAAAAACAAACATTTAGAAACTGGGACAATTTTCATTCTAGATCATCAAGACTCAGTATTTTTGTAGATAAATTGAAAAGCTAAGATCTTCAAAGGTACTAAGATCTTGTAACATTGCAACATTTGCCCTGTTTTGTCAAGAGTTATGCTCACTTACCAATATACTCCACAATATCTGTGACAGGTTTCGATAGCCCAAGCTTGATCTTTGAGTCATTTGAATCCATAAACTTAAAAAGAAATCTAAATTTCTCTATAAGTTTATATTTGAATCTAGTTGAAGCTTGCCAATTCGGTTGATTTAGTTCTTTTGATCTTTCTGAGAAGCAGCTGGGAGTCAGGAGGAGTGCACTAAATTAGGGAGGACCATGTTCATGCTTCAATTAACCAGTAGTTTCCAGTCTAAAGTATTTATATGTTTATGACAGAGTGCCAAAAAACAGCTATTTTTTGAGACTTTTGAGGTATTCTTGGCCATTCTTTCGCTTTAAATTCAAGAAAAACGAAGATGCAGTGAAAACATCTGTTGGCATTTCCTGCGTGCACCATGGGTAATAAATGCGGCTTCGTATGTGAGAACTTTCGAAAGAACTTTGTTTGGCCACAATAATGGTCATTTGGACAGCACATTTGACGTTATGCAAAAGTTGCGAAAAATATCAGGTGTATTCGAGAGTCCACTGTTTTCGCAATATGCAAGCTAATTTGTTGAAAGTCAATATGTATGACATTTGAAGTGTACTCTAAGGGAAAATCATAATTTATTTTGTTTCGAGCCTATGATCTGTTCTGAATTAATGATTGAAGTTTCATATATTTTCACGGCTTCACAAAAAAAATGCGTTGTATGGCGTGACGTAAAAAGTCAATTAAGACTATTCATATATCAAAGAAAATCAAATTTTACTATGAACTCAATCCCTAAGTATACATTCCACCTGTTTTGAAATTTCTTGCAATTAATTTGACTCCTCCATCTGCTTTGACAAAAACAGCGTTTTCTACCTCATTTCCTCCCTTTAATGACACAACGTCATCCAATCAAGTTTTTGTTCAGCTATTCATTTTCAGTAGCTCGGCAGCTTTCACATCTTGCCTTTCATTCTCCACTCTTTGTCAAATCCTGTTTTTCGCAAAATCTTTTCATGTGCTTCACCATCAGCATTATATTCACACGTCTCCATAAAATATTAGATATGCAACACTTGGTTATACCTAAACATGTATCTACCCAGGCTCATCGGACAATTCGACAATATATGCTGAAGTGTCCAACAAATCTGATTCATTGTATTTCCATCGATCAAATTTCTATCCATATGGGCTGATGTTACTAAGCAGTCCCCCAACAAGTCCACCTGCCTTGATAGACTTTACCTACAGCTAGCGTTAGGCGGCGCTCCTCCTTAATCCCAAACCTTCATCAAAGACCTGCTCCCATCTTACCTTTTGGATTTTATTCAAGAACTACCGGTTCGCTTCCACCCCAATGTCAATATGTGCAGTTGTCACGGCACAAACAGTCCCACTCATCTTAATTCGTGATTTGGTATCTCTGACAGTCTCTGTGACAGAACACCTTTCACCAGTGTCCAGTGTTGGAGCACAATCCTTTTAAACATGGTGTGCTGACTCGTTCAAAATCCAATCATTTCGATGTGATGTTCTGTAGAAGATGCAATCGTGTCCGGCTTACATCATGAAAGCTGTGAATTGAAAATTGAACGGTGTTTTGAAAATTCCTGTGCCATTCTCTTTCAAGGTCAGAACTATAATTGTGCCCAACTCCATATTAAAGGTTTAATTGATGATTATTAATCTCCCTTCTCTCAAGTTGTCGTGCTCCCCATGCCTGTATATGGTTAAATTTATAAAACCAGAATTTCAGGGTTGAATAGATCAGGGCCGGGCTCATAATGAAAAATTTATGGTGCTCTGAATGGGCACTAAAAACCGGTATTGTATTGGGTATTGTAAGAGATGTGAGAGGTGTCGTATGGGACATGTCTTACAGCACTGGGTGCTGTTAGACATGTCCCATACGGCACCTAACTCATTTTTTAGAGGTTTTGGGACTTGGAGAACTCATAAATCATGCTGGGCCTCGGGCCGTTTTGGGCGTTTTCCCCTGCAGTATGCTCGGATGATCAACTTGATTATTGGCAACAATAGTTCCTTCAATTGTTGTTATTGTTGATGAAAAGATTGTACCCTGCTTTAACAAAAAAAAAATGGTGCAGGATAAAAATGTGAAATGCATATTTCAATTATTAGTGCATGATAAACAAAACAATTAATTTGGTGTTTATGGTAAGAAAACATGGATTCAATAAAAACTATGAAATTAAGAAGAATAACATTCCAGTTTTGCCAAAAGATATGCAATCTTGGTTTCAAATATTATAGCGTAATAAAGTAAATGTAGATATAAAAACCACTTACAATTAATGGTGGGATAGTGTTGTTGAAACCGAGCAATGGGGTGAGTTTATACCATGTTAGGCACTGTAAAATTGTTGTTATTTGTAACTGTAACAAAGATAAAAATAGCTATTTATCAATGAGCGTGGAAATAGACATACATTGCAGCCTTCAATATGTTGATCAGCTAACATCGCTCGAACTGATTTTGCAGTGATGGATACATAAATGTGCTGCCGTTAGGGTTTCCAATGTTGCCACGTTTATACCATTCAATGGTTATCTAATTCATTCCCTACATTAATAATCTTATCTACCTTATCGTGCTTAAAATGTATAATAAGAATGCGTACAATTAAACTCACCACCATACATATATTGAGATATGTCTAACTTTGGTGTACAGCGTCCTTCAAAAATGATGTTCCAAGGAGCAGATTTGTTCTGATTGCTATACTGACGTTAAGAGTTAAAACATCATGCTGGACTTATTGTCATGTGGTCAGTCTTGCAGAAACGTTTACTAATTGTAACTTGCTCATCTGAGAGTTAAACAAGAGAAGACAACTTGATTCAGTTAACTTCCTAATACATGCAGGTAGGCTAGACTGGATAAGTATAATATCTGGTATATAGGGGTTTCATATGTGATTCGAACGGGTCAAAAATCAGGACCTGGTTTTTTATGTTTTGGCTAGCTTGCAGGGAGTTGTTTTGACTAACTACTGTACTAGAAATTGGACTTACTAGTAATTCGACCGATTAGGCTTGAGTGAGCGCGTATTCACAACTGCTGCTGACTAACAAGACCAGCTCAATAAAAGGTAAATTGCATAAAGACAGTCATTTATATAAATTCATTGTGGTTTATGCTTTTGGTGATCAAATTAGTATGATGAGTATATTTTTTCCAAAAATAGTGATGCATAATCTAAGCCTATGGGTATGGTGAAACAAATCAAAGTACAAACAAATAACGATCAACACATTGGTAGGCTTGTTATTTGGTTATTCTGAAAGAGCCATGACCGGGATACAAACCTGGGATTCCGCAAAGTACTAATCACTATTCTATTATGGCTTAGTTAAACATAGTCTTAGGCTATCCAAAGAAATGATAAATCCAAATTACGTAGATGATCAAAAAGTTACTATAATTATCAAATGTTCTAAATAATATCACACATAAATTTTGAGGTATATGTTTTATTGTGTGGCTGTAGAGCTTGAATGCTTATGCCCCTTCACCTCCAGAAGTAATACCAATCATCGTCACCATCATTAGAAACTCCTGGAGTAAGACAAATCAAGACTCCACCACCACAGACCAAAGGGCTTTCAAGTCATTGGTTTTTAGGTCTCCAGACAGGAACTGCTGTGGCTGAACGTAAATCAGCGCTAGGAGCGGCTAAATTTGATCATAAGGGCCTTGGTGTCGAGCCCCACGGTGTGCACTGTTTGTCTAGTACTACTTCATTTAGGTGTTGTGGGCAGTTCACACTAGCTGATCAGAAAAGTATAAAACCGACAATGGCTAGCCACATTGCAATAACCTTCATATCAATGAAGTTGCAATTATCTCTCAAAAAAGAAAAATCCCACAGCACAGGCATAAAACCAAGATTTCTCAATTTATTGTTCGTTGATGCAATGTACGGTATTTAACTCACCGGACATCACAAAGCCACTGTATTACATCAACTGTTTATCGTTCATTTCATTAACCAATTCCAATAATTGATTAACTTTACACCGTCATCCACGAAGGGTAAGTAGATCTAGACTCTCTGTCTACCCACTTAGATGATATCTTCATATTCGGTTAAAAATTGGGTTTAGTTTAATTAAACTTCCTGGCATACTCACAATTCTTTAGCTCAATAGCTCAGTCAGTAAGGCAAGTTATTTATGATAGGAAGCAAGAAGGTTTGTTTTCTACCTATGATAATGATTTTTTTACATTTCGACGTCTTATTAGCCAAATATTAATACCTACTTATAAAGCAACCAGACTCATAAATGAAATGCTCTTTTTCCAAATAGTATTTTGTTCAGCCTTTCAGGTCCTCTCAAATCTAGCAGTCTTTAAAGTTTTATAAGTGTTAGTTTAACCTGGGGTTATAGAACTTGATTGTGACATGTCACTTCATAAAAAGTTTTTTTGTTATACATATTTCACTTCACTTCACTCTATCCTCCAACAGCTGCTATGCCTATTAAAGCACTTATAATTTATTTGCCAGTTCTGTAAGGACATCTTGACCACTCGTTGACGACGGGTCTGTGAAAAATCATAAGAAGTGTTGAGTCTTCAGACATTGCAAGACAGTCATGATGCATTCTCAGACAGTCTTGAGACATTTTATGCAGTCTTAAAGCCTTTTTTGTAGACCAAGTTCTTTTCACACAACAATACAAATTGCGATCACTCATTCATATAATTTCACTGGTATTTTTTGGTAGCAGCATGGCAAGACGAGAGAATTTTCCCAAGTTTGTATGTCTTTGATAGACCTATGGTGTTTGTCACTGAATGCAGTATGATAAGTCTCCCTGTTGTAGAATTTCAAGGTGTTAATATTTAAACATCACTGAGAAAAAGCATGTTAGCTTTTGCGATAGACTTTTATAGATTTTGGAATTCAATTCCGTAGCTGACTGCAATTGTAAGTTGGCCAAAATTTTTTCTCTCCAGCAGGATCTTATTTCAGTGATGAGACCTAGATTTATACTTGCCAACATATAAAATAGCCATGGATGACCACAGATTTTTTTAACTTATAGAAAAGAGCTCTAAACTGCACACTAGATCTAAGCAAGAACCGTTCAATGCTGATTTGAGGAAAAGATACCAGTCAATAAACATGCAACTATTTTTGGCACTGTTGCAAATCAGAGAAGATTTACCTCCTCAAGCCCCTGAAACCACAAATCAGTCCCAGGTGGTCTAGCTATAAGCAGTGGATCTAATAACATGTGGGACTTCTTTATGGTATGTATTGCTCTTTTAGTGATGATTTAGTTATTTAGTGATGCCCATTGGTTGTGATATCCAAAATGCTAATGTCAGTTATACTGAAGTGGAAAGATTTAAACTGTTTGTGTGACTATCCTGTTGTAATTTTTAAGTATGACGATGTATTATTATTTATCCAACGAGATTATCAGCAGTCCAAACAGGTGTTAGAATGATATCTCCTTGTATTTGATATTCTTCAAGTACATTATATAAGTGTATGACTGAGATCAGACTAGCTCTACCTTAAAACCCAGCGAGTTCTGGTATTTATAGTAAAAAAATGGTTGTTGATAACACACTAGTACAACGAAATGCAGATTTCCACCAATAGGAACGTGGGAATGTAGGAAAACCCCTAAACAGGAAATAGCAAGACAAGCTGCAAGGGTGATTTCCACCAATAAAAACTGAGTAAACAGGAAACTGCAAGACAAGTTGTAAGGATGATTTCCAGCAATAAAAATCTGGTAAAGCAGGAAACTGCAAGACATGTTGTAAGGTAGATTTCTACCAATAAAAATTGAGTAAACAGGAAACTGCAAGACAAGTTGTAAGGATGACTTCAAATTTGAACATTATTAAAAATTAACAAAAAAAGGCAGAAATATTTCTAAGGGATGTTTAAATAGGAGTTCCTCAGGGATCTGTATTAGGTTACTTGAGTAATAAATTGATTTTAAACTATACAAAAACATTTCAGGTAATTTTTAAATCCCAAAATAAGCAAATTTTAGATCCAGAACAGAATCTAATTAAACTTGGTAATCAGGTTTTAGAGAGAAAATAGAGCACCAAATTTCTCGGCATTCACCTTGATGAGAGCATTACTTTTAAAACACATATTTTAGAAGTTTGTCGGAAATTGAACTACATCCTATTTTTAATGCGTAGTGTACGGCCGTATCTTGATATTCCTACGATGATAAATTTGTATTACACATTCTTTTATCCACATTTAATTTATGGTATTGAGTTTTATGGTCATGCTGCAAATTGTCATCTTAATCACATCTATTTACTTCAAAAATTAGCTCTTCGTGTCATACTCAAAATCCGCCCACTTGGTCATGTGACCTCTTTCTTCTCTGAGTATCAAATTATGCCCATTGAAATGCTTTTTAAATACCGCTATTTGTTACATTTTAATAATACTCGCCTTAATGGGGAGTTAGAAATTCAAACCCCTGCCATTACAGCCACTAGGTCTAAGAAAAAATTTGCCCCAAAGAGAGCCAACAACTGTAGAAAGAAGAGGTCACCGTTAACCACAGGTGTTAACCTGTGGAATTCACACCTACTGGGAGAGGAGGGGCGGCTCCTTCTGCTTTGCGGGGGAGGTTGGCGTCCTCGCTGTGGGGGTGTAGTTCGCTTCTTGTCGAGTAGGCTGCGTGTCTGGGCTCGCTTTGGGGCCAGTAGCCTTTGTTTTCCCGATAATAGGATGAAAACTCAGGAAAACTATAGCATTTCAATAGAAAGTTTGATGTGGATTTCAGTTTTATGTCTATGACAGATGCATGTATCTAGAACACACAACTGATTTTTTAGGGGATTCCCCTTTTTCAAAGTAGCATATAACCCTCGCACCACCAAATATGAATAAGCTTGCAATTTTCCATCACAGGTGGGCATCATACTCATCGATGAATATCCAAGGTATAAGCTCTGGTTCTGCAGGACAGGGCAGTCAGCAGTCCCTTAACCTAAATGCTGCAATAAACTGAATTAAATCAGTAAGCTATGTTTTGTTTAAAGTCTGATAGAAAATGCTAAATTATTTTTATTGAGAGCAATAATACTGTTTCCGTAGATGAATTTGTAATCGAGATGACTGTTTATGGTATGAAGATCGAAACAAACTAAATATAACTGCTGAAATTCTAGAAACAAATACTTATACACACATAATACATTCATTTTTAAAGTATTAATCATTTGTTAAATCATTTTGGGTATGCTTGTAACTGAAACATATGGTGAATGAAAGTTTGTAATTGAAAAGTTAAAATTTTCCAATCTTAGTATTTATTTATAACATGCAAATGAAAATAATGATTGTAGGAAGACTTTTTCAAACAACATAAAGGCATTTGATTTTTATTGCAATACAAAACAATTCAATAACTTCACATATAAATTAAATTTAGTTGCGAAAAAATTAACTGCTTGTTTCATAGCGTTTTCCTTCCTGAACTTCAAATCGTTTGCTTGATGAGGTTAATATATTCCAATATATTGTTATTTAAATTTAATTGCAAAGATTTTTAGAAATTTTTTCTCTTTCAGCATATGGGTCAATTTTATGAATTACTGAGAAGACAAATCAAATCTGCTAAATGCGACTGCTGTGAAAGCTTTTATCATATGCTCTTGAAAAACATTTACAGCAAAAAGTCTCATCTGCTTTGTGGGAAAAGCCTTTTTTAATAAATACACCTGAACACAACAAAACCTGCCTTCTTATTATTTCTTTTTGGTTGTTGCTGTTTCCGAAGATATGGTCTTATTTGTTTTTTACGTTGGTCGATGCAAAGTTCATAATATATTTAGGGCTAAAATAAAAGGTTTGCAATCAGAATGGTCTGATCTGCTAATGATCAAGGAAGGTAACTTTTGAGCCACCAGACTCATAAAAGAAGGCGGCTTGTAATATGATGATGCATGTGGTTGCAAATGAGAGTGACTTATAGTTGCATGCTGTCATGGTCATGGTTTGTGCTAGCGATATTATCTGGATGTGTTGAGTTATAAATCAACTAGTTTAGATTTGTCTGTTGTTTCAACTTGGAGTATCTGAGCCATGATAGTATAGTGGTTAGTACTTCGCGTTGTGGCCGCGAAAACCCAGGTTCGAATCCTGGTCATGGCACTTTTGGAACAGCAGCACAACAATCGCATCCAAGATTCGAGTCTGTGTCGGCGCACACCATTCATTTATTAGTGTTCATGTATTTATGACTTTGTTTTTAATCGCAATTCATTGTAATGACGGTATGGGTAGTTCTAGTTGGATTCACTTTTACTAAAGATATCCATGGAAATTGGGTAAAGTTCATCTGTACTTGATTGTCTTTTCTTGTCACAAAATTTGGCCAGTATTGGATCTGTTTTATGAATCAGTAATTTTGAGTTTGTGCACGACAAATAGTTTAGTCAGCAGACAGAACTGCAAATGAGTTTGCACATACTCAAAGGTAAAATTTGCTGGGTGCAATTGTAAGTTGGCCATAACATTTTTACCTTCAACTGGTTTCTCGTTACAGTGAGGGGACCCAAAAGTTCTTCCCAGACAGGGAATCAGACCCTGGCCACGGCGGTGAGAGCGCCGGATCCTAACCGCTAGACCGACTGGGACTTATATGCATTATATGGGGGCACGAGAGAAGCCAAATCTTTCTAATTGGCCAAACTGCCAAAATAATTGCTGGTTTCACTTTTACAGATGTTAATTAGTGTTTGATGAGCAGGTATTAGGAGGCTGATTGCTTATTAACAAGGTGAAATTGCAAAATTATATCATTTATAATTATATCATCTCATCATCAACCATATCATCAATTACAATTTGGTTTAACTGACATTGGCATTTTGGATAGCACAACCAATGAGCATCACTAAATAACTAAATCATCTCCAAACAGCAATTCATGCCATTAAGAAGTCCCATATGTTATTATAAGTAGATCCACTGCTTATAGATTAACTATTTCTCTTTCAGCATATGGATCAAATTTATGTATTACCGAGAAAAGAAATCAAATCTGCAAAATGCATATGCTGTAAAAGCTTTTCATTATCTGTTCCTAAAAAGCTTTTACAGCACTTACTTACTTACGGCTTTTACTTTGCATTGGTTGATGTAAAATAAAGTTTATAATATAGTTACAGCTGAAATAAAAGTTTTGCAATCAGTATGGTCTGATCTGAAAATGATCAAAGGAGGTGACTTTTGTACCACCAGAATCATGAAAGAAGATGGCTTATAAAATGATGATGCATATGGTTGCAAAAGAAAGTGACAAATAGTGGTATGGTGTCATGGTCATGGTTTGTTCTAGCGATTTTATCTGCTTGTGTTGAGTTATAAACCATGATCTAACCATAAACCAACTATCACACAATGAAACATCTATTTCCAGTTTAAGGCGTGAATTCACTATAAGTCATCTGATAATAATAGTAATAAAATTCTTAGAGGGTACCGCCTTCCTTATTCAGATTTATCTTCGTTTTGAACTTGGACTCCCCAATTTGAGGTATCTGAGCCATGATAGTATAGTGGTTAGTACTTTGCGTTGTGGCCGCGAAAACCCAGGTTTTAATCCTGGTCATGGCATTTTGTGAACAGTAGCACAACAAGCACATCAAATATTGGAGTCAGGGTCCGAGCACATCATTCATATTATTCATCTTTTGTATGACTTTATTTATAAAAGCAACTAACTGTAATGACATCAGAATGACCGCTTCTAGTTGGATTAGGTATTGACTGATATTCATATGGCTTTCAAAGTCTGGTGCTTTGATTTTGCAGTCATGGCTCCAACTGAGTTTGACTCTTTGCTTGAACTTGAGTACCTTCTGTATTCTTTGTCGGATATAAAGTAGCGCTATTTCACCCAAACTCAAACTGGCCCGGTCCTGATTTTTGAGACACGCTTATATATGTCTTCCAAATATGTCTTCATAGCTGAGCGTATTTATGAGATGCCTAGACACAAGAGTTAGGGGCGGGTCACTAGTGATCCGCATGGTGATTAAGATATTCGAATTGATCCATTTTTAATGATGCAGTGTTGTCAGCGATATGATTTGATTTGATTCAAGTAATTGACAAGATTATCAAAACAGGTAACCCACTTTTTTTTTAATGGAAACTATTCCAGTTGTATGGAAAGGTTGATCTGAAATTTACTGGATAATTCAGTCTAGGTGTTTATGAGATATGCATGTTTAGAAGATTACACAAGAGGGCTTTTCCAGGGAAGTTGTGATAAAAACAACAGTAAACTTGTACACATGTTTTTTATAAGGACCTTTGTTATGGTACCAAAATTTTAATGAGAATGCTATTATTAATAGTTCCTATTTTGATAAACATAATGATGAATATATTGATGATTCATCTTTGAATTTCAATCTTTCATAAAGGTCAAAAAGGTTGATTGCAGTTTTTGAATAAATGTATATAGCAATGCATATTTTTATTGTTATACCAAATAGTTCTATGTTTAATCCTCTCAATTGACATAGAAATGTGAAATTTATTTGCAAAAAGATCACTACTGATGTCTTTCCCTCCTGAAATTAATCTCATTTTGTTTGAGGATGAAAGTATAATAAAAAAAAATTTCTGCCAGCATAAGGGTCTCATTACTGACTAAAATAGTTAACATATCAAGCGCAGTAAACTGAACCCGAAGAGTTTTTTTCAGAAAAAGGTCTCATCTGCTTCCTTTATGACTTATAACTAGTAAACCAATACTTGTATTTTGTTCACACTGTGTAAAGTAACCCTCATTCTGTTGATAAGTTATTTGTCATGATTATTTTATCTGGCTAAACCTTTTTATAAATATTTATTATCATTATCATCAGCACTTTCAAATGTAAATGAAGACTGTGTAGTATAGCTTTAATGATGGCACTAAAAACACTTTCACAAATATATCCATGGAAATACTTTAAATGCCCCCAAGAGCTTTGATATTATGATAATTATTAAAATTTAACTTTTTGTGAAATGAGATTTCAATCTCTCTAATTTGCATTTTAATTTAAAACTTGAATCTGACGTTCTTGTTTTCAGGTTTCATGTTTTGAGCCTGAGTTTTTTTTCAAATTTATTAGCATTCTCCATTCTTCGATTCATCAATCCTCAATTTATTCTTGCTCTGATTTTTGACGCCCAAAAAACATGGAAGACATGGAAACTGAATAACAATCAGCCAGCAATTTCGTTGTTCACATATCATGAAAATTACAAAATTATATACTCGTAGCATTTACATCATACATACATATCTAAGGGAGTTACAAACTGATAGCAACATTTAGGCAATGACTATTACATTACGAAAATTGAAGCAAAAAAGCCCCGATGAGTGCAGGGATTGAAGAAGGAAATAATAGTTATGGTAAGTTTTTAAAAACTCTTCTTGCGCTTCTCAGTTCGACACTTCTCAGGATGGTATTTTGATATTACAGGTTTACGAGAGGATGTTTTAGAATTATTGATCTTGATTCTATTAAAAAGAGGATGGCTCGGGTCCTCAGAAACTTTACTAAAATAGTGAGCACAGACGGAAAATAAAAACTCGTCAGTCTTTGGAAGATTAAGCTGATCTAATCTAGAAAAATAATCATCAACCTCGGTTAAAACAATTTTACTACTAGTTTTCTGTAACGTCTCTAGTTTTGCCTTGTCATGCTCCATTAAAAATGTGTACCAAACAGGAGCAGCATATGATAAAACAGGTTTGACATTCGTCTTATAAAAAGTTAAAAGGCCATCAGAATTCATGCCCATCTGACTAAGTTGTTTCATAAGGAAAATTCTACTGTTACACCTACTAAAAATATCACTAATATGATTTGAAAAAGTTAATGTCCGGTCAATAGTAACGCCTAAAAACTTGGCTGATTTTGACGGCAATATATCAGTGTCCAAATATTTAACAGGATCATCAATTCCTTTACGCTCAGAAAAAGCCACATTGAAAATAACAGTTTTGTCATGATTTAGTTGCATGTTTATCAACATGTAGGACTCCTTTATAATATGCATTGCTCTATTAGTGATGATTCACTGATCTAGTGATGCGCATTGGTTGTGCTCTCCAACATTCCAATGTCAGATATACCGGATTGTAATTAAATGATATAATTTGGCACTTTCACCTTGTTAATATGCCCTCAGCCTCCTATTATCTGCTCATCAAACACTAATTAACATGTGTAAAAGTGAGACCCGTAATTATTTTGGCAGTGTTGCCAACTAGCAAGGATTTGCCTTCTCTTATGCCCCCAATTTATGTATATCAGTCCCAGGTGGTCTAGTGGTTAGGATCCGGCGCTCTCACCGCCGTGGCCGGGGTTCGATTCCCCGTCTGGGAAGACCTTTTAGGTTCCCTCACTGTTACAAAGAACCTGTTGAAGATAAAAGAGTTCTGGTCAACTTACAATTCTCCATTTGTTTGGAAAAATATACCAGTGTCATTTGCAAGGCTCCAACCTTCAGATTCTGTGTACTTATAATAATTTTCATTTATCTAAGGACTGCATATTTCCACCAATCATAGGTTATTAGAGGCTTCACAAGGGGGAAAAGCCAACTCTTTGGCAGGCTATTGCTGAGCTCATTTACTGTGCAACTCCTAATTGTGATGAAATATAACTTCAAAATAAATTTACACCTACTTACTCTCCAATACTCGTACTATCTCAAGATAGCTCTAGCTCAGAAAATTTTCAGTGGCCTGAGTTTACTCTTCAGTAAGGGCAAACAGCATGCAGTGTTGTCTGTTGACTTCTGACTGATAATTTTCCACAACCTCAAAATTACTGATTTGTAAATTATATTCAGTAAAATAAAACAAAATTACTGATTCGTAAAATAAAAGGTAGTGAGGAGGGCTTCTCTGTTATGTAAAGAATAGGATTCATTCTGGATACTGCACTTCCAGAGAGTATCACGCTCCTAATCAAACTTAATTTCCGTAAACCCTTTGTGGTTTCTCTGATATACAGACCACCCAACAAGACAGTTTCCTGGGATGACTTTTTTTGTGATAACATTGAACAGGGTTTGGGTCACACAGATGATATTATCACAATACTGGGGGACTTCAATATAATTTGCTTGATAGGAAAAACAAAATTAGGTTGGATAGTAACGTTTTAACACGATTTTCTTTACACCAATTGATTGATTCCCCTACCTGGAACACCAAAAACACAGGTACATCAATAGAACATATATATGTCACAAAACCTAAATTTTTATTCTTCAAGTGGTGGATTGATCATTGAGTGATCATTTTTTGATATTTGCTAATAGAAAATTACAAAATTTGAAAACATACTGAACGAATCAAAAGGGCATATAATGATTATTCAAAATTGAGTCCTTTAAACATAGCAAAACTTTTTCTAATGTCTCCTGGAATCGCATTCTTTTGGAAGACAACGTAGACTCAATGGTAGATAGATTCAGTGATTTATATCAATTTCTTGTGTCACAAGTCACAAAAAGAAAAACTAAATTTTTAAAATCTCAAATTTTGTCCGTGTGGATTGTCAACGAGGTTCAACAAGCAATGAAAGAAAGAGACACTTTCAAGTCACAGAAAACATGGGATGTGTACAGAGTGAAAAGAAATCATGTCACAAACTTAATCAGGTGTATGAAAAGATTGTGAATTGAGCATTTGAGAGATATATCTAAAGGTGGTAACACTAAGCCCATATGGGATGCTCCTAGTGTAAAGAAATCTATCCAAAAAGCTCAGGACATAGAAATCCCAACACATTCATTCAACACCTTTTTTGCTACAGCAGCTGGAAAATTGGACAATGTTTTTCCGCAGTCTCAGGTTTTCAATACCTGATCAAACAACCAAACACCTAAGTTCAATACCCAATTTTACTCCAATAGATTGCCTCAAATAATTAAATAGTAGTTCTAACAATGAGCCCACATGATCTGAGCTAGCATGTGTTACACCCATCTTTATGAGGCTCAGCTTATTATATCATTATGTTTTTTCCTGATCCGCGAACAATTCTCTGAAATTTTACCAATTAGTGTTTGAGTTCCCGAAGGATCAATTTTAACTCCTACATTGTTTTTGATATTCATCAATTATCTCCTAAAATTACCATTAAATTCGGCCTCATTTGCCTATGCAGATGACACAACCTTTCTTGCCAAAGACCTGAATATCTATTCTTTAGAGAGACATACAATAATGATTTGGCTTGCATAAAATCTTGGTGCCTTTTAAATAGAATGACCATTAATATGAAAAAAAAGCATTTCTTGCTATGCAATTCATCAAACACACAAACTTTCTATCTTTTCTTTGGGGATACTGTACTTGCTAGGGAATCAAAGACTAAAATATTAGGCGAGACCATATTCAGCACATTTGCAGAACTGTGAGGTCCAGTCTTGCATTGCTCCAGAAATTTAGATTCTGTATTGACTGAGGTAATGCATTGAAGTTTAAAGGGCAACCAAGGTGTCAAACAACTTCTCATTGATGGCCATTGATTAATAGCAGATTGCACCTTCTGCATGGGGAAAAAGACAAAATATAATTCGGATGATTATTCAGCCAGAATTCTTGTGAAACATTTATTCCATCAGGTACTCAAACTCAGCTAAAAGAGAATACCACATAGCAGTTTCCTGTTCCTGTTATTATTTAGCCTGTGCTCTATAATCATTACAGCAAAGTCTTGGAACCTCCCCTAAACTGAAGTGTTACCCAGCTTAGAGTCAGCAACTACTTTGAGTTTTGCATCGCGTAATGCACAAAGCTGATGCTGCCCAGCACATTATTTGCTACCCATTAATGCATTGCTGCGAAACCTTGGTTGCCCTTTAATCACCAGATTATATTTTGCCATCTCATATATGGTATACATCTCTATTACAACATGTCTTTATCTTATCTCACAAATTCCATTGTCATCCTCCAGGAAAGAGCCTTCAGGCTTATAGCAAATACAAATGTACCAATATACCTGAATCAAACTCGGCATTTATGTATAGAATTAAATCTTTTAACATTGTCCGATCTCGCCTTTTAATTTTCCTCTGTTTTTTGCTATAAAATACTTCATGGTCTAGGCCCAAGCAATATAATCAATGATTTTTCAAGCACTGGACATCAAACTTGTTTTCGTGATACATCCACCTAAAAACTTCTTTTTGATTCATATGACTACCTCCACCCTCCTCAACACCTTTGTTCATCAACAACCAAACATACAAAATATATAAATATAAATTTGCATTGTCAAAATATTTGTTTTCACTGAATTGAGTTTTATTTCTTGATTTTATTCCAATTGGTTTTTTGTTTTGATTCCTTTGCACATCAGGGATGACAAATTCGGATGATGTTTGATACAATAAAAACGTATATCTAATACTGATTAAACTTGGTGACAAGAAAAGACAATTAAGTACCTATGAAGTGAAGTCAATTTCCATGGATATCTTTAGTAAAAGCGAATACAACTAGATGCGGTCATAATGTCATTAAATGGAGTTGCGATTAAAAATAAAGTCATACAACAGATGAATAATATGAATGACTCCAATCTTGGATGCGTTTGTTGTGCTGATCTTTCAAAAATGCCATGACCAGGATTCAAACATGGTTTTCGCGGCCACAACGCGAAGTACTAACCACTATACTATCATGGCTCTGATTGCTCAAAAGCCACCTCCCTTGATCATTTTCAGATCTGACCATACTGTTTGCAACACTTTTATTTATTATGGTATGATTTGCTCTTTGCACTGGTCAGCAGAATTGATTTGTTTTCTCGGTTATCCATCTATTTATATCCTGGGAGAGAAAAAATTCTAAAAATCTTTACAAATTTATAAATTTAAACATTGATATATTGGAATAAATATTAAACTCATCAAAGACAATTATTTGAAGTTCAGAAAGGAAGGTGCTATGAAATAAGCAGTAAATGTATTCACTAATAAATTTCATCTATATGTGAAGTTACTGATTGTTTTGAATTGCAAAGAAAATCAAATGAATTTATATTATTCGAAAAAAAAAGTCTTCCTACAATCAATATTTTCATTTCCATGTTATAATAAATATTAAATTAGAAAATTTTAATTATTTATTTCATTCACAAGCTCTCGTCTACCATATTTTTCAGTTAGAAGCATACCCAAGATGATTGGACAAATGAATAATACTCTCTAAATAAAAATGCATTATTGCATTAAGTTGATGTTTATAAGTATTTGTTTCTAGAACTGCAGCAGTAGCTTGTTTCAATCGTTGTGCCACAAGCAGTTATCTCCATCTACAGAAGTACTATTATTGTATGAAATGAAAAATATTAAACATTTTTTATGAGATTATAAGTAAAACATAGGTTCTCAATTTAATTAAGTTTATTGCAGCAATTGAGGTTTAAGGGCTGCTGACTGCCCTGTGGTGCAGAACCAGAGCTTATACCTTGGATATTCATTGTTGAGTATGATGCCCACCTGTGATGGCAAATTGCTATTTGATTCATATTTGGTGGTGCAAGAGATGAATGCTACTTTGGAAGAGGGCAAATTCCTGAAAAAAACAATTGTGTAATGTTCTAGAAATGTGCATCTGTCATAGTACCAACTGACGCATTATCAAGGTCGTTACACCTTTTACCTTTGCCAGTGCTCAACATATATTTTACTAGCATTACTGGACATCAATCGATGAACAAGAAATGTCCAACACTTTTGTTAGAACATTTTAATTTTTCGCGCAATTTCAATCTGAGAGACATGTTCAAGCTACACCCAACTTCAAATAACTTTTTAGATAATATCATAGCATCTACTTTTAACAATATTCAACAACATATATAATTTACGTTCAATAATCAATTATAAATCATTCAAACTCAATTTTTCTGATTATCTTTTCGTCATCTTGATTGAAAGTTTTTGGTTTTTTTTCCCTTTTTATTGTTTTCTTGGAAGGCTGATTTCTCATCGAATAAAAATTAAGCAAAATAATATGAGAATCATCGTTGTAAAATACTTTTGGAAGCTCGAAATCACCGTTCTATAAATAGGACAGCATTTATAGACAATGATATTTTTCATAAATACACCTGACTGCTTTGTTTTTATTTATTTATGCATGGTCTTTATTTGTCATTGACTTTGATCGGCAATAATAAAGTATATATATATATATATATGACAATAAAGTTACAAAAAAAAAGTAGTCATAACACTGAAATCCACATATGGATTTTCTATTGGAATAGCATAGTTTTCCAACAAGAAAAATGTTACTGTTAGAGTGTCTAGGAAAGCAAAAAAACAACCACTGTTCATCTCAAAGCTTTGCCATTGCAATGAACAAAAAAAGTGACGCCCGAGGTGGGGCTCGAACCCACGACCCTGAGATTAAGAGTCTCATGCTCTACCGACTGAGCTACCCAGGCTTGTCTGCCCCTGTATAAAAGCCGCATATGAATTATTTGATACCACTTTAAAGCTAGTCCTGCTTTTTTTTCATTGGTGATCTCTATCAAAACGATTAATTCAGTATTTAATTATATATATTACCACAGGTGAGCCAATAATTGCATCTATATCATGGTCATAAATTGTATTTTGAATAGATCGATCTTTTGGCCTTCTCAATATGCAATCAGCACCTAATCAATCACTAATTATCATGTGTAAGTGAAAGTAAACCTTGCAATTTTTTTCGGAAGTGTTGCAATTCATAAAGGCTTTGCCCCTCATGCATCCATACAAATATACATACAGTCTTGCATGGTCTGGAATTAAAGTTTGATTGAAGTAAGTGTTATATTTTTCTAGCTAAAATCAAAATTTTAAGGTCCGAAAGAAAACGAAGAAACGAAAATCAAGACGAAACACATACACCATGTGGCTTGATGGGTCTAGGTTCGAGAAGAACTGAGAATGGCTAACATCTGAAGATCATGTTAAACACTAAACTATACTGCTTACCATTTATCGGTGAGATTTAAATGGTGCTTTGTTTCACTCTTTAAAAAAAGCTATGAACTCAGATCTGAACTGGGTTTTTTTGGACGCAACGCAAAATACTGATTACTATATTATCATGGCTCACATATAAGTCTTATTGCCATGCGAAGAACAGAAAATTTAAATAAAAAATGTTATCTTGTTTTTTTTTCCCCCAAGTTTTGCCATAATTTCTTTGGCACTTTTTGCCAGGATGATATTATTTAACAATTAAAATAGTGAAAAATAAAGTACTGCAATGTAATAAAATAATGATAGTTTATGCTTCATTGATATTTCGCAGCTTCTTTTTGAAGCAGTGCTTTATGGTGTAACAGGTGATTGGGTAGGATTTTCACATTAGATTTTGCCTAAAATAAGTACCTAAGCCACATGAGGTCAGTGGATAGATAATGTGACAGCTTTCAATTACTCTATAATGATTATCAGCCTAGTCGTTGGCACTCTCTATTCTTTTTGCCTGCATTTCAATTAAATGATGTCCAATTGAGCACATTATCTTCATTAATAAGCAACCATACCTTAATACCTGATATTCAATCTCAATTATTGAGGTGTAAAAATAAAACCTGCAACTATTTTCATACAATAAGTCACATGACTGCCCAGATATATTGATCATAACTGGAACATGGGTTGGGCTTAGTCTGCCCACACAAACTAAGTCATACTAGGATATTAGTCTATTAATGGCTTTTTATAATAAGCCAAATTGCAGGGTTCACTTTCATGTCTACACATGATAATCTGTGATTGATAAGGAGCTGATTGCATTATAACAACACCAAAAGCTAGATCTATTTAAAATGTAAGACAACCATGAAATAGAGTCAACTATTGGCTCACCTGTGGTAAAATCTATTATTGATTACTGAATATTTGGTTTTGATAGAAAAAACCACTGAAAAAAAGGCTAATTAGGTCAAAACAATATCAATTTATCATTATGCGGCTTTTATACAGGGGCAGACAAGCCCGGGTAGCTCAGTCGGTAGAGCATGAGACTCTTAATCTCAGGGTCGTGGGTTCGAGCCCCACCTCGGGCGTCATTGTTTTAAGTTCCCAGAACAAGTGACCCACTAATCGGTACACAGAGAAAAATAATTGGGTGAAAAACAACTAAATTGTCGATGAAAAAACAAATGATAATGTAAATGATGGTGTTTGACTGCTTTTAACCATGTGATACACTGTGTTTTGCTGAAATGGGCCACACCAATAAATTATTAACTGATTTAGGTAATGTGTTGCACTTATGTCATGAAAGTGAAGTCAAAATTTCATTGATTGCATAACCTGACCTTTATTTTTGCTAGTAACCTGTAGTACCACTGATTTTAAGTTCTAGTCACTGTCAATAGACAGTTTTCTGAGCTCTGATTTGGGCCTCAATTCGGAGTTGTCCTCTCTCCTGTTTGGTACTTTTAACCCACGCCGCATAGGAAAAACGTGCTGAAAAGAGGGTTATTTTGAAAACTGCTTACAATAGGATAAAAATTATTTTTGATTCAGAATCTGCAACATTGAAAACTTATATGGACATAGTTTTTGGGAAATAATTTTAGTATTTGGATAGTCGATTATAGCACTTTCTGCCTGTTTTGCGGACAATTTGGCAGAATTTTTCACGAGTTTCGTCACTTAAATTAAGATTTATCAACATTCAAGCCTCCAATGATTTGGAAACCCTGTCTCACAGGGTTTTCAATGGTGCAGACTCTGAATCAAAAATCTTTTTTATCCTACCATAAGCGGTTTTCAAGATAACCCTCTTTCAGCAGATTTTTCCTATGCGACGTTGGTTAAAAGTACCAAACTGGAGAGAGGACAACTACAAATTGAGGCATAAATAAGAGCTCAGAAAACTGTCTATTAAATTGGTAAAGTACCAAGGGGTAATTCTTGAGTTCACCCAAGGTAATCCCCACCAATCATTATCTAGTCGAGATGAGATTTTGGTAAACAAAAGCCTGTGTTAAGTGAGCCATTATGGTACAGATAACTTATCAGTCCGTTTGAGATGATTATAAATTATAAACACTCTTAATCCTATAATTATCATATTTTCCAACAAATTTTAAGTGAGTAGGAATTGCTTCCCTTGTTAAGAAACAAGCTTTGATTATATCATATTTCAAATAGAAAAGATTGTCTTACAAGAACAAAAAATATAACCTAACCTGCCAGTTAGCATACTGAAAGGCAGTTGTATATTCTTCTGATTTAACTCAATACAATGTGTAAAGTAACCAGTTACACAACTTGAAAATAATTCTTGGTGAGGATGGAGAATGTTGAATCTAAATCCAAAACTTCAGCTATAGACATATACATACACTGGGTGGCCAGCCAGCTAGCTGAAACTGATGTATTGCACTCAGTGCTTATGAACACTCCAGCTGCAAGTTGCCAGCTAAAAGTGCAATACGCAGTAGAATTTGTATCATGCAGTTAATTTCTTGGTTTTGTAACCTAGCTGATGACTGCCCTCAAATTAAAAAACACTTGTTGACAAATTACTCTGGATTCAACCATTTATTGGGTGAATCATGCTCCTACTTAAACAGAACAATGGGTACTTCTTTTGCTTCTGTGCCAGCGCAATAATTAACTCTGAAATCAACTATGTTTAACCCTTAAACCCTTAAAGTAACAGCCACTAACGCTCCCAAAATAACTCTTAAAAAGGTCAAATATCGTTGCAATTTACTCTCTTATTTTTCTCTGTGTCACATTTTTGTTTTTGGAAATCTATGCTATTTCAAAAGAAAGTTTGATGTGAACTTCAGTGTTAAGACTATGACAGATGCACATATCTAGAACATTACACAATTGTTTTGTTCAGAAATTCCCCTCTTCAAAAGTAGCATTTAACTCTGGCACCACCAAATATGAATCGACTTGCAGTTTGCCATCACAGGTGGGCATCATGCTCAACAATGAATATGCAAGGTATGAGCTCTGGACCTGCACCACAGGGCAGTCAGCAGCCGCTTAAACTCAATGCTGCAATAAACTGAATGAAATCGGGAAGCTATGTTTTGTTTATTATCTCACAGAAATGCTTAATTTTTTATTGAGAGCAATAATATTTGATTTGTAGATTAATTTGTAATCGAGATGACTATTTATGGTATAAGATTAGAAACAAACTACAGATAGCTGCTGCAATTCTAGATGCAAATACTTATATACCGTAATACCTTACCTATAAACCGTTTATCAAAGCTCAGCTTAGTAAGGGAGGGTGAATAGCTCAGTGTGTAGAGCTTCTGCCTGCTGCCTGGTAAACGCTGTCTATTAAAACTGTTGCGGGTTCGATTCAAATCGATGTCAGTTTTTTTTCAAATGGGTGCTTTATAACTGGAGCATTTTTATTTTTTCCCAAGGGGGGTGTCTTATAAGTGAGGTATTTAGGTACATTAACTTATTGCGATAATGTATTTTCATTGAAAGTATTCATCATTGTCCAATCATCTTGGGTAGGTTTGTAACTGAAACAAATGGACGGTGAGAGTTGTAATTGAAATAATGAAAATTTTCTATTTTAATACATGTTTATTGCAATACAAAATAATTATATATCTAATTCAATAACTCAACATTTATTACAAATGAAGGTTTTTTGGGAAAAAGATTAACTGCTGAATTTATGGCACCTTCCTTCCTTAGCTTCAAATCTTTTTGTTTGAAGAGGTTTACATATTCAGATTGGCAATGGCTGGTGCATTAGGAAAAGTGAAACTAAGCAACCCCAATTAATGCTTATATTTAAACGTCTCATAGAAATACCATAAATGATCAAACTTGAATTCATTGCTGGTTGCAATTATAAGTTGGCCAGAAACCTTTTATCTTCAACAGGTTCTTTGTAACAGTTAGGGGACCTAAAAGGTCTTCCCAGATGGGGAATCGAAACCCCGGCCACGGCGATGAGAGCGCCGGATCCTAACCACTAGACCACCTGGGACTGATAAGCATGATTTGGGGGTGCAAGAGAAGGCAAATTCTTTCTAAATGGCAAAACTTCCAAAATAATTGATGAGCAGGTATTGGGAGGCTGATTGGTTATTGACAAGGTGAAAGTGCCAAACTATATCATTTAATTACAATTTGATAACTGCCATTGGCATTTTTGATAGCACAACCAATGGGCATCACTTAATCGGTAGTTAAAGTGAATGATATTTAGCTGTAAGGAGGCTGATTGCTTATGAAAGTGTGAAAAGTACTCAATTGCATCATTTAAAGTACCAGACAACCCTGGCACCACTAAATCAAAATCAAGATGCAATTAACTTTCACCGTTAGGAAACATTCTCAACTATGAAAATCCAAAGTTTAAACTCTGGCTCTGCACCCCAGGGCAGTCAGCAGACCCTTGACCCCATGGCTGCAATCAACTGAATTAAATTGAGAAGCTGTGTTTTGTTCATTATCTCGTAGAAAATGCATAATTTTTTTTATTGCAAGCAATAATAATGATTATGTAGATGATTTCATACCTGAGATAACTTTTTATGTATTAAGATTGACACTAACGTAAGATAATTGCTTCGATTCTAGAAGCAAATTCTTTTATATATCATTTTCCTCCAATGATATATTTATTTTGAGAGTATGGGTATTCCTGTTACTGACACAAATGAAGAGAGTTTGTAATTGAAATAATTAAAATTCTCTAATTTTATATTTATTTACAACATGCAAATTAAGAAGGAGTACATCATTACCCATCAAATACAAATAGTATAAGTTTTGTGGTTGTCCGCTACTTTAATTGTAATTTGGAAAGCGTCACTTTGCAGCTTTCTAGTTGTACACATGGTAACTAGGGATTGATTATTTGTATGTACATATAGTATATAGCATGTATGTAGTATAAAGTAATTATAGTATGTATGATGCAAATTTTACGAGTATATTATTATTATAATCTTGTAATTTTCATCACATGTGAACAGAGCAAATGCTCGGTGATTATTATTAAGCTTCCATGTCTCCTTTTTTCAGCATCGAAAAACAGAGCAAGTATAATAAAAATTGAGGATTGTTTCATCGAAAACATTGTGAAATCTCTTCTCATTGAGAATAGATGACATGAGAAATTGAGTGTGCCACAAATGATTACATTTATAATTGATATTGAATGAAATTTATACCAATAAGGTTTTGAAAAACAACAGCAAATTATAAATATTTTGATCATCAATGAATACCGACCTACCAAAGTATTCTATAGCATGGCAATAGGCAGCTACTGTCCTACTATTCTAAACTGAGTAAAATTGAACCTTGTTTCTGGCAGTGTTGCAAACCATCAAGTATTTGCCTCCTCATGTCTCCAATATCAGTCCAAGGTGGTCTAGTGTTAAGATTCGGGGCTCTTTCAAATCAGGACAAAAAGCCCCATTGATAGTGTATTGCGAAGGCTATTTTGAATTCCGTGTGTGTGACGCAGTGTATTGTTTTGCTGATTTACTGGTAAACCTGTGGAAAGGTAAAATGAATTAATAATATGTGTAAGAGAGAAAAACGAATGAGCGAATGAGTGTGCTACGAGAAATAGCTGGTGTGATGCTGACAAGCATCGAACAATGAAAAACTCTCTTGTTATAATTAATTCCTCAATTGAATGAACGGTTACGTCATTAACCAAAGGAAAAATGTACATGATTCTAAATAGTACACGAAGAAAAACTCACACATTATGAGCGGATATAATAGCGATCCAATATAATAATTATGAGCATAGGTGACTAGTCCTGTGTACATCAACTGTAAATAATAATTGATTATGAGGACATATTTATACATTGACAAGTTGCACACTACACATGAACGAATGAATGTAAGGGATAACAATTCAATAACATGAGAAATATGATATTTGTGTTGTGTGTATGCACTGTAAAAAGAGTTGTAGAAAAATACACTTACAGGTTAACTGAGTGCTCTTAGCTGTGATGTAAACAGTACGCAAACTCGATGACTAGTGAATATTATGATTTCTGTCACAGATAGGTTTGGTCTGCGTGACAAGATAAGAGGACTGCATTCTATTGTTAGAAATGTCAGATCAAAGGCTTATAGTCCATTTATAGAGTATTTAAATTGTATTATCTGCTAAAAATAGCAACAGAAATGTCCCTTGCACAAACTACAACACCGTTTACCGACCCCTAACGCCAGCGCTATCTAACATCGTTACACCCCCAACAGAAAACGCAGTTTTCTCTCTGTGGTTAGTTGTTGGTTGGTATGAGTAGCACTAGTTTGTGTACAGGCCTGTCGAGTAGTTGGCCGCTGCCGAGATGAAGCTGGACCTTACGTACAAGGCCATCTTTACTGAGGTAGGCTGCTTTGACTAGTGCAAGTTTCCATTCGCACCTAGGTTCACTGGTTTCAGCAAGCAGCACGACGTCACCAGGCTGTACGTTTCTCTGAGGAGAGATCCACTTTTGTCTGGATTGGAGATGATGGAGGTACTCCCTTTTCCACCTGCACCAGAATTGTTGTGCGAGGTATTGAACCCGTCTCCATCTTTTTCTGGAATATAGGTCAGGTTCAGTGAAGTCGCCTGGAGGAGATGAGTGGTGTTGACCTTTCATGGTTAGTAGCATGTTAGGTGTCAGTGGGAGAGGTTCTACAGTTGATTCTGTGTTCATCTGTTCTAATGACAGTGGCCTGGAGTTGATAATTGCCATGCATTCGTAGAGAAGTGTCCGTAGACTAGCTGTGTCTAGTCTAGTTGAAGTTTGTTCGAGAAGGATGCCTGACATTACATTTCTTACAGTCCTGATGAGGCGCTCCCAGCAACCACCCATGTGGCTGGCAGAGGGCACGTTGAACTTGAAGTCACACTGTTTAGACTTGAGGTAGGTTTGTGTTTTGGCGTCGATCATATCGAGCATAGCCTTCTGAAATTCATTATTAGCACCAACGAAGTTGGTACCTCTATCCGAGATCATGGTTTGAACAGGTCCTCTAATTGAAGTGAAACATCTAAAACTGTTGATGAAACAATCTGTCGACATATCATCTAGAAGTTCGAGGTGTACAGCACGACTGGCTAAACAGCAGATGAAAGGGCCGAAGCAATCCATGCCTACATGAGTGAAGGGTGGGGCTGGCTCTGTCCTTGAAGTTGGCAGGCAGTAAGTGGTTGTCCCCGTAAACGAGTGCATCTCACACACCGATGTATTATTGATGAGATCATCCGTGCACCTTGACCGAAGAGGAAAACACCACTGGTTCTGATATGATTAATTGTAGTGAGCTTTCCTTGATGAGCTGCTTCGGCATGTTTGTGGGAAGCGAACAGTTTAGTTAGATGGGCCTTTCCAGGTAGAAGGGCTGGATGCCTTACATTGTACGCGGTAAGTGCATCCTTTAGACGACCCCCAACTCTCAATATTCCATGACTGTCTAGGAAAGGGTCTAGTTTGAACAGCTGTGACCGTTTTGTGAGTGGGAGCTCGTTTTCTAGTTTGTCTATGTCATCTGCGAAGTACCGTCTTTGTATGAGCTTGACGATTGTGTTGAATACTACGCTACTGTCAGGGTGTATATCTGATGTTTTAGAAACCTTGTTGAGCTTAGATCCGAATCTGAGAATGAGGCTTATGATTTTCGTCACCTTGATCCACGAGCTGAATTTGTCGAAGTGGGAGAGGAGTTCTATCTCAGAATCAGCAATGGTAGCATGAGAGAAAACTCGTCTGATCTCTGGGTCATCGTTTTTTAGGGGGATTTCAGGTTGGGTTTTGGCCAGCATGCTGAAGGAGGGATCAGAGAGAAAAGCTGGGCCATGTAACCAGGAATCTGTTAGCTGAGAGACATAAGCGCCTCTAGAGACTATGTCGGCGGGGTTTTCATGGGTTGAGACGTAATGCCATTGTCCTGTAGTTGATGAATCTTTGATTCTTTGGACCCGATTACACACAAATGTATGAAACGCTTTGGCTTCGTTTGCGATGTAGCTAATGACGGTCTCTGAGTCAGACCAGAAGAAAGATTTGAGATCTTCATAGTTCAACTCGCTTAGTAAGAAATCAGCTAGCTTGATTGACAAAGTGGCCGCTTGAAGTTCAAGGCGAGGGATGGTAACTGCTTTCTGAGGAGCCACACGAGATTTAGACATGACAAGAGTAACATTCACATTAGATGAGGAGTCAAACACCCGAAGGTAGGCACAGGCACCGTAAGCATAAGAGCTAGCATCTGAAAAAATGTGTAGCTCGACTGTAGGGTTCTGGTAGTCAGAGTCAACCTGAAGGAAACATCTTGGGACTTGGAAGGTATTGAGGTCAGGCAGACTACTCAACCATCTCTTCCGTCTAACTGATTGATCTTCAGATAATGGGTCGTCCCAATCTTTCTTTTCCTTACAAAGATCCTGTATGAGAAGTTTACCGACCAGGATGAATGGTGCGAGAAACCCTAGCGGGTCAAAGACTGATGCAACGCTAGACAGAATACCTCTGCGAGTGCGAGGCTTAGGCTCATTGGATTTGTCTGAAAACTTGAAGCTGTCTTCTGAGATATCCCAGTTGAGACCTAGAGCACGAGTAACGTCTGACATGGAGGATATATCCTTTGTAGATGGACCGTCGCATCCTAGCGTTTTAGCTACCTCAGCATTGTTTGAGAGAAACTTATGAAGTACTAGGTTGCCTTTCTTGGTGAGACATTGAGCATCTTTGATGAGTTTTATTGCTTGGGTAGGGGTTGGTAGAGAGATCAGTCCATCATCAACATAGAAGCTGTAATGAATGAAGGATGACGCTTCTGGATACTCAGCTGAGTGGTCTGTTGCCAGTTGTTTAAGGCCGAATATAGCACAGCTAGGAGATGAGGTGGCTCCGAAGAGATGAACGTTCATCTGATAGTCTGTGATATTATCAGATCCATCTTCGTACCACAAGAATTTAAGATATTTCCTATCTTCTTTAGCCACCCGAAATTGGTGAAACATTTTCTGTATGTCGCATGTGACTGCCACCTTATCCTTTCGGAATCTACATAGAACACCTGCGAGGGTGTTGTTCAGATCGGGGCCTTGCAGTAGCTGTTTGTTCAAAGACTGGCCTTGGTATGTAGCACTGCAATCAAAAACAACTCTTAGTTTGCCTGGTTTGTGAGGATTGAAGACTCCATGGTGGGGAATGAACCAACCAGGTTCAGCAGGACTGCAGAGTTGGGCTTCGCCTTTGGAGATTATCTCTGACATAAACTCCCTGTATTTGCTGTTGAGTAGTGGGTCTGAGGCCAGCTTTCTTTGGAGCCCTTTAAATCTTCTCAAGGCATATGATCTATTGTCTGGAAGCTGGGGTAGCTGCTTGAAAGGTAAAGGCATTGTGTAGAAGCTATCTACCGTTGTGACAGACTCGATCATTTTCTTCATGAAGAGTAAGTTGTCCTGTGACATAGGGGTACCGTCATTGACGTTGAAGTCATCTGTGAGGCATCTCATAATTTCATCAGAGTTCAGTTCCTCAGCATTAATCTTGTGAGCTATAGCTAGTTGCTGATCACCAACACATGAGCCCCCAACAATGCTCCATCCAAGAATAGTTTGTAGAGCATAGGGTTCAGTTACACTTGGTTGTATTCTAGAAAGTGGGTACGAGGCTGCTGGGCAATTGAAGCCGATCAGAAGAGCAATGTCGCATGACTGAAGTGGTGTGAGCTTGTTTGCGATGTGTTGCAGACTCTTCCATTTCAATGCTGTTTCAGGTGTTGGAATGTGATCACGATCCCCAGGGATGCAGGTCTGTGAGTAGGTTTGAGGAATATAGATGTAGTCATCTGAGTTCAGTCCTCTTACTCTTAGCTGAGAGTATTTCCTGCAATTGACAATCTGGTTTTGTGATGTCATTGTAGACATCTTCAGTCTAGCGGGTGAAGATGGGGCATTGAGGTAATCGGCAGTGTCAGCAGATATAAAGGACGTATTAGACATACTGTCCACTAGAGCATAAACCAGAGTTTCCTTTCGTGGGTTCTCTGGTGAGGAGACATACACCGGAAGGATGGTTGTAGTGAGGCTTGAGTTTTGTGCAGAGTGGATGTTGTGGCTAACTGCTTCCTCCGTAACAGATGAGTTGTATTTTGAGTTGGACAGTCCTGAAGAATCCGTCCTACTGTCATGGAGGCATGTCGCGTGGTCTTCATGCACTTGACGCACTTGACTTTGACCCAGCAATTCTGTCTACCATGTCCCTTGCGCAAGCAGTGGAAGCACAGATTCTCTTCCTTGATTATCTCCTGTTGTTTGGCATATGACAGCTTGGACAACTTGCGACAGTCGACGGTGTCATGTGAATCCTTTGTCTTACAGTTGTGACACATCTTGCTTGGATTTTTAGAGAAGGAAGGTTTACCATCTTCATGTGTGTAAGATGGAAGAGGGCTAGCAGAGACAGTGTTGAGAGTTGTTGCTGGTTTGATGGTAGAATGCTTCTTCTGGTTTTTAGCATACTTAGTCATGGCTGCCATTGACGTGGTGTTGTTGTTGAGTAGGAATGCTTCCTTTTTGACAAACTCTGTGTAGTCATGGAAGGATGGATGAGTCTTGCGATCATATTTGATAGATCCTGTTATGCGTGACCATTTTTCCATCAGTTTTGTTGGAAGGGAATTGGGGAATATCCTCATACTTCGTGAGTCACTGAGCCTTTCTAGGTCAGTTATAGAAGACATTGTGGTGATACACTGGCTAAGGAAGTTGGAGTATTGCTCAAGAGCTTTACCATCACCATATGATATTTGTGGCCATTCTTCCAACCGATCCTTGTAGGCTTCAGTGATATCGAAAGGATCTCCATACAATTCATCGAGTTTCCTTCTAGCATTGTAGTAGGCGTCTGGGGTGTTGAGAGACAAGAACCCTTTGACGGCATCAAGTGAGTCTCCACTGAGGTAGTCTTCGAGATAAATCAGCTTCTGTTCAGGCAGGAGTGACTTATTTCCTACTAGCAAATCGAATGTGGTTCGCCATTTTGGATACTGTATGATATCAGAGGAGAATTTGAATGGTTTGGCTAGAGGCAGACTGTTATTGTCTACAGACTGCTTAACAAGCTGTACCATTGATGAGTCACCCTCCATAGAGCAATGACTGTTGTGTGATCGAGAGAGTTCTGCAGGGGAGCAAGTAAGTCTGTACTGATAGCTACGAATTTCATCTTTGGCCTTCAATATTTTCAATTGCATTTCCAACGACTCCAGTTCTGAGGGTGCACTGGTATGAGGTTGATGGCCATAAAGAGAGTTCTGGTTTGCTTGGTGTGAGGCCATTGAAGGCAGATAATCGAGTCGTGTAGAAGCCAAATTAGGCACTGGAGGGGTAATTCCATGTGAAGCGGGCTGTTCCACAGACTGAATATGACTAGGAGTTATCCGGTTTATAGAGCTGCTTATGGGAGGGTATAATGACCCTGGCTGAGACTGTGGGTTTGTGCGCACACTACCACTGTGGGTTAATGAGCGATCAGCATAAGTATGAGAAGCTGACGGAGGTTGGTATGAAATACCAGGTACAGGTGGATAGCAAGTATTTACACCTGACTGAGAGTTGTTGATTAAGCCCTGAGGGTTACATGCTGTTTGCATAGAAGCTTGTATAGAATCTGAATGAGAGTAAGCATGTTGATAACCTGGAGTTGCAATACTTTGAGATTGCATCGAGGGGGTTTGGTTAGGTACACCTGAACCATATACACTAGTTCTACCTTGATGATCATACATGGTAGATGAGTATGACGTGCTAGGCATAACTGAGTGTTGCATCCAGTGAGCATATGGGACCTGATTTATTGTCCCCGCTGAAGGGTGATTCAGAGTAGCTGGATTACCCTGTTTATATGGCTGACCAGATGAATAGAGCCATGGTGGAGGAGGAGCATGGTTAATCGTTCCCCTCAGATGAGTGAGTGAGGGTAGGGGGATCACCCTGGTTGCTTGGCTGAACAGATGAGTGGAGCCATGGAGGAGGAACATGATTGGTTATCTCCTTTGATAAGTGATTCAAAGTATGATGAATACCCTGGTTGGTTGGCTGACCAGATGAATGAAGCCATGGTGGAGGAGGGGTATGATTAGTTGTCCCACCTGATAATTGATGCAAGGATGATGGGATGTGAGAGATTATCCCCCTTGGCTGATTACCACCTATATTTGGCCTATGTACCGGTACATTTGGGTTATTTGGAATTCCCCCGGGGCCGTGATATTCATTGTTGTAATATGAATTCGGATACTGATGATTAGGGTACCCTGAATATTGTTGAGTGTGTGCAGCAGGCTCTAAATATGTAGACGGCATTGCTGCACTGGTGTGTGTTGTAGATGGTATTTGTGCGCCTGAATTGTATGGCGTATCGTGATGAGTGTTGTTGAAGATTTGAGAGGCAGTTGATGAGTTGTCTTCTCTTTCGTTAAACTGTCGAACAGGGGTGGCGGCAATGGTTGATGTTGAGTTGTCTCTCTCTCCTTGTAGATCCTGATTGTTCATCGTTGGTTGGTGCGGAAGAGCTGGTTGGCTAGTAGAAGTAGGAGGTAGGTTGTCATTTCCTAACTGGGAAGCTGCTGGTGAGTTGTGATTATCTGATTGAGCTCCAGGTAAGTTGTCAATTGCTTGTTGTTGAGTAGGTTGCAGGTCAGGATCATGTTGGCGGTAGTAGTTTTGTAACCTCAGTATTAGCTCAGAATTATTACCAGATTTGTTGAGGTGAAGGCTGCTGAGTTCATCTTTGAGCTCGTTATTACTCCATCGCTCAATGCTGCTGATGAAGCGCTGCTGCAGAGACATAGTTTGGTTTAGTATGAAGAGTGTGGTATCTCCGAGAATATTACAGCTGATGGAGTCGCTATGCACTAAGCGCAGGGGCCGGCGCACGGTGTGTAGGTTTTACAATTACAATAGTAATGGCTGGGTGGTAACAACTGACAGAGTACCACAAAATAATGACACAATATGATTGCATTACATGGAATGAAGACAAACCTAATGTGTGTATGTATGCAACTATACAAGGAGAGCGTGTAAGTACAAATACGATAAGGTTGTCAAAGTGTCAGCAAGGAATGTAAAGGTCAGACTAGGGCTGTGCTTGTACGACAGCTTAGCTGAGCATAGAATGTTAGTATCAATGAATGAATGAATCAATGAAAGGATATTGTGCTGCTAGTTTACTGCAGGCAATATAATGTCAATGCAGATTTAGAGCTGGGAAATGAGCAGACAACTTTCTCAAGAATGGAATTCTGGGTAATTGCTTGATCTCACCACTGTATCAGAGCAGAATGCTCGTAGGTAGAGAAGTATGACTTCTGAGGGTAGTATATGATATATGAGAATCAGCATACAATGTTAGTGTTTATTATAGTCAGCAACGTATCTGTCGGCCAATAGTAATAGCGTGAATTCTTCACCACAGCAGCACTGGAAGCAGGCTCTAGAGGAGTAGTGTTGAATATAGCAGTTTATCGCTAGAGGGACATCAGTAGTAGACTTATATAGCATAACATCTGAGCTGGGTTATATGTAATATAGCGCCGTCTTCTCCAATGTGTTTACTGTATTGCGAAGGCTATTTTGAATTCCGTGTGTATGACGCAGTGTATTGTTTTACTGATTTACTGGTAAACCTGTGGAAAGGTAAAATGAATTAATAATATGTGTAAGAGAGAAAAACGAGTGAGCGAATGAGTGTGCTACGAGAAATAGCTGGTGTGATGCTGACAAGCATCGAACAATGAAAAACTCTCTTGTTATAATTAATTCCTCAATTGAATGAACGGTTACGTCATTAACCAAAGGAAAAATGTACATGATTCTAAATAGTACACGAAGAAAAACTCACACATTATGAGCGGATATAATAGCGATCCAATATAATAATTATGAGCATAGGTGACTAGTCCTGTGTACATCAACTGTAAATAATAATTGATTATGAGGACATATTTATACATTGACAAGTTGCACACTACACATGAACGAATGAATGTAAGGGATAACAATTCAATAACATGAGAAATATGATATTTGTGTTGTGTGTATGCACTGTAAAAAGAGTTGTAGAAAAATACACTTACAGGTTAACTGAGTGCTCTTAGCTGTGATGTAAACAGTACGCAAACTCGATGACTAGTGAATATTATGATTTCTGTCACAGATAGGTTTGGTCTGCGTGACAAGATAAGAGGACTGCATTCTATTGTTAGAAATGTCAGATCAAAGGCTTATAGTCCATTTATAGAGTATTTAAATTGTATTATCTGCTAAAAATAGCAACAGAAATGTCCCTTGCACAAACTACAACACCGTTTACCGACCCCTAACGCCAGCGCTATCTAACATCGTTACAGATAGTGATATACTAATATTCATATATTGGTATATTCAAAATACAGTGAAAACAATTCCAATTAGATTAGAATTAGATAAGATTGATTCTTGGCCGATCTTTTAGATCAGTTTGAAAAATTTGCTTGTGAAATGCTGTAAATTTCAGTGAATTCATTGTTTTTCTTGCCGTTTTTCATTCAACTTGGATGAAATTAGGGTTGGAGGTCATTATTCACTTCCTGCAGCTATTCAAGCAATTCAATTTCTAAATTTTGGGTTCATTTGTAATTTCGTTCTTCAAAAAGTGCCATGACCGGGATTCGAACCTGGGTTTTGGCGGCCACAACGCGAAGTACTAACCACTATACTATCATGGCTCACATATATGTCATAGAACCATGCCAAGAACAGATAAGTCCAAACTGATGAGATTGCTTTATCAAAGAGTTCAATTACAATAGTTATCATAACTTATGCTCTACTAAGATTTCACAGTTTCTTTTCTCGTATGTGTTGCAGTTAGGAGTCATGGTTTATTGGGTAAGCTAAGTAACTAAGCCACAAGGGGTCAGCGGATAAATGTCGCCAGCGGTTTTTTATAAATATAATAATTAGCACTGTGATGCCTTGAACACCCTATTATATTTCCCTGCATCACAGTGAAATGATGTCGAATTGTCTTCAATTTGTTTGTTTTTGAGCAACAACCCTTCTCATAGTCAATCTCTAGTTATCATCTGTAAAATTAAAACCTGCAATTATATATCTGTACCTCTTCAAAAGGTCCTGCCAGAGAAACTGACAAAGTCAAGCTGGCTTAATTATAATTGAATGATACAATTGAGCATTTGGTAAATTGTTTCCTTATAGCTGCTCATCCAACACTAATTATCATAGATTAAAATGGAACCATGTAACTGCTTGTGGCAGTGTATCAAATCAGAAAAAGAGATCTCCACACTGAAATGATAATTCTGTTGATGGCGCTCGGCTGCAGACCCAAGTTTGAACATCTATAAAAGTCTATGGACAATGACAGGCGTGCTTTTTTCTTGGGGATGTTAAAATATTAACCCCATGGAGTCCTACGACAGGAATGGGCTATGATACTACATTCGGTGCCAAACACCACAGACCCATTGAAGACCTACAAACATGGGAGTATTCTCTCATGGAAATTTCAGTCTTGTCACGCAGCCACAAAAAAGTGGCACAGTGACACAGTTAGCTTTCACCAATGTAAGTCAAGCCTATTGATGTTTGCTCAGCAAGAAGTAGGGAACTAACAGTAGGAGCAGAATAATTACCGCAATTGTTGTTTCTGTGTTCAAGCTTTGCGTTCATATTGTTACTTTTACTAATTTGACAGCTATTGACATATTTTTACAAGCTATTTTTAATTCCTTTAAGAATGAATGATGCAGATGCTATGTGTATCTCATCATTTGATTTTTATTAAATGTCAAAAGTTGGAGTTTGTCCTTCGAGTATGTGCAAACTGAATGCAATATTGCATTGTTGCTGATTATACTATTAAGTAATGTACAACCTCAAAACTACTGATTCTCAAAAGAGATCTAATTCTGGCCCAATTTTGTGACAAAATAGACAATCAAATACCTATGAGGTCTACTAAAATTTCAGTGATATATTAAGTAATGTGCTTTCAAGCCATTGCAAGCAAATTTTCTCAGTGGATCCAATCATCAATGCTTCACAGTCCTAGTTTAAAAAAAAGGCTGAATAAAATAATGACTATATAAACCGTATAAACAGTATAAACCGCCCCTATATTTCCATTGATTAGCAGCCACACATTTGTTTTGATGAGTTTGTATGAAGATTGATTGTGATTGATTGGCTGAATTATTGATTTATTGTTTGATTGATTGACTGGACGCTGGGCTCTCTAAGATTTATAAGTGGGCCACATTTGGCACATGTGCTGTTGTTTGGGCATCCCTGATGAGAAAGTTTCATTGTTGGTTGAGTTTGACATAAAGGTGCTTCAAGTGCACCTACAGCCCAATTAACATAGAAAATTCAACCTTGCGTAAAGATAAAAATGATCCCAGACATATATATGTTGTCATACCATATTGAATGTGAAATGTGATTATTTCCGGGGGCCGATATTATCTCATATCTCGTATCATTTCAAAGTCTCGCACAGAATTAGAAAGCCTCTGTAATAAGTCAATGAGGTGACAGGTACTGGGAGGTTAGTTCAGAATAAAATTGCATTATGGGAATGATGAAAGCATGTCTGACATATCAAATGTGAGGATACACGTTGTTGCTCAACATATATTGATTTCTTTGTGTAGTTTGAATTGACCCCTATGATGCAAACTTCTCCTATGACCCATATATGCCAGTAGGTTGTCCTTCTACATTGAGAATAAATAATTCCTGTTACATCCATATCACAATCTCGTCTGACTCCTTAATTTGAATGCAGGTCATGAACTGCTGCGTTGGGGCAGCTGCGAATCCATATCAAGCTGCAAACACTCTCAAGTTTAAGAGTTGAGAGGAAATTGGAAATATCACTATCCAGTAGTTTTTTTGAGAGTGACTACTTCCTCACATTAATGCCATTGCGCGGAATTAAGCACTGAAATCAATGGCATCTCACAGTCACTGAGTGGATAAAAATAATAGGATTTTCATATAAATATTAGGCTGTGAATGCAGTAAATGGCTGTAGGAAGAAATACAGTGATCATGGTAAACTTATTGAGGTTCGGTGAAAAATTGTACAATCGAATCTAATTGAGTTTTCATTGACACAATTACAAACTGCTTGGTGCTGCTTGTTCTTACTACTCCGATACAACAGGTACACCAACTGAAAAGAAATTACATGGGCTCAAAATAAAGCATTTGTTTGTTTGTGATGATTTGCCATTTTGACAAATTGTTATGTTTTATTGTGTGTGCTGGTTTGAAAGGCAATGCGCTACATTGGAAATGAACATTTTCCAAGCTGAAATGAATGCGGTGAAATTCATCAATCATTTGCTAGTATACAGAAGACAATGTTTGCCCAGGGCAGCATTCCAGGTTTCATGAGTTCAAAACTCTCTGCAAATATCATGTCGTGCAGTTGTCACAGCTTAAATAATTTCATTCCTTGCTAGTCGAAATCTGGCATATCTGACAATGTCTGTGACTAACCGTTTTTACCAGGGTCATTGTTGGGGCACATTCCCTGATTCATCAATATTCATCATATCATTACAATTTTAATAATTTGTACTCTTTATCAATTGATTTCAGAGGAAGTTTAGAAATTTAGTCAGGGTGACAAAAATCTGAGGCGGGTCTAAAGCAGCATCAGAAGAGGTTCTGTATGCTCCTCCCAAGCGATTTAAAAAAGGGTATGAATAGCAAATGGAAATCCCATAAGAGCTGATTCTGATAAGATTGTTTAATTATAGTGTTTAAGGCCACTTCATTTAGCTAACTAGGGGATCAAAATGAAAAACTTGAAGCCTAGAACTGTGGGCCTGGAAACTGAATATGTAAATAAACTATCAAATAAAGCATTAACGTTAGTGTAAGCTCCTGGGATCACTCTGAGACACTTGCGCATGTGCTTATCCAAAATTTTCCTTATTCACTCTTTGGATGTAACTGGAATATCAAAGATTGCTAGAAGTCACATAGTTCTTGCATTTGCAAAGTTGGTGATCCACAAAGCTCTGTATATTCAAGAAAGACTACATTTTACAATAGCATGCCTGCTTGTTATTGGCAAACTACGCTTCTACCTAATATCTTCAACGCCTGCTAATGTAGACAAAATGCTCATTGCCCAGTAGGATTGGTACAGGTTTGCCTTTACACAAAGCAAGAGTCAGGCTGTTGCTAGGTTAAAATCGCATTGTGAATCCTTCCATCAACTCATTCCTTCTATTGATTGAAGCTACAACCTGAGCTCTGTCAGATGATCTTATTCTACAACCGCCTATAAAAGCCCTAATCAACAGTAGTATTGTTTGCAAACTTTTTGGATTTAACCGGCAACGATGGAAGGGAGTAAGCTCGAGTCTGATGCCAGTGAGAATGATGCGAGCTTATTTTTCAATTTTGCATCCACTACCACTGCTCATGGCTTCTCTAAGTTAGCTGAAGCTAGGCACTTTGTTGGGAAGGTGATTTGGACAGTACTACTGACAGCTGCGGCCATAGGTGTGATCACTTCACTTGCATTCAGGTAAAAATGGTGTTATGTCTTATATAACATTACTATTGTGTCAACCTTTTATAATTCAAGCTGAAATTCAATTGCAAGAGTGAACACTCAAAACATTGGCAGAGGGACTTAACATGCGTATCTCTGAACGTTAGTGTCAATCTAGTATGAGTAACTAACCTTGGGTCGTCACAGCAAATTCCTACAGATGGTACCATTGCTAAGTTTTTTTTTTACTTTATTAGTTTTTACTTAAGTTATTGACCCCTTATGTTAATTAATTCACTCTCTACTGATCAGAGATGTACATAGTAATAGTAAATCGTGTGATCAGTGTTACTCAAACATCAACCTATCTGGTCTATCCTTGGTTTAGTGAGATCAATAACATCCTGAGCAACCTATATATATATATATACATATACATATATATATATGTATGCAAATTATTGTAAAATGTTGTCAACATGTTCGGCCAAATTCTTTTTTTAGGATAAGCAAGTTCCTAAAGTTCGCAACAATAACAGAATCCAACAGAATTATTGCTCCATCTTTGGAATTTCCTGCTATAACCATCTGTAACCAGAATCTGTAAGAAGGAATTTACTTTGATTTTCTTTTTCTTTGGGGATGCAACTTAGATATTGCTCTTATTAAATAAGCTGTAATATTGACACATTGATCTGCATGTTTGATCATAAAGATGAGCATGTAAGCATTACATTCAGCCATCCACACATTATTGGTAGACATTAATCTACCGATGTGACTTTTAACATTTAATACTCAATTCTGTTACTCTCTTCATCATCATTTATTACACCGTCAAGCTTTGAATTATATGTTGAACATCTCCAACATTACAGAATTAGCAACTCAAAACTTCAACAATGGACACATGCTTATAGCTCACCCTCAGCCCCTAACTCAGACCCTTTTGGCGCATATCAAGCAGGTGAGTGGTTCATTTTAGATTATTCATAATTAGAATTTGGATGTATTCGATACATTTATATCCATTAGTAAACCCATAGACATGACAAATAATTATGATGGGTTTGCCGCCCACAACATTTAGCATAGCCACAAGCTGCCAGTATGTAACTTTGTGGTATAGGCATATACAGGAGTTTTTATATTTGTGGTTATTCATGATGATTGAGTCCATAGACAAAACCCACAACACTAGACTGGACAATGTGTAGTAAATAGCCTATCAAAAAGTGTCCTCATCTCATCTCACTGTGGTAGAAAAAGCAATGATGCATGCGTTTTTTCAGAGTAATCTCTCTTTGATGCAGATAATTTTATAGATTTTATAGATAGAGAATAGCAGCAGCAATCATCTGCAGCACAGGTGACAGCTTCGTCTATATTCTGTCTAACTCATCACATATTTTGATTGTGCAAAAATGGCATAGAAATATTAGTTAAACAGCTTATCATACTTGCCAAGTAATCTAAATTCATAAGTGGGAGATTTACAATTTACAGCGATTCTGCATGTCATCGCAATGCTCAGAGGGTGCGCAGTACCTGAGCGATCCACCTGTGGGATCGCGGGCAGTGTGATCCCCCAACAGGGTCGGGGATAGAACCCGTCCGCTGATGCTCTGAGAGCGTTTCTAGCCACTAGCAAGGACAAAAAAAAGCATATTTGACATAATTGACTGTATTCTGTCTAACTCATCACATATTTTGATTGAGCAAAATTGACACATAAATCATGGTACTGAACATTTTGAATGTGTAGATGAATGTACCTGCACACTACACTGTCTCATCTCGAAGGCCATGATAACATATATAGCTAATTGCACTTGGAATCTAACGAGCATCGTTTTTTTATTAGGAATATCCAAGGTTATCCATTTGTTAAATACAATGATTGTTTGACATAAGGCTTCAAAAAATTATTTGGTATAAATTCATCATTTTCTAAGACAACTGCTGAACACCGGGTCACAATAATCTTGCTGAAATGTACCGTGATACATAAGTAGTGGTTTAATTCTCACCAGTATATAATATCATTAAAAAATTTCTCCCAACCCCCTCAAAGCTCATTATACTGTATTGTTGGAAGAATGTCATTTTCCCACAAAGCATTGCAAGGTGTATAATAGCCTTCCCGCTGTTAGATGTGATGAGTGTAGTCTGTATGTGGTCATTATTTCTGCTCAATCATCACAACTAGCAATTGAAATTAAAAAATCAAGTACATGGCAAAACAAAGAAATTGAGTTCCCCCCCCCCCCTGCAACTTTGGTTAGATAAGGATAACATCTATGATGGATCACTAAAACTTTGACCGCTTTGGATTTCCACACCATTATAGGGGTTATTAGCTCTTAATGGCGTTCCGGATGTCGATAAGGGGCTGGATGGGCTATTGTACCATTTCAACACCAACCACACTGAAATTGATATACCTAGTGCGCCTGTTACGCGATATTATGCTCAAGTCGTATCATGGGTTTATTTTCAGGTGTTGCTGAAAAGCATTTGCTCTGCTAAAATTCTATAATAGATATTAGGTAATAATCATTAGCCATGAATTCTACATTTCCTAACACACTTAGATTCGCAGCCATCACAAAATAACAAAGTACTTGCACTTGTCGATGAGTGACTGGTATTGATCCCAATTAATTTCATGCTTCTCTGAAACTATTTGAGATCAAATATGTGTTTTTAGCCCTTCCTAGTGGCTAAAAGCGCTCTCAGAGCATCAGTGGACGGGTTCTATCCCGGAGCCTGTTGGGGGATCACACTGCCCTCAATCCCACAGGTAGATCGCTCACGTACTTCGCACCCTCTGATCATTGCGATGGCATGCAGTATCGCTGTAAATTGAAATCTCCCACTTTTGAATTTAGATTACTTGGCAAGTATGATATGCTGTTTAGCTAATAATCCTATTCAATTTTTGCTCAATCAAAATAAGTGATGAGTTAGACAGAATATAGACAAAGCTGTTACCTGTGCTGCAGAAGATTGCTGCTGCTATTCTCTATCAAATTCTATAAAATCCATAAAATTTACTGCATGAAAGGGAGATTACTCCGAAAAAACACATGCATCATTGCTTTTTCTACCACAGTGAGATGTCGTTGCGTCGCAGAATTTAATGATGACACTTTTTGATGCTCAGTGTCCAGTCTAGTGTCGTGTGTTTTGTCTATGATTGAGTCTCTCACAGGATCTGAAAATCCCCTGACCCAAAAGTTGTTACACTGCTTTTTGCTCTGATTCAAGGCATCTTTTAAAAGAAGTTATGCATCATTTCTCACAATCAACAAGTTTTAATATGATTTTCTAAAGCCATAGTATGCCCTTACATGTAATTAAGCTCTGAAAATGGACAAAAAGGCCTCTCTTAACCACTCATTGTAATCAATACTTTGGTACTTGTGCAGCAATATCTCAAGTGTCAATTTCCCAACATAGTAAACTCGGATAGAATTGTTTAACTTTGTTTTGCATATTGTGATATAGATGTAATTACCGGGCATACCAATTTGACACTGCAGAATTATGGGTTGGCAAACATTAGAAAATTTGTGTGCTGAGTCCTCGGAAACAGCATTGATGGACAATCATGCAGGTGGTTTTATTTCTAGGCTCTAGGTTCGTTAGCTTTGATAAAATCAAAATCAAGTTCAAAAAGCTCCACTTGCTACATATTCCTGAATATTAACTCAGAGATAAGATTGATTTTGACGACCAGACAATTATTATTCATAAATTGTGTTCAAACATTTAGTTTATTCATTCCTAAATAAATTTAAATGATTCTTTTCACAAAAGTTAATAAATTAAGATTGTCCGCATTGCAATCACTCTTTACCTATGTGTAAGAAAAAGAAGATTGGGGAAGCCATAAAGAGTGCAGCGAATGCCCTAAATATGCATGTTGAGAAAATAATACATATTTGAAACTAGAATACATCCTAGAAACATATTTTGTGGATTTGCCCTGATAATCGATTTCACCCACCAAGTTATGCTCTTCAAAAAGGTGTGAGGATAACTTCACAGACTAAGCTCCAATAAAAACCAAGTTGACCGACGAGTGGGCTCTTATCTGATAGGCAATTTAACTGGTCACAAACATTATTCATTTAGAATGTTTCTCTCATTCAATCGACTGATGATTTGAGAAACCCATAGACATATAAATATTTATAATATGTTCATGGAGAAACCTTCTAACCTATCTCAGAAAAAAATCTTTGATCTGAGAAGAGAAACACGCTTTGGCGATGCGAATTTGTTGACATTTGTTACAGTCCAAGTATATTTCTGTCTAGACATATGTTTAGCTCAGCCTGATTGCGATGCTGGACATACAAGATGCCCCACAGGAGGAGGACAATGCTGTATATCTGACACCAAACTATGTGATAGATATGTAGATTGTGTTGGTGGCCGTGATGAAGAGAACTGCCCAACTCCACCACCACGATATGGTCAGTAAAATTTTGCACTCAAGTTGTGTATATTTCTTAGTTCATTTCTTTGCAAGGAGCTGAACATAACAAACCTGTTTCTGTAGTCAAAATAGGAGTATAAGATACAATTGACAGCTGGGATTTTTGGCTGAGACACCCCCTTCTAGAGGGGGAAAACAATTGAAAGGTTACTATATAGAAATTGGCTTACAACCAATTGCAACACATCACCAAACTCTCAAAGCAGGCTTTCGCTGGATACCTGAGGAAATCATGAACCAGCTGATAAGATTCCACCGTGCTGGTAAGACATATATCGCCCTTTCAATGATTTCACTTTTTAGTTTCGAAAAATTGTTCGGAGGTAATTATCCTGTAGAGTGTGAGGAACAACCAGACAGGATGTTGCAAGCTTCTCCTTTAGAGTATTGGGCAAATTTTATCATAACTTGCTTAAGTATATTGACAGGAGGTGATGGAAATTATGCTGAAGAAGAACCAATAGGAAAACCAGGTACAGAAATTAAGGTGATGCCGAACACAACTTCAGACATCGATGGTGTAACAGAAGATGCGTTAGTTGCAGAGGATGGAGTATTATTGAATATGACAGAGGTGGTACCAATAGCAAACAATAGCAGCGAGTGGGGAACCACTACCAGCAGTTACTTTGTCAATGGCTCAGAGCTTAGCTACACAGATGACAGCGATAATATTGAGGAGCGGGCCTGGGATCTGCTGACACATCTCAGATCAGACGGGTGGCAGCTTGCAGATAGGGATATGGATACTTCTTCTACAAAGACAATGTTGGAGTGTAGATTCGGTGCACTCACCTGCAACACTTCGGTCAGTAGTGAAAATGCATATAATCTGTGTTGACTATCGGAACTTATTGATAGTCCAATGGAAACAATGACAGACTCAGGAGGTTAACAATCAAATGTCACCAGCACTGCAAAATTTTGACATTAGTGTCCTTTGATTCAGAGGGTTATTATAATTGAAAATCTATCATACATGTCGGGAGATTGGCTCTTTTTCCTGACCAACCTTACAATTTGAGGACAGCTTGGAGGCTTGAATGAATCATTTGTGCATGCATCATATTTTGCCGATTTTCAAAACTAATCCTGTTTTTTTCCACAATGGCCTTTACTTCTTTGTCTTTCTTGTACCAGTGGTTTGAACAGATTTTGACTGACAAAGGAAGCTGCTTCACTTTTAACAGTGACAGTGAGCTCATAGAAGAACACTTGCTATCCCTTGGCTTAGAAGTAGAACTAAGGCAAGATACTGCTGGAGAGAGATTCGGTCTCACACTTGTCCTTGATGCACAAACGGTAAAACTAAGTTAATATTTATACATTGAACTACAGCTAGTTTATTATGACAATGTATTCAGTTGAACACACTTTATAGAAGCTTAGCCAGGCGATGACAACTGAAAAAATATTTGAGCTTAGCGTTGATTAACCAAGACTGTATAATTTGCTGAATAAAGTTTACCTCTGTTCTAATTCAACTGCTTGCCTAATACAGGCAAATTAGATCATACTTGATCTAAATACTCACCTCAGTTAGATCCATTGAACAATATATTGGTGGTCAGCAAGAAATTAGATCATTTTTTAATTGAATGAAATACAAAATATTCAACATGCTCAATTGAAGAGAAAAAGTTTGTTTTGATTTATTTAACAAAAACACGATTATTCTACACATGAAGCCTTGATCTAAATCAAAGCATGTGGTTGAAGGAATCGGACACTGAATATTATATTGGCGGCTTATCCTAAGTTCATTTATGACACAGCCACATTACTTGTATCCTTTTTTCTTCTTTGTAATGCTTATGATAATTTTAATTTTAATTTTTAATTTAATTTTTAAATATGGTGTCGCTTCACACCTTCATTCCTGAAGTACGGCTCACCGGCACATATATGCTTTGGCAGGCTGGGTACTTGCCAGCTTAGTAGGGAAGTTAAAAACCATGTGCAGTAAGTTTTGAGGATGCCTTATAAGCACTTGGTGTTAGTGCTCTCATTTTTGTTAAGTTATGAGAAACCAAGTTCATTTTCTATTTTCAGTACGACTACATGAATTCTGTGTTTCTCAATATGTTAGATGGTCTTATAGTCAGCATACATGATCGGGAAATGAAACCAACAATGAAAAGCTCTACTGTAAATCTTCCTGTTGGATTCCATACTAGTATCAGTATCTCTCCAACTGAGGTATAACTTTTAGCATCTTGCTCTTATTTTATAATGACACAATAACCACAAAGCTACCAGTCATAAACTTTTTGGTACAATTTTTACTACCACATTTTCCTGTAAAAATCTCGCCATTCTTTTAAATTCGATGATGTGTGTTCCTTTCATCCCATGTGCTTGCAATCTATTGTCTTTCACTGTCAAAATGATGGTTGAAAACAGTTTCAGAACACAGTCTCTCACTTGATAATGCCCTTGAAAAAATTTTTTCTCACATCAGGTCTTTAACATAGAGTCGCCATGGGGAAGCTGCAACAAAGAGGACAAGCTAAGATTTACACCTAATTTGCCTTACACTCGAGAAAGCTGCCTGGAAGAGTGTAAAATCACAGAAATTCAGAAGGAATGCTTATGCATACCTTATTATGCTCACATCGGTAATGAATAAGTGTTGATCAACTAGAGTGAGCTTCCACTAGTCAGCATGCATATCCTTCATCTATTCTTTCTCATCATATTATCCTCTTTCCAATGATGGATTTATCTGTAGCCCGATGCTAAAATTCCTAAGAGCAATTTAACATTGTCAGCATGACTTTGTTTTGCTGTGGCTTTGATTAAACTGACTTTGAACAGCTATCACTCCATACCTGGATTTATGCTTTTTCATCACTACTTTTAATGTTACTAAGAACTTTTTATAAATGCTGTCTTACTTTTACTCCAGATGATGAGGCATACCCTCCATGTGAGACCGGAGATTGGATAATATGTGGACTGTCAGCAACTGGTATGTGTGAGCGTCTTTAATCAAGTTTACCATAGATGGATATTTTTACTAAACATATTTAATTATAATAGACTTGCAGAGGGGTGTGAAGATGTTACTTCTCAGGTCATCAGCCTTTGACCAATAGCTCAATGTCTTAAGAGCATATTGAACCTCTGAAGGGGTTGCAACCATGTTCATAAATGTCTGCATTTGCAATTCATCACACATATATTTTATTCCAGTACCATGGTTTGATTTCAAGAGAAAGAATTCTGTAGTATTTCCTTTGTCCAATGCAAGACTATGCCCACATGTAACAACTGCTACAGCTATGTACAATTAAAACCAATTCAAATCTCTCTTGGTTAAAGGGCAACCAAGGTTTCAAACATGTTCTCATTGATTGATAGCAGATTGCACCTTCTGCATATAGGGAAATAGGGAAAAAGACCAAATCTAATTCGGATGATTATTCAGCCAGAGTTATCGGGAAACATTTCATCCATCAGGTACTCAAACTCAGCTAAAATAGAATACCACAGAGCAGTTTCCTGTTCCTGTTATTATTTAGCCTGTACTCTATCATCATAACAGCAATGTCTTGGAACCTCCCCTAAATTGAAGTGTTACCCAGCTTAGAGTCAGCAAGTACTTTGAGTTTTGCGTCGCGTAATGCACAACGCTGATGCTGCCTAGCACATAATTTACTACCCATTAATGCATCGCTGCGAAACCTTGGTTGCCCTTTAAGACCGTCAATGGCTATTAAATACAAAAGACATGATATTTAGTGATGCGTTTTACGGTGTATGTTTGATCAGTCATATTCAGCCATCATGGAATCTGGTTTCTAGAAAGGGTAGAGAGGAATCTGACAGGAATTTGTTCACACTGCAACCCTGGGTGTTTTGAGAAGCGATTTGATACCCAAATATCACAGGCTCAAATTGTCAGCAGGACTCTCGACACAGAACAGCTAAACCAGAGATATTACAGACACGATGAGCAGGGTGAACATCAAACCAATCCTCACTTCTATAGGTGTGTTTTTGATAATGTCATCTTGATATCTGAATAATTCATTTCTAAAGCAAACACGCACTGGCCACTCCTGCATCAACAGTCCATTACTCAGCCGAGCCCAGAACCTCAATAAAAAAGGCACCGTAATCAACTGTGCTTGCTCTTCTCCCTGGTCCTTGGGCTTGTAAAGAGGATTTGTGAGCTATAACTCTTTGTTGTCTAGTGTAAATTCAACATTATCTTAACATGCACTATCAAGTATTTCAATCACATCAGAAACGATCGATGGTTTTGTGATCCAAAAGAGTCAAATCCTTTGAAATTAACTTGACAAATGAATGCATTTTGCTTTTCACAATTGTGAGCATTTAAAGCCTTTTGATTGCAGATCTTTTTTTTAGTCATGTCTGCAAAAAGATCTATCAAAAATGCGTTTTTCTTACCAGAGAGAATGTGGTGAGTGTATCTGTCTACTTCGATGAGATGGTGTACAACCGAGTTGAACAAAAGAAGGAGATCGATGAAATGGGGCTGATCAGTAAGTAAACAGAATATAGTTAAATATATTTGTTGTTGTATCCGAAATGAGTAAATAACAGCTTTAGCTACCTACTACACATTGTTAATGTAGAGTAGAAAGGTAAATAGAAAAAAGTCTCTGTACCAAATAAGGCTGCCTACAGGCCCTGGGAGTTGACTAGCATTTTCGTTAGGATACACTTCTCTCAGAAACCTTATTTAAAGGTGCTTACAATCATTTTTTTCTGATTTCACCCCTTTTTTCGTTTTGCACCTCTAGTGAAAATCTTAATAATACAAGGTGATAACCGATAACATTCACCTTACATGTCTTCACATCACACATGACTTCACGCTTCACATGTCAAGAGTGAACCAAATTGAAACAATACTAGGTATTCTTACTCTGCATGATCGGACTTAAAAGCAAATAAAGGAGATTTAACATCCAATTTTTATATATACCCACATGCTAATGTTAATAACTATTGATGATTCAGGGCAATTCAGGGCAATCAATCAAAGGACTGGTAGTTTTAGAATTCCCATAATTCAATAGACAGTGGTCACATGACTTCCTTGTGGCCAACAGCATGGTAAACTATGTAGGGGTTGTCATAGCTTTGTAAAAGGCTAGACAACCCTAAAATTTGGAAATGCGATGGGATACTTGATAATTTGTTTTGGAATGATTTCAGTCTAAAAAATAACTTTAGAAAAGTTTGATATTCATACCTTGGGCCACAACCAGTTCGTCTACATCTAACAGGAACCAAGGTTTGACAGTGGACAACATTATAACTGTAACAATAAGATGCTCAGATTGATTGCAGCTTGCTCTGCTGCACTCCCTGGCTGTACAATGCATGGCTAGTATGATTGTGTAATTTTATTTGTTATCTAATGAACTGAATAGTCATACTTATACTGTTTGTTACTTTCCAGGTGAGTTTGGTGGAATGATGGGTTTGTTTATGGGATTGAGTTTGCTGACACTAGCCGAGTTTTTGGAGACTGTCATCATGGCATGCTACAAGGCTCATCTAAAATTCAAATATGGCAGCACGATCAAAGGAGCTGGCAGCAAAGTTATGCCAATGTCTCCATCATAAATTGCACATTATATACCGGAAAACAAATGAACCGCACTGAGTGAAACATCTTGCAGGCAATTCTATATCTCGATATCCCATATTTAAGACAACTCAGTTTTTTCTTTTATTTTAAGTATACACAACTTTCTGTTTCATAGCACATTTTGGGCACTCTTATTTCTTTACATATGTAGGATTCCAGGCTACGGGGTCACCACATTATCTCTCCACTACTGAGTTATGTGCTCACAAGCTTGGATAGATAATTCTCAACTAGCTGACACTGTTTTTTCTTATAATTATTTAGACACAATCTCATTTAATTCAAGCGCAATGTTGAACTCAAGAGTGCATGTCATTTTAATTTTATCACATAATTTCCAAGTCAATGCATGTCTTTTAAAGGCCACTGCCAGTGAAGTTCTAAGTGCTGTCATGTTTTACTTTAGGTGATGAGCTTTCAGATGAGCCATTGGACAAGATTCTGCACCTACCACAACAAGATCTGCTGATGCTCAAAGATGACATCTCCATCAAACAGTCAATAAATTCAGTGATATTGAGAAACCATTTAAATGTCCTTGACCTTCTGACGTCATAGACAGTGTGTAACATTTGCCACTAATGGTTTTTACTGTTTGTATTATCCATTGTCCTAGCAAAAAAATCGAATAAAAATAAAGGTGATTGTAGCCTGATATCTTATTCACTCATTCCATAGTTTTTGAGGGGATCTGTATCATCACTCCCCTAATATTTGGATTGCTCTGAAGCAATACCACTGGCAAGAAAAGTTGACACCCGTAATGTATTTTAATGAATAGGAGCTCAGACTAAAATTTTCTCATTGGCCCTTAAATGGAGCTAAGATATGTAATTGGTCACCAAAGAATCCTACGTTCTAGCGAGTCCATTTATTCACATCCGGTATCACAGTAATTTAAGAAAACACTGCTTGTGACGTCATGAGCTGCGACCATGACTGTTTTCATGAAGCATCAGCTTTGAGCATAAACAGATCTGCCTGTGGTAGGTGTAGAGTTTTGTGCAATGGCTCAAATGAGAGCTTAGAGCCTCATGAAAAACATACAGTAAGTTAGAACTTCATTCAGTATCCACTTTAACAAGGTATATTTTCTATTTGATGATTCCATGCATGCTCAATTTGATGCTCATAGTCTCCATGGTTTAGTTTGATTTCATTTAATTTAGTCACTTGATGATACAAATAATCGAACCAAAGGTTAAAATGTGCCATTTTTATAAAGCAAATTCTTATTTTCCTAGAGAAATCAAATACAGTACAACAAATAATACATTAAAATAATTATAGAACAAGTTACATGATTGTGTATATAAAGGCTGTCAATGGTGAAGAATTTACATGCTTCAATAAAAAGTTCAGAAATGTTGTGCAAGCGTCTTCAATTCAGAGACATTCTCTTTTCAATTAAGTGTATAATATTCTGTGAGACTTGAAAGATTTTAAGAGTTCATCATTTCTGGCTCCCTAGAGTATATAAATTCGTTGGAGTGTAGTCCCAATGAGTAAGGTGATTTTTGATAAAAAAATATACTGAGTTATCTCGACATTCAGTAATGACAAGCAATTGATTGTTTGAGACAAAACATAAATATGACACATGGAAAAAAGAGTTGCACACCCTTGTTGAATTTCCAAATCCAAGCTTTTAACTGCTAAAAAACATCATCTTAATTGTCTATGGCCATATTACATTGAAAAAGTTCTCGTCCGACCACTGAAGCTGAGCAACATCGAGCCAAGTTAGTATTTGGATGGGTGACTGCTTGAAATAAAACATCGAACAGAAAACATGTTGAGGGACTTTGAACTGCTGCTTGGTATGAAAGACATGTAAATCTAGCAAGAGAAGTGAAGCAAAATTATCAAGTTAGGTGTCAAATCTTCTACAAATCAGAATACAGAATTAAAATCAGTTGAAACAGAGGCTTGACTACATTTCTCTTTCATCACAAAACATTTATTTTTGGGTCATCAACGTTATAAGATTCAAAGGTATACATCACTAGTAAGAAATCATTCATTTTGCACTTAAAAAAAATACAGCCAGCATCAATCTACTCAAATCTTAACAGCAAAATATTAGCTTTAGGGTATTGTAAAAATTTTCTTTTTATTTAAAGTATTTTAATTCAAAAAAGTTTAACATACCTTAGCATATATTCAATATTTATATATATTTAAAAAGTCAGAAATAACATTGAAAATAAAATTGTAAATGAAATCGGAGATAAAATCAGTAAATAAAATCAGGAAATAAAATGGGAAATAAAATCAGGAGCTCATGCACAAACAGTAATGATACAAAGTATACGTACTCATCTCTCTCTCTCTCTCTCTCTCTTCGCAATCCCTCTGTATAGAGTATGATGTCTGCTTGCTATTTGTGGGTCCTTCAGTGACTGTGTAGTCCTATCCTGGATCTACATAGTTTTCCACAATGGGTGCATTTGAAGGCATCACTCTCGTCTATGGATGAGCTCTCTTGTCTCAGTTTGCGAGCAGCACGAAGCTCCTCACGGTGCTCTTTCCTGTCATCTTCAAATATCTTTACTCCCATTTTGATTTTTGAGCGCCATAGTGGGCGATTTCGAGCGTTGTCTTCCCATCTATCTGGGTTAATATGGCATTGTTTAAGATTGTGTTTTAGATTGTCTTTGAAGCGTTTGCGTTGTCCTCCCTGTTTCCTCTTAGCGTTGCCGAGTTCACCATACATGATCTGTTTGGGCAGCCTACCATTATCCATGCGCACCACATGACCAGCCCACCGGAGCTTGTTAGATATTATATACGATTCTACGCTTGGAATACCTGACTGGTCATGCACACTGTTGTTGGTGCGTTTGTCTGTCCACTTTATATTTAGTATTCTGCGAAGGCATCTTTGATGGTACTCTTCTAGACTCTTTATGTTTCTGCTGTAGGTTACCCATGCTTCGGAGGCATAGAGGAGTGTAGGCATGATAACTGCTTTGTACACTTTCAGCTTTGTTTTTGAGTAGAGATCTTTGTTGTCAAACACTCTTTTTCGAAGGCGTCCAAACGCGATACTAGCGGCTTGAAGTCACTGCTCTATGCCTTTATCTATGTCAGCTTTGGCTGAGAGGCAGCCTCCGAGATATGTGAAGTTTTCCACATTATTCAGTGGCTCACCGTTCACTAATATTTCGGGCTTCTGGACTTGGCCTGCCGGTATCCCTGGTTTGGGCTGATGTAGAACTTGAGTTTTCTTGATGTTCATCTGAAGTCCCAGAGTGGAGTATGCGAAATCAAAAGCATCCATAGCCAGCTGAAGATCGTGTTCAGTATTGGCCACAATTGCATTATCATCTGCATACTGCAACTCTGTTACGGTGATCTTTGTTGTCATTGTCTTGGCCTTGAGGCGGCGTAGATTGAATAGTTCGTCGATCCTGTACTGGATTCTGACTCCGGTTGGTAGCCTCTGACGCACGAGATGCAAGACAGCCAGTAGGAATATAGAAAATAGTGTCGGAGCAATCACACAGCCTTGTTTGACTCCAGTTTTCACAGCAAACTTTTCTGATGCTTCCCCATCAACTAATACTGATGCTGACATATCATCATGTAATAGGCGGACTATTTTGATGAACTTCTCAGGGCATCCTATTAGCGAGAGCGTCAGGTGCAAGCTGAAGCTGTGCGTGGATTATAGTGGAACTAAGATTCACCCCGAAGCCCCACTGGCTTGGCTGCTGATAACTGGGTCCAATGGCAAGGATACCTTGACGACTGGAGCTGTCAGCAGTTGCAGGGAGTGGCCGTTGGTCTGTGTGAGACTCATCCGCCCTTCACTGGGTTATTAATCCAGCAGGGATCCTACCATGCCCTTCATAAGGAATCAATGTCAGATGACTAATTGTTTATAACTCCTGTAACTTACAGCCTTAAAAATGTGCTAACAAATATGGTTAATCCAGATAAATTAGGTCTGTCTGTTCGCCTCAACACAGCTTTTCAATTCATGTGCTTACAGCTGCCGATCTCTTCACCAAGTTTCCCCACTCAGGTTTGAACCCTAAAAAATATAGGTTATTTTTATATGCAACTAAAAAGTTATTTTTGTACTTTGTTTAGTTGACACCTTTCTGTGGTTTAAATATGACAACAAATGGCTATGTCCGCACAATCTGCAACATTAGCTACTTGATGCTGAGACAGCATTCTGGAGGTGATACAGTCATCATACATGACATGGAAAGGTATTATATGGTACTAACCTTTACTTCAGTTTGTAGAGAGCAGCTCCTTTACCTCCACACACCGCCATTTTATCTCCTCTTATTGTCACATCATGAAGGCCATAAAATCCACCGATATCCCCAAGAGATGCATGAGTGAGTTTTCTTATCTTCTCACCTATCGTTTAAAATAGGGTTTTATTAGGGTAGTAATATCTTACTTTCATCCTAACACCAAAAGCTTGTCATTGGGTTTTGCGAAACAAAACACGAAACTGTGTTGGGCCAGAAATCACTGACAGCACTTTTACTATCCATGTGAATCTCATTCCGAAGGATTATGGCAAAAGAAGAGTTGATCCCAAGTTGTTGGCACAATATCAGCATTGCCAATTTTGTCTGGATTTAGAGTTTTCGCTCATCAATGATGACCCAGCCAGACTGTTAGATGAGGGTAGATAACTCCCAAACCAGCTGAATTAAATCAATTTTAGAAAACATGCAGCAAATTCCATACGTCTGATCTGAGAGCGTTCGGATATTTATGTCATGTATATAATTTAGTTTTTTTCTAGTGGATTGAGGTCATTACATATTTTTCTAATACTATTTGTCAATAGAGCTTTTTCCTAATATACCGAGTGATATTGAATACAGAATTACCCTGCTAACGCCAACATACACCACCTTAAATCAGTGCCAACATGCTAAATAATTCAACACCAAAAATTCTCTATGTTGAAGAGGAAAATTTGCCGATTGATGAAAATGATGCCCTAATCAAGCAAAAATAATCCTAAAATTCCTCAATTAGATTTTTATGTACATTTATAATATCTACATATAATTATGCCCGAGGAATGCTCATCAGTGTAATGATATTCATAATTACCACTGTATGTCACCCTAGACTGAAACAACAGTCTCTATCTTTGTGCTCGACGGCCCTTCGGTGCCCTCCAGGCCTCGCTTCGCTCGGCCCGTCGGGAGTGGTAGCAGGCCTGTTGTTTCAGTCTAATGTCACCCATACTCAACCCAAACAATGAGATAGTAATAATAACCTGTAGATGAGATCTGGTATATCTTCTTCTCTCCCAAGGACACCACATAGATGAGTCCAAACTGATCAGATGTTATACCTCTAGGAAAACTCAGACCTGTACATCTCCACACAGGCTGCTGTTTACCGGCCTGCAGCTTATACTTTTTCACCTCTCCTTTATTAATGTCAGTCATGAGCACACTGTTATCGCCTGGTAGAATGTGTACTCCATGAGGACGACTCGTATCATTAATCTTAATGTTATACAGGTGATTACTTGTGATTGTGTAGATCATCAGCTGTTTATTAGCATTGTCTATATCTGCTATTATACCGTCTGATACAGACAGATGACTACTGTAGTTGCCCTCATACTGATGTAGTAGAGTGTGTTGAGGATCACTCTCTGTACCGATGTATGTGCTCACTTTACCATCTTCATAGATCCTAGTGATGAGTCTATCACCTAAAGAGTAAGCTGACAAGACTGTTCCAGAAATGTTTATTTTCTTTATCAGCTTCAGATCATCACCATATCTTATCTGGACACCATGTTTGTCAGTAGAGCAGAGAATATTACATCATCTGTCCAGCTAACAGCATTACATTCTGATGTTGTTTTCTTATACTTGATGAGCTCGAGTTTAGTGGGCGGCTCAGTGACAGGTTTATAGTCGAGTGGTCCTTTGGCAGTTGAGGAGAAACTGGTTGTCTGTTTCGCTGCATCTGGTGTCAGTTTGCTGCTTGGAGATGTGACACCTGAAAAATAACAATTTGCATTCTTACTATACATGCATATTTTATGATTATTGAGGCTCTAGCTTTTTGTTTATGTTAGGACCAAACTACGTTTTGTATGTGTTTTTTTTTATTATGTTATCCGGAAATGCTGATAACATTGCAAGCCTTTTGTGATTGCAATGAGATGCAAGATTGTCCATTATTAAGTCAAAATCAAATTCTATTGGTTTTTTATTTTTGTGTTAAAAAAAGCGAAAACAAAACTAAAATATAAGAGCTTATAAGAGCTATTTGCCAGTTGCAAATGCAAATTTTGTGGGCTGCAGTTCCTTGGCTGTCGCAAATGTGCTGCTGCTTGTGGTATGCCATTGATTGGCATGTCGAGTGATAGAGTGATAGAGTAATTGATAATGTCAGCATCAGAAACGCCTGAGCACTTAAGCTACCCTCATCAAGGATTTTTGGTTTAACCCCATGCCTTTACAAAGCAAATTGGGATCTTTTTGGTATCCATTTGCAATTTTTGCTATTAGGTTTTTTTGCAAAAAAAATGAAAACAAAATTATCCTGGGCTCTTTGTTAATGTTATTGCTTGCTATTTTGTGATGACAATTAAAATATGGAAACCGAATTCACTTTTATATTTTGGTTTCAAACAGTAAGAAAATCAAAACACAAAAAGTCAGTTTTCTTATTTTGATTTTTTATTATGGAACAAAAAATGCAAAACCTTTGTTTTACCATATGTGAGAGAAATTTTGGAAAACTGGCTATTTCAACTTATTTTAAAACTAATACTTCCGTCAAAATTTTCATAAGTCAGGAAGTAAGTTGTCCTAAGTTGTACCGCGAATTTCCAAAATTACATTATTTTGATAATTTCAAATGCAGTGCCTTCAAATGTATACTTCTAAATTGGAACAACTTTGGTAATATTATGTTCCCTGCTTAGAATGTGGCTACTCATCTTTTAGCTTGGCCCAGCCTTTGGGCACATGATGCATATAAAGTATGGAAAGACAACTTAAAACTTTTACCACCCAATGACTCTCTGCTCGGACAAAATCTTCTTCAAATATTTCACTAGGATCAATGTATGGTCAGGCAGTTGCTTATGATAAAGTAAGGTAAGTTTCAATAATGAATAGCTATGAAGGTCTTTGGTTATGAATGATTGATGGTGGTATCTCATAATCAGGAAAGATAACTACTATGTCCTGTATTATGATGTAACTCAGCACATTCTGTGATTGGCTGGGGCAGCTAACTACTCCGTTACTCTCCGTTGTACTCATTAGATTTATGTTAAACATGAGTTGATGAAAAAAACTAGCTCTTCAGGTCACTGGCATGATAGGAGCGGGTTTGATCCTTGATCAAGTCAGTTGAGGTTTGCCTGCAATGAGAATTTCTTCGCTCCTACTGCGGCTACGGCATCTTTGCAGTAATTGTTCACTCCCAGGTGGTCATAAGCAGCTTAATGTTAAGTTTCTAATCAGTGATGTCTGACATAAGTTATATTTTGATTGATGTAAGCGATGTCTACTGAGTCTGAGAGATTATTGATGATTGATGTAAGCGATGTCTACTGAGTCTGAGAGATTATTGATGATTGATGTAGGCGATGTCTACTGAGTCTGAGATATTATTGATATTGGAAGCACCATCTTATGGCTCAATGTTGCTCAAACTCATACTTCTCACAAATTGCCTCCTGCAGCTTTTTAGCGTACATGAGGTACAAACTGTTGCCATGGGCACATAACAAGACAATCCCAATGGGGATTTATTCTTGATCCCTTTGGCCTGTGGAGGGGGAGCAAACAAAAATGCAGGCAATTTTCGGCATGGATCAAGGACTCAGGCCGCATAATTTTCATGCAACTAATACAAGACAACAAAACTTTTAAACAACCTCAGAAAATTATTTTTCCATCCAACAAAAATTGTCACTCCGATTCAACTGTATTGTATTGCATTATAGAGAGCATTGATACAAAAGAAACTCTTGAATAACATGAAGTCTAAAGACTTTGTATACTGATACTAAGAGGTTCTGATGATAAACATGCTCTGACTTGCTTTTGTTATAAATTTACATCTGAGTTTCAAGACATATTTTGTTTTCAATAAGAACTCCTAAACTTAAACACTGTTGCAAATGTCTATTTTCACACCAATAAATTCTACTGGACTGTCAGGTTTATATCTTTCATTGCTGAAAATCCATTAAGGGAGGGTGCCAAAGGGGTGTGCCCTCACTGCTCGTGGGAAAAACTTTTAGGTTTTTAACGCAGGATTAAGGTGACTGACCAAATCACCAGATGAAAGTTGATGATGATGATAGAAGAGGATAAAAATACTAAAAATAGTTAGAGAGTGTAGAAAAGAGAAAATATATCCAACCAAGGTACTTTCCATGATGGATAAGAACACACATGTCAATTTTGCGCGGTGTGGCGTGTGAAAATTGCGAAAAAGGTGAATGTGCCACCAATATACCACAGTGAGCTATTGGAGCTCATGTGACAATATATCATGACAACACAGGTGAAAACATACCTTGTGTGTTGATTGATTCTTTCACAACTCGTAGGAACTGAGGTTTACTAAGTTTGCTTGCACCCACACCATAAACTCCAATGTCAGCTTTCAGCTTTGTTACCTTGTCGTCTATCGGAATCAGTTTGCTCAGCGTTTTACTCAGATCTGCCACTGAGTTAGCCTCATTCCCCAACATATTTTCAGATACAGATGCAAGTCTTGCTATTTCAGCTTTAACCTTTTTCCTGAGTGTTCCTTGCTGTGAAAAAAACAGATGTAGGTACAACAGCTGTCAGTTTATTCATCATACTATAAGTGGACTTTACTGATTTCTCTACATAGCTACAGCATGTTTGACCCGTCTCATTTTTACAGACACAGGTTGTCAACAAAGCACTGAGGGATGGATGAGATTGATTGAGATGCTCATCAACACACAGGTGTGGCTTCATGCTGCTGGGGCCAACCATGAGGATGTTGCACCAGAGAAGTCATCGAAACAGCGCTTGACTCATGGTTTCTAGCTGAAGACCTCTGTGTTGTACAGTGGTGATGTGATGCGATGATTGATGTGTGATCTGTGACGATCTACTCAATGAGGATTTGTGATAATACGGTATTGTTTCCAATACTGGCGTTAATCTTCTACTTCTAATTAGTTAGAAACCACTTCGAAAAAACTTTGAATATAGCATTTAAGTTTTCAAACAATACTTTCAATTCACTAAGTTCCCATGCATAGATTTGGCACTTGGAATGAAATTGCTCTCTCTCAATTTGGTACAAAATGCTGAATGCTTACAGTTCACATGATGATGTAACTTCAAATATATCTGCTTTGGTTTGGTTTCGCACCAGGGACTGCCGCGTCACAGTCTTTGTTGATAACTGATATGCCGCGCCGCTTAAATGCATTGAATATCCCAAAGAAAATGAAGGAACCAATGTTATTTCCATGATTTGTTAGCCCCTAAAATTGTTGTGACATTGATGCATGGGAACAAAAATGGGAATGGATGGATGCATGGGAACTAAGTGATTACAAAATTTAATGCAATTCCTCCCTGATGTGATGTTGAAAATAAAACTTGAAACTTCTTAAATGAGTTTCGGTAAAATGAGAGTCATTTGTACTTCTTAACTGAATACCAGTTGAACAGGGAGATAAGATGAGAGTCTGTTTAATATTTTGCTCAATTGAAATACAATTATCAGCAAACTTTCAACCTTTAGTTTATCGTTAATTTAAATACCCAAAGACCAACGCATGTTATAGTCAGGCAGTTACTTATGATCTAGTTTTGTCAGATTTCCATGGTGAAAAAATCGATTGCTCTACTTGGCATGAGATATTGATGTGGAAAAAGTGCCTCCCATAAGGGAAGGTAACTCCCATTCCCTGTATTACGATGTAAGAGTCTCCTGGATGTGCAATACAAGAAACAAAGCACTTCCGGGAAACTTTTAAATCACAATGCAGAAAATGGGAGTTACCTTTCTTTATGGGAGGCACTTTTTCCACATCAATATCTCGTGCCGAATAGAGTAGAATAGAGAGAATGACAGTACTAAGTCATAAGTAACCGCCTGACTATAACATGCATTGGTCTTTGGGTAGGCTTTTATTTTAACATTTCATTTCATTTTCAATCGCTAATTCTCATAATTAAAGTCTAGATGCACTGCAGAGTGTTCTTGAATGTGAATTGTGCTGTGAAATTATAGAAAACAGAAGATTATAAGTGCTTTAAGAAACTATGTAAAGTTATTCTTATTATATTTATTTGCGCTTTGGTGTGCCAGATTAAGGAAGCTATTTCGGTCCTTATCATTCTTAACATTTTACATGTTATACAGTTTGAAGCATACCTGTTGCACAAGAGCGCAAAGCTTGTCTTCGCAATCTACACTCCACTTTGTGTAACTCCCTTTGGTAGCATTATATATTGTATCAAAGTCTGCTTGTTGATGAGTTTCGGCATTTGTACAGCCAGCGACTTTTGAACATCTGTGAATAATAAATTTGAAATAACAATGATGAACTTTCCACTAAGGATCCTAGTTTGATAGTGACGAAGAGATCAGACTCTATCGACTGATTCTCATTATCAGAGGCAGACATAAACAACCACAGTAGTCTTTCAGTTGGATATCCAATGAAATAAAAAAAAATCACAATTTGATGGCATGATATTTGGATATTAATATTGATATAAGTGAAGAAATTTTTGCTATTTCTTAATATTTTCTTTGTATTTTCTTTGTATCTGGTGAAAAATAAAGTTGTGGCACGAAAAAAAGATTTTTCTGCCCTTATGATACTCTCTCTTTCTCTGTCTTGGCAATCAAACTCAAGACAAGACATATTATCCGGTTGACTAGAAATGAGAAGTTGTCCTCTCTCAACCAACTAAGACTAAACAAAGGAATCTGATTCCCAACTGTCAAACAGGAAATATGTCACAGCATTTACAGTTAATAGATTAAACTCCGCAAAATTACCCACTCACCTCCCTTTCACTAACTTACAATGTCCATTCTAACAATTTCATGGTATTAGTGTTCATTTGTTCTTGAATTCTGCAGCAGATTAACAATAATCAATTACATGGCAAGTACCATGTCTGCAAAACAGTATATCACAGTGCGATTGATTGTCACTTTCAATTGGAAGTGCGTGAAGCGCATCCATATATTTTCCGAATTATTATTGGATTATAAAAAAGAGAAAAATACACCTCTAACCTGAAATTTTCGGTCTCAAAGCAAAGTGTGCAAAATGATTCACTGTTAGGGACGACTTTTAACACCATAATAACAAATACACTTTATTTGCTATTCAGTGCGCCCATAAACATATAAATACTCTAGACTGGAAATTACTAGAGCGTCTTCCCTAATTCAGTGCATTCCTCATGTCACAACGTCAATGCGCTATTCACTTTTTCACTGTAGAGCATAGGTCAGAATAGGAGTTGTCTTCACATAAATGTAATTTATGAATTATAAAACACCTTCTTATTTTTAAATATGACCACTACAACTGGGTTCAACCGGTGAATTTTACAGAAAATGAACTAATGAAGTATAAAATGTGATCAGTATACCGTGCCATCAAATATTGTGTGTACCATAACGACATATGCTTCCTGTCTATAGCATTTGTATGAAAAATGGTGCATCAACTATTGAGAATTTAAGGTTTAGTTGTCATTTTACTTAATTAGCTGCTCCTGATCTTTCCAGCTGTCAATGTCAATATGCAAGGTAATGTTATGGATATTTTCTCATTCTGAAACAATTCGACTGGCAATTTAGATAGAAAGGTATCAAATGAAATAATATACTCTTTTCACATAGTCATGTCAATGTATAGAATGTCTCAATTTCAACAATTCTGACTCCTGGATGTCATCTTAACTGTGACAAAAAAAATAGAAAATTTGTTCTGCAGGCCGATCAAAGAGATTTGTCCCTCTGACCATGCCTGAACAGTGTGAAGCCAAGTTTATCCGCCCAATTTTTTGCTGAATATCCAACAAAAGAAATGGTCCGATCAATGCCACTCATGCAATTACCGTTAGCTAATCATTTTTCTGACCATGTCAATCAAAACCTTTTTTCAGTTTATGCAAAACCAGCACAGACTATCGGCCCAACTACATTGACATTTGGACACCCCTGTGAGATAGTTTTAATCCATGGATACTTGTATGAAGGGTATATATGGTGGGGGAGAAAAGTTCTCCAGTAATTCAGTTGAAATGAAAAGATGCTAAAGAATTAAAGTATAAAGGAAACCCGCCCTCGGCTCTTATAATTACCCGCAGGATAAAAATTTTTATCACATTTTAAATTTAGCATTTATTAAGTATTCACGAAAATAGCAAAATATTACTTTCCTTATCAAATTATAAGGTGTTTGCAAAGTTACCAACGATGTTGTACATTGAGGATTTACAAAATTGATATTCATCAATAATTCACTAATAAGTTTTACTATTCTTGGCCAGGTTGCTAAATTTAAGTCAGTGAATATTTTCATCCTGTAGGGTATTGTAGATATGGTAATAGATTGAGAATTGCAGCTGGACTATCTGTGGATTCTGTTTAAGACATTAAGAAGTCGCAGACAGAAGTAAAATCTTCCGAGTTTCCTTTCTTAGAAAATTTGAATCGGACAAAGCCGCACTCTAGCCAGCAACATGTTGCAGACTTTAGTCCCTGGACAATTTTGTACATAGGAACGAACTGGTTTGCTACACAACTTTTTAAATATCCCTCTGTTGTCCACCGAAGGAACAAACTATTATAGATGTTATAGAATATAGATGTTATAGATATCACCGGTAAACAATTGTTAGATCAAATAATCTGATGTGCCATACACTACTACACAGCGGTCTAGGCGACTTGCTTGTGTTGTATCTACAGTGTATCTTTACTTGTGATGACTGCTGAGATTTATTTTAGTTCACCGTACTAAAATTCCATCAGTAGCCGAGAGCAAGAACCATGAAGAACAAAGACTAACTGTTCTGAGCTCAGATTTTAAGCATTTAGTTGACAAAAATACATTTGAAATTGGACCTTACTTAAGGACCATCAGTGTTTTTCACCTTTGGATAATACGTTGAAAGATCAGTTAATTAAGTAAAATTCTGAGCAAAACCTTAAATTTTGAAAAGTTGACGCACCATTTTTCATACAAATGTTAAGACCAGAAGCATGCTATAGCATAAGTAGTTATGGTACACACAATATTTGATGGCACGGTATACCAATCACATTTTGTACTTCATTAGTATATGTTCTGTAAAATTCACCGGTTGAACCCAGTTGTAGTGGTCATATTGTAAATAGGAAGGTGTTTTATTTGTACATTACATTTATGTGGAGACAACTCCTACTCTGACCTATGCTCTACAGTGAAAAAGTGAATAGCGCAGTGACGTCTTGTCATGAGGAATTAGAGAGGACACTGAGCATGTATCAAATAGCCAACAGTTTCCAGCCTAGAGTATTTATATGTTTATGATTGCGCCTCATGGGGCAAATGAAAGTATTCTTGCATAGAATATGATACAAATCATTTATTTAGCACAACATAGCTATTGGTGGGCAAACTAGGGTTATGTATGAAGAGCTCACCTCCATCATCAGCATGAATAGTGACCGGGATTCCAAAGACAAAAACACAGGGTCTAGGAGGATCAAAACTAACTTTGCTAAGGCTACCTTTGGCCAATACTGTTTTGTGGTAATCTCTGTTGTTAGTTTAGCAGCCTGGTAACTGTTCTAAGCAGGCTAAGGCTAGGCTTACTGTTATTCTGTCAGTGAACCATCATATTAGTATCAATCTATCACAGGGGAAAATTGGTTGAATCATTCAATGCTCTCCTTGTGCAGGTATAGTTTTTTGTTCATTGCTATGATATTACTTTAGCATGAGCAGTGGTTGTTTAGTGCTTTCCTAAATACTTGCAATAACTTTGTGATAATTCATTATCAACTTACTCAAGATGCATTGATCTGTGTGTAGCCTTTAGGAGATTTATGAATACATGTATATTATCATTTTACATATAATTTTGTTTAATCAAAAGGCTAGATATTAGTCAAAAGTATGATGCACCAAGGAGTTAAAGTCTGTAACTCCTTGGATGCACTGATCATAGTTTCAATTGGCACTGGGTCAAAACTGTGCTTTAGCATCGTGATGAAAAACATGTCTCGTCGAAAAAAAGTCAATAAGGTGATAGGCCTATTACTTACTGATGACATATAGCATTAGAACAGATGTCACACCAGTGGTCCCAAGGTCGAATGCAGGCCTCCATTTCACAGACAGCTCCATCAAAGAATTTGGCAGCGTAATCTTTCATTGTAACCTCCTGGATCGTATCCCCGTAATACTCAGGGTTATCCCACCATAGAGGATTATCGCACTCATCTTCACCATTAGCAGTGTGTGTCGTTGCCAGAGAGCGATTAGACAAAGCAGAGCCGAGTCTTTCGACCTTTTCCATTACTTCTGATATCAAAAATTCCTGCGCCTCAACTGCTTCTTGTATTTCCATAGCTAGCGAAACAAAAAAGACACAACTACTATAAAGCACATATGCCCTGTGTTGATGTATGATGCAGTGTAGTTATGTAATGTAACTCACCAGTGGTTCCTAGTTAGTATTAATATAATCCTTAATGCCTGAGATTGCATATTTTGATGGTCTATGGCTGGTGCACATTGTCCTAGACGACCATCCCAGATGGCCATCCCAGTCAATGTGAACATGAAAATGACACAATCCCAGACTGTCTGGGTCCGTCTGGGACAGTATCTTGAAAGTTCGTAAGCGTCAAACTTTCCGGATGCTGTCCCAGACGGACCCAGACTCCTTTTGCATCTGGATGCTATGTTAACCGGGTATTTGGATGATCTGGGATCATCTGGGCCGATCTAGGACTATCTGGGACGATCCTAAACAATGTGAACATCATCCCAGCACTATCCCAGACAAAAACGTAACTGCTAGTCTGGGATGAATTTTATAATGTGAACATAAGACTGGGACCATCTGGGATAAGCATCTGGGATGGAATCCCAATGTCATCTGGGACAATGTGAACCAGCCATTAGATGATTAATGTCTGCACATTGTGAGTGAAAAGGCGATTAACAAGACACTATCTGGATTGGCCATTGGCATAGGTTTCTGGTCATTATTGCCTACAGTTTGAACTCTCATCTTTTCCCTAATTGACTCACCATGACGTCATTTGTTGATATTTTTCAGCGGGTCAATTTAGTTGGCATTTCCCAAGATTTTTCACAAACATTACACACAGGACACACAACTCTGATACATAAGTTATCTCAATCTTAATCTCAATCAATGAAGACATGCCATGTGTGTTTACCTATAAAGGCCCAAGATCCATAAAAACTGCTAGTTTGAAAAAGTTGAAGTCACCACCATAGCCTGGTGATCACCCAAAAGGCCCCTGCCAAAAAGCCTCAGGCCAAAAAGCCACTGGCCAAAAAGCCACTGGCCATAAAGCCACTGCCCACAAGGCCACTGGTAATAAGGCCACTGGCCAAAAGGCCACTGGTCATAAAGCATATTATATCAATGATAATATCGGTAATATTTATGAAATTTCTCACCAAAAATAAAATCATATATTTTTTATGGTGTTTAGCATGTTTTTTATAAATGTATTGTTTATTTTAGTTCGCAAATTTACCCATCGTACACTAACTAGCATATCCTACCGGGAACAACAAAAAAAGTCAGTGATCAGGTTACTAAACTTTAAGCAATAGCGATCAAGTTGAGTCGGTAGGGTTTGTTGGTCAGCAATAATAAAAAAACATTTGATGGGTGCACAGATAGATCTCTGTAGAGGCTAGAGTATATAAATTATTGTCACATTACAAAAAAGATGTCTCTTCTCAGTACCGCATTGATTCAATCTAAAAGTGCTGACTGTTTGTTTGTGATGACTTTAATTTTTCCATCAAGATACATTTTAAAGTATAAATTTGAACTCATGAACTCACTCATTTGAATTCGATACAGATAAAATGTGTGAGAAGATGTCCAAGTGGAGTCATTTTTAATTATTATTTGCATTGGGTGGGTGAGATCTTTTCTAATGTTACTAAAATGGGATTCAGTGAGTTAAAAAAAAATCCTTGATAGATGGCATATCAAGAGCTAGAATTTTGTTTTATGGGCCCAAAAAAAAATGTCAATAGAAAGACTTCTATTATTTAACCATCGAACCGGTGGTTTTATGACCAGCGGCTTTTTGGCCAGTGGTCATATGGGTAGTGGCCTTTTGGCCAGTGGTCTTAAGACCAGTGGCCTTTTGGCCAGTGGGCTTATGACCAGTGGCTTTTTGGCCAGTGGCTTTATGACCAGTGGCTTTTTGGCCAGTGGCTTTTCGGCCAGTGGCTTTTTGGCAGTAGCCTTTTGACCCAAAATCCTGTAGCCTGAGTAATCCAATGGTTGTAGAAAACTTTAAAATTAAACCCTCATTTACGGCATAACCTGCCTTGGCTAGCACATATCCAACCTACAATCTTTCGTAGATCGGCTATCACTGACGACAAGACGATAATTTCTTCACAAAAGTAATACTATATAGTAAAGCGTACAGCCAATTAAAGCATTAACAGCAGCTCAGTCTATATCACACTTGACATATTCGTGCATTCTGCGCATGCTCAGCTCTGGGCATGAGCTGATCTCTGCAAAATTGAGCCTCGGTCTCTGGTGACATACTCCCCAAAGCGTGCGGATTTGTTATTACTAGTTATCCGCTCTTGTCATTATTAGCTGATTTTGATTGACAGTTTATGCAGGGGATATCCCATTTCCCCTTTCCAAAGTTGCAATCAGAACCCAAACTAAACTCATTGTTCTTGCACATGCGCGAATTCAAGTCACGCATGATGCATACTTAGCTTTACGACACCTGCTTTGTGGTAATGATAACCTAGTTTATCAGTGATCTACATGCCCAGTCAGATCACGAGAGACAGTATGATATTCGTGTGGTTTGTTTATTTTTCTTCTTCTTCTTCTTCTGGAAGGATTCTGGGTGCATGGTATGCCAACTTTGACAATAAATTGAAAACTGTGATGCAATGTTATTGAATTGGAAGAGTTTTGCTGCATCATTTTATCTAAAATAGGTGATAGAAATTGTGCTGGCTGGACATTGAATTACCTAGTCCCATAACAATATGAGCAATGATTTAGTTCAAGCTTTAAATAAAGAGACTCGTCCCGATTGACTTGCTTATGTAATTGTTTGACGAAAATAAAATCTGAATATTGAAAATAAAACAGTTGAAAATCGTCAAGGGCCAGCATTCAATTTGTGAAACTAAGCTAATCTATTGGTTCATGAAAAAAATATTTAGCATAAGTTCTGAAATTGTTAGGTGAACAAACAAGATCGATGTTTTTATGTTAGCGATAGGAACCACCTGGAGGTGATTTAGCCGTTGTTCAGACTTTACAACTCCTTCACAGGATTAAACAACTAAAAATCCTAAGTAAAACCCGCATGGAGCAAAATTGGGTCAGAAAACTCCACCCAATATGTCCTTGACTGGTTGGGGGCATCAGGGTTATTTAATGGTAACATATATTGAAACTTTTTGATTAAACTGTTGTCACACGAAAGTGAAAAGGCTATCTATACAAATACCCTAGACAGGAGTTTATTAGGTTACATCTTCATCTACTTTTTGATCTGCATCTCTCGTGGGCAGGGGAGGGGTTTGAGGAAGGGGGGGAATCTGTGGGCTCAGCTAAGAAACATCTGTGAATTGGATAAGCATATTAGGTAAGATTGAAGGTAGATTAGACTATTAGGGAGCAGGTAATTAAAAGGCTCGAGAAAAATCAAACTTCTTAGAGTAAGCTTTGCCGTTAAGCTACTTAAAGGTTTAATTAATAGATTCTAACCTTAGTTGGATGAAGAACTCAAAAAAAAGTTGTAAAAACTGAAGAAACCTGATCGAGTAAAAAATATTGTATAATCAACATCGCGACAAGGAAAGGAACCCCCTGGAGGTGCATTGCGTCGTTCAAACTTTTCAACTCCTTCACAGAACTAAGCATCTAGAAACTATAGAAAAACCTGCATGGAGAAAAATTGTGTCATAAAACTTCAAACTCTAGATTGGAGGTGATCATCTTAGCTTTAATCTTCCTGGATATTTAGTCATTTTTTTGGCTTTTGGGGCTGGGGGCATCAGGGTTAGGTATCAATGGTAACATATCTTGAAACTATTTTGTCATACCAAATTGAAAAGGTTATCTAGCTTACATTTTAACCTACATCTCTCCCGGCCAGGGGTAAGGCTGTCAGGAAGGGGGGAAGAGTCAGGGGGCTCAGACAAAGAATAGTAGATAAGATTGAAGGTAGATTACACCATAGGAGAGCAGGTAAAATGAATATGCTTGAGATTAATCAAACTAATTAGAGCTAGCATAGTCATGAAGATACTCGAGGTTATAATTAATAGATCCTAAGTATAGTTGGATGAACAAGTCAGAAAGTGCTTGATGCTGCAGCTACACTTGTCAGCAGCCCTTCTCCACATAACTTCTTTCAAACAGTGCCCAGCATATATTTTATGTTTAAAAAAAAAGTAATATGCAAATTAAGTTTTGGTACACATACTTGATACTTGGCGTATCGGTTATATCTGATACGACAAGGTGTGAAGTGCCGTCTGTTACGAGATCTTCACAGTTTGGTTATTCGGAACCGCTTTTCTATAATGGAAAGGGAAATGTAACAATCACAATGTGATAATGTTAAGTACCTGGGAGTTTTAATTGATAATAAATTACGTTTTGAGTCTCATGTTGTTAATCTTGTTACTAAAGGTCTCAGAGGATGCATATTGTAAGGACCTTTTGTCACACTAGTACCAAACTTCTCTCATCAATGCTTTTGATAGTTTTATTGTTTCTATCCTTACATACTGTCTGCCTATTTTGTACACCTCCATTTATGCTAAAGATAAGAAATGACTGAGAAAGTTTTTCGAAGACGCTAATAATCTGAATATTCAAAACACAAGTGACCTTGATGGTATTATAGATAATCGAACTAAAAACCTGATACTAAATTACATACATTATGATGAACATTTTATAAATAAATTTTTACCAAAGATTCCATCAGGAAAATACAGGACATCAAAATATCGGTCTTCTTGGGGGAAAGACACTTTTTTACGCAACATGATTTTATCCCTCAATAATATTATTTAAACCCAATCCAGGATGAGATGTCAGATGTGTTTTTCACATATTATTTGTATTGTTTATCTTTTTTCTTTGCTCTATGTGGACAGCAATGTATCAAACAATGAATTTCGCAACATACTGATATGTGAGTGACAAATAAACCAATCAATTAATCAATCAATGCTTAAATTAAGGCTTTGAATCTAATAACTAGACAAGCTATTGTAACTTTTCTTACAAAAGAAACCTGATCGACTATCGAAACATTTTTTAATCAACATCGCAATAAACCAGCCATCAAAAAAGCAAACAAACAAAAAACAGAGGAGCACTGATATCAGGAGGTTATGCGTATCCGTTCTTGAAATTTCACAGTTCTGTTATAAAGAAACACTGATGGATTTGATATCAAAGTATGATGCCAAGAAGTTATGAGTGAAGTGAACAGCCAAATTGACTAGTGTGTAGGTTTTACTGTGGATTTGAGTTACGCCTGATGTTAACTAAACATGAAATCACAAGGCTGCAGCTTTTTAAATCTGGCACATCCTAAGTCAGCAATATCTTGTTTATGGCTATCGTGAAGAGGATGGAGGGGTATCGGAGGGTAAATTACTGGTGTTGTAGGTTAGTAGAACTGGTCGTTACGCTTCTCATTCAGGAATTAATAAATTTTACAATAAATTGGTTACAAAACTTTGAAATCATTTGACCTAGAGGTGAAGCCTCTCATCAACAGGTTCTGTTATGCTTCTTAATTCTTTTTGAATGTATGTGTTTATAATATAGCTGTGGTACAATTGTCTGATACTGGTGGATCAGTTAGCCCTTGGGTGAGGTGGAGTGGATATCTGTCAGAATGGCTTATCTATAATAAGCAACAGAAATTTTACTGCGTGGTCGTTTTAATTTTGTTGTGTCAACCAAACAGAATCACCGCTAGACTAGCTTTAGTATCTCCCACAGACAAATAAACCTGACTAATTACCAAAACAGTCAACTATCAAAACTGTAATGGACCAGCTTTCAAACGGTTAAACTGAGCTATTTTGAATTGACATCCTGTGTTTTTATATGAATATTTACCATAGGTTCAGACATTATAAGGGGAACGAACTTGGCTATATACTAATTATCATTGAAAGTTATTTGGACTCAGCTGCCCAGTGTAATACTAGGGCAGCATTAACAAAATTTAGTTTACTGACAATTTATGACAGAACTAAACATCTAAGTAAACCCGCATGGAGAAAAATGAGGACACAAAAATCGATACTCTTGAGTAGAGTTGATTTTGACACAACTGACTTTAGCGTAGATCTGTAGACTGAAACATAGATAGAGGGGGGTGGTCTGAAGAACACTCTAGATTAGAGTTTGATTAGGAGACAGTGAATAAGCTATATGTAAGTATCGCACATGATTGGACAGAGAGAGAAAGTTATTTAAATATGCTTGTGATCAAATGGATGTATAAGAATCAGATTAGTCATTAAACCTACTTGGTATATACCTCGCCCCCTCCCAATTCCCAACTCGCATCCTCCGTCCCGCTCACTTCCTATATACCCTCTCATAAACAGTTCATGACTTGTAGTTGGGTTGAAATCGTATGTTTTGTTTTGTCTATGTCCGAAGACTGAGAAATTTCAGAGCCTTAAGGGTGCGGCCCCCGTATTCAGCGCCAAGTTGCTCTCCGTTTGCAGGCAGGTCGGAGCACACCTGGGGCTTCAATTGAGCCCAGTAGTCGGTAAACCACAGCGAGATTTGAACCCAAGACATCCATTGCTTGCGCGCTTGAGGGCAGGCGCTCTAACCAATTGAGCTACCTCCTACTCCTATAATGTTTTTGATAAAGAAAAGATGTGTATGATGTCCAGTGAGATGCGTTTTCACTTACCTCAATATACTGGTCACTGGCAATTAGGATAAGGTTGCTACAACGCTGAGGGAGGTGCTGTCCGTTCAGGACTTTTCCGCTGCTTGATTATACCACCGTATGTTAAAAACAGCTTTTCTAGTATGTGCGACAGAAATGTAATTTGCAGGACATTCAATTATTTAGTTATGTAAAATATGTTAGCTTGTCGTGAATTCAGAGTCAGCCGTTAGACTTGCTATTGTAATTGTTTTAAACCAATAAAATCTGATTGACTATGAAAGCGCTCGATAATAACATACCTTAAATAACCAGCATTCAATTTGAGAAACTTAGCTAATCTCAGTTACAATATATCATTTCTTATAATTATTTAGCCTAGATTCTGACATCATCAGGGGGACAAACAAGGCTCTTGTACTTATTTTCGATGTATTTATACCAGGTAAAGGAACAAATAGCAAGAGGTCAGCATTTACTGAATTTGATTCATTAAGACCTAGCAAAGTAGGTAGTCTCCATTCTAGTAGCTCTACTAAAGGTGCAGACACTTGTTTGATATTTCTGTAAGGAACCTAGACAGGACACTGTATATAGCTGAAGTGAGGCACTTAATTATGGTGACGCGACGTCACTGGAGGGTGTAGAAACAGTGATTTTTACTCATAGTTATCATTGATTTACCGGTCTATGCTCGGGTTAAATGTTGATAACTCAATTGGTTTCAATCGGAATTTAAGTTTGAAAATTGCAATAGATTCAGCAGCTTCTGGCGATCATTTTGATAGCCTATTTAGCTTCGTAGCTCAAATACTATCAAAAAAGCAAGTTATTGAAAACGGTGCATAGACTTAAAGCTATAATTTTTTGTGCAGTTTCAGTCCTGATTACATACTTATATCTCAAACAATTTTGATGGAATTTTGGGTTTGAAAATAACAATAGATTCAGCAGCTTCTGGCAATCATTTTGATAGTCTGTTTAGCTTCGTAGTTGAAATATTGTTAAAAAAACAAGCTATTGAAAACGGTGCATAGACTCAAAGCTACAATTTTTTTTTGCAGTTTTAGCCCTGATTTAAAGTTTATTTCCTTTTCAATTCCGATAGGATTTTGAGTTTGAAACAGATTGCAACAGATTCAGTAGTTTGTGGAGATAATTTTGATGGTTTGTTCTGCCTTGTAGCTCAAGTATAACCAGGGAGTTCAGGACTTTCTTCCTTGGAATAACTGAGGAAGCAAGCAATTGAATTTACTTTGTGAATACACAATTACCAAAGAAAATTGATAACTAATTTCATCTTTGCTTTTTTGAGCCAGGTATAAATAATAAGAAATGTCATGACCTTAGACAAAATATCCACCAACATTATTGGAATGTGACCAACAGAGATAGTTGGAAGTAAACAAGTCAAGGTTGGACCTCACAAAGCTTCAAATAAAATTGGTGTTCAAAGTAGACAATATTCTGTGTAGTTAATCTAATGGTCAATTCGATGGGTCAAATGTAAAGGCAGACCTCCTGCCCAGGTAGCATACTCCTAGTTCTCACCTTATATTAGCAGCCTGATTAAACAAGCAACAGCTTAATCTGGTAATTCAGGAAATCATACTTCATCAATTCTGATCGCGAAACACAATCTGAGCCACTTCTCGCCATCTCTGATCAGTCCACAGGTGAAACCTCAAATGATGACATAATACTCGTATCCTCCAAAGATCGAGGGGGTCAAAACAACTGGCTCAAGATTTGTAAAGAAGCTACGTGGAGCGACGGAACAAGTTCTAAGATACCACAATGAAATCAATAGTGTTGATACAAATATTGTCGGGGTGTGCCGCAGTAAAGTTTGTACCCATGTTTAATTTGAAAAAAACATAGATCTGTGTCATGCACCATTCATAATACTGCTCTGATAAAACTTATTGTGCACAGATATTTACTTATCCGCATTCACTATGAAACAGAGAAAAGTGCTACCCTGAAGAACGACAATGTACGATCGAAACTTAACCGCCGTGTGATCTTCAAGCATCAGTAGATATGAAATGAAATGTTTGATTTCAAAAGTTATACATCTGTTGAACTCATTTGCTATACCTACACTGTATTATAATAAAAATAAAACAGGAGTATCTGAAATAAAAAAAAGTACCCCTTTTTGGTCAGCCAATATTGTGTCATTATTAGTAGTATAACGGATTTAATTTGCTTGCTTGTTCGGTTAAACCAAGGAGGAAAGTCCTAAAGTCCCTGGTTATACTTGAGATACAAAGCTGACCAGACCTTCAAGCTGCTGAGTCTATTGCAATTTTCAAACTTAAAATCCTATTGAAATTGAGTAGGAAATAAACTTCAAATCAGTGTTGAAACTTCAAAAAATTATAGGTTTGAGTCTATGAGCCGTTTTCAATAGCTTGCTTTTTTGATAATATTTGAGCTACAAAGCTAAACAGACTATCAAAATGATCGGCAGAAGCTGTTGAATCTATTGTTATATTCAATCTCAAAATTCCATCAAAATTGTTTAAGATATAAGCATTTAATCGGGACTGAAACTGCAAAAAAAATTATAGCTTTAAGTCTATGCACCGTTTTCAATAGCTTGCTTTTTTGATAATGTTTGAGCTACGTAGCTAAATAGACTATCAAAATGATTGCCAGAAGCTGCTGAATCTATTGCAGTTTTCAAACTTAAATTCCGATTGAAGCCAATTGAGTTATCAACATTTATCCAGAGCTTGGACCAGTAAATCAATGATAGCTATGAGTAAAAATCACTGTTTCTACACCCTCTAGTGAGGTCGCGTCTCCATAATTAAGTGCCTCACTGCCTCAATGCTAATGTTCCATACAGTGTCCTGTCTAGGTTTAGTATTAAGTCTATGGTAAGCATAGACTTAATATACTACCTAGACAGGCCAATAGCATTCAATACTGTCCCACTTAAATAGCACGACATGACGTAATTAGTTTGTGCTGTGAGCCATAGTTTATTATATATCCATCAATGAAAAATGTGAAAAATCAAGGGACGCTGGGCATAATATCAGCCCCTGTCCAGACCCTTATTATTCAAATACAAAGAAAATTGGTGAGTGTATGTAAAGGACTTTTCCGCACGAGATGGTATAAATAATTTGTCTCCAGAACCAGAACTTTTTATGATCAGAGACAATCATTAGCCAATAAACATTGAAAGAAATACAGCCATTTACCCTCAGCACTTCCATCAATACTATAAAAATGTAAAGAATACCTATAGCACAAGATCAGAAATATTTTGTTGGATGAGCCAGTTCTAAGCACCAGCACCACAACCATCATCATTTTTTTCCTTAAAATTATTCCTAGTTGTGACTGAACACAACCAGTCTGCTCAAATTGGATTGCTAATTTCATTGTCGCTTCACAAGGAAGAGTAGATCAGTGCTGTTAAATGAGTATGCAAACTACAGATAGGTGTTGTTCCTGAGTACGTATGATGAAGCTAGAGTATGTGACAATAACTTAAAATTATTATACTTCAGTACTGTAGTCATAATCTAATGGCCTTTACCGTGGCCAAACTTAATTTTGCAGATGCCGGTAAGGTTTTTTGAGTTTATAAACGTGAATGTCTATTGCTTCCCGACCTATACACAGAAACAGCAGCGTGAAGCAAAAAGAAGTTATTACTGAGATGTCTAAAACTATTTTAACAAAATTACGTCCGATGAAGACCATCCTCTTTTTAGTCTTGTTGTTTCCAACTGTGGAAAGGTATCCTCTCGCCTACATACCATCTATTGCCCAACAAAGTGCAGGACAGGAAAGTTTTTTTCCATACTACATGTCAGTTCTCAACAGAATTTAAAACGTTCATTTTCATGTAACAATCCAATCTTATCGCCTGTTGATACAATGATTGTTATAATAAACCAAACCAGAACACGTCATCATCTGAGAAAAATACATGTAAATATGAAACTCCAGAGGAAAAAGGATGGAAGCATTTGATTCTAATAATTTCCAAAACTGGAAAATGAAATACTGTGGCCAAACTTATTTTTGCCGATGCCGGTAAGGTTCTCTGAGTTTTTGAGTTTACCAATGTGATGTCGGAGTCAACAGTGTATGTCAATTCGAGTGATATTTGAAAAGTGCAATTCCTGTAATGATCATTAATTATTATTCTTATCGCTCCATTCACATTATCCTTATTCAATAGTTAATAATTCCCATAAAAACTATTTCAGCTTCGATCTAGATGGAGCCCTGCAGACATCTCTATACTTCTCAAGATACTGCAGCACCTTCAACAGTGATTTCTGTATAATTGACAAAGTCTCCTTACAGAGGGACTTTTTAGTTATTGCCAAAGGGATTGTTGCTGCTCAATAATTCAAAAACTTCTCTGGCTGTCTAAATAAAGGGTCCAGAAACGTTATTTTGTGACACAGACTGGGTTCTATAGTAATAGCAATTATCCATACTAAACCTTAGCTCATAATCAACAAAAATTTATTGCATGCTGTGGAGGTTATTGCGGAGGTTGTTGTGAGCAGCTGTGTTGCATATCAGCACGCAACTCTCGGCTGAGTCAGCAATAATGCTGGTTATTATTTGGCCAGAATTTGTTTTCCAGTCTTAGAAATTATTAGACTCACTGCTTCCATCCTTTTTCCTCTGTAGTTTCATCATTACATGTAGTTCCATGCTCTTAGATGATGACGTGTTCTGTTGTAATAACTACTTTTTTTCACGCTGCTGTTTACGTTAATAGGCCAAGGAAGCAATTGAAATTCACTGTTGACACCGATATCACATTGATAAACTCAAGGAACAGTACCAGCATCGGCAAAATTAAGTTTGGCGACGGTTAAGGCCATTAGGTTTTGACTACAGTACTGAAGTATAATAATTTTAAGTAATTGTCAATATACTAGCTTCATCATACGTACTCAGGAACAACAGCTATCTGTAGTTTGCATACTCATTTAACAGCACAGATCTATTCTTCCTTGTGAAGCGACAATAAAATTAGCAATCCAATTTGAGCAGACTGGTTGTGTTCAGTCACAACTAGGAACAATTTTGAAGAAAAAAACGATGATGGTGGTGGTGGTGATAAGATCTGGCTCATACAACAAAATATTTTGATATTGTGTTATAGGCGTTCTTTACATTTTTATAGTAGTGATGGAAGTGCTGAGGGTAAATGGCTGTATTTATTTCAGTGTTTATTGGCCAATGATTGTATTTTATCATAAAAAGTTCTGGTTCTGGTGGCAAATTATTAATACCATCTCGTGCGGAAAGGTCTTTTACATACACTCACCAATTTTCTTTGTGTTTGAATAATAAGGGGCTGGACAGGGGCTGATATCATGCCCAGCGTCCTTGGATTTTTCACATTATTTCATTGAATGGTATATAGTAAACTATGGCTCACAGCACAAACTAATTACGTCATGTTGTCCTATTTAAGTGGGACACATTATGATCAGTGAAGCATACGCATTGTCATGTCTAGGTAGTATATTAAGGTAATGTCAAAGACCGATCTGAATATCAACATATCATATACCGTTGGAAAGCTGCCGAGCTACTGAAAATGAATACCTGAACGAAAACTTGATTCGATGACGTTGTGTCATTTTAGGGAGGAAATGAGGCAGAAAACGCTCTTTTTGTCGATGCAGATTGAGCAGTCAAATTAATTGCAAGAAATTTCAAATCAGGTGGAATGTATACTTAGAGATTGCGTTCATCGTAAAATTTGATTTTCTTTCATATATGACTAGTCTAAATTGACTTTTTACGTCACGCCATACAACGCATTTTTTTTGTGAAGCCGTGAAAATATGTGAAATTTCAATCATTAATTCACAACAGATCATAGGCTCGAATCAAAATTAATTGAGATTTTCTCTTAGAGTACTCTTCAAATGTCATACATATTGACTTTCAAAAAATTAGCTTGCATATTGAAATGACAGTAGACTCTCGAATACGGCTAATATTTTCGACACCTTTGCATAACGCCAAACATGCTGTCCGAATAACCATTATTGTGCCCAAACAAAGTTTTTTTGAAAGTTCTCACATACGAAGCCGCTTTCATTAACCATGGTGCACACAAGAAATGCCAACATAATTTTTCATTGCATCTTCATTTTTCTTGAATTTAACGCAAAAGAATGCCAAAAACCAGCTATTTTTAGGGACTTTTGAGGTCTTTTTAAGGACTTTTGAGGTGTTTTTTGGCATTCTTTTGCGTTAAATTCAAGAAAAATGAAGATGCAATGAAAAATTATGTTGGCATTTCTTGTGTGCACCATGGTTAATGAAAGCGGCTTCGTATGTGAGAACTTTCAAAAAAACTTTGTTTGGCCACAATAATGGTTATTTGGACAGCATGTTTGGCGTTATTCAAAGGTGGTGAAAATATTAGCCGCATTCGAGAGTCTGCTGTCACTGCAATATGCAAGCTAATTTTTTGAAAGTCAATGTGTATGACATTTGAAGAGTACTCTAAGAGAAAATCATAATTAATTTTGATTCGAGCCTATGATCTGTTGTGTATTTATGATTGAAATTTCACATATTTTCACGGCTTCACACAAAAAATGCGTTGTATGGCGTGACGTAAAAAGTCAATTTAGACTAGTCATATATCAGAGAAAATCAAATTTTATGATGAATGCAAACTCTAAGTATACATTCCACATGTTTTGAATTTTTTTGCAATTAATTTGACTCCTCCATCTGCATTGCCAAAAACAGCGGTTTTTGCCTCATTTCCTCCCTAAAATGACACAACGTCATCGAATCAAGTTTTTGTTCTGGTATTCATTTTCAGCAGCTCGGCAGCTTTCCAACGGTATATGATATGTTGATATTCGGATCGGTCTTTGACATTACCTTAAGTCTATGCACAGCACTTATACTCCAGAGCCATACAGTTCTCGCTTAACGTGATATATTGCTTTTTGAAACATTTTAATATTGTATTGGTGATTATGTCTAATAGTTATTTTCACAGTTTAAACCTCCCAAATATTTGACGTTGAGTCGCAGCGACCTGTGGAAGTTCATTTTGGGGCAAAAAGTGCCCTTTTTAAATTGTGCTCTCTGTGCCTTGTTTTTGAGGTATTTGATTAGTTTATGCTTTTACCATATAGAGGAGGCATAGCACTAACTGGAGGAGTGATATTTTGGTGAAACTTTATGATTTTAGGCCTCCTGTCTTCGAGACTTGAAATTGATTATTGCAATGGTAATAGGGCCATTTCTGACCCCTCATTACCCCAATAATGAAAAAACTAAAATTTCCAATTCATTATAACCATTTTGGTCTTGTACTGTCACTTCAATCAATAATCTTACCAGCTTAATGATCCTGGTTGTCAAAACTGTAACAGATAATAACCCAAATTTTAACTAATTTAGGTCAAAATTTTCCAGCCAAAAACCAGAAATTCAGTAAGATGTCAGTCAAATTTGTTGTCAGGTTTTGATCGAAGCGATTGTTGATTATGGCTTTACATCTTGAGATATTTGGATTTTTGTGGTTAAACCAGCTTTATTTGGTCCAAAAAATGCACTTTTTTCCAGCCAAAAAACTGAAAATAGGTTAAACAACATGTTATGACACTAGCTTCCATTAAACTAGAGAGTATTTCCGAGGTTTTGATCGTGGCGTTTGATGATAAATTCAGTAGTAGAGAAGTTATGAGCATAAACATTTCTCTTTCCATGCTAAACAATCACCCAAAAAAGGTGATCCATTGTTGTACACAATGTGCTTTGCATGTAATACTGCTTAGATTTTCATCACGCATTTGCATAACGTAATTTACTGCATCATTTTGCCCATTGCTGCCTATATGTATTCAATGTATTTTAGTTAATGTATAATTAATCAAGTTAGGAACATGTGGTTTGAAAAAATTTGCGATGTTAAACACAAGCCAGACTACTAGCAACATGTCAGTGAAGGAATTTTTGAAATGGTACAAGTAGTTTCTGAGAAACTGAAAAGGCGATATATCACTAAACAAGCTACAAACATCTAAATTCAAAACAGGCCAATGATTGCAACAATTGGACAAAGCTTCCAAATGATCTAAACTCTGTTGGGAAGATCACCTAGTCGGTAAAACTTTAGCACTCTGCATGCTATAACACCATGTTTACTTTAAAAAAAATAAACATCACTATGCTTATGTTATCAAGCAATTATGTGCAGGCCCATAGATATTTTGTAACCATGCCATTCCATGGTCCATTTGGTCTGCATGCTATCACGTTAGGTCTGCTTGTACAGAGAATAAACAGCATTTTTGCTACAGAGATCTTTGAGGCAAATTCATAGCTTTCGTGAGTTGTTTAACAAGCCTTGGTAGTTCTACCTTTAAACCAAAAACTTGTTAACACAATTTAGCAAGCTATACAGCTCAGCTATAAACATCCAAGTTCATAGCAGGCCAATGTATGCAATAATTGGACAAAGCTACCAAATGATCTGACCTTTGTTGGGAGGATCATAGCTGTAAAAAGTAGCAATACATGATATTTAACGTAGCTTTGTGTTGTTCCTTTGTAAATGTTCATATATATATATATATATATACTTTTATTGTCAGCAACAATTCATTATTTCAAATGTTTTTCATTATGTGATAGAAATGGCAAAAAAGAGAAATGATACAAACAAAGATTCAACAAAAAAATAAGACTATGCCAATAAACTGAAAAAATGTTGCATTAGCCTTTTCTTAAACATATTCAAAGTAAGAGTGCTTCTCAATGAAGAGGGTAAGATATTAAAGTTTGTTGCTATTTTGTGGTTTAAGTTGTCTAATGGAGGTTTAAGTAAGTGTGTATCTCTTCTTGGAAATCGGTGTGGTGTGGTAACAAAAAAATCAGAGATGTATGGAGGTGATTAATTATTCAGAGCCTTAAATCCCGTAATGCAAGTAAAATAATTGCTCAGTATTGGAAGGGGTAAAATTTTAAGTGATGTACATAGGTCATTAGTAGGTGACAAATAAAAAGGTATATGTTGAACATTGGCCACAATTCTCAAGGCTCTATAATGCTGAGCGAAAATAGGGTTTGTGATATTTGATGCACCTAAGTTGTGATATATATGGATACCATAAATGAGATAACAGTGAATCAATTGAAAATAAAATTGTTTAGCAGAATGCGTGGTCAAGTAGGGTCTGCATAGCTTAAGTAAGTTTGTATTTTTTGACACCTTATCCAAAACAGTCTCACAATGACCATTCAATGAAAATGAGTCAGATATCTTAAAGCAAAGATGTTCAGTTTCATGCCTTTAAAATAATTGGTTATTGTCAATTTTTAAATTTAATGATGAATCCTCCCCAAAAGAACTTAAAATGTGTGATTTTTTATAATTTATTGTCATGTGATTATTTTTGCACCACTTGTTGATTGAAACCAAATTTCGATTACAAATTTGAACTAACGTAGAGGGAACAGAATGGCTTGCTACAAAAACAGTGTCATCAGCATATGCATAAGAGTTTGAGGAGAGAGGTAGATTTAGTAGGTCATTTATATAAATCTGAAATAAAGTTGGTGCCAGTATTGAACCTTGCGGAACCCCAATATTGATGTCAAGTATTGATGACACTGCACCATCAAAATAAACATAATGAGACCTGTCCTGCAGAAATGATGATAGCAACAAAAATGCCTTGTTCTCAAAATTAAAGTTCTGTAGTTTATTTTTTAATATTTGGTGATACACACAATCAAATGCCTTGCAGAAATCAATAACCCGAAAAATACTCTTCCTTTGTTTGAGTTTCTCAGAAGAATAGTCAGAAATAATTTTGTGAACGGCGTCGCTGCATGAATGTGCAGTGCGATGAAGATATTAGATGGTTTTCATTCAAAAATATCTGAATATTAATATTTAAATGTTTTTCAAATATCTTCGAAAGAACGGGTAAAACTGATATAGGTCTATAATTTCCTGGGTCATCTTTTGACCCTGACTTAAAAGTAGGGGTTACGCGAGCAATTTCCAGACTTTTTGAAATACTACTTTATCTAAAATTCTATTGAAAATACATGTGAGCACTGGACCTACGTAGGGAAATGTTTTGTTTAACATCCGAACTGAAATCTGGTCAGGACCAGTGCTTTTGCCTATGGGTATTGATTTTAGAAGCTTATGCAATGAGACTGTTGTAAATTTTGGAAATTGTTTCAAACCTTTGTGGTGGTAATTTGGTAAAGTACTACAAAAATCAGAAATCAAAGAAAAATCTTTTGATAGCTTCGCAGCGATAGATGTAAAATGCTCATTCAAATTACTGCTAGAATTATCAGCAGCATTGTCAATGTAAGTTTTATTTTTGTTTCTGATATTTAGCGCATTCCACAATGATTTGGTATTATGGCCTTTGGAATTTTCAACCAGTTTTGTCATATACTTCTTTTTTCTTTTTATCATGTTAGTGACTAAATTTCTTTCAGTTTTATAAAAATCCCATAACTTTTGAGATTTATACTGGTCTCTTAGTCTCATATGATCACGCACTTCATCATCAATCCACATAGGTAGGACCTCAGATTTGACATAGCAAGTCCTCCGTTTTATAAGTTTTGATAAGTTTCATTGAAATTCTCTATGACATGGGTGGGCAACCTTTTCTTGAAAAAGGCCACATTTTACGCAGGCTCAACTCAAAAGGCCGCAGCATATCTTGCAGGGATAAAATTGGAACTGGAGTGACAATTTTGGCGCTTCTTATTTTGTAAATACTAAACATATTTGTGCAAAGACTGCATTATGTTGCAAGAACTCAACAGAAATACTGGTTCATCTAATCTTCTGGAGTTTTGTGACGTCATTTTACCTCATGATTTGATTTTATGCGTGTCTGTATCTCTGTGTTTCATGTGTATGACAAAGGGCAGGGTGGGTGTGGGAGGGGTGCTGTAGCGCCATCCCAGGGGTTTAAAGTGTAAAAAGATCATGACGGGACTGTTGTGATGGAGAATAAAGTATTTTCGCGGAGCGAAAAATTTTTTGAGAATTTTCGCGCCCTGTCATAATTTTCATCTTACAGCGCCCACCCTCCTGCAAGGAAGAATTCTTTTGCAAATGGTTGTGAAATGAAAGGCAATATTAAACATTTCAAGCATAATGCAGGAGCACTTGTAACAAAGAGACTTTTTGATACAAATCTGCCTTTCGTCCAAAATGACTGTTTTGCAAAAATTACTAATAACTATTATGGTAGAGAACTTTGTAGTTTTAACATCCAAAGGTCACTGTTTTGTGCTATTTTTGAAAGAAAAACAATTTAAGATAGTCGTTGACACCAGTGCTACAGTTATGATGATTTTGTGTAGAGTGGCTGGGGAAGTCTTGGTATTTGCATAGTACAGCATTGCCACTATTTTTGAAACATATTGTACAGGCGCTATACATACATAGTTCTCCACATAACGAAAGAGGAATCAAAATTGATGCGTAATCACTTTTCTAGGCATGAGGCCACAATTAGGCCGCAAAATATTTCCCATTAGGCCGCACTGGCAAAAAGGCCGCAGGTTGCCCACAGCTGCTCTATGACATGGTTAATGTTGCTGTAACATAGAGATTGGTGCCAGTCAACATTGCTGAAATATTTGTGTATATTTTCATCGGTAAATTTGCTATAATAGTTGAAATTTATCCTAATTCTTTTCTCTGATTTTACAACACCTTTTTTTTGTATTGCCGTAACCAAATAATGATCACTTAAAGAGTATTTCAGAACTAAGCCAGAACGAACATTGGCTGGTTGGTTGGTGTATATGTGATCAATGATATCTCGTCTGTTTACGGCCTTGTTTGCAGCCTCGGTCGCCTAGCATTACGTCAAATCATACAATTATAATAGCCTCTATCACTTTATTCCATAGCAGTCAAACTATTGTGTTGTCCTAGTTGAATCACACCAAGCCACCGGACAGTAAATTGCGCTGTAATAAAAACCGGAAAGCGGCAGCATAGCATCAACTTTTGGTGGTGTCAATAAATTGGAAAAGCTAACCAACGCCAACAGGTAAGGCAAACGAAATAGCCGATTGCGGTTGTAATGAAGAAACCTCAAGATGCCCTGGATCATGCCAAACTATGGACCATTACCAAGACTACTAGCATTATTCCCAAAAGATAAAAAAGAAACACCAACACACTTTTAAAAAAGTTTTATCCCAAAAACCGGATGCTTGTAATGTAACTAAACATGGATATTCATAATAAAGACCGAATGGGTATTATTTTGCCCAGGCATACCACATATCGTGTTTGCTTTGAGATTAGCATCCAAACCAACGTGTAGATCTCAAATCACTAACAAGCAGTATTCTAACAGCTTTGTCTGTGCCTTTTTTCCCAACCACAGACCCTGTAGATCCCTCAACTTGTGTCAATGATTTGTCATCATGCACTATGAATCTGGTCTCTAAGCCTCTCATCTTAAAATGCACACTGCCCGGCCGCCAAGCTTGTTTTCAACATTTTCATGCTGGCCTTTTTCGTTGCTGGTACCCGGGACTTAATCCCTGGCTTTCAAACCGGCTTCCGTCAAATCCGTTAGCTGGTACCCAGGACTTCTTAGCATTTGTGATAATAAAGGTGTGTTCACTATGACATCACCATTCATTTTGGTCAACAGCTGGAGGAGGAGGAGGGAGTAGCATCAGATATGGCTATACATATTGCGTTTGCAGGTCCTATTATGATGTTCCAGAAGAGAAGTGATATAGATTTAGATTTGACAGATGATGTTTGAGAATCAGTCACATTCCAATGTTCAATGATATGAAAATCACCCAGTCAGTGAGTCAGTCTTCTCTCCTCTCAGTGCCTTCATTAAGGCCACCACCATTTCCATTGCTTAGCTCAACATAGTAAAACTCTCAATAAACTACCAAGTCTTGGTTTAGCCAAGAGTTATACTTACATTGCTCAATATACTGAGCTCTACTGTCACTTGATCAGAGGTAAAGCAATGAAAAGAAGTTGATGACCTCTGCACCTCACTATGTATGTAGTTGGTTAGCCAATCAGGACCACATACAAGACTTCAGAGAAAATTTTTAGACACTTGTCTTCATAGACTGGGCCAACTCCAAAAAATACAATAATTTCAATCTAAAAAGTCCATTTTGCAAAATTTTAATAATTTACAGTGAGGAATTATCTTGCAGATCGGCATATTATCGAGGCTAGAATGCTTACAAATGATATTTTGGCTATTGGCCCTAGTAATCCTGCAAACAAGTACAATATAAAGGCTGCTAATATTCAAACCAAATTAAATGATTTGAAAAAAAAAAAGAGTTCAAAATTTATCCCGATCCCAAATACCTACTCATAAGGGGAACTAGTGAATGATTGTGTTGATAGACACTATCGCAACTGAGGGAAGGAAGGCGAGAAGACATGGTTTATGGTCAAGTGCAGAAGAGACCTGCGCGTCAAATTGGCCAAACTAAATTTTCTAGACTGGTTTTATATTGGCTGGCATCATATTGCACTATTATAAAGCGGTGAAGTTTTTCACAAATGACTGCAATTCCTTCCCAGCTGAGGTGTTGTTAGATAACGGAGCATGTCATAGTCTGATCCTGTATAAGGCAGCGATAGAGCTGCAATGTATTATCTCGCCCGCTGACGTACGACCTCAACCGATATCCAATCATGCCGTTGAGCTAAGATTTGTATATGAGAATTGTATTATACGCCTGCATTTAGTATTTAGTATTGGCCTTTGTTGTGAAGCTTTTAGCATACATTTATATCATGTTAGCACTTCCATATTGAATCAATCAAAATAAAAATCAAATCAAATTAAAAAAGTGCCATGGCATGGCGGTACCCTGCTAGACAAATCAATTACATTTCATACTGGATTATGATAGTCCAAGCCTGGGTGTCTGTTTAATGATTGATATTGATGTTTCAAAACGCATAACATATAGACAGTTTTCTGAGCTCTTATTTAGACCTCAGTTCGGAGTCGTCCTCTCTCCAGTTTGGTACTTTTAACCCACGCCGAATAGGGCAAAAGGTGCTGAAAAGAGGGTTATCTTGATAACCACTTATAGTAGGATAAAAATTGTTTTTGACTCAGAATCTGCAGCATTGGAAACTCATATGGACATAGTTTGGAAAATCATTTTAGTATTTGCATAGTCAATTATAGCATTTTCTGCCTGTATTGCGGACAATTTGGCAGAATTTTTCATGAGTTACGTCACTAAAATTATGATTTGATCAACATTCAAGCCGCCAATGATTTGGAAACCCTGTCGGGGTTTTCATTGGTGCAGACTCTGAATCAAAAATCATTTTTATCCTAACATAAGCGGTTTTCAATATAACCCTCTTTCAGCAGGTTTTTCCTATGCGGCGTGGGTTAAAAGTACCAAACTGGAGAGAGGACAACTCCAAATTGAGGTATAAATAAGAGCTCAGAAAACTGTCTATTTCCTGCTTCCACTCTTATCGATCGGAATAAAAATTCAATCAAATTAAATAAAAGTGGCATGGCAGCTTCATACATAATATCCAATCAATTCTAGGAAAGGAATCACTCTTACCATTGTAGTATGAATAACAGCTGTTGACACAATGATACTAAATAACAAGCAACCCCCTCCCACCCCTCTCTCTCTCTCTGGCAACTACCTCAAAATTAACTAACAGCAACCAGCCTCTCTTCAGGTCTACACATCTCCAATGGAAGCTTCCTTGCATCTTTAGAGGGTGAAAATGTACATGAAGCAGGTTAACTAGCCATAGTATGTAGCAGCGAGTGATGGAGTAGAATAATAATTGAACTTAACAGATGGGATTACAAAGATTTTGATGATTGAAACTGTGAAAGGGTCTGATAATAGGCAACAGAGAATTGATAATCTATAACTAGTGAACACCTGCGCAATGAGCATTATCAAAGGGTATGATGTTCAAATAGTCATCTGATAGAACTGACACTGATATAGCAACTCTGTAATTAGGAAAGAGGCAAAAAGGAAAAGCAAGGACAATATCAAATGATTGTAGAAATCCTAAAAAAGGTTTAAAACTAAAAAAAAGCCATACATTGCGGTTGCATTTTCAGCCAAGAAGATCACGCAACACTATTTTTGATGGTACAATCGTACAGATAGCTCCCTTGTGGCATGGAATGTCACCTGATTTGAGCTGTCAGACGAAATCCTCTGTGATATTGGTGGGGAGAATCCAATGCGAAAGCGTACAACGAGGTTTACCCATGAATATTTGATCTCATCAAATTGGTTACTTGCAGAGTCAAAATAATGCTAGCATGATTGATCATTTTGCCAGTTTTTATGTTCAATTGTTCAAGGTCACTGCTACATTGCGATATACCCCTGTCATTTCACCACCAATAGACAGTTTTCTGAGCTCTTATTTATGCCTCAATTCGAGGTTGTCCTCTCTCCAGTTTGGTACTTTTAACCCACGCCGCATAGGAAAAACCTGCTGAAAGAGGGTTATCTTGAAAACCGCTTATGTTAGGAAAAAAATGATTTTTGATTCAGAGTCTGCACCAATGAAAACCCTGTGAGACAGGTTTCCAAATCATTGGAGGCTTGAATGTTGATCAGATCTTAATATTAGTGACGTAACTCATGAAAAATTCTGCCAAATTGTCCGCAATACAGGCAGAAAATGCTATAATTGACTATGCAAATACTAAAATGATTTTCCAAACGGGTTTTCAATGTTGAAGATTCTGAATCAAAAATAAATTTTATCCAGTTATAAGCGGTTGTCAAGAAGATAACCCTCTTTTCAGCACGTTTTTCCTACGAGGCGTGGGTTAAAAGTACCAAACTGGAGAGAGGACAACTCCGAATTGAGGCCTAAATTAGAGCTCAGAAAACTGTCTATTGTAAGCTCATCAATTTCTGGAAGAAATATCAACCAGCTATATTATAATCTAGCACATTATACGATAATGCCAGAATATAATATATAAAGTCAGTCAGTTCTCTGGCAGGAATCAAACCTACAGTTAGTCCTGGAACAGCAAGTCACACTGCACTGCAAACATTATTTGACAAGGTAAGCTATCATACATATAATTGCCGGTACGCTGTAGTAAATATTCCTTATGATTATTTCAAACTGGAACATCCCTTAAAGAGGTAGGAATCGAAGGGGGTGCACGGGGATTAATCATGTGAAGTGACAGGCAAGACCATTGGCTGATCAATGTAATTAGAGGCGGAGAATGGCCTTGGTCTCCGCCTCTAACAGCCAGTCCACGGTGCGTTCTCAAGTGGTCAAGTGTGTTATATAAGAAATTGTGATTCGCAGACACCGATAAATAAAGTTGAATAGAAGCTATGATATAGCTATTGTTGTGTTGGCTCATCACACTTGGGATTATAGGGTTTAATTACAACGGTCAATTTCAATCTTGACAACGGTATCTAGGCAACCTCTAAAACCATAAATCATAACGTCAAAATTGACCAATAAGAGCTCGTATATTTTGAAGCGGATGATTTGAAATCATCGGAACTGGGCAATTTCGTATGACATTAGTCATATTTTCACCACTTTCCAATGCCATTATTGGAATGAAAATTTATTGGGCATGTGTATCACACAATTCCGCATCAGCTTGTCTGATTCCCATTAAAAATAATTCACTGCTTCTCCTCTTAATTCCGAAAAAGCAGGAGGAATTTGAATGCTGCTAACCCCATTTGAATTTGATATGGCTGGGTGATCGCTTTACATTGACTGGCCCTTATATACCGGTCGAGGCACTTTAACGACATGCGGAATTGAATCATTCAAGTTCTTTACTTTCTTTATAATTTCAATCATTGTAGGCTACCTCAAATATGACTTTCTCTGATTACCGGGCATTGACCATCGCTGAAACCTTTGTATGTTGCTAGCCCGACACACAAAACAGGATATCCACTTGAACTATATTTGTCAACATCTGCATATATTGATACTGAGAGTATTTAAAACTTCCAGCCACTGTTTTTTTGTTGACGCTACTCCACTTCTCATGCAGTCTAATTATAGATTATTGAATGGATAGACATGTAAAGCAACAAACCCAACTTGAGTAGATAACTCCAAGTTGGTGGACTGAATCCAGTCTACTTGAAATGGGGAAATCTTCTATTGATTTTTCATTCAAATCTTTCTTCAACTTTAAAACACTCAATCTTCAATCTTCAGTAAAATACACGGGGAGCCCCATTAGTATTGAGGCGCAGAGGCATTTAATTGTGGGCAACGTAACGACATTGGAAAGTGTAGAAGAAATGATGCTATCATCGATTTACTGTCCACAATCCATGTTTTTTTATAGATGACTCAATCAATTTTTATCATATTTTGAGTTTGAAAATTACAATTAGATTTAGCAGCTTGCAGCATCGGTGCACGGGGTTTACTCATATGTAGTGACAGGCAAGACCATTGGGTCAGTGTAATTAGAATTTGCATTTGGGTTTTACATGTCAAGCACTTGATATTTTTCAAGTCAAGTGTTTTCTAATAAATTTTGATTTGCAGACACCCATAAATAAAGTTGAATAGCAGCGAATGATATAGCTTTTGTTATGTTGGCTCATCACACCTGGGATTAAAGGATTTTATTACACCAGTCAATTTCAATTACATCGGCATCTAGGCAACCTCTAAAACATCAATCATAAACGTCAAAATTGACCAATAAGAGCCCGTATAATTTGAAATCATTGGAACTGGGTAATTTTGATGTATTTTCACCACTTTCCGATGCGATTTTTGGGATAAAACTTTATTGGGCAAGTGTATCACACAATTCTGCTTTAGCACATCCGATTCTCATTAAAAAAAATTCACTACTGCTCCTCTCATTTTCGGAAAAGCAGGACAGATTTGAATGCTGCTAACCCCATTTGAATTTTATATGGCTGGGTGATCGCTTTACATTGACTGGGACTTACTTACTCGTCTTTGCACTTTAAGTCTATTGTCATTACCCATATATTGTGTTTTTTTTTATATTCTCAGACTGGTAAACTACAAATTTGAAATTATAACATGCAATATCTATTTGTGATGCAGTTTTCGATTTCCTCAAATTTTACTCATTGACATAGATTTCTTCATTGTCTTGTTCTAAAATCAGAGCTTAGAATATTAGTAAAATTAGTAGATATGTACTTGATTTAATATTGATCACCTGACTGTTGGTTTACACAGGCACATGCACTGTATAACTCAGCTATTGCAAGAAAACCTGATGATGAGCTATCTAGGAAGAAAGCTTTCATGCTGCAGTAAAGATTCTGGGGTGCTACATGTACATTCAGCTACAAACAGCATAGAAATTTGACTTTGGAACTGCAGCAAAGACTGCAATCAATGAGAGAAATACAAACAAGCGAATGCATATCCAAGAGGTTTGGTAAGTCAATTCAATGATGAAAGTATTGACGCAGACGCTTCAAGGGTTCTATGCAGCGATGAAAACAATCTGACTTGATTGCTTTAGGGACATGAGAGATTTCGCTGGAATGATTATCGATTCGAGTATTGCCATGCTCAAAGGTGACTCGGGTATGCCACCTTGTGACTTCACAGCGGTGGCCATTGGATCATAAGCTCGTGGTGAGGCAACTCCATATTCAGATCTGGAATATTTATTCTTGATTCAGAAAGAAGATCCCACCACTTTGGACTATTTCGTTAGGTTATCAATCCCATCATATTTCTTAATTGGAAACCTAGGAGAAACAAAACTCTCTTACATGAGATCGATGACTGGTTTGAAGATAAAGCCAAGAACGGATTTAAGATTGATGATCTATCAAAGGGGGCAGGAAACATCCCAACATGAAGAAACTCTGTTCAGAACGATCACTTTATAGTTTCTTCAGAAAGGCTGGCAGACAGGTACAGAAGAATCCTTGATAATCCTGGTGAAGACTCTATGAGAGGTGACTTGACTGCTATGCTTTCATACACTCAAGAAATATACAACTATTTTACTGGCGGCCGCAATAAACTGTTGGAAAGTTTTCAAAAAATGATACAAGTACCAACTCCACCTCAAAGATCGATGGCAAATGTGAAAATGTTACAAGAAGATCTGAAAAAGTACTACTTTGTTCCATATTTTAACTTATTTGATAGTGGCTTTGTAATAGATGTCAAAAAAGATTTGTACAGATATCCATCGATAGTTTTGATGGACATGTGTCTTATGTATGGATGTCTCTATCAATCATCCTGGACTTCATTGGAGGAATTGAAAGGCCATATAGCATGGTTAGAGAATATAACTGGATTATCAATAGTTGATGGGAATATGACATGGAGTTTACTAAAAGGGCAAAAATTCCTTTTAGCTTCAGCAACCTACATCCGTCAGCATATCTTTACTATGATTCCCATGATGACAGAATGTCTGTCGCTTATCAAAAGACTGTAACAGACCTAACAGACAACCTAAACACTGAAAACTCTGTACCGCGTATATGGTCCATACCTGAGGCCCTGTATTCACAAATTTGTACTACACTCATACCATTAAAAGTCGAGGGGTATACAGACTCGGAGGGCACATATGGCGGGATAACAATAGTGCTCTCACTGTTTTTCAGTGGTAAATATCCACAGGCCTTTTTTCAAACTAAAAATCAAATTTCCTCAGATTTGCCATAATCCATTTGCAGCAGTACATGGACAGCGAAAATTTGTTCGCATAGTAATAGCCGATGTCCTGTAGCACTGTGGGCAGTACAGAGCAGCACTCACCATATTTGAACAAAGACCTTTTGATGGGATCTTTGATAACCGCCAAGCGATTGTCGTCTGTTATTATCTCCTTGAGAAATACAGAGATGCAATCAACATACTCACTGGGATCATAGAAGCTAAGCGCTGCGATAGGAGTGCTTTTTTTCTTGGGCAAGCATATAATGCTATGGGGGAACTAGAGCAGGCAGAGTGTCACTTTATACAATCATTACATTCCTCTAATGAGAGATATGGCCGAGACAAAAGTGTTGACTTGACCAATGCCTTGACCCCAGAAGAGCGACTAAACATGATCCAATGCTCATCTGATATTTTCATTAGCTGCCTAAGAGAGCTAGGAGAGGTTTACATGTTGCAGGGAAGATTCAGTTTAGCTGAATCATATCTCACAAAGGCACAAGGTAAAGTCATGTACGGAGTGAATGCGGCTGCGCAGCAAGCAGCTAACTGTTTGCAAACCTTAGGTTTACTGTATACCAAGGCAGAACAATTCGGAAAAGCTGTCGATCATTATGAACAGGCGCTAGCCATTAACCGGAAGAGAGCTAATGGTGATGGGGGTTTAGCAGTGGCTAATACTTTGAATGATCTAGGCCGTGCTAATTCCTTGATTAACCAACACAGCGAGGCCGAAAAATATTTCATGATGGCACTAGCTAGATATAACATGCTTGTGGCTGACCAGGACTCTCCCGAGTTAGCAAAAACTCTGTACTATCTTGGAGAGACATACAAGGATAGCCTTCAGTACTATAAAGCCGAAGAGGCTTTTTCCCTGTCATTGTCAATATACAACAAGATTTTACCAGGCCGCCACAGACTGAATGCAGTTGTAGCAGATCCTCACAGAGCTCTTGGGGACGTCTTTGTAAGAAGAGGAGATTATAGCAAGCGCAGGCTTGTTATGAGCAGGCATTATATACACATAAAGAACTATCTGGGTCTGACAACAACAGGATGACGGCTAGTATCCTCCATTATCAGGGCATAACTATGCTACAGCCATCTAAGGCTAAGGAGTGCTACAGCCAGGCGTTAGAAATATATAGCACAAACAAGTTACTACCTACCTCCGGACTAGAAGTGGCTGATAGTCAGTTTTGCCTGGGGCGTACCTGCTGCAAATTGCAGCAATATGATGAAGCTGAAAAGACCCTAAAGGAAGCACTCCATTCTTACAAAGTCTTATCAAAAGAGCATGACAGTTTAGATATTGCTAAAACATTGACTGATATAGGTTACTTGTACCTCTCCATGCGAATGTTTGGTCAAACAAAACAGAGTCTGGTACAGGCATGTGGAATGTACCACAATATAGATCCGTGTCATCCAAACATCCCTAAAATTCAGTCAGCTCTCTGCATACTCGGTCTACGAAACAAGAAATGTGGATAAATCCCCACCTTCAATGCTCAGCTCACAGAGCAATTGCGACATTCTGTTCTTTATCGTTAACAGAACAGTAGAGGATAAGGAAGCCACAAAATACAGTTAAAGAGCATTATGTTTTAATTATTGATATATATCAGTGGTTTTAATATTTATTACCAGATCCATGTCAATTCTAATTTTTCTTTTAAACTTTGTTTAATACTTTATTACTTAAACTTTATCATTAAATATTTATACAATTATGACTTTTTTGCTTAACATGATAGTAAAACATTACATCTCCTTCACTGCTATTAATCTGCATTCACCACAAAAGTTACTGTAAATTCCCTCACTCTCCGAATGGAATTCGTTTAACAGCATAAAAGAATTTTGGGGCTCCCTGCACACAACGCTGTCTTCAATTTCTTCAGAGAAAATAGAGCAATCTTCAATTTTAAAACTCTAATCTTCGGAATAAATTCTTCTGCTTAGAATGACTCATGTGCTTGAGTATTGGTTTTGTTTTGATTGGCTAATCAATTTAAGCAGGGAGTTTGGTCCCAAACCCCCTGGTTAAACGTTGTTATTGTTTGGAGTTGTTGGTCCAAAACACTTAACTTGGGTAGCTAACTCCAAATTGTATGACTGAATTCAAGTCTAAAATATTTTATTGATTTTTTATTTAAACTGACCAAATCTTTTTTTCAACTTTGAAACACTCAATCTTCAATCTTCAGTAAAATGCGTTGGGAGCCCCATTTTTCTGTGAGCTTAATCTTCTTATCAGATGTTTCGATAAGGTTCTGGATTTTCTCTTTTTATGAGCTGATCCAAAGCATTATTTGTCAGTAACTAATACAGATAAAAATTCAACTTGTAATCGAATTTTCTAAATTTATCTTTCAGACTGAAATCAATCCTAAACAAAGTATCAAGTATCCCATCAAATTTCCAAATTCAGAGTCGTCGAGCCTTCCTAAAAGCTCTGGCAACTCTGACATAATTTTACACATTTGCACAGCATCAAGGAAATTCATGTGGCAATTGTTACTGGATTATGTGAAATGTAAATCTTTGATTATCATGATAGATTTTGGTGAAACAGAGAACTGCATATTCTCAAAAAACATGATTTATACAAAACTGATCCAATAAACAAATGTTTAATATAAACTTCACAGGCAGGATTGATGATGAATTAAAAAATCTTATATATATATGTATATTTATCAAAATCAATGTATGTTAACTATTGCTACAATCCACATGGGCATGGGTATAGGGACAGAGGGGGTTCTTTTTTCTGCATGTTGGGTGTGCAAACTCACAGTGTACCTCCGGTATTTTTAGTCCCGTTCTGCAAGGATCTGGCTAGGATGGATGGTGCGCCAGTACCAAATCAAAAATGACTGCCGGCGCCGGGAATTGGACCGGGGACCTCAAAGATCACAAGCCCGTACCCTTAACCATTAGACTACTCCTGACTCCCTAATCCTAATGTCACATTGATAATCTCATTTAAAAGACAAAATCGACAACCCATGCTATTATAAGATAAAACAATCAGGTGTTGACCCTTTTGCCCTTGCTCTATTCTACTGAGCATGGGTTTTATCTGTCCTTACATACGCTGCCCCTTGTTGGTATCCATATATTGCAGATAGGTGTAAATAGAGACTGGAGAGACACCAGAAGTATTGTACTAGAATAATGCTCCATGATGAGGAAGATCACGGGACTTGATCATCGCTGACCAAACATGATGAACTAAATGTACATCTCCAGCTCTTATATTTCTGTTTGTAGCTAGAGTTTTATCAAGTGAAGTTTACCCATGCCAGCCTTTTCCTATTAAAGATTATCGATCCGTTGATAGAACTGCCCTCCTCTTAAACAATGTTTTTAACAAATTCATCTGATGCATTATGATATTTGTTTTATGCATGGTCTTATGTGTCATTTATGACTTGATCAGCAGAACAAATTGATATAATATATATGGCTATTGAGCTTTGAGAACATATTATCCTAACCTATCTCCACCCTGTTCTGTGGAGATAGGGGAGAATATATGTACTCAAAGCTCAATAGGCATAACTGTTATGTCCTACTGGCCTAGGGCTGTAGTTTTGAAAAATATACATGCTCTAGGTTTTCTCAATTGGAATCGAATCTTTCACAGAGACTTCCATCAATGGAGTTGTTCAGCTCTGTATAGTATGTATGTATGTATTGATGTAAACACAGAAATCCTATGCAGTTTCTTTTATTTGAATTTTTTTTCAACTCCATCAATTCTGTTGATGCAAAGGAAACTAAGATGCCCATGTCCATGTCTAATTACTTTGTCTAATCTACGTTTTGACTGTGTAACATTTCCTATTTCCTAAAAGTAAATAACTGATGAATCGAACAGGACTGTTTAGCAAAAGAAGTTGTCATGCCACATTTTAAGGAATGATAACTCCGAAAAAAGAGATGGCCTAGCAGGAAGACTTGGACAATTGATAAGGGTTTAAACTACGACAAAATTCAAGTCCCTTTATCAGACATCCAAAAATTATGTTGAGCAAAAATGACACCTAATATCATACCCAGGCTAGGTCCCTGGTAGGTCAGTCCATCTTATCTCTCGCATGGGTCTGCATACGGTAATAATAACTGATAATGAATTACAGCTGGACAATATATTGGAAGGACAAGACCCATTGCCAATACCACAATCTAAGGGTTCATTGTCTTGATACAGCAATATTAGCTACAGCCCAATTGGTTATAGTCCTGTTTCTAAATGTAAACTCCATTTATCTGATTGGAAGGGGAATCATTATTAGAGCGAGTTTGCACCCTCAGTGAAGTCTTCATGACAAATAGGTAACTGAGAAATAAGAAAAAATAAACTGGAACAGGTCAAAACAATACCAAAATCATCACAGTACCCTTTATTTGTTTATTTCCATTTCCATATTCATACAATGTGGGCAAAAAACTTTCATCAACAAGAAAAAAGTTTTTGAATCCCGCATATATAGTGGGAAGCTCTAACACCCAGACAGTGAGGTGAATATTCTGTCCCATGCGGCGCCATTGGTGCAAAGCCTGTCATCGATATGAACTGGGTCATTGAAGTCGATACCCCAGTGTAGTTTTGGGTGTTCATATCGAATCTTCTTCAGAAAACAGTTGATTGCAGAATCAGGGCCACTGTATCTAGAGTACTTATTCAGGCAGTCGCCATTACAGAATCCCTTAGACTGGAAAACGAATCAAGTACTTGGTAACTAGTAGTAGTAAAATCTCTCAGCCCTTTTTTACATGATTGCAATTTAATTATGACAATATTTTTTAATTCTATGGAAGGTTTGCAATCACAGATATGAAAATAAGATAACATTCAAATAGAAGACATTTGGCTCCATGGCAAAATGGCTCTAATAAAATTCAAATTGATGATAGCAGTTGAGTTCTGACCAAACTCAATTATTACCAACTATCATATAAGTGGGAAACAATGTCACTCACTGTCTGAAGATTCATGTCTAGTGGGTGTCTGATCATGTGACAACTCTTGCTAGCATTCCACTGATTCCCTGTTACTGCAGCTCTTCTGAAAAGACTTGTCACCTTGATCTGAATACATATGTCACTTTAATTATCGTGACCGTTGCAATATCTTCTACAGAAACGGTTAAAAAATAGTGTTATCACATATTTCTGACACCGTTGCAATATTTTTCAGCACATGAGATAGCGACCGTTGAGAATCAATTATGCTGACCTATTTAATAACGCAGTCAACTTTTTTTTTATAATAAAAATTGTGTCTATATTGCTAGAGCATACACAATACTAAGCATCCTTGTATCTACCATATATAGGCCATTGTGTCATATTTCAAGGAATGACATTCATCTTCGTCAACAGAAAGAGATACAGTTAATTTCAATCAAAACAAAATCAAATCTAAAATCATCCCTTACCTGCACTCCACATGTAGAGGCGTATGAGTTCATGTCATTCATGTATTTAACAAAGTCTGGATGAACCTCTGCATATGATGACCTGCGGTAAGCATCACTGAACTGGGTACCACTGTACTTATAGTTGACAAATGGACAGGCACCTGCAATGATAGACAATTTATTCGTATTTTAATCGAAATAACATTCATCTTTCTACGTCAAATCGGCAGTCTCCAGGGGCTCTCCAAAATAATTTTAGAAGAAATCTTTTTGGGAAAAATCAATTCATTCCAGTCTGCTATAGGCTAAAAAGCTAAAAAAATGATTTAGCTCGAAGAGACACCTTGAAAACACTAGAAGCTGAAAGAAATACAAAATGGTAATTACCGTTACTGCCGGTAACACTTACCCCAAGGACGAACAAGCTGAGAGCTAGCATTTCAGCCATTCTTTCCAACGTGTGACTTCACATAAGAGTAAGAGCTTTGATGGTTAACCTTGACTTATGAGATATAATGACATGTGAGAAAAAATCTGCCGTTAACTAAACAAAAGTGTTATATAATCTTATCGGTAGACCTGTACCTGAATGGTCATTGACATCTTATCAGTACACCTGTACCTGAATCGTCACTGACATCTTATCAGTACACCTGTACCTAACCTGTAATAGACTGGCTCAGTACCAACTCTCTCCCTTCATCATCACAACAATTTACCCATATCTGTGCTGAGTTGCCTGCTCACTTTCATCTACCACACAATGCTTACAATGACCTTCATATCCAAGTAGTACCTCTTGGCTCGTGGTCTGATTATTCATAGTGAAAAGCACATCTCGTTCATGTTGTAGGACACCATATGGAGCATTAGCATTGAGGCACTACGGCATTTAATTCTCGGCGACATAACAACATTGGAAGGAGTAGTAGCATTGGTGTTATCATTGACTTGCAGCTCATTTACCAGGTTTTTTGTTGATAACTTGATTAATTTTGATTGGATTCTGAGTTTAAAAATTAAAATAGATTTAGCAGTTTGTCGTTAACACTTTGAACTTTGAGGAAACAATACCATCAAGTTGATGACAAGATGCTGCTGATTGTTATGCACTTTTCAGACTCAAAATCCGACTTAAATGGATCAAGTTAATAAAAAAAAACCTGGATTGTTGACAGTAAAGCAATGTTTGCATCATTGCTTCTACACCTTCCAATGACATTACGTCGCCCTCAATTAAGTGCCTCACTTCAGCTGTGTTTGGTGTCCTGTCTAGCTTTATTATTGAGTCTATGATCTTACCCTTTATAAACGACTATAATGAAAGATTGCCCAACTTAACATAGAGGAACTCAGCGTATATCCTGTGTTTTGAGTGAGTCAGAACTGGTTGGAACAGAGTTTTCATAAAACAGTGTGAAGTTGTCTCTGTTGACCAGATATCAATCATAATATTACAGATATATATTACGACATAATTTGATCTAGAAATTGCAAAATATTCTCAAAACGATGTTCAACCCAAAGAGTAGAGTACCCACAAAGAAAAAAGTCCACTTAGACCACTGCGTATATATAAATGTATTGTGTCTAAATATTTATCCAAAGTCCAATTCTACGATGCTCATGTGTGCAGTGATTTACTTCAGCTGTCTTAGAAAGTTGGTTGACCAGCATTCTATGATACTATGATTCTATTATACTACTTCTTAACAAATTGATATAATTCCATTCCTTCCTTTTTTTCATCCGGCCTCATATTGTGAGGAACGGATTTTGTCGTCCTGCATATACTTTAAGAGAGTATATGCTGTGAGGAATGGAATTGATACTATCCTATACTAAAGTATATGCTGTGTACTATTAGTATGTATAGTTGTTCTATAACCGTCCCACTTTTAAATTTGGTTCTACTTTCTAGTAATGGTTCTAAATCTTGCACTCAGGACATTTCTAAATGTCACTTTATTGTTGCGTTATTTATTTGTAATTCTAATTTAGAGTTGCCTCCCTTCGTGTACTGAAGAAAGACAAGATCGCTCAAATCTATTAAAACGTGGTTGCAATTGGTAATGCCAGCACTCTGGTGAGTACGAGGGGAAGCGCGACAACTTGGCCCGAGCCAAACTTGGCCCGAGCCAAACTTGGCCCGAGCCAAACTTGGCCTCAAATATATAACTTGGCCCGATGCAATGAAACCTGGCCCCAATTAGTAAAGCTTGGCCCCAATTAGTAAAACTTGGCCCCAATAAGTAAAACTTGGCCCCAAGTACTGGAACATGGCCCAAATTAGTAAAACTTGGCCCCAAATATAAAACTTGGCCCCATGTACTGAAACTTGGCCCCAATTAGTAAAGCTTGGCCCCAAATATAAAACTTGGCCCGATGCAATGAAACCTGGCCTCAATGCAGTGAAACTTGGCCCCAATTAGTAAAACTTGGCCCCAAGTACTGAGACTTGGCCCCAATTAGTAAAACTTGGCCCCAAATATAAAACTTGGCCCCATGTACTGGAACTTGGCCCCAATTAGTAAAACTTGGCCCCAAATATAAAACTTGGCCCGATGCAATGAAACCTGGCCCCAATGCAGTGAAACTTGGCCCCAATTAGTAAAACTTGGCCCCAATGCAGTGAAACTTGGCCCCAATTAGTAAAACTTGGCCCCAAGTACTGAAACTTGGCCCCAATTAGTAAAACTTGGCCCCAAGTACTGAAACTTGGCCCCAATTAGTAAAACTTGGCCCCAAGTACTGGAACTTGGCCCAAATTAGTAAAACGTGGCCCCAAACATAAAACTTGGCCCCATGTACTGAAACTTGGCCCCAATTAGTAAAACTTGGCCCCAATTAGTAAAACTTGGGCCCAAATATAAAACTTGGCCCCGTGTTATGAAACTTGGCCCCAATAACTAAGACTTGGCCCCAATTAGTAAAACTTGGCCCCATATACAAAACATGGCCCAAGGTAATGAAACTTGGCCCCAATAACTAAGACTTGGCCCAAAATATAAAACTTGGCCCCATGCAATGAAACTTGGCCCCAATTAGTATAACTTTGCCCCATGCAATGAAACTTGGCCCAAATAACTAAAACTTGGCCCCAAATATAATACTTAGCCCAATGCAATGAAACTTGACCCCAATCAGTAAAACTTAGCCCCAATTAGTAAAACTTTGCCCCAATAAATAAAACTTGGCCCCATTCATTAAAACTTGGCCCCAAATATGAAACTTGGCCCCGCGAAATGAAACTTGGCCCCGATTATTAAAACTTGGGCCCATGTACTGAAAATTGGACCCAGTAACTAAACCATGGCCCCATACAACGAAACTTGGCCCCAATTAGTAAAACCTGGCCCCAAATATATAACTTGGCCATATGTACTGAAACTTGCCTCTGCACACTAAAAGATAATATGTAGTCCAGCCAACTTTTAATGTATAATGTAAGGTGAAATGGACACTGGACACAAGGCTAATCAGATGGGGATCTTTGGGAGAACAAACCATGAAAATAAGCCAGGAGCGTGACAACCTGTAAGGGCAATGTGTATGTAAGCCTACAGCACATCTGGCTGGTCATTGCATCAGCAGGCTGAGGATCTGCACTCGTCTTAGTCTCACCTTGCCAGTACAGAATTTCCTAAACCTGTATAGAAGGCTGCTCTGACAACCTACAAAACTCAGAGTAGCCTTTCAAGTCCTTTGCAAGCATTATTCCAATTTGGATCATGAAGTCTCACAAGAAATAAAATACATACTGGCAGGACGTCGCCAAGGATAAAAATTGCAAACAGCTTATGATCTGAATTTTGCTTTGTTGAACATTAGAACAATGCTTGATCGTGATAGAGCAGATAGACCAGAAAGGCGAAGTGGCATCATTGTACAAGAGCTAAAGAAATATAGGATTGATGTTGAAGCACTAAGTGAGGCTTGTTTTGGTGATACTGGTAGTGCTAAGATCTCAGAAATGAGGAGTGAATCAATGCTGTCATCGCCAATATGACTGAAGACCCCCAAATCTGTAAATGATAGAATGATCACCCTTAGACTCCCTCTAAACAAGAACAGATATTGTACTATCATTGCGGTGTATGCACCTACCGTAAGGTAGCGTATTGTAACCACGTGGCTTGTTGGTGAACAGGCCTGGATTAATTTAGGAAACAAAACACAGATTTTAGCCATATCACATCAGCAAGCCCACTGTAATTTAACCACAATATTTAGCCGCCCAGGCAATATAATGATCAAGAAATGTGCACACTATGTGTAACATGCTAATGCCCTCCCACCACACTGCACAGACCTGACCACAGCCGTCAGCTGTCCTACTAACTTCTTCGAAACAAGACATTATGATACATTTCTGTCTGCCATAATAATAAGCATTGCATCGACTGGTTGGGGAAGAAGAATGCTGATTGGTTAAATATTGGTCAGATCGTTTCTAATTGGATGATAATTTTATGGAGGTGTAACGAGGCAACAACTGCTTGACCTTGAAGGTCAATACATTGAGCTCCACATCCTTATTATGTCTCTTCTGAGGTCAGATACTGTTAATAAAAATAAGAGATATTTAGTCGCTGCTAGCATGTTACAACTGAGTTAGTATGTATGTTCACTGATTAGCCGCCTGCCTATAGAATTTGGAAACAATGCCCTTATATTAACCGCGGTATGCTTGACTAAGTTTTAACCACTCATGGACATTAACCATGCAGCTACAATACGCGACCTTACGGTACAAGGACGAATAGCCCTGAGAACATCGCACAGTTTTATCAGCAGCTGGATTCCACCTTGATGACAGTACCTAAAGAAGCTGAAATTATGTTCCTAGGTGACTTTAATACTAGAGTTGGCCAAGATAGTGAGATCTGGAATAATGTGTTTGGAAAATTTGGAACTGGACGATCTAATTCTAATGGTGAGCTTTTACTGTCTATCTGTACTGAACATCAGCTGCTGATAAAAAATACGAGCTTTAAGCACAAAGCTAGCAATAAAAACACATGGATGCATCCGAGGGCTTGACACTGGCACCTGATTGACTTCATTGTCAACCGCCAATGTGAATTGTGTGACATCAGTGATACTAGAGCTAGTGCCAACTGCAGCACTGATCACATCATCAACAGGTGTTACACCAGGCTCAGAGTGCGGAAGCTCATGTGTAAATCTAGTCAGCGTCCTAGAAAGCTCAATGTTAACACTATGTGGTCTGATACCATCAGGAGTGAATTAGAAACTAACATGAATGAAAAGCTCCCTGCTCTGGCAGGCTCAGTGGAAGAGAATAATGGTCCGCATTCAAGTCAACGGTGTATGAGGTGTACAAAGAGATCTTGGAATATGTGGAGAGATATCATGCAGACTGGTTTGAGGAGAGCGATAAAGAACTGTGTGAACCGATAGCTGCTTGTAACCATGCCCTGAATGAAATGTTGAATCGTAATACCAGATCCATCAAAAACAGGTTTAGACACTACTCATGTCGTCTGCAAAAGAAATGTCGTGAATTGAAAAATGAATGGTGGCAGAGTAAAGCTGCTGAACTACAGGAGCTGGCAGACATGAATGACACTAGAGGTTTCCATCAAGGACTTTGGGCAGTACGGGGTCCGAGGGTTGATCAATCTGATCAGCTACTTTCCTCCGACAATCAGACTTTACTAACTGAGAAAAAGACCCTCTCCCTTGTTGGACAGAACATCTCAACACTCTTCTCAATGAAAGCAATGAGATTGATGATGCTCCTGACTTGGACGAAGTGAACAATGCTATGTATATGCTCAGCAATGGAAAGTCACCCGGTGCAGATAGAATATCATATTCAGAGTGGCTCTACTAGTGCAGCACCTGCAACACCGTGAGATCATTGTTGACTCTTGGAAGAGCGGAGCGCCTCCACAAGATTGGAAGGATGCTCAGCTTATAACCCTGTTTAAGAAAGGTGATCGACGTCTCTGTGGGAAATATCAAGGCATCTCACTTCTATCAACACCTGGTAAAGTATTAGCCTGTGTGTTACTCAAAAGATTGAGCTTTTATGCAGAGGACCTACTCCCAGAGGCACAATGTGGATTTTGTGCAGGCGAAGACACTGTAGATATTGTGTTGAGCCGAGGATGTAATGGTGTTTTGACTTTTGGCTTTGACACTGTGAACAGAAATGCCTTGTGGGCTATTCTAGAGAAACTTGGTTGTCCTGCCAATTTCACCAATCTTGTGTCGGCCCTACACAAAGGAGTGAATACATCAGTCAGCAGGTGAAAGGGCTTTGGTACGTGAACTTATATTTGCAGATGATACTCCAGTTGTTGCTCAAGACCATGCAGATGCACAGGAAACTATATCTGGTTTTGCCCAGTCAGCCAAACAGTTTGGGTAAAAGATTAGCATAAAAAAGACGGAGGTGATGTACCAACCTTCACCGGGCTTATCTGACGCAGGAGATGACATCCATATTGATGGTGAAAACCTTGCTATGGTTAGCAGGTTTAAGTATCTTGGTACAACTGACACCAACGACAACAAGCTCGACACTGAACTGGAGATACGCATGTCCAATGCCTCAAAAGCCTTTGGGAGACTCAGAGATCATATATGGGACAATAAGGATCCTACCATCAAGACTAAAAGTGCTGCGTACAGAGCCATTGTTCTATCAGTTCTTCTCTATGGTGTCGAATCCTGGTTTGTGTACAAGGTTACTTCTTATAAACTTAATGCATTCATGATGAGACACCTGAGACAGATACTCAACATAAAGTGGTGGCAGTTTATATCAGATGAAAGGATCCTGAAAACAACTTCCTTACCTGGCATGTACGATATTCTCATCAGCAGATGCCTCAGCAGGACCGGTCATTTCCACAGACTAGATAACACCCAAATACCAAAGCTTATATTGTACTCACAACTCACTGATGGTACATATGGAATTGAATGCCCAAAGCTGAGATACGAGGACATCATCAAAAGAAACCCTGAAAGATCGGGAGATCCCCCTTAGATCTTGGCAGAGCCTATCCCGAAGCAGAGACGATTGGAGACAATTTATTCGTAGACGAAAGACATCATCATCGGCCACGATGGACAGCTAAATACTAAGAATGCAAAAATTAGCAACATGGAACTCTTTAGGGATGGCAAGCTCACAGGTTTAAAAAAAACATTTATGATGCAATTATCACAAACCAGAATACTGTGGCTGTTGTTTGAGCTCAGAATTGCCTTCTTATAAGCATAACACAGATAACTCCAGAAATAAACATACAGTAAGCAGACCATAAATGCGGTAAGAATTAGCATGCTCGCTCACTATATCGACTATTTATATAAGGTGGTTTTCTGTAATACTTAATATATGCCACATGGAAGCTCATTTGAGCGAGATTTATACAATTTAGTTTCAATGACATGACCAACTAGCTGCATCGCCAGGTAATACTGTAGAACTGTCTTAAATGATAGGAACTGGGCGGCTAAACATCTGTACAAGAAACTCCTACTCAGCCTAGTATATAGTTCACTTGCGAGAGATTAATATTGTATGAGGCATGCATGGGGCCAAGTTTTATATTTGGAGCCAAGTTTTAGTATTTGGGCCAAGTTTTACTAATAGGGCCAAGTTTTATATTTGGAGCCAAGTTTTTGTATTTGGGGCCAAGTTTTACTAATTGGGGCCAAGTTTCATTGCATGGGGCCAAGTTTTAGTATCTGGGCCAAGTTTTACTAATAGGGCCAAGTTTTATAGTTGGAGCCAAGTTTTGGTATTTGGGGCCAAGTTTTACTAATTGGGGCCAAGTTTCATTGCATGGGGCCAAGTTTTAGTATCTGGGGCCAAGTTTTAGTATCTGGGGCCAATTTTTAGTATTTTGGGCCAAGTTTTACTAATTGGGGCCAAGTTTAGCTCGCGCCAAGTTTGGCTCGGGCCAAGTTTGGCTCGGGCCAAGTTGTCGCGGATTCGTACGAGGTATTTAACTTGTAATTTCTAGTGACAAACAGCTGGTTTCCACTACCCCACAAAGTAATTTACTAGGGGTTGTTATAGAGCCTGACCTTTTCTTAGATTCACTAGAAATTGCCTCCAAGCTGTTTAAAGAAAGGTTCCTGCCAATAATCTGCTTAGACCCCTGTCTTGTTCCAACAGTAAGACTCTTGATGAGTTTTGAGACAATGCTCTTGCACCACAAAGTCAATATTATCTTTAGATGTTAGTACTACACAATCTCTATTTATGAATGTGAAAGGTGCGTTTGATATTTTTGTTATTCAACTTAGGTGACTGATTTTAATTATGAGTACCTACTTGATCTACTTAATCAAGGCGGTGTATCAGTATCACGGGCCCCTTAGCCAAGTTAAATTAGCTAAAGACTCCAACCCATTTTTTGTGAAGGAAAGAGGAATCAGTCTGTGGTCACTCTAAAAATGATGTTCAAATTCTATATTCAATGTTGAATTAATGTTTCACAGATTATAGGTATCTTATCTTAAATCGGTAGCGTCCTACTTCTTTAAAACACAAGAATCTAATCCTGAACTATTATTCCAAAACTTAATCTATTTAACCCCCAAGCAGATATGACTGCTACTTATTTCTGTTCTGCGTTAACAACAGTTCCCAATGATACTTCTCAATGATTTTCGACTTGATATGAGCACAGACGCGAATTACCTGCGTTTAGCTGTGGGTCACAATGATTTCCGACTTGATATGAGCACAGAAGCGAATTACCTGCATTTAACTGTAGGTCACAATGATTTCCGACTTGATATGAGCACAGACGCGAATTACCTGCGTTTAACTGTGGGTCACAATGATTTCCGACTTGATATGAGCACAGACGCGAAATACCTATGTTTAACTGTGGGTCACAATGATTCCCGACTTGATATGACCACAGACGCAAATTACCTGCGTTTAACTGTGGGTCACAATGATTTCCGACTTGATATGAGCACAGACGCGAATTACCTGCGTTTAACTGCGGGTCACAATGATTTCCGACTTGATATAAGCACAGACGCGAATTACCTGTGTTTAACTGTGGGTCACAATGTTTTAAACCTCCTAAAGTTAAATTTGAATCCTGTTTCAGAGTGTTGTTATAGTAACAATTAATCACGACTTACTTCAGTTGATTGCAAAAAATGTCTTATGAACTCCTAGTGAATTTGACCTAACGTCTGAGTACCTGACGAAATGTCCCGAATTACTTCGCCAATCACTATATGCATAGAAATCAACTACAACAGTTTATTCACTAAAGTTATGGTTCATTGTCTTGATACTTATAAAAAAAATGATAATGTAATTCAAATGATACTCACACTATATATTGGTCTTTAGACTCCATTTTAGTTTTAGCGTTCTAACAAAAATCTCTGATTTAAAGCTAGCATTTATTAATTCAAAATATAATATCTTTTACTAGCTATGTAAAAAGATGACTGTGCTGCTCAAAGAATTAAACTGTACTGATTTGCTGTTTAAAATTTCGGCCTATATATAGGTGCCGTTTTTTGTGCTGACCTTGCTTGCTGTCGTCTGATTAGCTGTCAGCGGATTAGTGGATTAGTGTCTCTTGTGGCATTGTTATATGAAACCGTTCTGTGGTCACGTCATGTGGTATATTGCTGCTGTTCCTCAGTCTACCGTCTGGAATTTATTGTTCTATTTTTGGGCTGACTTTTTTGTTGTTAGTCCATGTTTGATTACTTCCGTGTTGCCCTGTGATTTCTCAACACCCTGGAGGTTACTTGGTACTATGACGTTATGGAACCAAATAACTGCGTCACTGGAATTCATATTTTCTGACCGGAGTAGCATGCTCCGTTGTCTTTGTTACATCTTTGATTTATCACTTCTGAGTCTCTCTGCTCGTTTTTTATGCTTGTGATTACTTAATACCATGGAGGTCACTGGGTGCATTTGTTTTCATATCTATCTGTACCCTCTGAATTCTGCGGCTGGCTAAATATAACAACATATCTCGAGTGCCCATTTTCGGTACTGACAATATGTCTTGATACATTTGTCGATAAATATAATAATATATATATAAAAAATATGTTATCCCTGCTGGTCAGTAAATCAAATACAGTGTTTCTCCCTTGATGCAGAGACATTTTACTACCAGGCATAATTTATACCAATAATATCTCTTTAGACACTCAAACGCTACGGGGTAAATTATCCCAGCCTTCTGAGATTCTACCTGGCTAATGTAAGATCAGTCTCAAGTTATGCCACCCCTGAGTGGTTTAGCCCTTCATCTTGAATCAATCCGGAAGCGACCGTGAAGATGATGTATCCTGATATTCTTCAGGAGGGAAAGTTCTCCTCTGCCGGTGTCCCACGCTGTGCAGCTATTGATAGATAAACATATATGTCCGATCAAACGACAAATTTTCTAAAATAGTTCTGGCTGAAAAAAAATGACTTTTCCAATTTAAAAGTAAGCAATTCTAAAAAGTTGTCGGCATGGTGGTATGGCACATAAGCATCAGCACATTATCATTCTTATGCGTTGACAGGTTAATATTCTAGGTCTATTGCAATCAAATAATACACTTAGAGTTGCCTCCTATCAACAATGGCCATTACTCCCATATTTGTGGGTCAGTTCTGAAATTGGGTGGGGATAATGGTTGGTAATACAATGCTATACTACCAGCTATCCCTGCACAGTTTGAGATCTTATATTAATAAAGCATCAGTTTTTTATGCTTAATATTAGGTAGCCAACCTAAGTGATGGTTGGGCCGCTCCACCTTTGCTTATGTAGCACAGCCAGACCAACGCAACAAGGCGGACCAAGTATGAGGCTTATAATGATTTACATAATTCTATTATTTACGCTCCTAACAAAACTGAATACTCAAGTTGGCTGCAGCGATAACTCCAGTTTAATTATTTGTATAAAATGAGACACAGCACATAACACCTCAATATTGTACCAATAAAAAGTATTAAATCTAGAAATAAAAATAGTCTATTTAGTCAATTTTAAATAGTTTGTAATGACAAGCGGTATCCAAAGTTCTCAAAATAAGTCTGTAAATCATTTTTTATTCAAGATAGTTAACATATAAAACCGATAATATTTATATCATAACTAAGGCCAACAATGGTACATCAGACAGACAGGGCTCACAATACAGGACGGGCCAACAGAACAAGTTATAGTAATAAATGGCAGATGAGGCAAAACATACAATAAGATGAAATAGTGTATGTCTAGCATGCTCTTGCAGACCGCTGCAGACGAAATTGCATGATTTCTAGAGCTGTTGGTTATGAGTGAAAGTTATAGTCAGTATTATCCATTAGTCTTGTCACGCGACCACGGTTTTTGGGTTATTTTGGTTTTGGGAGTGGCATTGTTTTCTTGCTATAGTGTGAGGAATTGCCTTCTTGCTTTTTAGCTCTAATCTACACCACTTTGAGCTTTGACCTTTTCTTTGTTCCAAAGGCAAATAAATTAACTTTGTCATTCATCACGTACAAATGAATATAAATCAATGGAAAAATAAATTGCACTAAATTCTTGTGTTAGTTAGTTATCTATATTATTTTATCATTAGACAAAATAAAAGCAAGTATGCCTACTAAATTCTTGCAGTAATAATGTGAAAACATGGCTAAGTCAAAAAAATTTAAATAACCTGGCGGCACATGTATAGTCTGAGGATACTTAAGCTATTTCACAACAGAACAATGAGGAAATGTATTGGCATTAGTTTTAGTGCATGCTAATTTACTCAGACTATACATAGGCTGCAATGTTATTTCAAAATTTATAACTTAGCAATGTTTCCACATTATTCCTGCAAGAAATAAGTGCAATCAATCTATTTTGTTTTGTACATGATGTGACAAGGCCACTCCCAAAACCAAAAAACCCAAACTCCATGGCCGCGTGACAAGGCTATTATCACATGCTATAACAATAGCTATACCGGATTTGCAAATTTCGTTAAAAATATTGGTAGATCATTTAAACGTGAGAAATCGTTTAACAATCAGAGTTAAAATAAAATCATTTAAACTACCAAATGTGTCACAGTATGTACTTACACAAACCAAATTGTCATATTATCAATTCAGTGTACTAAGAACGCATTTATCTCTACTATAACCTACCCTTTTCACATTTAAAAACCTTTTCTTATCATTATAAATACCGGAAAGTGTGCGCGATGCAATTTAAGTATATATAGGTGCTAGTCTTATCACATAAGTTCCTCTAGGAAATGAATGAGTGGTCTCCTGTGATTTCGGTAAACAGGTGTGAGTTTGTTCAATGTATTAGTTTGAAAAGCAACAGAACTTTGTTCTCCCAACCTGCTACAGCCAGCTCATCCCCTCTTATACTTATATCTTCATATATATCAGGGAGTTGGTCTACTTGCATTTCTTTTAGTTTGTTACCTGGAAGTTAAAGGCAATGATTACTAACTGATACAAATATTTGCACAGCTGACTGAATAATTCAGCAACCTTCGTAAATATTGTGCAGTGAATTATGTATCGCATTCAGGAATTCTCTATAGCAAAATCATAGCACATACAAAGCACAGTCAAAAAATAAGTGTTCCTACCTTCGCTGTCATACACATGTATCTTCTTGTTTCCCGTTCCGCAAAGAAATATGAGCCCATTTTCTGTTTCTGCAAGTCCACAACAATATGCTTTTTCCTTTACAGACCACAGTTCTTTAAATACTGGTTTGTCAGCTCCAGGTAGGATTCTGTACTTGTTCAGTCTCCATTCATTGTTGGCATCATGACCTGTAACTAGTAAGCTACCATCTGATGTGAAACAAAGGTTCTTACAGAGTTTCAACATTGGAAGCTCTGTATCAGAAACAAATCTAGATTGTCTGTTATATAATTTGATACGGCACTGGTCATAATCGACTACAGCAATATAAACAGCACTTGCAGACAGACGGTTCACAAATGTTGACTGCCTGGGAAATGAGAAAAGGTAATCTTTGGTAGACTCGCTGTAATGTAGAACAGAGACAGATCTCTCTGTTCCTTGTGTGAAAAATGTTTCTCCCTCAAACTGAGCTACTGCATTATTTCGACCTTCCTCATCCAAGTATACCTCTTTGTTCATCTTATTAAACACCTTCAGACCATTAGGTGTGCCAATTAGAATGTTGTCACCTTGATGTGCGACAGATGAATAATAATACTTGTCTGTATTCAATCCATGTGATAAGACATATTGAATTCTCATAGTATAAGCTCTGCTCACTGGCACCTGTACAGGGCTTTTACCTGTAACCAAAAGGAAATATCTTAAAAAGAAGAATAGTGGAACAGTTAAAGACTTAGTTTGAGGCTGCTATCTTGTATCACATCTTATTCTCCATATTTTAATCTATCATGTGAGTAAATTCGAGCTTTAGAATCCAAATATTGAGGAAGTTATGGCCTCTCAAACTTCCAAGGTGATCGCCTTAAATCGGCATTGGGAATAAGCGGATGTTTCCATGTGGTACGTCACAACCGTCATAGTTATTATGAGTTATTACACTAATAATCACAGTGACATCTGCAACAACTAACAGCATCAAGCAGGCATCCGTTCAGGATTGGATGGATGAAACTCCAGAAATTGAGGAAGTCAGAAAAGCTTTTGGAATGCTATGCGATGGAAAGTCACCAGGTGCCGATGGAATACATTCAGTGATCATAAGAGGTGGAGGTGAAAGAGTCTTGCAAGTGCGGACCAACATCATCAAGAAAGCATGGAAGGAAAATGAAGTTCTGCAGGACTGGAAAGACATACAGCTGGTTACAATTTCAAGAAAGGTGATAGGCGTATCACCCGTAACTATCGAGGCATCTCACTTCTTTCCAGACCAGGGAAAGTGTTTGCACGAGTTCTACTTAACAGACTGTCCTCTCAGATTGACCAATTTCTCCCAGAAGCTCAGTGCGGCTTTCGAGCTGGCAGGGGTACAGTGGATATGGTGTTCAGTCTGAAACAGGTGCAGGAGAAGTGTATCGAGCAAAACATGCCACTATACATGGTGTTCGTGGACTTTTCTAAAGCATTCGGCACTGTGAATATAACTACCCTATGGAAGCTGCTTAATAGATATGGCTGCCCGAAGAAGTTCACCAATCTCATCAAAGCCTTGCACAAAAACATGCAAGCCAGAGTAAGCTTGAATGGCGAACTCTCAGATCCATTTACGGTATCAAATGGGGTCAAACAAGGATGTGTTCTCGCACAGATGCTCTTTTCCTTATTCCTCGCTGCAACTCTAACCCATGCATTCAATGACTGTAACAAGGGAGTCCTTATCCAGAGCCGCCCAAATGCAGATCTCTTCAACGTCAACCAGTTTAAATCAACACGCAAGACCAAAGATATATTAGTGAGAGAATTGATGTTCGCGGACGACACAGCCTTCATTGCTCACAGTTTTGATAATGCACAAGCAATCGCCACAAGGTTTTCAGATGCAGCAAAGGCATTTGGACTAAAGATCAACATCAAAAAGACAGAGATGATGTACCAACCAGTCCCAGGATCTAACACCAAGGGCCTGAATATCAAAATTGATGATCAAGATCTAAACAAAGTAAGCCACTTCAAATATCTACGGTCAACCGTGTCAGACAGGTACAAGCTAGACGAAGAATTTAAATCCAGGAAGTGGAAAGCATCCACTGCTTTTGGGAGGCCAAAACTGCAGTCTACCGTGCAGTAGTGCTATCAATGCTGTGTAACGGATTACATCCCACAGGCTTAGCGCATACATGATGAGGCACCTGAGGTACATTCTCAAGATCGTATGGTGGCACCGCATTAGCAACAAGAAAATACTCCAAAAAACAGGGTTGGCCAACATGTATTTCATCCTTAGACAACGAACACTGAAATGGACCGGTCATGTCTGCAGGCAAAAAGATAACCGTATACCAAAACAAATACTCCTCTCTCAGCTGAAAGTCGGATCTCATAGCAGAGTTCGATCAAAGCTGCGATACAAGGGTACAGTCAAGAGGAGTCTCAAAGATCTCGACATTCCAACAAATGGTTGGCAGACGCTGACAAAAAAACAGAGCGAGTTGGCGAAAAATGATTCAGAAGCAGAAGTCATCATCGGAACCGACGGACTGCCAGTAGCAATCACACAGATAAGATGATGATCAAAATTCAAACCTGGATGGGACTCGAACCTGGGTCCTCATACCAAGTGAGCCTGTAGACAATATAGCTCAGCCGTAGCGGCGTTGCCTGCATGGCCATTTGGACCTGGGTTCGAGACCAGCGTAGGTCTGGATTTTGATCATCATCTTATTTGTGTGATTATTAGTGTAATAACTCATAATAATTATGACGGTTGTGGTGTACCAAAGGGGATTGCCCGCTGATTCTTACTGCCGATAGACCGCCGTCCCCTTGGAAGTTTGAGAGGCCATAACTTCCTCAATATTCTGATTCTAAAGTGGAATTCGCTCACATGATAGAATAAAATATGGAGAATAAGATGTGATACAAAATAGCAGCCTCAAACTAAGTCTTTAAGTTTATATGCTAACCTTGGCTTCATGTGAGATTGTAATATGGTTCAGCTGACATCATAGCATTACATACTTGGCCATGGCCAAGGGTTATACTCACAGATTTGCTCAATGAGAGATATCTTTGATACATCGTCAGACTCCCCTTTAATGAATTCAGAAACTTTCAGCATGGACATGCTATCGTCTAGCTCCCTCTGTGATTGCTTTATTGAGTCTTTTATAGATTCGACCTATGTGAAAGGCAACCATTTTTTGATGGCATTTGAAAAGTGATGTCAATAGCTGGGTTTGATTTACAATGAAGTTCAAACCATATTGTGTTCCTCATAATATATACCCTCAAATTCTTCATCAAACCATAGTTGGCACTGGAAATTTGATCAGAATATTAAACCCTATGCATTAGCCTGAACAGACTGTCGGGGTGGGTGGGTGGGTGAGGGAACAGCATTTTGAGGACAACCCAAAAATAAATTGCACTATTTGTGAGTTCGTTGTCCGATTTTATTACATGGTATAATGGTCTCAGTTGATGTCTATTTGTTGATGTGTATTTATCAATGTCTATTGATCACAATGCTGAATTTAGAATAAATCTACTTCACTCCAGCACGTTTCTACTAGCTAAGCCTGAGTAAGTAGGAGTCTATGTCTAGTCTAGTCTATGGCATGCCAAATGAACAGAGAATCACATGGAATAAAAAGGAGAACCATGAAGTCAAACCAAGGATTACTCATTGGTACAATTGACAAAGGTATTTGTGTTAGTTAGCTCTTTATCGTAAATCCGAATTTATGATAATGATAGAAAGGCCTGTGCCGTGACCTTGACACATTTACCAAGGCTGTCCACCCCGGCCACCGATACAGCAGGCCCAGGTTACACATGCATGTTAGGAGCCCCTAAAAATCTCTTCATGGGATGATGAGGACAAGGTGCTGTAAAAATTAAAGCAAATAATAAATAACTAATAAACTAAATCTTAAGCTTTTTATAGGTAAGGTAAGGTAAATATTACATACAACTTGGTCTAAAGCTTACGCCAAATCAGGTTCAATGTTCTAAGTGCTAGAGAACTGACAGAGCAACATAACATACTTTTCCATTCATTTGGACCACCCATCTTTTTAGTTTATCCTCTGCTTGTTCTTTAACAATACTCAAGTCATCTGGCTCATGTTTCGGGCCATTGGTAGTACAGGTTGATCTCTGGCCACAGCTATAAAATAACAATGTAAAATCTCTATCACAAATGACATAGCATTATATTACTAGAACTGATAAGATCATATTATATTAGTTGACTATTTATGAAAATCATTTTTGTAAAATCTGAAACTGGAATGCAACACAAATAATACATACATCGCATAAGTCATGGTCCATGTCCACAATTCATATCAAAAGTTGCTTGTAGGCAGTGTACATCTGTGTTATTGCTGAAGTTGATAGCAAACTCCTAGGCAACTTGGTGCACTAATTTCTTTGATTTGTCTGTAGTTCAGACAAATTCGTTCCTAGATCCCTTAGATTCTGTATTGCATTGGTTGTCCATGAGTGAAAATAGTATTAACATTTTTTTTCAAATGGTGATAGCACAATCGCTACCTAGGGGTTGCATATGTCACATATATAGCCCGTTACAAAATCCAACATGGCCAAAGGTCATTGCACACTCATGGGTGCTATGGTCATAACATTATCCCTTGAGCGATCATTAGAAGGCTTAATTATTCAGCACCTCCATCTTAAATTCCATTTCTTCGCCATCTCATTCAACCTCTATCGGATTGAAATGCGTGTTGCCTTTTTAAAACATAAATCTCTCTGGCAATCAATTTGATGCATCATGTCTATTTATACCACCCATGTGTATACTATATATCTTGGTTTAATAAACAGCTTTGTTTGGTAATAATTTTCAGTCACCATCTGCATTTGAAGTTCTCAGCTACTATTGGTGTTGCCTGGGACATGCCCGAGGAGTTTGCTGGAAACATGAGCAAAAACGGATTACACTGCCTTCAACTACAAGCAACTCATAAATAATAAGTGTTGGAGTGATAATCTAATTCAACTGATCTCATTGGGTATTTGTTTGCTCTATATAAACTTAATAGTTTGAACTCTCCACTGCGAATCAGGTAATATTAGCTTGCCGATAACAGAAGTATTGCCAGCAGGCACCACACCGCACATCTACTTCTCTGTCACAGTCTTCTCTGCCGCAGCTAGCACCATCTGTCAAAGATTGAGATTATAAAGGTAAGTGAAATTCAGCTGCAATGTTGTCTCCAAGGGCTAGATTTTAACAGAATAGTATGAGGTATGCTACCTCATTGTCTGAGTTGGGATTGGGTTGTCTTCCTTCATGAAAGGCAACTCTCAAACTGAAATCCATAAGACATAGATATCAATTGCTGAGACACCCTTGACAAGTATATTGAAAGAGTATCACACAATTCTTAGCTGATGCCTAGTTTATATTGATAGAAATTTTGTTGATTCCACTAGCCTGTCCTCAATAACATAATAATAGTAATAGAAATGATATATAATGAAGATAGGTAAGTCTTACTTTATATACTCGGAGATTTATACTATACATTCAGAATCACAAGGGCTGATATTCGTAATGAGAAATAATCACAATTCTCAATCACTCTCAAATTAGTTTCTCCCACGTTCTTCATAACCCTATCCAAGTCTTGTTTGATGATGGACGTGCAAAACCATTGTTCACAGATATATTCAAGGCAATGAAAAAGGTTTAGCCTCAACGTTCTTACATCCCACCTCTGGATCCAGCACTTTTTTCACGAGTTTGAGTATCTGCAGTGGAGCTAATAGCCAGTTGGTCCCTCAGATATTCTGTCAGTCTACATACAGGAAATCCTTCCGCTGGTATTTGTACCAATCGTCTACAGTACGGGCAATTCAGCTTACTATCCTCTACTAGGTTGTCTGTAAAAATTGAGTTTCTTTGATCATGCATGAGAAGAAATTAAGAAAGGAGAATAATTTTTTTGTCGGAATAACTATTCTCTAAACAATGAGCAGAAAAACTAAAGGAGTTGTCCTTGCAAGCTTGATGAAGGCTTGACACATACCAGTTATCAATCAACTTCAATCAAGTTATTCTACAGTTCCAAATACATTCAATTTCATATTTTACTTCAGTCAAAGAGAGAACACTTAAACTGCAAGACTCTCAGAGTTTTCGGCGCTTGCTATCGCTACTTCTGGGGGAGTTTATTTGGATGTTCACATGTGCCGTGGAAGACTGATAGGGCCCAAATGGCAGTTTATCAAATTTTAAGACCCACACTTGGTGGCGACCAATCTTAGTGCTTTGGTGGTAATGCATCTATTGATGGTGTCCTTTGCAAAGCAAATGAATTGATCTTTGCTCGAGTTTGGCTTGCCACAAAACGAACTGCATGACGGTTACATAGCTGGCATCAACAGCCAGGAAAAGTGGTGCTTCTATGTTAAGGCACAGCCAGCCCTTAAAAGCGTTCGGGATGGCAATCCCGGCCGTAGGCGGTCGTTAAGGGGGTGGGTGGCAAGCTAAGAAACTCCGTATTTTGCAATTTATCACTTTTTTAACTTTAGCACCTGTTTACAGCACTTTTGCCTCATCTCACAGAGTTCTAACCCTGTTTTTCAGATTCCTCATACCTCAAAGTCAAAACATACATCTATGTTGTCACACCAATAAAATAACATAAATGTGCAGACTTATTAATGGTTGTCTTCTCCTATGTCTGGGCATTCTCAGACACAGCACTTTTCGGAGACTCGAAAATGATTTATGTAAATTAAGGCTCGGTAGAAATGGTCCTTAGGCTATGTTATATGTTGTGATATAAGATTGTCTTCTTTTTTCCCTACATTTTCCCATGCTAATTACATAGTTGTCTTCCCATGAGAATAAAATCTGACCGAAACGATAACTCCTAATAACATATAACGAGTCTTATTCATTTTAAACAAGCTCGCAGTCTCCGAAAAGTGCCGTGTCTGAGAATGTCCAGACATAGGAGAAGACAACCATTAATAAGTCTGCAAATTTATGATATTTTATTGATGTGACAACTTACATGTATGTTTTAAGGTATGAGGAATCTGAAAAACAGGGTTAGAACTCTGTGAGATGAGGCAAAAGTGCTGTAAACAGGTGCTAAAGTTAAAAAAGTAATAAATTGCAAAAAACAGAGTTTCCTAGCTTCCCACCCACCCCCTTAACGACCGCCTACGGCCGCGATCGCCATCCCGAACGCTTTTAAGGGCTGGCTGGCTGTGTGTTAAGGCTACTCGAGATGCCATCCAACTGAGTATGTGTTTACAAAGAAGGGTATGGTAAGTGAAGAAAAGTATGTATTAGACACTTCACAATTTGCAGACAGAGGCAACCCTTGATGTGATAAGCTCACTACACTTATATATATATACTTTTATTGTCAGCAACAATTCATTATTTCAAATGTTTTTCATGATGTGACATAAATGGCAAAAAAGAAAAATGATACAAACAAAGATTCAACAAAAAATATAAGACTATGCCAATAAACTGAAAAAATGTTGCATTAGCCTTTTCTTAAACATATTCAAAGTAAGAGTGCTTCTCAATGAAGAGGGTAAAATATTAAAGTTTGTTGCTATTTTGTGGTTTAAGTTGTCTAATGGAGGTTTAAGTAAGTGTGTATCTCTTCTTGGAAATCGGTGTGGTGTGGTAACAAAAAAATCAGAGATGTATGGAGGTGATAAATTATTCAGAGCCTTAAATCCAGTAATGCAAGTAAAATAATTGCTCAGTATTGGAAGGGGTAAAATTTTAAGTGATGTACATAGGTCATTAGTAGGTGACAAATAAAAAGGTATATGTTGAACATTGGCCACAATTCTCAAGGCTCTTTTTTGCTGAGTGAAAATAGGGTTTGTGATATTTGATGCACATAAGTTGTAATATATATGGATACCATAAATGAGATAACAGTGAATAAATTGAAAATAAAATTGTTTAGCAGAATGCGTGGTCAAGTAGGGTCTGCATAGCTTAAGTAAGTTAGTATTTTTTGACACCTTATCCTCTTTGACACCTTATCTATGAGTAGATGAAGTATTTTTTGACACTTCATCTACTCATTTAAGATTATCTATGAAGCCTTTTGAAGACCATAACTGCAATTTAGGAATCCCCTGTTTTTTTATGGGTTAACTACTTATATTGGCCTAACTAGAAGGAAGCAGCCAAATCCACGAGATCACCTGTTGGTGGGTGATTAATACATTACTGCTCACCGATACAATCTTGACAGCACCGGTGCCCACATGTTATCAGACGGAGCTGTACCTGTTCCATACAGACAATACACTCCAACTCCTTCACTATATCACCAGACATCATAACAGGCTTAGAAAGGGCCATAGTTCTGTTGTAAAACATTGCATAAACTTATACATGAGTGTAAATAATATATGTTCAGCCATTCCAGCCCGGTGGAATCACACCCCATGTTGATATCTGTTTAAGGTGATTGAGTCATAGCCAAGAGTTGGTCATTGCATATCTGAGATGCAATAATCAAATAGTATGAATTCCACAAATGCATCAAGTCGAATCCGGGGCGCATAACACTGTATTTTCTCAAAGCTTCCACAACTGATCCACCTTTGACTCCTATCTGGATTTCTGAAGTGCGATAAAAATTGTTAAAGAGCTCGAGCTACAACCACCTGCTAATCACCAGATCACCAGTTTAAAAAGTTTTGTGGAGTAGAAATAGCTAAGCTACCTTATGAGCTAGGAGACAAGGGAATCGATATCACCACCTAACACTGTTGAACAAGCTCAAGTTCATGTTATTTGATATGTATGAATGCCTTTCACATTTCACTTACCTTGCTACTGCACTTGTGCGTCGATCAGAGTTGAAAAGGGAAGTGAGTTTTATGTTAATACTTATCAAGACAGTTTGCGTAAGTTTCGTTTCTTTAACCCATTGAATACACTAACAATCCAAACAGCATTTTTGTTTGCATGATGCTTTTGAGCAATGGATTTATAGTGTGTATTGATTTGTTTTGTTTTGTGTAATTGTGAGTTAAGTTTCAATAGTAGTTTACTGCTTTTCAATATACCAATATGATACCAGCGTTGTCCGATTTTGACATTTTTTATATATCGTTGGAAAGCTAATCAACTTGTGGTCCAATGCTACAGACTAGTGAGCCGTGCTGATACATAACAATTCACCTGAAAAATTGCAAATTCCATCATCAGTCTTGATTTCATTAAACAATGCATTAAAGTATTTAGGAAAGCAAAGAACAACCACTGTTCATATCAAAGCTTTGGTATTGCAATGAACAAAACAAGTAAATTTTTAGCACATGGACTATATTGAATGATGTAACCTAATTTAAAATGCGAAAAATCCAGGGTCTAGAAGGGTCTAGAGCATGTTATCTCCCCTGTTACGGGTTTACACTAAAATATCTTTGACTACGCTAACGTTGTCCAATACTGTTTTTTGATCATTTCTAGTGTAAGTAGAGTAGCCATGTAACTGTCCTAGGTAAGTCCAGGCTAGGCTTACTGTTATACTGTAAGTGGATCAGTCAGTCAGTCAGTCAGTCAGTTTGGCGCAGTGGCAGTGGTTAGCGTGTCTGCCACTTGACCAGCCGGTTTTGGGTTGAAACCCCGTCCGGGACCGAAAGTCGTTTCGACTTTGACTGATCACACAGTCCCTTCGGATCAGGACTATAACTAATGGAGGTCTTCTGTATGTATAACACCATCGTGCATCCCAGATTAAAGAACCCTCCTGTATGGTATAGCTCTATACAGGAGGATGCTGTCATCAACCACTGCAGCTCCGGCCTTGTAGCGCTATGCTTCACGCTGGGTTAAAGTTGTCAGTGGTTGAAAAGTGGCACTAACGACTCGGAAACTTAGTAATCACTATAAACCTCTTCCTATGCCGCACCTCGGTGCAGTCATCGTCTAACTAGACGGACAGCAAATATTATTATTATATTATTATTATTATTATTATTATATTATTATTATTATTATGGATCATCATTTAAATGTGAATTCGTGACAGGAGAGATAACATACTCTAGACCAGCCATGCTCAACCTCGGCTAAATCAGCCATTTCGGCCAAATTGGTCATATTGTTCGGCCAAATTCACCCTTACAACAGAAGAAGGTTGAGACACATTTTGATCTTGTTCAAAAGTAAAAGATATAAAGGAGATTTTGCAGTATTCGGTCACAACTGATATATCAGGAAGCACACATAGAAAATTTCAATTGTTGCTCTAAAAGGGGTATACTCATGGGTAGGTAAGCAGTTAAACTAAGGAAAAGAAAACCTAAACTTGCCATAATAGCCCTCCTGCCGGTAGAGGATTGGTTCTTCTTACCATGCAGATCTGACAGAACTTAGTCATAAGTAACTGCCTGACTATAACATGGATCGGTCATTGGGTAGGCTTCAAGTTTAACATTTCACTTCATTTTTAATCGCTGATTCTCATAATTAAAGTCTAAATACACTGCAAGTGTTCTTGAATGTGAATTGTGCTGTGACATTATAAACATACAGAAGATTATAAGTGCTTTAAGAAACTATGTAAGGTTATTCTTATTATATTTATTTGCGCTTTGGTGTGCCAGATTAAGGATGTACATGTTATACAGTTTGAAGCATACCTATTGCACAAGAGCGCGAAGGTTGTCTTTGCAATCTACACTCCACTTTGTGTAACTCCCTTTGGTATAGCATCATATATTGTATCTAAGTCTGCTTGTTGATGAGTTTCGGCATTTGTACAGCCAGCGACTTTTGAACATCTGTGAATATTAAGTTTGAAATTACAATGATGAACATTCCACTAAGAATCCTAGTTTGATAGAGATAAAGGGATCAGATTTTATCAACTGCTTCTCATTATAAGAAGCAGAGCTTCAGAGACACACAACAATTATGACATAAATATGCGTGCTGTATATAGTCGGTTGGACTGTGGATTTTTTTCACACAAGGCATTTTTATTCTTAACAGACCTTGTCAGGATTCCAAAACTTGAACAAAAAAAGTTATAAATCTCAAAACTTCTGACATCAGTAAACATGCGAGCTGACCTTACATTTATCTGTTGTAAGCGGAACAGAATCTGTCTCAATAACCTGAGGTGACGTTACTGGATGGGCCTTTTCATCAGCATCCCAATCACCATCTTTGAAGCGGAAAGAGTTAAACTCTCTTGAGTACAGGAACTGTGACCCATAGTACTCATGTCACACCATATACCCATGCCCGCCGGAAACCCGGCTACTCTTATATCGAAGGGGCAGAAGGGGTTCTTTTTACTGCATATTGGGTGTGCAAACACACAGTGGACATCCAGTATTTTTAGTCCCGTTCTGAAAGGACCTGGCTAGGATGAATGGTGCGCCAGTACCAAGTCAAAAATGTCTGCCCGCGTCGGGAATCGAACCTGGACCTCAAAGATCACAAGCCCGCACCCTAACCACTAGACTACTCCTGATTTCCTAAATTGAAAGTCACATTGATAATGTCATTCACAAGACAAAATGGTCAGCCCATGCTATTGTAAGGTAAAACAATCAGGTGTTGACCCTTTTGCCCTTGCTCTATTCTACTGAGCATGGGTTCTATCTGTCCTTACATACGCTGCCCCTTGATGGTATCCATATATTGCAGATAGGTGTAAATAGAGACTGGAGAGACACCAAAAGTATTGTACTAGAATAATGCTCCATGATGAGGAAGATCACGAGACTTCATTATCGCTGATCAAACTTGATGAACTAAATGTACATCTCCAGCTCTTATATTTCTGTTTGTAGCTAGAGTTTTATCAAGTGAAGATTACCCATGCCAACCTTTTCCTATTAAAGATTATCAATCCTTTGATAGAACTGCCCTCCTCTTAAACAATGTTTTTAACAAATTCATCTGATGCATTACGATATTTGATTATGCATGGTCATATGTGTCATTTATGACTTGATCAGCAGAACAAATTGATATAATATATATGGCTATTGAGCTTTGAGAACATATTATTATCCTAACCTATCTCCGCCCTGTTCTGTGAAGATAGGGGAGAATATATCTACTCAAAGCTCAATAGGCATAACTGTTATGTCCTACTGGCCTAGGGCTGTAGTTTTGAAAAATATACATGCACTAGGTTTGCTCAATTGGAATCGAGTCTTTCACGGAGACTTCCGTCTATGGAGTTGTTCAGCTCTGTATAGTATGTATGTATGTATTGATGTAAACACAGAAATCCTATGCAGTTTCTTTTATTTGAATTTTTTTTCAACTCCATCAATTCTGTTGATGACAAGGAAACTAAGATGCCGCGTCCATGTCTAATTACTTTGTCTAATCTACGTTTTGACTGTGTAACATTTCCTATTTCCTAAAAGTAAATAACTGATGAATCAAACAGGACTGTTTAGCAAAAGAAGTTGTCATGCCACATTTTAAGGAATGATAACTCCGAAAAAAGAGATGGCCTAGCAGGAAGACTTGGACAATTGATAAGAGTTAAACCTACGAGAAAATTCAAGTCCCTTTTCAGACATCCAAAAATTATGCTGAGCAAAAATGACACCTAATATCATACCCAGGCTAGGTCCCTGGTAGGTCAGTCCATCTTATCTCTCGCATGGGTCTGCATACGGTAATAATAACTGATAATGAATTACAGCTGGACAATATATTGGAAGGTCAAGACCCATTGCCAACACCACAATCTAAGGGTTCATTGTCTTGATACAGCAATATTAGCTACAGCCCAATCGGTTATAGTTCTGTTTCTAATTGTAAACTCCATTTATCTGATTGGAAGAGGAATCATTATTAGAACAAGTTTGCACCCTCAGTGAAGTCTTCATGACAAATAGGTAACTGAGAAATAAGAAAAAATAAACTGGAACAGGTCAAAACAATACCAAAATCATCACAGTACCCTTTATTTGTTTATTTCCATTTCCATATTCATACAATGTGGGCAAAAAACTTTCATCAACAAGAAAAAAGTTTTTGAATCCCGCATAATATAGTGGAAAGCTCTAACACCCAGACAGTGAGGCGAATATTCTGTCCCATGCGGCGCCGTTGGTGCAAAGCCTGTCATCGATATGAACTGGGTCATTGAAGTCGATACCCCAGTGTAGTTTTGGGTGTTCATATCGAATCTTCTTCAGAAAACAGTTGATTGCAGAATCAGGGCCACTGTATCTAGAGTACTTATTCAGGCAGTCGCCATTACAGAATCCCTTAGACTGAAAAATGAATCAAGTACTTGGTAACTAGTAGTAGTAAAATCTCTCAGCCCTTTTTTACATGATTGCAATTTAATTATGACAATATTTTTTAATTCTATGGAAGGTTTGCAATCACAGATATGAAACTAAGATAACATTTAAATAGAACACATTTGGCTCCATGGCAAAATAACTCAAATGAAATTCAAATTGTTGATAGCAGTTGAGTTCTGGCCAAACTCAATTATTACCAACTAACATGTGTGGGAAACAATGTAACTCACTGTCTGAAGATTCATGTCGATTGCGTGCCCGATCATGTGACAACTCTTGCTAGCGTTCCACTGATTCCCTGTTACTGCAGCTCTTCTGAAATGGCTTGTCACCTTGATCTGAATAATAATTATACATGCGAGTGTCTCAATTATTGTGACCATTGCAATCTTTTCTAACACCTTTATTTCTAACCGTTGCAGTTGGTAATACTTATGATTGTGAATGTTGTTGGGTCAATGATGCTGACCTATTTAATCATATAGTGACCTTTTTTTATCTACAATAAAATTGTGTCTGTATTGCTCATTGGTACACAATTTATACATCATTGTATCTACCATAAATAGGCCATTTTGTCATATTCCAAAGATTGAAAGATCAGTTTCAGAAGGAGATGCAGTCTTTCAATCAAAACAAAATCAAATCTAAAATCATCCCTTACCTGCACTCCACATGTAGAGGCGTATGAGTTCATGTCATTCATGTATTTAACAAAGTCTGGATGAACCTCTGCATGAGATGACCTGCCGTAAGCATCACTGAACTGGGTACCACTGTACTTATAGTTCACAAGTGGACAAGCACCTGCAACGATAGACAATGTATTCGTTTTTATAAAAATAAAATCTATCCTGTAACATCAAAATACACAGTCTCTAGGGGCGCTCCAAAACGATTTTGGAAGATTTTTTTTTGGGATAAATAAATTCATTTCAGCCTCCTACATGCTAAATGGCTAAACGCAATGATTTAATTCGAATCGACACCTCAAAGACACGAGAAGCTCGAAGTAAGAAATACAAAAAGGTAATTTACCATTGCTGCCGGTTACAACTGCCCCAAGGACAAACAAGCTGAGAGCTAGCATTTTAGCCATTCTCCCCAATGTGTGACTTCACATAAGACTAAGAGCTTTGATGGTTGTTAACCTTGACTTGTGAGATGTGATGACATGTGATACAACATCTGCTGTTAACTGAACAAAATTGTGATGTGATCTTATAAGTACATCTATACCTATATTGTAATAGACTGGCTCAGTACCATATCCAAGAAGAACCTGACCTCCCGGCTCGTAAATACTTCTATCCAGTTTATTTTGAATTATTGATGGGTTCAGTCTGGTGAATGAATAATTGGGTTCACATAAGACTGAGACCTTTAATGGTTAACCTTGACTTGAGAGATATGATAACATGTGATACAACATCTGCTGTTAACTGAACAATAATGGAATATGATCCTATCGGTACACCTTTACCTAAATGGTCACTGTCATCTTATCAGTACACCTGTACCCAACATGTAATAGACTTGCTCAGTGCCAACTCTCTCCCTTCCTCGTTAAGACAATTAACCCACATATGTGTTGAACTGTCTGCTCAAGCAAATGAACCCCACAATGCTTCCAGTTCCAGTGTGCTTCAATTCCAAGAAGAACCTGACCTCACGGCTTGTAACTGCTTCAAAGACTAGAGTTATCATATCTAAAATCAAGGGTAGCCGACTCCTACAAAAATAAGATGCTCATGGTATAAAACAGTGTATATAACAAAAACATTGGATGTTTGATTCTCCAACTAAGTATTGTGACTTTATTCCTCTACTGATCAGAAGTGAAAACATTTATCTCTACAATCGTGATATTCACTCTACCATGTAATCCCTGCTGTTCAGTAGCTCAAAAACGACTCCTTCGATTCGACCTCTCTACCAGCTAAACATGCAAGTGTAAAATATTCACAAAAATTTGCCAACGCCAATATTTTTTAACTATCTCCCATAACACCCTGTCCACATAGAATGCTGCCAAGTATGATGTTTCACACATAACTTCGGAATTATTTGCTTTATTGTTGAAAATTGGAGTGTACATCATTAGGGAAGTTCTTTGAAGGAGAATTTCTGATCTGCTTTGAATCGATAGTGAATTTACCATTATTTCATCGGTGAGCTAGAATTCATTGATTTCATCAATTCAAAAATATCATTCATATTTTAACTGACTCAACATTTTAATAAGTTGTTCTAAACCAATAAAAAAAGAAGAGCTCAATCGCTAATAGTCTACACACTGACAGAGGTTGCTAGCTCAGCGGATCCCTGATAATTTTTATACCATATCCATCCTCTGAGGATTAGCTGATGCTTATATAATGTTGATACATCGAATATCTGAAATTCCATGCAATCAATCTCGCTTTGAATCTGGCTAAATTCTCTTGCCAATTTATGTGTGGATTTTGTTTGTGGAAGCATTCTGTTTCATGACAATACTGTGCTGCAAACGTCCAGTTAGGCTTAATTTGGTTATCTCAACGGATATAATAAATCAATGTGACCTACGACATGACAGAAAACTGTGCCTCAAAAAGTTATGATGTTCGTTATTGGACAGTTGCTCTATAGTCTATACTATGGTGTACATGTGACCCAAATGCGCCACTGCCACACAAGAAGAACTGTGCATCAGAACTATCAATTGAAAAGAAAGCGATCTACACATTTAATGTAGGTATATTTAAAGTATTGAAATTAAATGCCACTGCCATAAGAAAAAGTAGTAATAAAGTAATATTTTGTGTATAGCTGTGGTCTCATATAAATGGAAAATCATAATAACCATATATACCATAATGTTCAAATATAAGCACTACACAACTCCAAGATCATATAAACTATGTTGTTACAAGATGAAGTGTGAGCAGGATGCTACAAGGTTTAATGTATCTGAGTCAGACTTGGTCATCAATGAATATCATGACAGAGTCAAATAACACTCACAATACGATGGAGTTCTTTAACGATGAGCCTGTGCTCTAGCCGCACAGCGTCAACCTGATGGGATGGCCAACACAGTATTGCCCATCTACCGCTGAAATACCATTGGCATAATGTATGTATGTGTCAATGCAATGTTTCCTTCATTCAGTACTGGGCACTACCAATGGTATTCTCTTATCGTAATATAAAGTTATGCATGTTACTGCCGACTGTTTGAGAGTGCGGTTGAAGTAACGGGACTGGTTGGATAAAACATATAGCACATGATGAAGTTAATATTGCTAGATTAATGTCCTCTCCAAGGTCTACGGCCGGCAGTCCTACTTTTCCTAATCTTACTATTCTTCTTTTTCTCGGCTTTCTTTGCTCGTTTAATTGCTCGCTGGTTCATCCACACAGGGTAGTCCCCAGTGCTCTTTTTAGGTGCTGTGTTCATAGGCATCTCATCGATAGCTGAAACAAAATTTGTAACATAAAATACCTTGTCGTTTATAGCCTGAAATCAAAGATTGTTGAGTTGCTCAATCATTTATTGAGATGTGTATCTAATCATTTAAATTATTTTGTTCAAAGATAGTATAACATCAAAGTAAGGATATATATCCTTACTTTGTGCTAACATTATGCGATTCTTAACATTGAAGTTTGCACTCATAAAATGGTTGACTTCAATCAGATGGTAAAATCACAGGACCGCATCCCAAAACATGGGCGGTAAGGTGTTGGTTGCCTGGAAGCAGATGAATATCCGGCAGTTGGGGCACACCTGGGGGCCAACCAAACCCCAGTAGTCAATGGACTGCAGTGGGGTTCAAACCCACTACCTTCAACATTTGCACGCTGAAGAACCGGCACTCTAACAATCTGATCCACTTCCCTCACCTTGCACTCTCATCTCTTTTAAATTAGTCAGGTGAAGACGACCCAAAGACCAAAGAATGTTATAGTCAGGCAGTTACTTAGGATAAAGTAGAGTATTGAATTTTATTACCATGCAAATCTGACAAAACTCAATCATAAGGAACTGTTTGACTATCACAGTCTTATGACAGTATACTAGTCTGGACATACCAACTGTTCTGAGAGCTTCTTCTGTTGGTGGTGATGGCTCAGCACCATCTACAGCCATCTCAGTCTCTACCTTGTCTGTAGCCGCCTCATCAGTGATAGGGCCCAAAACTGTGTAGATTTTCTTTGATTCCTGTGAATGATAATAATGATTACTGCTAAGTCAAAGGGTTAAATCATGGAGTAATAAGGAAGTGTATATATGCAATAAACATCTAGAGATCTTGGTAAAAAAAAGCATAACATGTAGCCTATCATCAGTAAAAAAGAGGAATGTATAGCTTTCAAATCAGTAATACTGAATACACCTTGAATTTCTTTATCAGTGAACCTATTTCAATTTCGGACAATAAAATTTAACTCATCGAAGCAGCTTTGCATGATGGCCCTAACGCAGTGACTTCAGTATAACCTGGGAATAATCATATAATGTATTTTGTTTATGGTTCTAGGTTTTCATACACACCTGTGACTGAGAAGATTCCTTCGCCTGCTCGACCACCTTTTGTAGCTTGACTAACTCCTTTTTAGAATTCTTCTGCCTTTTGACAATTCTATTTGCTCTTTTCTGCTTGCTTCGTAGACTTTTAGACATCGTGAAGTCTGTTGTTGAGCTAATAACTACAGAGAACAAGCAAGGTTGTACAAAAGCTAGTGATATTTCAGTACGAAAACACAAACCATGCATTGCTGAACATGGCAGGCTGGAGACACTGGATTAAACAAATCACTATCAGCTATATATAACATGATATGATAAATCACTAAGGAGATTCTCACAGAGTGACCACTATGCCAATCTCCCTCATCAACACAGATTCGAGGAAAGGAGATCACTCTAGTGAAGTAGCAAAGTTTCTCGAGGAATACGCAATTGTGCGTATTGCCAAGGCCACTTGAGAGCTTCATGGGTTCAAAGCGTGAGACATTTGGCTTGGACTGTATACATTTTGGAACACATGGCTTATATTTGGGAGTTGTCTGATACATGATACCTTTCTGTTGAAAATATGATATCTAGCAAGCTCTGAGAGACCATGTTTGAATATCCTGCAAGTATTTTCAAACACAGGACAGGCAATTTGGGATTTGTAGGATATAAGACTAAGGATTTCATACTGCATTAAATGGTAGCATCAGTAGGCCCAGCACTAGACCTGCTATACTATAGCTTTTCTTTATAGAATATCAAGTAATATACATAATTGCATATGTATAAAATTTAACAAATCTGTTTAACTAAAAACAGTTATTGGTTATTATGATTACAGCAAATTGATCACTACTGGTCTCCCTTCAATCACACTAATTGATCATGCCCTGGTCGAAGTTAAGGGCATACTGTTCTTACACACTACACCTCCTTCACCATCAAAGACAAAATTAAAAATATCAAGGGTAGGAGTGACATAAGTGAGGCCTGCTCAACCAGACCCTAGCCTAGGACCAAATCATCATCAATAGAAGTACATCAAAAATGGTAACATGAGCTGCTACAAAAAGAGAACCTACTACCTCTATCCAGTGGGAGGGAGTTCATTGCTCTATCTATGCCTCATCACAAATGTTCTGTGACAGCTTTTTCCCGGGGACTGTAAAGGACCAGCGATTATGACCAAATCAAATGCAATCAAACCATACAACTGTAACAACAGCTAATATTACTTGGAAATTACTACTTGTACTATTATAAAATTTGAGGTAATCTTCAAGTCAAGGTAAGAAAAATCACATGTTTTTGGGAGAGGTGTGATTGATCATGACCATACAAACATACATAGGCCTACATCACATCATTTGCAAATTATACATACATCTCATACCATACAAAATTACATACCATACAAATTTACATAGGCCTATCTACACACACAACACAGTATGTATGTATCATACACATTACCTCAGTTTCCTTACCTCAGATGAGGTAGCACATCCTATTGATTTGTCGAGGAAATCGGTTTAGGGATGCCTCTAAATGTTAGGACCAGGGTTTAGACCAGGGAATGTGGTTTTAACAGCATGGCGCTGTTTAGGGTTGGGCGGTTTTCTGCCCTCTCATCTCACATATATATATCATCTCATCTCACATATATATATATATATGTATGTGTTGTGTAATGCTAACTGAGGCAGTATATATATATATATATATATACATTTGTTACAATACACACGCACAGGCCAGGGGCGTCACAGGCTTGAAGTTGTTAGTATAGTAGAGGGAGGGATATATATATATACACACACAGGCTAATGAGTAACTCCAACCCAAGGACTGGAGGGCCTAACTTCCAAGGAATAACATGGTTCCTCCGTGACTAAACTATACAATACATACACATACTAACTTACAGAAGAGTAGAGTGTATCTGAACTACTAACTTAACTACTAACTAAGCTAACACTAACAGTGCTATACCCAAGCGAAACTAAAGGAAAAATAACTTGAGCTGACCACAGATGACAGAGAACAAGCATTTCATCGAATGATTTCCCTACGTACTCAGGGAAGAATAAGGCAGTCAGGTGATGAATAAGCCTCAATCCAATCAATCAAAACATTTATTCAGTTGTGTTTTGTGATTTCTTCTTCACGTGTATTCTTCCAAACAGAAACCACATCCAAATTAGAGAAACTAACCCAGCTTGTAGCTCCCTAAATGAAAACACTGGATATAATTGTGTAGCCCGTTCCAGTTTTAGAATATAGGGCTAAATGGGATTGAGTTCGAACCATTACTTCTTTGTAACTCCATATCAATTCAGACCAATCATATTTGTTAGTATGATTTCTTGCAATCCACTAGGGTGTTTCACAAAGTTTCCCTTCAATTCAATCGGTACACGACTATACTATTGAGATTTTCTTTGGGGAGTCATATTTTCTGAAAAGTTTTCATTTTCAACCCTGTTAACTACACAGAGAAATCATCATGAATTCAAGTATAGGAGGATGGCTCTCAATAGTTGGTATACTTCTATCTCTTCATGCAGCATATTCTGCTGCTCAACGTAAGTGAAATCTTCCATATAATGAAATGAATATACTATATATTCATTTCATTGTTTCATATCTTCTTTTTCTATCAATATTATATATAAATAGATAGAAAAAGAAGATATGAAACAAATAAATTGAATAAATATAATTCTTGTCTTGGTATGGTTCAACTCTATGTTTTAGGTATATGTAACCCTGTAGTCATGCCATTGAAGAGTTCCTAAAAGTTGAGTGTTTTAGTGACTGATGATGATTGCCTATTCTATTGAATTGAGAGATTTATTACATTAATTAACTGTGCCCTACTACCACTTACTGTTAGGATAACTATATATATATATACATTACACTTCTTATTACATTTACATTTACGATGTGTAGTGCGAATGACCGCAAGCAGCATCAACTCGCAGCTCGAGATCTTCTGATCTGAAGTTTTTAGTTCCCTATTACCCATGCCCGCCGCGTACGGCTACTCTTACGAAGAGGCAGAGGGGGTGTCTTCAACGTGCGTGCTTTCAATGTCTAGTCACTACACGGGGCCCGTGTTATTTTTATAGTCCTGATCCGAAGGGACTGTGGTCAGTCAGAGTTCATTTTCAAACTCTTCCCCCACCGGGAATCGAACCCGGGGCTGGCGATCAAGAGGCAGGAATCCTACCAGTGCGACCAAGTAATGCAAAACCTCTACCATCACTGTTGTCCGGATATCCAGTGATCGCCTACAATTTCATCTATTCCAAAAACACACACATCACACTTCTGGTGTTAACCGTTTTCTATGAGCTGCATGATAGCATTGTTTGAATTGTAAGAATTAGTCACATTGTCATGTCATAAGTATCAAAACATTGTATTTATTGTTCTGATTGTTTGTAGACAGGACATACCTGAGGATAACAGAGCAGGAGTTCCACACTCGCACGCTACCACTAGATGTAAGCCTCGTCTCATTCCCTTAAACTGCTGTTCCAATCTATGAATTTAAATTTGACATTACAGTGTATCCTCGCTAGAATGATAGATGATGAGATCATAGACTAGGCCTTATAGTATACTGTGCCAGGGCTATCATATGTTAAGATCTCTTCTCAGCAATTTGAAAGCAAGAGAAATGTGTCAAGCGCTGTTCCCTCACATCCACCAAAGTCTCTCCAAACAGGTTACTTTTCTACAAGTGTATCTGCGCTGTTGGTGATCTTGGTCACATGATATTGATGTGAAATGCTGTATTTTATTGCATACTCTGGTTTCAGATATTTATCCAGACATTTATAGGCTTGTCGCTGACTTGCTATGGTGTTATTGCCTGGAAACTCAAAAATCTCAAAGAAATAAGAGCTAATGCAGACACTGAACACAAGTAAGTATATTGATGATGTTTTGAGTTCAGCTGTTGTATTTTGTCTGTGTCTGGTTTATAGCATATGAAGCAAAGGTACACGAGACAGGCCTACTTACTGTTGAGCTGCGAAACCATGCAAATTATAAACCATCAATGAGAGTTGCATAGTCGTTAAACTTGTAATAGAATAGTAAAATATCAGTGGATTACATATAATATATCCAACTGTTCTTGTCAAAAGTGATGTATTCTTGATCAATTTGATTCATTAATATTTAGTTTTTAGTTATCTCCCAGATTCTTGTCTGGCACCGATTGATTGCAGTACATATGTTTTTGTTATTTTTCTGCAGGACTTGGGAGACCTTCAGAAATAGAAGCAGTTTTTACACCTTCAGTCATCGAGGCAGAGCTATATTTCAGAACAACCTGATTCTAGAAAGGTAACACCGAGGTGTAGATCTCTTCCACTGGAGCGTTTGATAATGGAGACATTTTATGGCTCGATCGCTCAAAGCTACCCCCATGACTCATTGTCAATCATGCTCGATGTCTTACCTTGAGTATGACACATCTGTAGACATCTCATCATTGTTGCTGTACATAATGCTGATGTTGACACACACCTATAGGAGAACTGTGATAAAAGGACTCTTACAGCCAAATTTTAGATTTATTCAATTGCAGCTCCGCTTTCCCGTCATTTTATTATTATTTTGAATACCATGAGTTGTCCTATGTATACTATAGAGGACAACTCCTACTATGATCCACTTAAAAAATTATCAATATTACACAATAGATCAAAATAGTTGTAATAGTATTTCTATGCAGAGTGCAGAGGCACTTGTATATGTGCCTAGGACTATAATGATGATGATCAAAGAAGGTGGGCAAGATCCACACAAGAACACGCAAAGACTAACACTAGATGCCCAGTGTGTTCCTATCCCCTGAAGGAGCTCAAAAGAAGAATGAGACTCAATTTTAAAAAACTTTTCGGGTAGTTAGCAAAGTTCCGACGGTCCAAATGTGAATGGTCGGTTTAAACACATTCTAAAAATTAAAAACTTTTATTACGCAATTTATAATGGTAGAAAAATTTGAGTTGAACAGAAGATTCAGCCATGGTTGTGTTGTGTAATATATGTGATACTGCTCTGTATTGAAACATCCTTTCATCGTGAAACAAAACAAGTTTTGAAAGAGTAGGCTGCTGTATGATTTTGTTCAGGCTGTATAATTTTATAAAAATATCAAATCAATAATGTCACACAATGTGACTGTGATATGGGTTTATATAGTTTTAATAGATTACAATGAGCTACCGCAGAGCACATAATAATCAATATGAATTCTATAGCTACCTTCGTTCTGTGATATGAGTGAATGTCATTTCACTTTTTACCTTCATCGGCTTAACTTCAGGTGAGCATCTTCTCCACTTTTATTGAGCAACAGTTAAAAGATTGGCACATAAATTGTTACTGTTGGGTAGTTCCACACACTGTGCTTCAAGTTGCTTCGTTGTAGAATAATACACATTATGTACAGTCTAGATTAAGTTAGATCCACTTTGTCTTTCTTCTGGTTCGTTCGCTATATTCCACCGATCAGTGGTGTGGGTGAACAAGTTCGTATGCAGGCAAAATGGATCAACCTTTATCTATGTCAAGCCAGACGGTGACAAGAGTCTGGGGGGCTCAGACTACTCACAATTCTACTTTTCTCTGCTATTTGAAGTTGGCACGATGAGGAGAAGTAGAGTACTCACGCACTTAGCTGTGGTATCTGTGGCTCTGTTAGCTTGTGCTCACGCTACTTCCACTACTGATGGCACTACCTGGTCAGATGGCACAAGCTCCACCATGACTTGGTCGGAAGGAACTACTGACTCGACTATGTCTGAAGGAACTTGGTCAACTATGTCTGAAGGAACTGGCTCTACGTACTATGGTAGAGGAAGTATGAGTAAGATATACCAAATGTATTTACTGTCATTAGAATCCTGCATGTAGCCATCTGTGAACACGGTGACCGCACCCAATAAGTCTCCTCTATTGGTCTTATGACTGAGACAAACATGATAGCCATCATTTATTTCAATTTTAAAAAGCTAATATAAAATTTTTTCAAAGTTTCACCCTAGGGGTCCTTCGATTGACGGCAAAGTTTTTTTTCCAGCAAACTACTGAATTTTGAAAAACCTCAAGTATCTCTCTATATAAGTCTGCCATGTATCAACTTTGCAATGGAGAATTTAGTTGTTACTAGTTATTTGTGTATCAAAAAGTTGAACAAACATGTATGACTTGTACATACACAAAATAATATATATTTTATATCTAATTTTGCAGCAACTGATGAACCTATGCGCCCTATGACTATTGAATGTAAGTTTTATGCCTTCATTTAATGATGTGTAATATTTCGCTGAGTTTAAACAAGCTTTGTTTGAATTATCTGTAGTTAGTTGTAAGCTGTATTGATACATATGTTTCTGGAGCTCTTTTTTGTCTCTTTTCTTGCTTATGGTCGAGATTATTTGCATGTTTCAGCGATCAGACGATCACTGCGAGCAGCTGTTGACCAGGTTATATGGGAGACGACAGGTAAAGGAATGGTTTGCAGCGGAGGCATGGTAAGCCATAATATATTATCAAACCCCTCCCCCATTGCTGCTAGGTTTTATTTCTCAACATCATTTTGCGGCTTGAATAACTTCACCCCCGGGATTTGGTTGAATTTCTCATCCATACCCCTTTTCTGTATGCCTAAAGAGTGCAGCAGTTCTCCAATTTGACCCTATGCCATTTTAATAATTATACTTCTATACAAATTAGAAGTGCTATAAACATAATTTTGATCACACAACAGTTATATTTTATGAAACTGTAATATTTTCTCTGATCGTGTTAGATGGTAGAGAAGAGCCCTGATGACGATTGAAATTTAATACTCTTCTAGACACTATTATACGATCAATACCTCAATAATAATTGTATCAAAATGATACAATGAATACTATGAAATGACCATTGATTTTCCGAATCAAGGCCTATTTGCTGTCGAAATGCTGTGTGCATAATATTTTGCTGTTGCTGCCCTACTAACACACAAGACTCATTTAATATTCATGTAATTCATGTCAGTTTTATTATAAATGCTATTGGAAAAATGACAAAAAGGAAATGGGACTAGGAACGATATCACAAGCATCTGAAAACTTTGTACACAATGACAGTGATTATTATGAGAAACAATAGGTTGAATGCTATAGAGTATAGACTCTAATTTCTGACCCTATTAAACCTATGAATAAAATGGACCTATGTATCAAATCCCTTGCCCTTTAGTGACAGATTCTACTGACTATCTTACAGGGTAGCAGAATATTACCATTTACTTGACCACTCTTGGGTGACACAAAATACTTTGCCGTGCCATTAGGCAGCGTATAAACCATACGACATGGGCAAAACAGGGCAAAAATATCCCCATAGTATGATTGCCTGTTCTTACACAGCAGAAGAAAAAGATAAAGAATTCAAATTTAAAAAGAAGCCACAGCTCCCTTGTTATTATTTTGCGCAAGCACGTTATATATCAACATTTAATTTGGTTAACTCTCGCAGTCAGATTTTTACTGACACAATTTCACCCTGTTGTGCGTATCAGGTATTCTGTATGGAAACTAAGAAGTGTGTGCCTAGAAAATGCAGAGGATCTGCAGGGAATCAGAACATTGACCACTTCAGGCTCGGTCTGGATAATATGGTCTCAAATCTGTATATTCAACGAACAGAAGAGAAGCCAATCTGCCCGGCTGACACGGTACATTAGGTGTCCACTAACCCTCATGTTGTCAATAGCGTACTAGTCTGTCCGTATTTCCAGCTGGACTGTGTTCAGCATAGGTGTGATGTCATTGACCTTTCTCTGACCTGCCTCATGCAGCAGATTATGTATATTGTAGTTTACAGTTCTATGTATCCCAATTTGTGATCGGGAAACAACTTCTTGAATACTCTACTCTCTAACATATTTTATGATGATTCTGAGTAATGTTGCAGTCAAGTTGTTGGCCTCTGCTGGATTGCTTTGTCTGACTGTCTCTCCGATATGTATTCCTTCTCACTCATATTTTATATTCACACCATCCCACAGGTATACTGTATGCAGTCAATGAAATGCGTGCCAAAAACGTGCATACAAAGAGGGGAACCTGTTGGGGAAGGTATTCGACAGGGGCTTAAGTCCTTTGTCAATGGTATGATCTACACTGGACAGCAAGAAGGCTCTGTTTGCCCCCGTGATACGGTACTACAGTCTCTATGTACTTGTTGTTTCTCCCCACTTAAATTGACTTCTCCGTTTCAAATGATTCCCATCCTGATTGTTTATCAAATAATATTCTTTATTCCGTTAATCTCTGCTTGTCACTGAGCACTTCACTTATAAGTAAATTGGAATTGTAGTTTTCACTCATTCTCTTAATTTGATGTAACGTTATTACGTTGTCGTTGGTCCAATGATGTGACTCGTAAGTTGTCTCATCTCACAGGTTTTCTGCATGGAAAAACACATGTGTGTTCCTAGAAAATGCAATCAGAGGCAGGTTAAGCCAGCTGTTGATTACAACAGTATGCGTGATGGGTTCAGAAGTATGGTTGACAGAATGCTCCATGAGGAGGAGGAGAAGCGGGATACCATCTGCCATGCTGATACGGTACCCTGAACCTTTCTCTTGTAGAACAGTTGATATTGTTGATTCACACCCCTGACTGGGAATGTTACTTTATTTGGATTCTCTCAAATCTCTAACTTTCCTCTCCTTCATTAACTTGCCCTCGTTTAGCGTTAGCAGTATTCTGTGTATTCCATACCTGCTTCATTTCTGTTTCTTGATAGTCTTCAGTCTAGTTAATTCAACCCTTTCCACATCTGGCATGCGACAGAGCTGCTGTATGTTTGACATAATGTCTAGTTTAGGATTGTATGTCCGATGGGATGTTGCTCAGCTGTGCTGCGTCCATATCTTCCTTCATCCCAGCTCGTACCCATGATTGAATGTAAGCTCTCCTCCTTACCACACACCGGATTGTTAAGGTTATTGCCCTGAAGCGATCACAAATGTATATAGATATTTCTGGTGTTACCACCTGTATTGTTTTTATTGTCCGCTTGGTAGCTAATATCTTATTTTTTTGTGTTATCTTGTTCAATATCATTGAGCATTGTCTATGGGAAATAACTCGGCTTATTGTTCTTTGTCTTTGGTCTCCTTTTCTGTTTCTTGTTGCCGTGTCACAGGTTCCTAGTGTGGATCCATTACCATTCCCATATTGTCAAACTTGTAAGGCTCAGCTCTCCCAGCTAACATTCTCCTCTGTCTAGTTTACCCAACTAAAATTATCATTCTGTGTGACTTTCGAGTTATGGTCAGCTGCTATTTCCATGTCGTGATGGTAATAATAAAGATATGTATCTTCTCTGTGCTTGTTCTATTCTGCCTTGAATCTATGGCTTGTGTCCCAAAAAGTCTGACGGACACGAGCCAAACCAAAGGATTCAATCAGAACTTCAGTCCTTTGTCAATCACTTACGATTCAGCACAACTGAGCAGACCATCTTGTGTAAACAAGATACGGTATATGCCTCTATGATGCCCAACACTACATCTGAGCCTTTCTTGTAATTCATGTCACATATCCAGAGTCAGTTATATGTGTCTCCTGCTCCCATCCTACAATGCAGCTGTTGTGCTCACTACCATTTGGTTTTGAATGAATGGTGTCATGTCTTGCATGATTACCATGTCCTTCATACATGAGATTACAAATATACTTTTTTCCTTCTCTATAAAGTCTAAAGTCAGTGTTTTACCGCAAGGACCAGACACAATACTTCAGCATCAAACTCAGAATTGTTTGCAGCAAAAACTGTGCTGAGCTGAGAGCACATTTCAGGTGTAATACTTACATTTTCTGGAGTTTTCTGCTCTTGTTCAAAAAGCAGACAATGTGTGTTTCGAATTTCAAAAATGCTTCTCATAGCATATTAAAAGAAAATTGCATTGGTGCAAAGGAAAACCGTGCATGTCCTGTTCCTTCTTTTAGTTACTCACAGATACCTTTTCTCACACTTTGGTGATCCTTTAGAATAATTGATCTATTACTGTCCCTAACAACATTTTTTTCCATTTACTCCATCCACTCCTATATCCTTATAACCTTTGTACCTGTTGCTTGCCTTTACATAGCTAGTTTTTACATGTGTACTGTCCTTATTGATCATTTTTGTGTAAAGGGTAAACACTGAAAAGTTACTGGTAAGCTTAAAGTGTACTACACCAGCTTCGAATGAGGAGTATTATTTTACATACCTTGTATCTCTGTGTGTCAGTTGATTTTCAGTTGTTCATCGGTTAGATGGTCATATGAAGTATTTACACTTACATGAGACTGCGATGGTAAAAAAATTCTCAAGAAATTTCCAATCCACGTCTCATTGTATCTATTTGGCTTGTTGAACCTAAAAGCATGTACAATATTATATATGTTTATGATTGCTCGCAAGTTATTGAGTTGTTTTGGTATGGTTTGTATTTGTAAGATTTGCTCATGATGACTTG